>CP136059.1:482598084-483229096 GCA_032464435.1 Aegilops umbellulata | reverse complement strand
GTTTCAGTACACATATTCTACGCTACTATATATATACATGCATATGAAATTTCAAACAAGAAGAATTCAAGAGGAATATATAATATATATATACAACTTTGAACAAGTTTCCATACACAATTACGATGGATGACCATATACAACTTCGAACAAGTTTCAATCTCGGGTATGCATATAAATTTCTACGTCCTTGGTATAGTGTTGTCCTTTAGGATCGATGACTTCCCTCATTAAAAATCCTGCTAATTCTTCTTGAATTGGTCGGAAGCGAGCTTCTGGACTAAGCCTCCTCCGCAAGTTATCCCTCGCGTTCCGCACGCTAGCTGATTCCTTCCGCTCAGTGGTTTCTCTCCGGATGTTCTCACAAACATAGTATCCACATAGATCGGTCGCCGGTGGCTGCTGATCCACATTAACTAACTTTCTGAAATCTAGCTCATGTTTGAATTCACCGACAATTTCTTCTGAAAACCGTCTCCAAACCCTACAGGGCAAAGAAAATCAAATGAATAAGGGAGTTATATTAGTTAGTTGATATTAGGAAATGAACGAAAGAGACCGATCGATATAGAGCTCAAATGATTGAAAATAATTACTTTTTCAGCATTTTTCTCATGTCGGCCCAATGCTTTGGATCCGAATCCTTAGAGTCGCTGATTAGAACTGTGGAGGTGTGAAGTTCAATATTTAGCAGAATCCAGTGGAACCTGCGGACACGTTACATGCACAGTCATGCATAACTCATCGATTAGACATACCATGCATGGAGTAAACAAAAGAGAATGGGCACAAGAGAGAAAACACTCACCCAAAATGGTAAGGAAATAGAATATGACTTTTGAGTTGATGCTTTCTAAGAAACTTGTACAGGTCTTTCTCCACATCTTCGGGGTGATGTTGTAACACATGTCCATTAACGATATGTGGGTCAATGAACCCAACATCATGGATGTTTCTTATTTTGCATTCCCAAATCTTCATTCTGCATAATAGCGTACCAAACAATATAGTTAGGACAATATATATATATATATATAGTGCAGGCAATAATGAAGAACGAGATGAGGTAGAAATAAATCACTTACAGAACGTAGCAACTCAGCATAGATTTGTCGAGGGCGCGCAGATTGAACAGCTGGAACAATTCACTCATATGAATTTCTACAGAGTAACGTTTGGTGTGATGCTGTTCTGTAACATCCGCATAAACATATTCTTTGTCGGCCCATGATATGAATTGCTTGTACCAACGTAGCAGATTTCGCATTTGTTGTGGTAGACTATTTTCTTGCTCAGGCTCGACGAGAGGCCCCTTCCGCACATATTGGAATGCTATCTCACCTACAGGCGCATCCTCAAGGTCTAAGCAGGCACGAAGAGTCAAACCCATCTCGGACGCTTGTTGCATGGCACCCGCTACAGTCAATCCAAGTGCTGCCGCAGCTGCTATGATCTCGGGGTCCTCTTCCGGACCGGCTTTCACTATGAGCGGGGGGATCGATTGTTTCTTCTGCATCCCGAGCTGGTCAACTTGTTTCCCGCTTTTTTTACGACTTTCTTCCTCCTTCAACATTTTTGCTTGCTTACGAAGTTCATGTCCATAGTCGTCAGGCATATTCAGCTCGGCTTGGGACGGTGTCGTCAAAAAATCCTTAGCCCACTTCTTTTGCTTCTCAGTGAATACTTGCTTGGGCTCAGGCTGTTTTTTGGCCTTCATATCCGCCTTCCATTTCTCATAATCAGCAGCCGCGGCCAATGTGAGGTCAGCTTCACTAAGTTCCCCAGGCCTTGGGAGGAGAGGCTTCAGTGATGGCTCCGGTACCCTTGTGGTCTTAGGTACATAAGGGTCCGGGTTAATAGTCCAGGAGCGGGTTTCCTTGCTGTCCGCCTGCTTCTGCTTCTTCGCCGGAGGTGGATTGGGGGGCGTCTGCTTACCCGCCGGAGGTGGATTGGGGGGTGTCGTACCCGCCAGAGGAGGATTGGGGGGCGTCGTACCCGCCGGATGTTGTGGATCGGGGGACGGCGTCGAATGGCGTGAAGGAGGTGTAGGTGAACCACCACGACCACCACCACCGCCACCACCGCCACCACCACCACCACCACCATCGGAGGGGGGTGGACTTGCTAGCCTTGGCGCCTCGCCTGGAAACACTATGTACTTCTTTTTCCATAGAATGTACTGGCGCTTGACATCTCCAAGTCTTCTCTCCCCTTCGGGTGTAGGTTTGTCAATCTCGAGGTCCTCAAACCCTTGGACTATGTCTTCCACCGTGACACGAGCATAGCCATATGCAATGGGGTTGTTGTGGTGGAGTGCTCCAGGTGTACAGGGTAAAGCACTGCCGCTAGCTACCTTCATGGAAATGTTCCCCACGGGATAATGCAGATCACAGTCTTTCATCTCCTTTACATCATCCACGGGGTAGTGAGGCTCCGGTGCACGAGTCTCGATCATCGGTGCACTAGCACAAGGCGGGGCATCCGTGGAAGCCACGCTGCTTCTCCGCTGCTGGCTTTCGCGATCCGCTTCATGATCTTCATGCGGCCCTGCAGCCGATTTTTCTTTCATTAGTACATGCACGGTCTGCTTCAACTCATGGAGTTCCGATGCAAACTTCGTCATAAGATCTGCATCCCGGTCCGTCTTTCTCTTACGGCTTCTGTAACCGTACGGGTCATTGTCCTGGGAAAACCCTACTTTCCACGGAACTTTGCCTTTGCCTCGTACACGTCCTCCGTGTTCATCATTCCCGAGGGCTAAAGTCAGTGCGTCTTTCTCTCTGTTGAACTTGATCAAGCCCGCTTGAGCTTGGGTCATTGCGTCAATAAGGGCTTGGGTCGGAGCAAAGTGTCGATGCCGGTGAACACACTCCCCTGTCTCCGGGTCTAGCGACCCCCCATGCCCGTACCACCAGCTTTTGGCCCTTGGGTCCCATCCCTCTGTACCTAGAGGGATTCCTCGCACCCTCAGGTCCTCCTCCATCTTCTGCCACCTAGGGTCCGCAATGCGGTATCCTCCTGGCCCCATAACATGATGGTACTTTTTCTTACCCGCATTATCCTTATTTTTTTTCGATATTTCCTTGAAATGGTCCGATTGCTTTTGCCTCACAAATTCTGGCCAATCATCTTTCAGTTTCTCATGTTGTCCATTGAAATCCGGAGTCTTGCCCTTGTTGACATAGTCACGGGTTAAATTTTTCTTGAAGTTCCGGAATGCATCGGCCATCTTCTGAAGAGCGAACTCTTTAACTAGCCTCCTCCTCTGACGTCCACCCGGAACCTCGTTACCGAATTCATCGACTTTGTTGTATTCCGGAGGTAGAATGAAATGTTCCATAAGCTTTCTCCAGCAATCCTTTTTCGTTCTCTTGTCGACAAAACTGAAACCAAGACGTGCCTTCTTTGGCTCATTCCATTCCTGGACGGTGATCGAGACGTTGTCTCTAACAACGACTCCGCATTGGTTGACAAACTTTGAGGTGTGCTGTAGGGGCTTGCCGGTTTCACTGACAGACTCAATGGCATATGTTTCTCCTGTTCTCATCGCCTTGGATTTGCCACGATGCTTTGTCGTACTCGATCCGGATCCGGAGGGCTAAAAAAAGAAAGAGAGTCGCGCGCGTTAATACATATGTATTCACATTTCAGTAAGTTTGTATCACGAGAGGCTCTCAATGTATATAAATACCTCGCCGGAGGTGGTTGTTGCTACTTGCAATTGGAGATCGTCGGTTGTTGACGGTTGACCTCCGTCGACAATGTCCGTTCCTTCACCTTCTTGTTCATCGTCACCGGCAAGGTTCAGATAAGAAGAGACTACATCATCCTCTTGTTGCTCATCTTCTGAGCCCGGCACATAAGGAATCTCGTTGTTGATGATGCCCATTAAATAACGTTCAGCCTCCGGATCCCTAAGCGGCTCGGTTCTGTCGTCCGCCATATGTCACTCCTGCATGTAGTAAAAATTCTTTAAGTGTAAAGGAATTAAAAAATAAGATTAAGGGGACATAGAGGAGGAGGAATTAAAAAATAAGATTTTTTAAGTAAAAAATCTTTTTTTCTTCTTCTTCCTTTCTTCTTCCTCTTTCTTCTTCTTCCTTTCTTCTTCTTCCTTTTTCTTTTCTTCTTATTTCTTTCTTCTTCTTCCTTTCTTCTTCTTTCTTTCTTCTTCTTCCTTTCTTCTTCCTTTCTTCTTTCTTTCTTCTTCTTCCTTTTTCTTTTTTCTTTCTTTCTTCTTCTTCCTTTCTTCTTCCTTTCTTCTTCATTTTTTCTTCTTCCTTTTTCTTTCTTCTTTCTTTTGGTTTTCATTTGGTTTTCATTTTTTTCTTCTTCCTTTTTCTTTCTTGTTTTTTCTTCTTCCTTTTTCTTTCTTCTTCCTTTCTCCTTCTTTCTTTCTTCTTTCCTTTCTTCTTCTTTCCTTTCTTCTTTCTTTCTTCTTCTTCCTTTTTCTTTTTTCTTTCTTTCTTCTTCTTCCTTTGTTTTTCTTCTTCCTTTGTTTTTCTTCTTCCTTTTTCTTTTTCTTTTTTTCTTCTTCCTTTGTTTTTCTTCTTCCTTTCTTTTTTCTTCTTTCTTTTTCTTTCTTGTTTTTTTTCTTCTTCTTTTTTCTTCTGTTTTCTTTTATACCACCATTTTTGCACTTTTAATTATGCACTTTTATGTTTTCTTTTATGTTTTCTTTTTTCTTTTTTTTCTTCTTCCTTTGTTTTTCTTTTTCCTTTCTTTTTTTTTCTTTCTTTTTCTTTCTTGTTTTTTTTCTTCTTCTTTTTTCTTCTGTTCACATCAGAACAGAGGGGGCGAGGCGGGGCGACGGCGCGGGGACGATCGAACAGAGGGGGCGAGGCGGGGCGACGGCGCGGGGACGATCGAACAGAGGGGGCGAGGCGAGGCGGGGCGACGGCGCGGCGACGGCGCGGCGACGGCGAGGCGGGGACGGCGCGGGGACGGCGCGGCGACGGCGAGGCGGGGACGGCGCGGGGACGGCGCGCGGGGACGGCGCGGCGACGGCGAGGCGGGGCGACGGCGCCGACGACAGAGGGGGAAGGGAGGAGGAGGAGCTCACGGCGGCGCGGGGACGCGGGGACGGCGCGGCGACGGCGAGGCGGGGCGTCGGCGTCGGGGCGTCGGGGCGTCGGGGCGTCGGGTCGGAGAGAATGAGGAGGCGAACTGCTAAGTGTTATATATATCGTAGGACCTTTAGTCCCGGTTGGGGAGGAGGACCGCGACTAAAGGTGGCCTTTAGTCCCGGTGCGCCTCCCCAACCGAGACTAAAGGTGTTTGGCGCCGCGTTCGTTCCCGCGCAGACCGACCCTTTAGTCCCGGTTGGGGAGGCGGACCGGGACTAAAGGGTCTAAAGGTCCGTGGTGGCATATTTTTAGTTTTAAAATCTTAAAAGTACAATTATATATCAGAAAAATAAAACTAATTCATTTTAAAATCTTAAAAATACAATTATATATCAAAAAAATCAGAAAAATAAAACTAATTCATTTTAAAATCTTAAAAGTACAATTATATATCAAAAAAATCAGAAAAATAAAACTAATTCATTTTAAAATCTTAAAAATACAATTATATATCAAAAAAATCAGAAAAATAAAACTAATTCATTTTAAAATCTTAAAAATACAATTATATATCAAAAAAATCAGAAAAATAAAACTAATTCATTTTAAAATCTTAAAAATACAATTATATATCAAAAAAATCAGAAAAATAAAACTAATTCATTTTAAAATCTTAAAAATACAATTATATATCAAAAAAATCAGAAAAATAAAACTAATTCATCTTAAAATCTTAAAAATACAATTATATATCAAAAAAATCAGAAAAATAAAACTAATTCATTTTAAAATCTTAAAAATACAATTATATATCAAAAAAATCAGAAAAATAAAACTAATTCATTTTAAAATCTTAAAAATACAATTATATATCAAAAAAATCAGAAAAATAAAACTAATTCATTTTAAAATCTTAAAAATACAATTATATATCAAAAAAATCAGAAAAATAAAACTAATTCATTTTAAAATCTTAATATCCCTTGAAGGTTTGACAAAAGGTTTGATACATTATTCAGTTCATCGACCAAATACAAAGTTTGGTACAATTATACATTATTACACATCAATTCTTCCCTTGGACGTCCCTGCTTGCTTACGATTGTGCCGTATCCATGGAGCATCCTCATCATTTAACTTAATGCTTGGGTCAGTGTTCACTTTGAAGGGCGGAATTTCACCAAACATATTATAATCTTCTGACATGTCTGTCTTGTCCTCCACTCCCACGATGTTTCTTTTCCCTGAAAGAACAATGTGGCGCTTTGGATCATCGCATGATGTACTGATCGTTTTCTTATCTTTCCGTTTCCTCGGTTTGCTACTCATGTCCTTCAAATAAAAAACCTGAGCGACATCTTTGGCAAGGACGAATGGTTCGTCAAGGTAACCAAGATTGTTGAAATCCACCATTGTCATTCCGTATTGCTCGTCCACCTTTACCCCACCTCCTGTTAGCTTGAACCATTTGCACCGGAACAAAGGGACCTTAAAGGAGGGTCCATAGTCAAGTTCCCATATCTCCTCTATGTAACCATAATATGTGACCTTTTGCCCATTCTCGGTTACTGCATCAAAGCGGACACCACTGTTTTGGTTGGTGCTCTTTTTATCTTGGGCGATGGTGTAAAATGTATTCCCATTTATCTCGTACCCGTGAAAAGTCGTTATAGTCGAAGATGGTTTCTTGGCCAACATGTACAGCTGATCTCCAACATCATTGTCATTCATGAAATGTTTTCGCAACCAACTGCCGAAAGTCTCCATGTGGGCCTTTCTAATCCAGGATTCAGGCTTCCCCGGGTTGTCCGAGCGTAAAATATTCTTGTATTGCTCGAAGTACGGAGCCACCAAGCTGGAATTTTGCAGGACTGTGTGGTGTGCTTCAGTCATAGAATGACCGTCCATACATATCGTGGTATCCCTTCCGATCTTGCCTTTTCCACTTAGTCTCCCATCGTGCCGCGATTGAGGAATACCAATCGGTTTAAGGTCAGGAACATAGTCAATACAGAACTCAATTACCTCCTCATTTCCATAGCCCTTGACGATGCTTCCTTCTGGCCTAGCACGGTTACGAACATATTTCTTTAATACTCCCATGAACCTCTCAAAGGGGAACATATTGTGTAGAAATACAGGACCGAGAATGGAAATCTCTTCGACTAGGTGGACCAGGAGGTGCGTCATAATATCGAAGAAGGATGGTGGGAACACCAACTCGAAACTGACAAGGCATTGGACCACATCGTTCTGTAACCGTGGTAGATCTTCTGGATTGATTACCTTCTGAGAGATTGCATTGAGGAATGCACATAGCTTCACAATGGCTACTCGAACATTTTCCGGTAGGAGCCCCCTCAAAGCAATCGGAAGCAATTGCGTCATAATCACGTGGCAGTCGTGAGACTTCAGGTTTTGGAACTTTTTCTCCGGCATGTTTATTATTCCCTTTATATTCGACGAGAAGCCAGACGGGACCTTCATACTGCTCAGGCATTCAAAAAAAATGACCTTCTCTTCTTTGGTAAGAGCGTAGCTGGCACGACCTTGAAACCATTCCGGATGCCGGTCATCTGGGTCTTTCAAAAGTTGCTGGTCCTGCCGTGCTTCCTTTGTATCATTTGTCTTCCCATACACGCCCAAGAAGCTTAGCAGGTTCACGCAAACATTCTTCGTAACATGCATCACGTCGATTGCAGAGCGGACCTCTAGGACTTTCCAATATTCTAGCTCCCAAAATATAGATTTCTTCTTCCACATGGGTGCGTGCCCGTCAAATCCCCGCGGAACTGATTGTCCGCCAGGACCCTTTCCAAAGATGACTTTCAAATCCTTGACCATATCAAATATCTCAGCACCAGTACGTTCCGAGGCTTCGGCGGGTGATCTGCCTTCCCGTTGAAATGCTTGCCTTTCTTTCTTACGTTATGATTTCGGGGAAGAAATCGACGATGACCCAGGTACACGTTCTTCTTACAATTAACCAAACGTACACTTTCAGTCTCATGTAAGCAGTGCGTGCATGCATTGTATCCCTTATTTGTCTGTCCCGAAAGGTTACTGAGAGCAGGCCAATCGTTGATGGTTACAAAAAGCAACGCTCGTAGATCAAATTCCTCTCCTTTGTGCTCATCCCAGACACGTACACCAGGTTTCGCCCACAACTGTAAAAGTTCTTCAACTAATGGCCTTAGGTACACATCGATGTCGTTACCGGGTTGCTTAGGGCCTTGGATGAGAATTGGCATCATAATGAACTTCCGCTTCATGCACAACCAAGGAGGAAGGTTGTAGATGCATAGAGTCACGGGCCAGGTGCTATGGCTGGAGCTCTGCTCGCCAAAAGGATTAATGCCATCAGTATTTAGACCAAATCTTAAGTTCCTTGCGTCAGCTGCAAAATCTTTGAAAACTCTGTCGATCTTTCTCCATTGCGTTCCATCAGCGGTGTGTCTCGACTGCCCGTCGGACTTACGGTCCTCTTTGTGCCATCGCAACAACTTGGCATTCTTTTTGTTCATGAACAGACGTTTCAACCGTGGTATTATAGGAGCATACCACATCACCTTGGCGGGAACCCTCTTCCTGGGTTTCTCGCCCTCAACATCGTCACCAGGGTCATCGCCTCTGATCTTATAACGCAATGCAGTGCATACAGGGCATTCATTCAAATTCTCGTATTCACCGCGGTAGAGGATGCAGTCATTAATGCATGCATGTATCTTCTGAACCTCTAAACCTAGAGGGCAGACAACCTTCTTTGCTTCGTACGTACTGGCGGGCAACTCGTTATTCTTCGGCAACATATTCTTCAACATTTTCAGCAAATTTTCAAATGATGAGTCACCTACACCTTCCTGTGCCTTCCATTTTAGCAAATCCAGTGTGCAGCCCAGCTTTTTCAGACTATTATCGCATCCTGGATACAACGAATTTTTGTGATCCTCTAACATGCGATCCAAATTCTCCCTCTCCTTCTCAGTTTCGCAGCGTCTCCGTGCATCAGCAATGGTCCGACCAAGATCATCAGCGGGCTCATCATGTGCCTCTTCTTCACCTTCACCTAACCCTTCCCCACCTTCAGCATCATCCTCCATGAAAGTATCACCGAAATGATCACGATAGTTGTCATCGATATCATCCCCTTCTTCATCGTCTTCCATTCTGACCCCTCTTTCTCCATGCTTGGTCCAACAATAATAGCTTGGCATGAAACCATGCATAAGCAGGTCCATGTGAACTCTTCTTGGCGAGGAGTAACCCTTATCATTCTTACAGACAGCACATGGACAGATAATAAAACCTTGCTGCCTGTTCGCATTTGCCACTACGAGGAAATCTTTCAAACCCGTAGTGAACTCGCCGGAGAGTCGGGAACCGTACATCCATTGCCGATTCATCTGCATTATTATTATATAAAGTATATAATTAACCATCATGCATTTGTTAAACTAAGTAGCTAGAAATAATACTAATTAAACAATGAACTACACACATGCGTATTTTATCAATGACACATGAAAGGTTCGAGTTGCTAACCGCGATCGCGAAGGAAAAATAAATGAGAAAGCTCAAGTGTGGCTTGTTTCAGGCTCTCGGGCATTTCATCAAACACCTTGTGTGCATAGGAGAAACCAAAAGCAAACCATCACCACCCCACCACCACCTTCTGAAAATTGTGAAGTGTGATGAGCTGAGTGAAGTGGAGTGAGCTGAGTAGATATAGGGATGGGCCTTTAGTCGCGGTTGGCCAGGCCAACCGGGACTAAAGGCCTCCCGTCCGCCAGCTGGATGGGCCTTTAGTCCCGGTTGGCCTGGCCAACCGGGACTAAAGGCCTTCGGGGACCTTTAGTCCCGGTTGGCCTGGCCAACCGGGACTAAAGACCCTCCCGTCGGCCAGCTGTCGACCGAACGCGGGGGCCCAGGTAGTTGGTCGCGGGCCTTCTCCCGAACCGCGACTAAAGAGCCCTTTGGTCGCGGTTCGGTTCTGTTGGGGACTAATGGCGGCGTATGGAAGCCCCTTTTTCTACCAGTGCCTCTTCAGTTGCCATGTTGCTCAACTGCAGTTGCCATGTTGCTGAACTACAGTTGCCATGTCGGACAACTACAGTTGCCATGGTTGCTCAACTGCAGTTGCCGTCTTAGGTCAAAGTGCCGGATGCCATTTTTGGGCAACTGCAGTTGTTGCCATGTCGGACAACTACAGCTATCATGATTTTGGAAAACTTTAAGAGTTGCCACCTACTAACACTGGACAGTTGGCATGTAGCACTAAAAAACATGGCAAAAAACATGTTGCGGGTAAAAAGAGAGTTGCCATCTGCTTACAAGCACGCTAGGGTAGTTGCCATGTATCCTGCAAAACACATGGCAACTAATGACTTTTGGTGTGTGGGAGAGGAGACGGGAGGGCAGTTGCCATGTATCCTGCAAAACACATGGCAACTGATGGCTTTTGGTGTGTGGGAGAGGAGACGGGCATGTGGGTGACGGTGGTATCTTTAGGTTACCACCTACTAACACTAGACAGTTGTCATGTAACGCTACAAAACAGACGTGGCAATAATTACATGTTCGGGTAAAAAGAGAGTTGCCATATGTTTACAATCACAAATAGGGCAGTTGCCATGTATCCTTCAAAAACACGGCAAATGACAGCTTAGGTGTGGGAGAGTGGGTGAATGGCAGTCGCGGGAGATGGGGAACAGGAGTGGTGCGTGGCGTGCGGGCGCGACAGCAGTTCCATCGCACGCCCCGACTGGCGAACGTTGGCTGCGGAGAGAAAACAGGCGTGTGGGCGAACTCCCCCACATGCCACACACACGAGTGATCCTACGTGGCACATAAAATCAACCTTTTTATGCCAAGATTCGTGCAAAAGGCGTTGGACGGTGATGTAGGCGTGTGGGCGAGTTGGCTAACGCCCACACGTGTGAGCGTTAACATTTCCGTTATTTTTTTAAAGACAAACAGCGCAGTTTATCTACAGTTCTAAAGTTATAATACTACTATATAACCTACGAGTTCTGAATACGAGCTGCCCATCACGATAAATCGCGTGTGGACATGCAGCCAGGCAAGGTCCTTATCATCACCACTCCTTTCCACATAATTCGTGCTACTCCAATATATTGATGCCGTATAATGTTTTGGTATAGTTCTCGTATTGCCTCTACGCCCAATAAATGGCTGACATGGCAGGCTCATCCATTGAAATGATGGACGTGTTAATTAGAATTGATTACACGAGCAGTAAGACGTAGCTCCATGGCACGAGAGGGCTATTTGCACCAACCTGCCAACCAAACTAATAATAGGTCATGAGGCATTGGCTTAACTAAACAAACGTGTTCATAATCAGGTGGTGGACATTGCAAGCTACTGTTTTGTACTAGGAGACAAACAGCGCAATTTATTCCATGATATCAAAGTTTTCACGGGGAGAAGTAAACGAAGCACTTCTGGATTATCGTAATACTCCCTTCGTTCTTGAAAAAGTCAATTTTTAATATTTGACCATATTTATAAAAAATACATTAACATTTATGCCATCAAATTAGTAGCATTAGATCATGATAGAATATATTTTCATCATATATCTATTTGGTTTCACAAATATTAATATATTTTTTGCACAAACTCGGTGAAAACTTTGAGATAGTTTGACCCTGCAACAAAAATTAAAACTAAACTCTTTTAAGGACGGAGGGGTATCCTGCGGCGGCAGATACACCTCGAGCATTAATAATGGAATAGTGATACATGGGGCAGTCTTGCAAAATTCATCCTATGTGCGTAACCAATCTATCCATACAAAAGCTAGCATTTTATTTTCTTGTGACATATTCATTCATTGATCTCTTTTGAATAGAAACCACATTTTAAAATCTTCTTATATATTTGAATTCTTGACGACGTGATCTCTAAAACAAGATCAATCTTGAATATAGTTTAAATGATTTTAAATTTCATAAAAATATTTCACTCATTTCAAAAAACTGATTTGACTCAATAAAACATATTATACTCATTGAAAAAGTCACTTATTTCAAAATGCCGTGTTCACTCGTTCCAATCACGTTTTACTAATTTAAAAAAACTAATTCCACTTAATTCATAAAATAATTTTACAAATTTCAAGAAATAATGTGACTCATTTTTCATTTGTATTAAGCGCATTAAAAATCATTTCAGCTTTTTCAGAAAACTGAATTAACTCATTCAAAAAACAAATTAGTGAAATAGATTTTGTGAAAAGTGTATCGAAACATTAGAATTTTAACGTGCTCGGCATCCTTCCAAGATTGATCTTATTTAAAGATATTGACATGAGGAGTTCAAATATATCAAAAACAATATATATACAGGAGTTTTGAAATATATGAACCATCTAAATTGTGCTAAGGGAACTAAAAGTGATGGACTTTGAAAGGAAGGGAGGATAAATATTAATTGTCAGACATACTTGTGTCATCCCTACGTTCATAAATAAAAGTCTTTTTAGATATTCCAATATGGACTGCAAACGGAGTAAAATGAGTGAATCTATACTCTAAAATATGTTTATATACATCCGCATGTAATTCATATATGAATCTCTAAAAGACTTATATTTAGAAACGGAGGGAGTAGTAATCTGTTGTGGAAAAGAGAGATAGAAGGACGCATGCATGGAATAAAGTGGATCGATGACTAACGTGGTGATACAAGGCTATATTAATGCGAATGGCAAGTACCACGTGTATACGAGGAAAGCTAGTTTGCATGCACTGGGATCTCCAGCAGAACCAATGACCCATGCATGCACGTGACCTCCCGTGCATGGGAGAATAAATTTCTCACACCAACCGCCTTGTTTTGAGACTTTGCCACCGAATCATCGACGTTCAACTTCATGTATTCATGTGGTGGGGGGGATCCGTCATGGTACAACATCAGGAACAGCTTGCCGTGAGCCCCTACCTGTGTCTTATCAAGGTTGGTAATCTCATCAATGTGCCTGCTAATGAACATGTGGGTTGACAATGCATCAATGTGCCTGCTAATGAACATGTGGGTTGACAATGGACTTTGATATTCTTGTTTATGGATCACACGCCTCCTTGCATACCAAATAGACCATAGGGTGACAAGAACCTTGATAAAAAGTTTGTTGCTAAGAGTATCGCTTAGACCAAACAACCAAAGTTTCTAGTCTAGCATGTCATCTCCATAAACCGGTAATGATGAGTCATCATCCCTTAGTGCCCAAACATTCTTTGCCATGTTTTAGTCAAGCAATGAATGCCTCCATATATCACGGTGGATAATCTTCAAAGAAATTATTCCCGTCACCCAACCATTCCATCTATTGGATCATATCGACACATGTGCTCCCTCGCTACCCCCAATCCCAAGCGGCACCTCTGATGTCTTTCCTCCTACATCTTTCATGTTCTTCTACTTTTGACCAAAGTTCCAAGCTCTACCATAGATTTCTGGGAGGGAGCTTAGGAAGAGAGCGCTTGCGCCATTGGGCTGATGAGAAGTGGGGCCTGGAAGTGGATAGCTTAGGGGTTTCCCAATCTAGCTTGGGCGGAGCTCTAGCTAGGTGGATTCATGACACATGAGAGGTCGTTGCTCCATGAATGTTGGTGTAAGGTTAGTGTTTTTCAGATTTTTCAATGATGCGTACATTGTTCTGTCAAGTTATAAGCTCACTGTGTTTTGTTGCAAAGTAGACCACATGTTGCGATGATTTTGAAGGAACACTACAAATGTTGTGGATATTTCTTGCACTTAATTACCGTTCTTACTGCTTATTTCCTTTGACTAGTTGGGTTCATATGAATGTGTTAGTATATTCATAAACAATGAAACCATTATGCAACCATTTATAGCAAAACCTTATAATCACAATAACAACTCGTATGAATATTAACTCACAGTAATATCTAAGTACATATCAGAAAAAAAAATAAAAAATCAAGGCATGTCCACCGAAAACAGAATAAATATTTTTATACACCATCTTCAGTAATCTTACATTAGAAGGCCATATTAAGATACTTGTTTTAAAGGTTTGTTTGATGTAATCTTTGTAAAATAAACATTAGTAATTACCAATTAAAAACGAGATTTTTATTTTTTTATTGTGATACACTTCCAACAGTTTTATAAACTTAGAGTTCAGTTATCTCCAGCCACACGAGCCTTCTATCAGTTGTCTAATCTAACAAATAAATAACACTATACTAAAACTTTTATACTAAACATTTGCACTTATTTATTATTAATTTTAATCAACACATAGCTTAGTTAGCACAATTAACCATATAACAATGTCACACTATGTTTTCTATAATATTGTTTGTTATGAAATTGCGTTAATACAATTGAAAATTATGCATACACCATGCTAAATTTGAACATTAATTTTATATCAAAGTTACATTAAAGTTCCAGTTACTAGACATTGTGAGTTAAGAGATTTGAAATTACTCCGTCGATTAATTTCTGACTCTTAAACTAATTAATGCACATATGTCTGTATATATGTTATATCCTCAAATATATTGCTAAAGATATTTAAAGTGTGCATGATCTAGCAACATCTTAATATCAGTTTAGAGTGTGGTCAAATAAAAAAGTTTAGAATATATGAAGTGTTTATCACTGAATCGTTGGCATGATGCTACTGGGTGTTTCAAGTGTCATATGTGACATTTGTGTTCTAGTGTAGCTTCTAGACTATATCCAGGTTGACAATTGACCTATTTGACAATCATTGCAATTACACTATTTTAGGTGTACGTTTCTTGATGCTGGTTACCGCAGATAATGGGCGGCGGCAACGGGGATGAGAGTGACATGCTCGAGTCCTTCAACAACGACGATGATTTTTCTTTTCATTCTACACATGGTCACATCGCGGTGGCGAGGCATCGCATCAGGACGACGACAGAGGCAACACCCCCTACGCGGCAGAGGTGATGCGGCCGCGCGAGCAAGGCCCTTGGAGTGGCGGCTGGAGTTGGGGTGTCGGAGGAGGGCTCCTAGTTGATGCCCGTGTGTCAACTTTTTTTCTGACAAACAACACATTTTATTCCATTGTACTATCAAAGTTCACATGGATAAACAAGTTTTCAGGGGGAGAAGTAAACGGAGCACTTCGCTTCTTGATCTCTTGGATTATCATGCAGTGCCCACCCATGTTCTTTGCAGCTTTGAGTTCCTGAGTGACTCTCAGCCAAACAGTCCGATGAAATATGCATCTTTTCAGGTCCAAGCCCTCACTTAGAGAAATGGCTTGTACCATGTTCATAATGAGAGACTACACCAACCGCATTGTTTTGACACTTCGCCACCACACCATTGATGTTCAGCTTCATGTATTCAGGTGGCGGGGGATCTAGTGTGGTACATAAGCAGAAGCAGATTGCCGTGATCCTCGTGGCTTATCAGGGTTGGTAATCTCATCAGTGTACTTCCTCCAACTGGAATTACTTGTCGCAATACTGGATGTACCTAACGTATTTTAGTTCTAAATACATCCATTTCTATCCATTTTTACGGCAAGTAATTCCGAACGGAGGGAGTACCTACTAATGAACATGTGGGTTGATAGCGTACTTTGATGCTCCTGTTCATGGATAGGACGCGGATACAAATGGTCCATAGGGTGACAAGAACCTCGATATACTTGTTCTTGCTAAGAGTTTCGCCAAGACCGAACAGTCAAAACTGTCATCCCCAAAAATCGGTAATGACGAGTCATCATCTCTTAGGGCATCTCCAGCCGTTGAGCCCCCCAGGAGGCATTTTTATCGCCGCCTGGGGGGCTGCTGGCGAAACATTTGGCATTGGGGTCAAAATTTTCCCAGTCGTCTCCCCAAAAGGCTGTTTCTTTTCTTTTTTTTTCTTTCTTTTTCTTTTTTTTGTGCACGTCATTTCCACAAGCACGTTGTGCGCAAGGCAGCTCGGAGACAACGACACTGGCCGTGAAGGCGCGGATTGCCGAGGAGGCGAGCTCGGCGGTGGCGAGCTTCCGCTGGAAGAGCCAGGAGTCGCCTGCCTCGCTGAGCCACTGGCAATGGCGTCGCAGCAACCGAGGCGGAAGGATGCCGCGCCGTTAAAGCGAGCGGAAGGCGGCCACGGCGTCGGCCTGGACGAGATCGAAGGCGGTGATGATGACGCCCCCCCCCCCCAGAGTGGCACGATGCCCCCGGAGAGGATCTTGATGGCAATCGCGCTGCCGCTGCCGACGAGCGCGAGCTCCGTCATGACCCAGAGCGCGTGCGTGGCCCAGGGCGGGTACTCCTCCCGGCAGAGCTCGGCGAGGTGCTTCCCGGTGACGACCCCGAGGCGCGCGGAGAGCAGCTGCACGAGCGCGCCCATGATCGTGGCCCAGAGCAGCAGCCAGAGGAGCTAGTACCCGGCGGCGGCGCCCGCCTGCAGGTCCCCCTCGAGGTTGCCCGGGTCGAGGAAGCCGGGCCCCGTGAAGCACCAGAGCTTCCGCCAGGAGAAGGACGAGCGCGCGCGCGCGGCGCCGGGGTCGCCGTCGTCGTCCGGCTCCGAGTCGGAGATGGAGATGGAGACCTTGTCGTCCGAGTCGTACGCACGCTCCTCGTACTCGTCGTGGGAGGAGGAGGCGCCCCCGCCGGGGAGCAGGCTCTCGGCGAGGTCGCCCGAGGCGATCTCGTCAAGCACGCCGGACGCCGGCCACGCGCCCTCGCTGCCCCGCACGCCGGACGCCGGACGCCGGCCTCGCTGCCCCGCTGCCTCGTTGGCACGCTCGAGAGAGAGGGGCATGGGAGAGGAGAGAGGAAAAGAGAGGAGAGAGGGGGCACGTGGGCGGGGCCCAGATGAAAAGAGAGGAGAGAGGGAGGTGGGAGACTGAGAGTGGGCCAACAGCGAAAAAAAGTAACCGCCGGCACGCCCAGCTGCCCCCCTGGGGGCTGGGTTCGGGGTGAGCTTGCCGGCGTTGTTTTTCTCCAGATCCGGCGAAAAGTGAGGCTTTGGAGGCGTGAGTGGGAGGATTTTTAACCGCCGGTGCTAGAAAAATGGCATGGGGGCGTTCCTGGGGGCGTGGGTGGAGATGCTCTTAGTGTCCAAACACTCTTTGACATGTTACAATCAAGCAATGAATGCCTCCATGTGTCATTGGTCGCCCCACAGATCTCACATCCCGGCGCTGTTATCACCTTCCTCTGTGCATGGACTTTGCCAGTCGGGCGCCTTGTGCGTCAACCAGGAGTGGCTTTGTTGAAGCCAATCACAAATGGGTCGTCCCACTTTGCTTGTGAGCTGCTTTCTTTTTTATTTTTGAACATCTTTCGAACTTTGTGAACAATTTTTGAAACCATAAACATTTTTCAAATTTGCAAATATTTTTACGAGTTCATGAACATTTCAAATTGTGAACAATTTGTACAAATTCGCAACCATTTTTCTGAAACTCCTGAACTTGTTTTTGAATTAGCGAACATGTTTTCAAATTTAAAGTTTTGAAATGTTTCTTTTGAAATTCATGAACAATGTTTTTTGTTTTGACGAACTTTTTTTGAAATGAATGAATATGTTTTGAATTCATGAACATTTATGAATCAGCGAACAATTTTTTAAGCGGAAAACGTTTTTTTCAAATCAAAAACATGAATGTTTGTTTAAAATCAAAAACATGTTTTCGAATCCATGAACATTTAATGATTTCCCAAATATTTTTAAAAATGAAGAACAGTTTTTGAATTCACGATCATTTTATGATTTCTTGAACATTTTTTTTTCAAAATTCAGAATAATTTTAAATTTTGGAAGTTTTTCAAAATCACAATTTATTTTGAAACTATATCTCAAAAGACAAAAATAAAAAAAAGGTAGAAAAAACCTGAAGCAGAAGACCACACATAGAAAAGGAAAAACAAAAGAAAACATATCTGCCGAATGGGTCTGCCCATATTGCTGTGGCTTCAGCGAGGTGGCAAATAGGATTGACGGATCTACATGTGTATGTTGTAGCGCGGATCGGGCCTCGATCGATTGGGCTGCCCCAGAAACCAAGCGTCCCATTTACGTCGAACAACCTCCTATTAGTGTACGGCCCTGCTCGAGGACCTGCGCGTCCACCGGAAATTCTGCTTTTGTTAAAACACAAAAATGTCTCCTGTGTCCCCACTAATGTCGGTGACACCACAAACATATAAAGGACACCAGTGCAGGCTGCCACCGTGGTGGAAAATAGTTTGAAAAGAACAGTGCCCCAGTAACTTATGTTCTGCGGAAGGTGACGAGACTGTTGGCATTCTGACTCTGATATGCCTCTGCAGATCTGATCGCACTGTGAGGATGTACAAGCTGTATTTAACCATCAAGAGAAGACGGAGTGTGTATTCTCCAGTTGGCTGGTGCCAGTAGAAACCGATTATGCCGCTTCCCCCATTTTCCCCAGCTTGAGGGTCCGGTAGGAGAGCACGCTTGCGAATGACTGGGTTGTAGATGTAGAATTTGTTTCCCTCTACGAGGATGGGGAAGCCATCACAGGTGACTGAGAGCCGAGGCTTTCTATGGTAAGTGTTTGAAACCTGGGATGAAGGGCCAGAGCCGTTCACCGGAGGCGCCGGAGAGCCAGCGCCTTGGAAGACAGACGAAACTGGCAGGCCGCCCGCACCCGTCAATGATGGGGAGCGATGGCTGGCGGCGCGCGGTGGTGTTCGAGCATAAATTCAGGCGTGGAGGTGATGCTGCACCACAACGTACTGACAGCACCACTGGTAGAAAAAGAGGCTTCCGTCCAGCCCCATAAGTCGCGGAACTGCAGGAACCGCGACTAATGAAGCATTTAGTCCCGGTTCGGCAGACGAACCGCGACCAAATGCCTGCGCCCAGGGCGCTCGGTGGCCAGCTGGTGCACGTGAGGGGCTTTAGTCGCGGTTGGCCAGGCCAACCGCGACTAAAGGTGCCCAAAGGCCTTTAGTCGCGGTTGGCCAGGCCAACCGCGACTAAAGCTCCTCCCCTATATATACCAGTTCAGCGCACTCACTTAGCCATTTGGTGCCACTTCTCTTCACAAGCTTCACAAGGGGGTGTAGGTTTGCTTTTGGTTCCTCTTATGCACACAAGGTGTTTGATGAAATGCCCCAAGAGCCACACTTGAGGTTCCTCATTCATTTTTTTCCTCCTCGATCGCGGTTAGCAACTTGAACCTTTCATGCATGTGTGTCATTGATAAAATATGCATGTGTGTTGTTCATTGTTTAATTTCTATTGTTTATAGCTAGTTAGTTTAACAAATGCATGATGGTTAATTATATATTTTATATTATAATAATGCAGATGAATCGGCAATGGATGTACGGTAACCGACTCTCCCGCGAGTTCACTACGGGTTTGAAAGATTTCCTCGTAGTGGCTAATGCGAACAAGCAGAAGGGTTTTGTTATCTGTCCATGTGTTGACTGTAAGAATCAGAAGGGTTACTCTTCCTCAAGAGAAGTTCACCTGCACCTGCTTCGGCACGGTTTCATGCCAAGCTATAATTGTTGGACCAAGCATGGAGAAAGAGGGGTTATAATGGAAGAAGATGAAGAAGGGGATGATTTCATCGATGAAAGCTATCTTGCTGATTTCGGTGATACTTTCATGGAGGATGCTGAAGGTGAAGGGGAAGGTGAAGGGGAAGGTGAAGGGGAAGGTGAAGGTGAAGAAGAGGCACGTGATGAGACCGTTGATGATCTTGGTCGGACCATTGCTGATGCACGGAGACGCTGCGAAACTGAAAAGGAGAGGGAGAATTTGGATCGCATGTTAGAGGATCACAGAAAGTCGTTGTACCCCGGATGCGATGATGGTCTGAAAAAGCTGGGCTGCACACTGGATTTGCTGAAATGGAAGGCACAGGCAGGTGTAGCTGACTCGGCATTTGAAAACTTGCTGAAAATGTTGAAGAATATGTTTCCAAAGAATAACGAGTTGCCCGCCAGTACGTACGAAGCAAAGAAGGTTGTCTGCCCTCTAGGTTTAGAGGTTCTGAAGATACATGCATGCATCAACGACTGCATCCTCTACCGCGGTGAATACGAGAATTTGAATGAATGCCCGGTATGCACTGCATTGCGTTATAAGATCAGAGGCGATGACCCTGGTGACGATGTTGAGGGCGAGAAACCCAGGAAGAGGGTTCCCGCCAAGGTGATGTGGTATGCTCCTATAATACCACGGTTGAAACGTCTGTTCAGGAACAAAGAGCATGCCAAGTTGTTGCGATGGCACAAAGAGGACCGTAAGTCGGACGGGGAGTTGAGACACACCGCAGATGGAACGCAATGGAGAAAGATCGACAGAGAGTTCAAAGATTTTGCAGCTGACTCAAGGAACATAAGATTTGTTCTAAGTACAGATGGCATGAATCCTTTTGGCGAGCAGAGCTCCAGCCATAGCACCTGGCCCGTGACTCTATGCATCTACAACCTTCCTCCTTGGTTGTGCATGAAGCGGAAGTTCATTATGATGCCAGTGCTCATCCAAGGTCCTAAGCAACCCGGCAACGACATCGATGTGTACCTAAGGCCATTAGTTGATGAACTTTTACAGCTGTGGGGCAGACCTGGTGTCCGTGTGTGGGATGAGCACAAACAAGAGGAATTTGACCTACGAGCGTTGCTTTTCGTAACCATCAACGATTGGCCTGCTCTTAGTAACCTTTCGGGACTGTCAAATAAAGGATACAATGCATGCACGCACTGCTTACATGAGACTGAAAGTGTACATTTGCCAAATTGTAAGAAGAACGTGTACCTTGGGCATCGTCGATTTCTTCCGAAAATTCATCCAGTAAGAAAGAAAGGCAAGCATTACAACGGCAAGGCAGATCACCGGCCGAAGCCTGCAGAATGCACTGGTGCTGAGGTATTTGATATGGTCAAGGATTTGAAAGTCATCTTTGGAAAGGGTCCTGGCGGACAATCAGTTCCGAAGGGAGCTGGCGGGCACGCAGCCATGTGGAAGAAGAAATCTATATTCTGGGAGCTAGAATATTGGAAAGTCCTAGAAGTCCGCTCTGCAATCGACGTGATGCACGTTACGAAGAATATTTGCGTGAACCTCCTAAGCTTCTTAGGCGTGTATGGGAAGACAAATGATACAAAGGAAGCACGGCAGGACCAGCAACGTTTGAAAGACCCTGATGACCGGCATCCGGAATGGTTTCAAGGTCGTGCCAGCTACGCTCTGACCAAAGAAGAGAAGGTCATCTTTTTTGAATGCCTGAGCAGTATGAAGGTCCCGTCTGGATTCTCGTCCAATATAAAGGGAATAATAAACATGGCGGAGAAAAAGTTCCAAAACCTGAAGTCTCACGACTGCCACGTGATTATGACGCAATTGCTTCCGATTGCTTTGAGGGGGCTCCTGCCGGAAAATGTTCGAGTAGCCATTGTGAAGCTATGTGCATTCCTCAATGCAATCTCTCAGAAGGTAATCAATCCAGAAGATCTACCACGGTTACAGAACGATGTGGTCCAATGTCTTGTCAGTTTCGAGTTGGTGTTCCCGTCATCCTTCTTCAATATTATGACGCACCTCCTGGTTCACCTAGTCGAAGAGATTTTCATTCTCGGTCCTGTATTTCTACACAATATGTTCCCCTTCGAGAGGTTCATGGGAGTATTAAAGAAATATGTTCGTAACCGTGCTAGGCCAGAAGGAAGCATCGCCAAGGGCTATGGAAATGAGGAGGTAATTGAGTTTTGTGTTGACTTTGTTCCTGACCTTAAGCCGATTGGCCTTCCTCGATCGCGGCACGAGGGGAGACTAAGTGGAAAAGGCACGATCGGAAGGAAATCAACGATATGTATGGACGGCCATTCTCTGACTGAAGCACACCACACTGTACTGACCAATTCCAGCTTGGTGGCTCCGTACTTTGAGAAACACAAGAATATTTTACGCTCGGACAACCCGGGGAAGCCTGAATCCTGGATTAGGAAGGCCCACATGGAGACTTTCGGCAGTTGGTTGAGAAAACATTTAATGAATGACAATGATGTTGTAGATCAGCTGTACATGTTGGCCAAGACACCATCTTCGACTATAACGACTTTCCAAGGGTACGAGATAAATGGGAATACATTTTACACGATCGCCCAAGATAAAAAGAGCACCAACCAAAACAGTGGTGTCCGCTTTGATGCAGCAACCGAGAATGGGCAAAAGGTCACATATTATGGTTACATAGAGGAGATATGGGAACTTGACTATGGACCCTCCTTTAAGGTCCCTTTGTTCCGGTGCAAATGGTTCAAGCTAACAGGAGGTGGGGTAAAGGTGGACCAGCAATACGGAATGACAATGGTGGATTTCAACAATCTTGGTTACCTTGACGAACCATTCGTCCTAGCGAAAGATGTCGCTCAGGTTTTCTATGTGAGGGACATGAGTAGCAAACCGAGGAAACGGAAAGATAAGAAAACGATAAGTACATCATGCGATGATCCAAAGCGCCACATTGTTCTTTCAGGGAAAAGAAACATCGTGGGAGTGGAGGACAAGACAGACATGTCAGAAGATTATAATATGTTTGGTGAAATTCCGCCCTTCAAAGTGAACACCGACCCAAGCATTAAGTTAAATGATGAGGATGCTCCATGGATACGGCACAATCGTAAGCAAGCAGGGACACAAGGGAAGAATTGATGTGTAATAATTTATTGTACCAAACTTTGTATTTGGTCGATGAACTGAATGATGTATCAAACCTTTTGTCAAACCTTCAAGGGATTAGTTTTATTTTTCTGATTTTTTTGATATATAATTGTATTTTTAAGATTTTAAAATGAATTAGTTTTATTTTTCTGATTTTAAAAGGAAAAAGGAAGAAGAAGAAAGAAGGAAAAAGGAAAAAAACAGAAGAAAAAAGGAAAAAAAGAAGAAAAAAACAAACAGAAGAAAAAAGGAAAAACAGAAGCAAAAACAAACAGAAGAAAAACATAAGAAAAAAACAAACAGAAGAAAAACAGAAGAAAAAAGGAAAAAGAAAGAAAGGAAGAAAAAAAAGAAAAAGGAAGAAAAAAACAGAAGAAAAAAATAGAAGAAAAAAGGAAGAAAAAAACAGAAGAAAAACAAGAATTTAAAATGAATTAGTTTTATTTTCTGATTTTTTAATATATAATTGTATTTTTAAGATTTTAATAACATAAATAAATAAGTAATTAGAAACTTTAATAGCAAAAATAATTATCATAAAGTAAAATAATTAAGTAATTAGAAACAAAATAAAATAAAATAAATAAGTTTTTTGTTGTAAGTAGAAAAAAACAAAATAAATAAAGCAAAAATGAAAACAAAAAACAGGCAAAAAATAAAAAGTATGCCACCTACTGGGCCACCACGGCCTGAATACGACTAGAAACCCATTATTGGGCCAGGATTCAGGCCCGCAGGAAGGCCCAGTAGGCCCACAGGCTAGTAGTAACAGAATAGGCCCGTAAGCCTGCATTTGAGAGGAGCTCGAAGTGGTCAGCGCAGCCGAGCTTATAAACCACTGTCGAAGCCTCTCGGCTAGCGAGGTGGGACTAAACATCCCACCGCACCGCGCCAGTGCCAGCACAGACCTTTAGTCGCGGTTGGTGTGGCGGACCGCGACTAAAGCTAGCCTTTAGTCGCGGTCCGCCACACCAACCGCGACTAAAGGCTCTTCCTGCGCGGGAACGAAGCGGCGCCAAAAACCTTTAGTCGCGGTTGGTGTGGCGGACCGCGACTAAAGGCTATCTTTAGTCGCGGTTGGTGTTGCGGACCGCGACTAAAGCTAGGCTTTAGTCGCGGACCGCCACACCAACCGCGACTAAAGGTGCGTCTATAAATACTGCACTTGGCAGTTTTGCCACTTCCCATTCTCCTCTCTCTCGACGCCGAAGCGCTGCCCCGACGCCGATCGACGCCGACGCCGAAGCCCTGCCCCGACGCCGATCGACGCCGACGCCGACGCCGAAGCCCTGCGCGCCGCCGCCCCCCGTCCCCAGTGAGCGCCGCCCGTGCCCTGCGCCCTTGCCCGCCGCCCGACGCCCTGCCGCCCGCCGCGCCCGCCGCCCGCTGGCCCTTCCTGCCGTGTCCTCCGCGCGCCGCCCGCCGCCCGCCACCCGCCGCCCGCTGGCCCTGCCTGCCGTCCTCCGCGCGCCGCCCGCCGCCCGCTGGCCTTGCCGTCCTCCGTCGGCAGAAGAAGATCAGAAAAAGAAAAAGGAAGAAGAAGAAGAAAGAAAAAGGGAAAAGGAAGAAGAAGAAAAAGGAAAAAAGGAAAAAGGAAAAAGGAAAACACAAAAAAAAACAAATTAAACAGAAGAAAAAACAAAAGAAAACAAAAAAAACAGAAGAAAAACAAAGGAAGAAGAAAGAAAAAGGAAGAAGAAAAAAAACAAGAAAGAAAAAGAAAGAAGAAAAAAGAAAGGAAGAAGAAAAACAAAGGAAGAAGAAAAAAAGAAAGAAGAAAAAGGAAGAAGAAAAAAAGAAAGAAGAAAGAAAGAAGAAAGAAAAATGAAGAAGAAAAAACAAGAAAGAAAAAGGAAAAAAAATGAAAACCAAATAAAAACCAAATGAAAACCAAAAGAAAGAAGAAAGGAAAAGGAAGAAGAAACAAAAAAAGAAGAAAGGAAGAAGAAAGGAAGAAGAAGAAAGAAAGAAAAAAAAAAGGAAAGAAGAAGAAAGAAAGAATAGAAAGGAATAAGAAGAAAAGGAAGAAGAAGAAAGAAAGAAGAAAGGAAAGAAGAAAGAAAGAAGAAGAAAGGAAGAAGAAGAAAGAAAGAAGAAGAAAGGAAAAAGGAAGAAGAAAATAAGTAACTTAAAACTTGATAATTAACAAAAAACCGTAAAATTTGATAATTAACCAAATGGCGAGGGTTATACATGTGTGTTGTCCTCGCCTCCCTCTCCGTGGCGCCGTCGTCTGCCGCCCCGTCTCGCGCTCTACCGCGACACCCTCTCCCACCCCTTCCTCGCCCCCTCCTTTTGCCACCGCCCTTTCGCCACCGCCACCGCCACCACCCCCCTTCTTCACTTAATTAATTTGTTTTTACTACATGTTTTCAGGACTGACATAATGGCGGACGATAGAGCTGACCCGATTATGGACAACTATGATCCGGACGGTGAAGCACATATGTTCGGCATCATAAACGGCGATATTCAATATTTGCCGACCGGACAAGAAGAAGATGATGTCTCTTCTTATCTGAACCTTGACGGTGAAGATGAAGGGCGCCGTCAGCAAGATGATGCCGAACAAACGTCGATAAACGACGATCTTCAAATGGAAGTAGCAACCACCTCCGGCGCCGAGGTATATATATACATTGAGCCTCTGGTGATACAAACTAACTGATTTGAATAAATATATGTGTACTAACGGGCGCGACTCTCTTTCTTATTTTAGCCCTCGGCCGGATCGTCGAAACAATCGAGTACGTCGTCAAAGCGTGGCGCAACCAAGACGATGAAACAAGGGGAAACATGCACCATCGAGGTTGTCGACAGTGCAACCGGCAGGCCGCTGGAGCCCCGCAAGAACGCCATCAAGTTTGTCAGCCAATGCGGAGCCGTTGTTAGAGACAACGTCTCGATCACCGTCCAAGAGTGGAATGAGCCAAAGAAGGCACGAATTGCTGGTTTCACTTTTGTCGATAAGAGAACAAAAAAAGATTGCTTCAAGAAGCTTATGGAACATTTCGTTCTACCTCCGGAATACAACAAATTCGATGAGGAGGGTAACAAGATTGAGGAAAACAAGGAGAGGAGGAGGCTAGTCAAACAGTTCGCTCTTCATAAGATGGCCGACGCATTCCGGAAATTCAAGCAAAATCTAAACCATGACTTTGTCAAGCAGAACAAGACTCCGGATTTCAAAGGACAATATGAGAAACTGAAACATGATTGGCCAGAATTTGTGAAGCAAAAGAAATCGGAGCAGTTCATTCAAATATCGAAAACAAATAAGGAAAATGCGGCTAAGAAGGAGTACAATCATATTATGGGGCCAGGAGGGTATCGCCTTTGGCAGCCTAGGTTGGCGAAGATGGAGAACGAGCTGAGGGCGCGAGGAATCCGTCCAGGTACGGAGGGATGGGACCCAAGGGCCAAAAGCTGGTGGTACGGGCATGGGGGAACGCTGAACCCGGAGACAGGGGAGTGTGTTTACCAGGGCAAAATAATGAAACCCACCCAAGCCCTTATTGACGCAATGAGGGATGCTCAAGAGGGGAAGATCAAGTTCAACAGAGAGAACGACGCACTGACAAAAGCCCTCGGGAATCCTGAACACGGAGGACGTGTACGAGGCATGGGGCACATTCCGTGGAAAATAGGGTTCCCCCAGAACGATGACCCGTACGGTTACAGAAGCCGTAAGAGAAAGATGGATCGGGAAGCAGATGTTGTGGCGCGGTTGGCATCGGAAATGGATGTGATGAAGAAAACCGTGAGTGTACTAGTAGCCGAAAGAGATGCAGCTTGGGCGCAGCATGAAGATCATCCAGCGGATCTCGATAGCCAGCAGCGGAGAAGCAGCGTGGCTTCCACGGAGGCCCCACCGGCTGGTGCAGATGCACCGACGATCGAAATTACTGCACCGGAGCCTCTGGTGGTCAAAATTACTGCACCGGAGCCTCCTCGCTACCCCGTGGACGATATAAAGGAGAGGAAAGAATGTCATCTGTATTATCCTATCGGGAACATGTCCATGAAGGTAGCCATCGGCAGTGCTTTACCATGTTTACCTGGAGCACTCCACCACAACAACCCCATTCAAGATGGCTATGCTCGTGTCACGGTGGAGGACATAGTCCAAGGGTTTGAGGACCTGGGGATTGACATTGCTACACCTGAAGGGGAGAAAAGACTTGGAGATGTCAAGCGCCATTTCATTCTATGGCAAAAGAAGTTTATCAAGTTTCCAGGCGAGGCGCCAAGGACAACAAGTCCACCCCCCTACGGTGGTGGTGGTGGCGGTGGCGGCGGCGGCGGTGGTGGTGGTGGTGGCGGTTCACCTACACCTCCGTCACGTCAGCCGACGCCTCCCAGTCCACAACGTCCGGCGGGTGATCAGACGCCGCCCCCCAGTCCTCGTCCGGCGGGTGATCAGACGCCGCCCCCCAATCCACCTCCGGCAAAGAAGCAGAAGCAGTCCTGGATTATTAACCCGGACCCTTATGTACCTAAGACCACAAAGGTACCGGAGCCATCACTGAAGCCTCTCCCCACAAGGCCTTGGGAACGTAGTGCCGAGGAAACTGCCGCGGCCGCGGCTGCTGATCTTGAGAAATGGAAGGCGGACTGCAAGAAGAAAAGAGAGCCCGAGCCCAAGCCAGTATTTTCTGATGAGCAAAAGAAGTGGGCTAAGTCATTTTTGAGCACACCGTCCCAAGCCGCGAAGAATCTGCCTGAGGACTATGCACGTGAACTTCGTAGGCAGGCACTCATGTTGAAGGAGAAGAAAGGGCGGGCGGATGACCCCGATCCGGAACAAAGTAAACGAGTTGCCCAGCTCGGGGAACAAAGTAAACAATCAATTGCCCCGCTTATAGTGAAAGCCGCCGGTCCGGATGACCCTGATATCATAGCAGCTGCGGCAGCACTTGGATTGACTGCAACGAGTGCCAGAGAACAAGCGGCCAACTTAGGTATTACTCTTCATGAACTGTTAGGCCTTGATGAGGCGCCAGTGAAGGAGGTAGTAATTACATATGTGAAGAATGGGCCTCTCGTCGAGCCTGCGCAGGAACAGGATCTACCTCCACAAATGAAAGGTCTGCTGAAATGGTACAAGGGTTACATAAAAAATAAAAACGCCAACGAATATATTTATGCGGAAGTTAGACATGAGCATCACTTCAAACATTACTATGTACAAATTCATCTGAGTGAATTGTTCCAGCTTTTCAATCTGCGCGAGCTCGACAAATCTATCATCAGTTGCTACGTTCTGTAAGTGATTTATTTCTACCCCATCTCGTTCATATTGCCTGCACTATATATATGTCCTAACTATATTGTTGTGTCCGCTATTATACATGCAGAATGAAGATTAAGGAATGCAGAGTAAGGAACATCCATGATGTTGGGTTCATTGACCCACACATCGTTAATGGATATGTGTTGCGGCATCACCCCGACGACATGGAGGCAGACCTGTGGCAGTTTCTTACAAAGCAGGAACTCAAAAGTGATATTCTATTTCCTTACCATTTTGGGTGAGTGTTTCTGTCTTGAGCACATTCTCTTTTGTTTACTCCATGCATGGTATGTGGCCGGCTAATCGATGAGTTATGCATGACGTACTGTGCATGTATCGTGTCCGCAGGTTCCACTGGATTCTGCTAGTAATTAAAGTTGACACCTCAGAATGTCTCGTCCACGACTCTCTGAATATGGATCCAAAGCTTTGGGGCGACCTGAGAAAAATGATGCAGAAGTAATTATTTTCATTCATTTGCGCTCTATATCGATCGGCCTATTTCGTTCATTTCCTAATATCAAGTAACTAATAACTCTCTTGTTCATTTAATTTTCTTTGCCTCGTAGGGTTTGGAGACGGTTCGTAGATACAAAGGTCGGTGAATTCAAAAAAGAGCTAGAATTCAAAAAGTCAAAGGCTAAGAATGCTGGGGATATTCAGCCAGCGGGGACCAATCTATGTGGATACTATGTCTGTGAGATGATCCGGAGATACACCTCTGAGCGGGTTCCGAGTGATACCAATGCTCAGAGGAATAACCTCCGGATGATGCTTAGTCCAGAAGCTCGCTTCCGACCACTTCAAGAGGAACTAGCTGGATGGTTCAGGAGGGAAGTCCTCCATCCTAAAGAAGAACACCATTACGAGGACGTAGAACTTTATATGCCTTAAATTATGTATGGAAACTTGTTCAAAATTGTATATGGTCATCCGATGATATTTAATATATACTGTATATTCCTCTTGAATTCTTTTTGGTTCTAATTTCAAATTTGTTTGAAATTGTACATTCATATGCATGTATGTAGTAGCGTAGAATAAGTGAAACTCCTTCAAAATTTAAATAAAGCATAAAAGAAGTAAAACAATACAAATTAAACAGAAAACAGGTTTAGGGGGGCAGGTTTAGGGGGGGGGGCTAAAACCCTAAACCTGCGGCGGTCTTTAGTCGCGGTTGGCCAAAAGAACCGCGACAAAAAGTCCTCCGCCCCGGCGGCCACCTGGCGCCCACGTGGACGGGCCTTTAGTCGCGGTTCTTAAGCAACCGCGACTAAAGGGTGGAGCCTTTAGTCCCGCCTGTTTGATCGCGGTTGCGAACCGCGACCAAAGGCCCTTTTTCCACCAGTGCACGGCGCCGGCCGACGTCGTTGGGCGGCAGTCGGATGAGTATCCTGTCAATGATTGCGTCC
This sequence comes from Aegilops umbellulata, assembly GCA_032464435.1. Classification (NCBI taxonomy): domain Eukaryota; kingdom Viridiplantae; phylum Streptophyta; class Magnoliopsida; order Poales; family Poaceae; genus Aegilops; species Aegilops umbellulata. The sequence continues at coordinate 483,199,646 of CP136059.1, read as the reverse complement.
GGCAGGTCCTCGAGCAGGGTCGCACCTCTCCTGTCCGGCATGGTGCTCCGTTGTCGAGTCCGGTCAACTAAACAAAGCAGCAAGCTGTCCTTAATGAATTGCTTTGGCGACCAGCTTAAATAAAGAAAAGCACATACATGTTATCCCTGGAAGGCGAACGCACAGAGCAGCAGGTTCCAGCGACGACGGTGAGAATTGCGGCTGTAGACACGAATACAGGGACTCGGTTGAGTGCCAAGGGGGAGTAAGGTGACGTGCTTGTCCGAAATCAGGCCAAGAGGAGGGAGCTCGGATAGTAAGCCATTGCAGGAGGTTGATCAAGAACCAAGGACACTCCAGACTGCAACTTTTCACAAGGAGCGAATCATTACAGAGCAGCTATTCGGACACGGGAGGTTGGGCCAGCGACGCCCTTGGCGCTGGGATCACCGGCGGACGATGCTATCGAGCACCTCACGTCACCGACATCAGCTTCTTCCCGCTCTTCAGGTCGTCGGGGTGTCATCTTTTCTCCGGCGGTGCGTGCAGATCATGAGTCGGCGTTGGCGACGCTTCGGGCGATGTCTTCAGTACCACCGTCGCAGGTTGAGCAGGCTGCTCCTCCGATCGCTGCCCTCGAGAGCGAGCTGCAGCCTTCATGGTCCCCCTCTGCATCGCCGGGGCCGGCGCTGTCTCAAGCGTCGCCACCGGGGGACGAGGAGGCTGCTCTTGCTGCCCCTGTTTTGGAGGGCGATCTGCTATGTTCTTCGATTACCGCTGTGTCGCCGGAGCCGTCTACTCCTCCCTTCCGGCCCTCTTGGATGCGGGCTGCTTCGGAGCTGTCTTCAACGTCTAGACGTAGCGGCCGCCACGTCGTGGGGGCTGATGGGGCCTCTGCCACCGATGAGGATTCCATGCAGAGGGCCATGCGTAGAACGGCATCGCGGAATCTCGACTTTGATGGTACGTCTTCATGCAAATCATTTCTATCTTTTGATAAACCCAAAATGTCTTCAAATATTGCTAGTCTTGGTATATCTTTGGGTAAAAATGATGTTGTAGTTGATTTCTCAGTTAAAGCTCTTAAGCAAATGGAGGTCGACCGGTTTACGGTTGCTCCTAAAACGCTTCTTATGGCAGACCCATTAGTTTCAGATGAGGAGGATGAGGAGTCCGATGCCAACCCTGGAGGCAGACTCCTCTCTCATCTGGTTAATGATTCTACAGAGGTAGACTTTGAAGACACCATGCGTGATACGATGCTTTATGAGCTCGTTGCATCGGTTCGTAAGAACAAGTCTAACTCTGGCAGCAAAAAGGGTCGCCCTAAGAAGAAGACCAAAGTATCCAAACGTAACAAAGTTTCCCCATGAAAGGAATGTTTTGGAAGAGCAGAGGTCTTGGGGACTTGGCTAAGTACAAACATATTTTCGATTGCGTTAGAGATCATGCCCTCGACTTCGTGGCAATCTCTGAGTGCAGTAAGCACGACTTTCCATCGCGTGATTTGGACCATTTTTCATGTGGCAAAGATTACGAATGGTATATCCTGCCGCCTTCAGGGAGGTCCGGAGGTATCCTTTTAGGAATACACTCTACTTACTTGGAACTTCTGTCAACTTCAAAGGGGGAGTATCATATTAAATTTCACCTGAGAAATAAGTCTGATAATTTCATTTGGAGTCTGGTTGCCGTATATGGAGCCGCTAAAGATGAATTTAAAGAGGCCTTCCTAAAAGAACTTGTCAACACCTGCAGAGAAAATCCTCACCCTATGTTACTTGGGGGGGACTTCAATATTCTGCGGTATAGGCAGGATAAAAACAATGATAGGTTCGACACTCGATGGCCCTTTCTTTTTAATGCGCTCATTGACAGTCTTGATCTGCGGGAACTCTCCCTCTCGGGGCGTCAATTTACCTGGGCCAACAATAGATCTACCCCGACTTTTGAAAAACTCGATCGGGTCCTAGTCACTACAGACTGGGAATTTAAATATCCATTAGCATCAGTAAGAGCTTTGGAGAGAATTGAGGCCTTATCGGACCATGCTCCTTTGCTCACTGATTTTGGCCAACCTGCTACCACGTTGAGCCGCCATCAGTTTAAATTTGAACTGGGGTGGCTCACTAGAGAGGGCTTCCCGGATTTGGTTAAAAAGGTGTGGTTACGCCCAACACGGGGCGATACACCGATTCAGCGTTGGAACAATCGCATTAGGGCGTTGCGCCAATTCCTCCGTGGCTGGGCTAAACATACCGCCGGGATTTATAAGAAAGAGAAGCTGCGACTATCCGTCTTGATAGACTCCTTAGATAAAACCGCGGAGGTGAGGCTTTTATCTGCGAACGAGATTGAACAAAAAAGTCATCTCAATGAGCAGCTAGCCCGCCTCTTACGCGAAGAGGAGATCAAATGGTACCAACGGTGCAAGACTGACTCGTTGGTACTTGGGGATGATAACACGAAGTACTTCCAAATGTTAGCCAATGGTAGACATAGAAAGAAACAAATTTTCACCCTGGATCAGGATGAGGGCCGCATTGAGGGGGACGGTCCGCTCAAGGACTTTATTACAAAATACTATAAAGACTTGTTTGGTCCGTCCTCGGAAACTACGCTGGAGTTGGATGAGTCTCTTTGTCATGACATTCAGCAAGTTTCGGCTGCGGAAAATGAATTCCTAACCTCTGCATTCACTGAGGAGGAAATTCGGACTGCAGTTTTCCAAATGGATCATAACGAATCTCCGGGACCGGATGGTTTTCCGGCGGAGTTTTATCATTTTTTTTTGGATATGTTAAAGTCTGATCTAGTTCAATTGTTTAATGAACTGCATGCTCATAGACTAGACATCTCCAGAATAAATTTTGGTGAAATTATTCTTTTACCAAAGACAAAGGATGCCAATCGGATTCAACAGTATAGACCGATTTGCTTATTAAACGTGAGCTTTAAGATTTTCACCAAGGTCGCGACCAACCGTCTGAATGGGGTCGCAGACCATGTAGTGAAACCTTCTCAGACGGCTTTCATGCAAGGACGGAACATTTTAGACGGTGTTGCTGTTCTCCATGAAACAGTTCATGAGCTTCACCGTAAAAAGTTGAATGGTGTCATCTTTAAGATTGACTTCGAGAAAGCTTATGATAAGGTGAAGTGGCCTTTTTTGCTCCAAACTCTTCGCATGAAAGGGTTTTCTGACACTTGGTGCCGATGGGTTGAGAGTTTTGTGTCTGGAGGTAGTGTGGCTATCAAGGTCAACGATGACGTAGGCAATTATTTCCAGACTAGGAAGGGGCTTCGTCAAGGCGACCCCGCATCTCCTATCCTTTTCAACATCGTGGCTAATATGCTAGTTACTCTCATCGAGAGGGCCAAACTAGCTGGACAAATCACCGGGGTCATTCCTCATCTAGTAGAAGGAGGCCTCTCAATTTTGCAGTACGCGGACGACACAATTCTGTTTTTGGATCACGACCTTGAAAAGGCCAGAAACCTCAAATTGGTATTATGTGCTTTTGAAGAGCTCTCGGGCCTGAAGATAAACTTTCATAAGAGTGAACTATCCTGTTTTGGCGAAGCCGCAGAAAATTCACAAGATTATGCGGAGATTTTTGGATGCCATTTAGGCCAATTTCCGATTAGATATCTAGGTATTCCTATTCATTATCAGCGTTTGACAATCGCTGAATGGAAACATGTTGAAGAAAGACTGGAGAAACGGTTGGCGAGCTGGAAGGCCAAACTCCTGTCCTATGGGGGCCGACTAGTTCTTATCAACTCGGTACTTACCAACATGGTTCTTTATATGCTATCTTTCTTTCATCTGCCAAAAGGTGTTCTCCAACGCCTTGATTATTTTAGATCAAGGTTTTTTTGGCAGAGTGAAAATGAAAAAAAGAAATATCGCTTGGCTAGGTGGAATATTATATGTCGGCCCAAAAGTCAAGGGGGACTCGGAATCCAGGATCTTGAGATCAAAAACATTTCATTGCTCAGCAAATGGGTATACAGATTACTCACTGAGGATGGTGTTTGGCAGGAGATCATTCGTAATAAATACGTTGGGTCCAAAGCAATCTCCCAGGTTTACTGGAAACCAGGTGACTCTCATTTTTGGAGTGGGGTTATGAAAGCTAAGGAATTCTTCTTCCAATTTGGCACCTTCTCGGTCAGAGATGGCTCCCAGATTCGATTCTGGGAAGACACCTGGCTAGGGACTACTCCTCTAAATGTGCGATACCCAAACTTATATCGAATAGTTAGACATAAGTTTGTCACGATTAAGCAGGTATTGGGACAAGTAAACCCGGATATTTCTTTTCGCAGAACGATTTCTGGACCTCGTTTGAATGCATGGAACGATCTGCTGACTCGTTTGGAAGCTGTCCAACTGTCGGCTGAATCGGACATCTTTAAATGGAACCTGCATCTGAACGGACGATTTTCGGTTAAATCCATGTACGATGCACTGGTTCATAACGAGGTTCCATCTGATAATAGAAAATTGTGGAAGCTTAAGATTCCTCTAAGAGTGAAGATTTTCCTTTGGTTTCTCAACAAAGGTGTTATCTTAACTAGGGATAATTTAGCTCGACGAAACTGGCAAGGCAGCAAAAAATGTGTTTTTTGCAATCATAATGAATCCATTAAACACCTATTTTTTGATTGCAAATTCGCTAGATCGGTATGGGCAATAGTCCAAATTGCTTCGAATCTATATCCTCCACGCAGCGTATGGAATATGTTCGGGAATTGGCTGAGGGGAATAGATAAACAATTTTCTAAGCACATTCTTGCGGGGGCGGCTGCCTTATGTTGGGCGTTGTGGCTAACCAGGAATGATATTGTTTTTAATCATAAAAGTGTTTCATCTCCTATGCAGGTAATTCATATATGCTCGCGATGGCTCCGTATGTGGTCTATCCTGCAGAGGCCGGAGGACAGAGACTTTTTTATGATGGCTTCTACTCGATTGGAGTGCTCGGCCAGGGACATTTTCTACCCCCATGGATGGCGGTGTGACCTTCGGATAGGCCCGGCATCACCTTAGGCCTCTTTTATCTTTTTTCGCTACTGCTGGCGTTCCGCCTTTTTGTTTTGTTTGTTGGGATCTGGTACTTTGGTTGTGTGCATCTTATGCAGAGGCCGGGTTATCTTTGATGCGGTTGTATCAACTCGATATTTCAATTAAATAAAAAGCCCTTTATCGAAAAAAAAAGAACAGAGTATTGAAGCAGAAACTGAACATTTACAAGAAGATCATTGCAGAGCGGATTATACTAGAGCAGGTTAGACAAGAAGCAGATTATATGTTAGCAAGAATTGAATAGTTACAGAGCAGATTATACAAGAAGCAACAAGAGCAGATCATGCAAGAACAAACACTACAGGGAAGAACTGAAGGAACCACAAACAACATTTAACACATTATTAGGAGGGTTCAATTCGGTAGCATCATCTGTAGTCTCGCCCACAAAATGCTAAAGCATGTTTCCCTCAAAAAAAAATGCTAAAGCATGTGCTGGGTCAATGCGTCGAACGGTTGGCGTGCGCAGGAGAAGATGCACGAGCGCAATGAGGTGGCAGCGTTCACCTGCGACTGCAAAGCTCGGGGAGAGGGCAGAACAGCCGAGGGCGGAGGTCAGGCGGCGTCGGGGATAAGGGGCGCGCAGTCGGGGCAGAGCTCCTGTGGAGTACGTAGGCTGTGCTGTGCGGAGAAGACGACGGAGGCAGCACACCCTACGCGGCGGCCCGCGCCATGTCGAGCACGGGGCGGAGGCCAGGCGGCCACGCGAGGGTGCCGGAGCTTAGCTTACACGGAGCGGCGGCTAGGTGCCGGCCGGGGGCCGCCGGAGTCGAGGGTGGCGGAGGCGAGGACGGCAAAGCCCAGCGGAGCTCCTGTTGCGCGCTGCGGCTAGGTCAGCCCATCTGCCTGGCTCCTGAAAAACAGAGCCCAAGAAGATCTTTAATACTGTAGCCGACTTTGTTTCATTATAAAAAAAACCAACTTTTCCATACAAAAATTTCAGAAAAATTTATAAGTATTACTAGAAACATTAGAAACTGTTACGATTTAAATAAAAAATTAAATATATATACATGTTTAAAAATGTTCAAGAATTTTAGAAAGCGTATGGGAACTTAAAAAATGTTCATAGATTAAAAACAATTCGTGCATTTTAAAAATGAGCAGGTAAAAAAATAAAAACGAAAAAGAAAATCGGCAGAACACACAAAGAAGGACATTGAGAAAGAAGGAAAAACAGAATCCCAGATGAATAAGCTTTTAGAAACTTTCCAAAAAAAGTGGGAAAAAGAGAAAGAGAAAAAAAAAACCGCCCTGCTGCGACATCCAACAGAATTATTCTTCCACCAGAATCATGGTCCTTCGACACAATTATTTTCTTGCTAGACACTCATCAATCCTAATAAAATGGTTAATTTTTTTAAGGTGAGTCTTGCTTGGTGTAGCAGCACCAACAAGTGATGGGCAACTTTCAAAAAAAAAAAAAACATGTGATGGGCAAATGTCACGTAGGTAAACTCCATGACGCATAAGCTAATATTTTTCCGCGGGAATGGCAAACTTTATTGCTTAAATAGCACTTACATCGTCAACTAACAGCGAAATGATAAGGCTGTCGTTGAGACACTTACGTTTGAATTAATTTTGTGCTGGACTATGTAAAACGTTGCAACATCTAATTCATGACTGTGTTACTTATATACAGACTGAAGGTCTGTCCCTCTTTTGAAAAGAAGGTGGATGTGCAAAAAAAAGGTCAAGAGTTTAACATGTGTCGTTTGGGAGGGGGGGGGGTCTTCTCCCAAGCAAAGGCAGCTAGGGTTTCTGCATCTCGTCGGCAGCGGTGCCGATCTATCACGTCTCCTGTGGCCTTAAAGCCATGGGTGCTCAATGGATCCCGGCTTTTGCCGGCATGAGGGCTCCATTTTTAGGGGCTTCTTTAAGTTTTGTTAGGGTTTGTGTCCTGTTTAGGAAGACGAGTTGACGGCGGCTTATTGAAGATGAAATAAGGTTCTCCCCACCTAGCCCCATCCCGGTGGTGCATCTAGCATCATCGGAGGCCGTGCGGAGGTGTGTCTCCGGTGGATCTTGTGGGACTCGTTGGTGGTTGTCTTTGGTGGATCTGCTCGGATCCGGTCTTTGGTCGTCTTTATTCACGTGCCTTCAGGTTGAATCCTTCTGTTCTAAGCTTCTCTTCATCGATGGCGGTTGTTATTCTGGTGCATTGGTCCTATGAGGCTTTAGCACGATGACTTTCCGACTGTCTAGTACAACAACTACCTTTAAGGTGATTTCGTTAAACAAGACATACGTTACGAAGTGCCTGCGAGACTTAAGCTGTAGCTTAGGGTTCTCCACCAGGTTCACACAGTAGGGATCGCTCCGGCCTTCATAGTCAAACATCGGATGAGCTTGGGCATGCAGTCATAGGCCGAATGCTCCTCTCTATGGAGATCTTCAGAATATGCACCCCTCCGATACATGCACCCTGAAGTTAGTAGATCTTTTTTTTGCGAGAGAAATTTCCAATCTATTCATCAATCATGGCAGTACAGAGAACACAAGAGGTAATAAAAATTACAACTAGGTCTATGGACCACCTAGCGACGACTACAAGCATTGGAGCGAGCCGAAGGCGCACCGCCGTCATCGCCCCTCCATCACCGGATTCGGGCAAACCTTGTTGTAGTAGACAGTCGGGAAGTCGTCATGCTAAGGCCCGAAAGGACCAACACACTAGAGTAGCAACCATCGCCGATGAAGAGAGTTGTAGATTGGAAAGATCAAACCTGGAACCACACGAACGAAGACGGACAAAAACTGGATCCAAAGAGATCCACCGAAGACCAGCACCGATCGAATCCCTTGAGATTCGACGGAGACACACCTCCACACATCCTCCGACAACGCTATTCGCACCAACGGGACGGAGATAGGACGTGGGAGACATTATTACTACGGAGGGACATCGCCGCCGCCACACAGCCCCAACCAAGACGTTCAACCTATCAAAAACGAGAACGGGGTCCCTCCCGCCGGCGAGGCGCCGAGATCCTCCGCACCTCCATAGGCCAAAGGCCATCGGAGGCGGGGGCGGATCCGTGGCAGCGCCGACGGGAGGAGGAAGGAGACGTTTAGTAGATCTCTAGAACAAGAAGCCCGGTTTCCACGGTACGGGTTGCTATCTGACTTCCAAGACATCAGTTCCAGTGGAAGCTCATTTTTAAAGGTAGGCAAGCCAGCCACATCAACCCCTGCTGGGAGGTCCGGGGCATAAAACCAGCCTCATTGCCACGACTTCTTCATTTTGTGCATAGGGATGTAAAATATCCTGCTTCCAGCCGAGGCCAGATGATGTCCCCTCCACAATCTGGCACTGCAGCCCCATCCTTTTGCAGCTCCACTTCACGGAAATGGTGCCAAAACTCGAAATGCGGCAAGGTCCCGGGAAATACACGCCCAAAGTGATGAAGCACAACAGGTGCAGAACCCCATTACGTTGTCCTAAACCCTGGGTGTCCCGTCGAATGGTGTTCCAGGTGCTGGGCTGGCCCTAGGGACTAGCAGGACGCGATAATCCTACGGGCCTCTAGCCAAAGTAGGAAGCCCCGCCAAGCCCCGAACTCCTCCTCCGACTTAGGATTCTTCTAACCCTTTTTTTTTTGGAAAACTCTCCAATTCATCCGGCTGATCCTAACGAACGCGTCCGCCGCCTGCTGCACCGTCCGATCGACCACGTGATTCAGTAGTGCTACGGCGCGCGGCATGTTGTTTGCCTGTTCTTTTCACGTGCGTGATCCCTTGGGCATAGCTAGTTTGACGGAAATTCTTGGGTTCAGCACGTGGATCGCGCTCTTTTCCTCTTTGTAACATGTATCCTGCATGTGTCCGTCAAGTACTATTTTTCGTGGTTCTGTGCGATGCCTGTTTTTCTGCAACATCATCTGTGTTGCAAAAATTCTTCTGCAACAACACGTATGTTGCACAAAAATGAAGACAAACATTTTTTTGCAACTTCACTGGTGGAAGCTGCCCGTGCCTGACCATGGCGACGTGTTTCTGCAACAATGACGGAGTTGCAAAACAACAACGATAGCAACGGCGGTGCTACTGTGACATCATCTTTGATTGCAAAAAAAATCTGTAGCATCACCGGTGTTACGGAAGTCCTTCCGCAACAACACGCAAAAAATTAAGATAAAAAAATTCTGCAACAGAATCTCTGTTGCAAATGTTTCTGCAACAAGAGGTCAGTTGCAAAGAATTCTGCAACACTCACTTTGTTTCAATAATGAGGAAGGGGCCAGCCATTGGATGACCCCGATCAAACAGATGCCCAGGTGATAAATCTTTTTAAAAATTCGGCAACAAGACCTTTCTTGCGAAAAAAATTCTTAAGCAAATCTCTGTTGCAGAAAATTAGGCACGGGTGATCTTTAAAATTTCTGTAACAAGATCTCTGTTGCGGAAAATTCCCGCCAGAAGATCTTTGTTGCAAAAAAAAAATACACGCTCGGGTGATTGCAACAAGCAGACTGTTGCAAAAACACCACTCTTGTTGCAAAGGATGGCTGCTTACGTTGGTAGATCGGACCGTCACTAAATTGTCCATCCAATGGTGAACGAGGCGGCGGATTCTTTTTCAATTTCCGCCGGCGGACGCATAGGGTCGCCAAAACTCAAAATGCGGCAAGGTCCCCAGGAAATACACGCCCAAAGTGATGAAGCACAACAGGTGCAGAACCCCATTACGTTGTCCTAAACCCTGGGTGTCCCGTCGAATGGTGTTCCAGGTGCTGGGCTGGCCCTAGGGACTAGCAGGACGTGATAATCCTACGGGCCTCTAGCCAAAGTAGGAAGCCCCGCCAAGCCCCGAACTCCTCCTCCGACTTAGGATTCTTGTAACCCTTTTTTTTGGAAAACGCTCCAATTCATCCGGCTGATCCTAACGCACGCGTCCGCCGCCTGCTGCACCGTCCGATCGACCACGTGATTCAGTAGTGCTACGGCGCGCGGCATGTTGTTTGCCTGTTCTTTTCACGTGCGTGATCCCTTGGGCATAGCTAGTTTGACGGAAATTCTTGGGTTCAGCACGTGGATCGCGTTCTTCTCCTCTTTGTAACATGTATCCTGCATGTGTCCGTCAAGTACTATTTTTCGTGGTTCTGTGCGATGCCTGTTTTTCTGCAACATCATCTGTGTTGCAAAAATTTCTTCTGCAACAGCACCTATGTTGCACAAAAATGAAGACAAACATTTTTTTTGCAACTTCACTGGTGGAAGCTGCCCGTGCCTGACCATGGCGACGTGTTTCTGCAACAATGACGGAGTTGCAAAACAACAACGACAGCAACGGCGGTGCTACTGTGACATCATCTTTGATTGCAAAAAAAAATCTGTAGCATCACCGGTGTTATGGAAGTCCTTCCGCAACATCACGCAAAAAATTAAGATAAAAAAATTCTGCAACAGAATCTCTGTTGCAAATGTTTCTGCAACAAGAGGTCAGTTGCAAAGAATTCTGCAACACTCACTTTGTTTCAATAATGAGGAAGGGGCCAGCCATTGGATGACCCCGATCAAACAGATGCCCGGGTGATAAATCTTTTTAAAAACTCAGCAACAAGACCTTTCCTGCGAAAAAAATTCTTAAGCAAATCTCTATTGCAGAAAATTAGGCACGGGTGATCTTTAAAATTTCTGTAACAAGATCTCTGTTGCGGAAAATTCCCGCAAGAAGATCTTTGTTGCAAAAAAAAATACACGCTCGGGTGATTGCAACAAGCAGACTGTTGCGAAAACACCACTCTTGTTGCAAAGGATGGCTGCTTACGTTGGTAGATCGGACCGTCACTAAATTGTCCATCCAATGGTGAAAGAGGCGGCGGATTCTTTTTCAATTTCCGCCGGCGGACTCATAGGGTCGCCAAAACTCGAAATGCGGCAAGGTCCCCAGGAAATACACGCCCAAAGTGATGAAGCACAACAGGTGCAGAACCCCATTACGTTGTCCTAAACCCTGGGTGTCCCGTCGAATGGTGTTCCAGGTGCTGGGCTGGCCCTAGGGACTAGCAGGACGCGATAATCCTACGGGCCTCTAGCCAAAGTAGGAAGCCCCGCCAAGCCCCGAACTCCTCCTCCGACTTAGGATTCTTGTAACCCTTTTTTTTTGGAAAACTCTCCAATTCATCCGGCTGATCCTAACGCACGCGTCCGCCGCCTGCTGCACCGTCCGATCGACCACGTGATTCAGTAGTGCTACGGCGCGCGGCATGTTGTTTGCCTGTTCTTTTCACGTGCGTGATCCCTTGGGCATAGCTAGTTTGACGGAAATTCTTGGGTTCAGCACGTGGATCGCGTTCTTCTCCTCTTTGTAACATGTATCCTGCATGTGTCCGTCAAGTACTATTTTTCGTGGTTCTGTGCGATGCCTGTTTTTCTGCAACATCATCTGTGTTGCAAAAATTTCTTCTGCAACAGCACCTATGTTGCACAAAAATGAAGACAAACATTTTTTTTGCAACTTCACTGGTGGAAGCTGCCCGTGCCTGACCATGGCGACGTGTTTCTGCAACAATGACGGAGTTGCAAAACAACAACGACAGCAACGGCGGTGCTACTGTGACATCATCTTTGATTGCAAAAAAAAATCTGTAGCATCACCGGTGTTATGGAAGTCCTTCCGCAACAACACGCAAAAAATTAAGATAAAAAAATTCTGCAACAGAATCTCTGTTGCAAATGTTTCTGCAACAAGAGGTCAGTTGCAAAGAATTCTGCAACACTCACTTTGTTTCAATAATGAGGAAGGGGCCAGCCATTGGATGACCCCGATCAAACAGATGCCCGGGTGATAAATCTTTTTAAAAACTCAGCAACAAGACCTTTCCTGCGAAAAAAATTCTTAAGCAAATCTCTATTGCAGAAAATTAGGCACGGGTGATCTTTAAAATTTCTGTAACAAGATCTCTGTTGCGGAAAATTCCCGCAAGAAGATCTTTGTTGCAAAAAAAAATACACGCTCGGGTGATTGCAACAAGCAGACTGTTGTGAAAACACCACTCTTGTTGCAAAGGATGGCTGCTTACGTTGGTAGATCGGACCGTCACTAAATTGTCCATCCAATGGTGAACGAGGCGGCGGATTCTTTTTCAATTTCCGCCGGCGGACGCATAGGGTCGCCAAAACTCGAAATGCGGCAAGGTCCCCAGGAAATACACGCCCAAAGTGATGAAGCACAACAGGTGCAGAACCCCATTACGTTGTCCTAAACCCTGGGTGTCCCGTCGAATGGTGTTCCAGGTGCTGGGCTGGCCCTAGGGACTAGCAGGACGCGATAATCCTACGGGCCTCTAGCCAAAGTAGGAAGCCCCGCCAAGCCCCGAACTCCTCCTCCGACTTAGGATTCTTGTAACCCTTTTTTTTTTGGAAAACTCTCCAATTCATCCGGCTGATCCTAACGCACGCGTCCGCCGCCTGCTGCACCGTCCGATCGACCACGTGATTCAGTAGTGCTACGGCGCGCGGCATGTTGTTTGCCTGTTCTTTTCACGTGCGTGATCCCTTGGGCATAGCTAGTTTGACGGAAATTCTTGGGTTCAGCACATGGATCGCGTTCTTCTCCTCTTTGTAACATGTATCCTGCATGTGTCCGTCAAGTACTATTTTTCATGGTTCTGTGCGATGCCTGTTTTTCTGCAACATCATCTGTGTTGCAAAAATTTCTTCTGCAACAGCACCTATGTTGCACAAAAATGAAGACAAACATTTTTTTTGCAACTTCACTGGTGGAAGCTGCCCGTGCCTGACCATGGCGACGTGTTTCTGCAACAATGACGGAGTTGCAAAACAACAACGACAGCAACGGCGGTGCTACTGTGACATCATCTTTGATTGCAAAAAAAAATCTGTAGCATCACCGGTGTTATGGAAGTCCTTCCGCAACAACACGCAAAAAATTAAGATAAAAAAATTCTGCAACAGAATCTCTGTTGCAAATGTTTCTGCAACAAGAGGTCAGCTGCAAAGAATTCTGCAACACTCACTTTGTTTCAATAATGAGGAAGGGGCCAGCCATTGGATGACCCCGATCAAACAGATGCCCGGGTGATAAATCTTTTTAAAAACTCAGCAACAAGACCTTTCCTGCGAAAAAAATTCTTAAGCAAATCTCTATTGCAGAAAATTAGGCACGGGTGATCTTTAAAATTTCTGTAACAAGATCTCTGTTGCGGAAAATTCCCGCAAGAAGATCTTTGTTGCAAAAAAAAAAATACACGCTCGGGTGATTGCAACAAGCAGACTGTTGTGAAAACACCACTCTTGTTGCAAAGGATGGCTGCTTACGTTGGTAGATCGGACCGTCACTAAATTGTCCATCCAATGGTGAACGAGGCGGCGGATTCTTTTTCAATTTCCGCCGGCGGACGCATAGGGTCGCCAAAACTCGAAATGCGGCAAGGTCCCCAGGAAATACACGCCCAAAGTGATGAAGCACAACAGGTTCAGAACCCCATTACGTTGTCCTAAACCCTGGGTGTCCCGTCGAATGGTGTTCCAGGTGCTGGGATGGCCCTAGGGACTAGCAGGACGCGATAATCCTACGGGCCTCTAGCCAAAGTAGGAAGCCCCGCCAAGCCCCGAACTCCTCCTCCGACTTAGGATTCTTGTAACCCTTTTTTTTTTGGAAAACTCTCCAATTCATCCGGCTGATCCTAACGCACGCGTCCGCCGCCTGCTGCACCGTCCGATCGACCACGTGATTCAGTAGTGCTACGGCGCGCGGCATGTTGTTTGCCTGTTCTTTTCACGTGCGTGATCCCTTGGGCAGAGCTAGTTTGACGGAAATTCTTTGGTTCAGCACGTGGATCGCGTTCTTCTCCTCTTTGTAACATGTATCCTGCATGTGTCCGTCAAGTACTATTTTTCGTGGTTCTGTGCGATGCCTGTTTTTCTGCAACATCATCTGTGTTGCAAAAATTTCTTCTGCAACAGCACCTATGTTGCACAAAAATGAAGACAAACATTTTTTTTGCAACTTCACTGGTGGAAGCTGCCCATGCCTGACCATGGCGACGTGTTTCTGCAACAATGACGGAGTTGCAAAACAACAACGACAGCAACGGCGGTGCTACTGTGACATCATCTTTGATTGCAAAAAAAAATCTGTAGCATCACCGGTGTTACGGAAGTCCTTCTGCAACAACACGCAAAAAATTAAGATGAAAAAATTCTGCAACAGAATCTCTGTTGCAAATGTTTCTGCAACAAGAGGTCAGTTGCAAAGAATTCTGCAACACTCACTTTGTTTCAATAATGAGGAAGCGGCCAGCCATTGGATGACCCCGATCAAACAGATGCACGGGTGATAGACCTTTTTAAAAATTCGGCAACAAGACCTTTCTTGCGAAAAAATTCTTAAGCAAATCTCTGTTGCTGAAAATTAGGCACGGGTGATCTTTAAAATTTCAGTAACAAGATCTCTGTTGTGGAAATTCCCGCAAGAAGATCTTTGTTGCAAAAAAAATACACGCTCGGGTGATTGCAACAAGCAGACTATTGCGAAAACACCACTCTTGTTGCAAAGGATGGCTGCTTACGTTGGTAGATCGGACCGTCACTAAATTGTCCATCCAATGGTGAACGAGGCGGCGGATTCTTTTTCAATTTCCACCGGCGGACGCATAGCGTCGCCAAAAGTCGAAATGCGGCAAGGTCCCCAGGAAATACACGCCCAAAGTGATGAAGCACAACAGGTGCAGAACCCCATTACGTTGTCCTAAACCCTGGGTGTCCCGTCGAATGGTGTTCCAGGTGCTGGGCTGGCCCTAGGGACTAGCAGGACGCGATAATCCTACGGGCCTCTAGCCAAAGTAGGAAGCCCCGCCAAGCCCCGAACTCCTCCTCCGACTTAGGATTCTTGTAACCCTTTTTTTTTGGAAAACACTCCAATTCATCCGGCTGATCCTAACGCACGCGTCCGCCGCCTGCTGCACCGTCCGATCGACCACGTGATTCAGTAGTGCTACGGCGCGCGGCATGTTGTTTGCCTGTTCTTTTCACGTGCGTGATCCCTTGGGCATAGCTAGTTTGACGGAAATTCTTGGGTTCAGCACGTGGATCGCGTTCTTCTCCTCTTTGTAACATGTATCCTGCATGTGTCCGTCAAGTACTATTTTTCGTGGTTCTGTGCGATGCCTGTTTTTCTGCAACATCATCTGTGTTGCAAAAATTTCTTCTGCAACAACACCTATGTTGCACAAAAATGAAGACAAACATTTTTTTTGCAACTTCACTGGTGGAAGCTGCCCGTGCCTGACCATGGCGACGTGTTTCTGCAACAATGATGGAGTTGCAAAACAACAACGACAGCAACGGCGGTGCTACTGTGACATCATCTTTGATTGCAAAAAAAAATCTGTAGCATCACCGGTGTTACGGAAGTCCTTCCGCAACAACACGCAAAAAATTAAGATAAAAAAATTCTTCAACAAAATCTCTGTTGCAAATGTTTTTGCAACACGAGGTTAGTTGCAAAGAATTCTGCAACACTCACTTTGTTTCAATAATGAGGAAGGGGCCAGCCATTGGATGACCCCGATCAAACAGATGCCCGGGTGATAAATCTTTTTAAAAATTCGGCAACAAGACCTTTCTTGCGAAGAAAATTCTTAAGCAAATCTCTGTTGCAGAAAATTAGGCACGGGTGATCTTTAAAATTTCAGTAACAAGATCTCTGTTGCGGAAAATTCCCGCAAGAAGATCTTTGTTGCAAAAAAAAATACACGCTCGGGTGATTGCAACAAGCAGACTGTTGCAAAAACACCACTCTTGTTGCAAAGGATGGCTGCTTACGTTGGTAGATCGGACCGTCACTAAATTGTCCATCCAATGGTGAACGAGGCGGCGGATTCTTTTTCACTTTCCGCCGGCGGACGCATAGGGTCGCCAAAACTCAAAATGCGGCAAGGTCCCCAGGAAATACACGCCCAAAGTGATGAAGCACAACAGGTGCAGAACCCCATTACGTTGTCCTAAACCCTGGGTGTCCCGTCGAATGGTGTTCCAGGTGCTGGGCTGGCCCTAGGGACTAGCAGGACGCGATAATCCTACGGGCCTCTAGCCAAAGTAGGAAGCCCCGCCAAGCCCCGAACTCCTCCTCCGACTTAGGATTCTTGTAACCCTTTTTTTTTGGAAAACGCTCCAATTCATCCGGCTGATCCTAACGCACGCGTCCGCCGCCTGCTGCACCGTCCGATCGACCACGTGATTCAGTAGTGCTACGGCGCGCGGCATGTTGTTTGCCTGTTCTTTTCACGTGCGTGATCCCTTGGGCATAGCTAGTTTGACGGAAATTCTTGGGTTCAGCACGTGGATCGCGTTCTTCTCCTCTTTGTAACATGTATCCTGCATGTGTCCGTCAAGTACTATTTTTCGTGGTTCTGTGCGATGCCTGTTTTTCTGCAACATCATCTGTGTTGCAAAAATTTCTTCTGCAACAGCATCTATGTTGCACAAAAATGAAGACAAACATTTTTTTTGCAACTTCACTGGTGGAAGCTGCCCGTGCCTGACCATGGCGACGTGTTTCTGCAACAATGACGGAGTTGCAAAACAACAACGACAGCAACGGCGGTGCTACTGTGACATCATCTTTGATTGCAAAAAAAAATCTGTAGCATCACCGGTGTTACGGAAGTCCTTTCGCAACAACACGCAAAAAATTAAGATAAAAAAATTCTGCAACAGAATCTCTGTTGCAAATGTTTCTGCAACAAGAGGTCAGTTGCAAAGAATTCTGCAACACTCACTTTGTTTCAATAATGAGGAAGGGGCCAGCCATTGGATGACCCCGATCAAACAGATGCCCGGGTGATAAATCTTTTTAAAAACTCGGCAACAAGACCTTTCTTGCGAAAAAAATTCTTAAGCAAATCTCTGTTGCAGAAAATTAGGCACGGGTGATCTTTAAAATTTCTGTAACAAGATCTCTGTTGCGGAAAATTCCCGCAAGAAGATCTTTGTTGCAAAAAAAATACACGCTCGGGTGATTGTAACAAGCAGACTGTTGCGAAAACACCACTCTTGTTGCAAAGGATGGCTGCTTACGTTGGTAGATCGGACCGTCACTAAATTGTCCATCCAATGGTGAATGAGGCGGCGGATTCTTTTTCAATTTCCGCCGGCGGACGCATAGGGTCGCCAAAACTCGAAATGCGGCAAGGTCCCCAGGAAATACACGCCCAAAGTGATGAAGCACAACAGGTGCAGAACCCCATTATGTTGTCCTAAACCCTGGGTGTCCCGTCGAATGGTGTTCCAGGTGCTGGGCTGGCCCTAGGGACTAGCAGGACGCGATAATCCTACGGGCCTCTAGCCAAAGTAGGAAGCCCCGCCAAGCCCCGAACTCCTCCTCCGACTTAGGATTCTTGTAACCCTTTTTTTTGGAAAACTCTCCAATTAATCCGGCTGATCCTAACGCACGCGTCCGCCGCCTGCTGCATCGTCCGATCGACCACGTGATTCAGTAGTGCTACGGCGCGCGGCATGTTGTTTGCCTGTTCTTTTCACGTGCGTGATCCCTTGGGCATAGCTAGTTTGACGGAAATTCTTGGGTTCAGCACGTGGATCGCGTTCTTCTCCTCTTTGTAACATGTATCCTGCATGTGTCCGTCAAGTACTATTTTTCGTGGTTCTGTGCGATGTCTGTTTTTCTGCAACATCATCTGTGTTGCAAAAATTTCTTCTGCAACAGCACCTATGTTGCACAAAAATGAAGACAAACATTTTTTTTGCAACTTCACTGGTGGAAGCTGCCCGTGCCTGACCATGGCGACGTGTTTCTGCAACAATGACGGAGTTGCAAAACAACAACGACAGCAACGGCGGTGCTACTGTGACATCATCTTTGATTGCAAAAAAAATCTGTAGCATCACCGGTGTTATGGAAGTCCTTCCGCAACAACACGCAAAAAATTAAGATAAAAAAATTCTGCAACAGAATCTCTGTTGCAAATGTTTCTGCAACAAGAGGTCAGTTGCAAAGAATTCTGCAACACTCACTTTGTTTCAATAATGAGGAAGGGGCCAGCCATTGGATGACCCCGATCAAACAGATGACCGGGTGATAAATCTTTTTAAAAACTCAGCAACAAGACCTTTCCTGCGAAAAAAATTCTTAAGCAAATCTCTATTGCAGAAAATTAGGCACGGGTGATCTTTAAAATTTCTGTAACAAGATCTCTGTTGCGGAAAATTCCCGCAAGAAGATCTTTGTTGCAAAAAAAAATACACGCTCGGGTGATTGCAACAAGCAGACTGTTGCGAAAACACCACTCTTGTTGCAAAGGATGGCTGCTTACGTTGGTAGATCGGACCGTCACTAAATTGTCCATCCAATGGTGAACGAGGCGGCGGATTCTTTTTCAATTTCCGCCGGCGGACGCATAGGGTCGCCAAAACTCGAAATGCGGCAAGGTCCCCAGGAAATACACGCCCAAAGTGATGAAGCACAACAGGTGCAGAACCCCATTACGTTGTCCTAAACCCTGGGTGTCCCGTCGAATGGTGTTCCAGGTGCTGGGCTGGCCCTAGGGACTAGCAGGACGCGATAATCCTACGGGCCTCTAGCCAAAGTAGGAAGCCCCGCCAAGCCCCGAACTCCTCCTCCGACTTAGGATTCTTGTAACCCTTTTTTTTTGGAAAACTCTCCAATTCATCCGGCTGATCCTAACGCACGCGTCC
The DNA here is from genome assembly GCA_032464435.1 of Aegilops umbellulata. Taxonomy (NCBI): domain Eukaryota; kingdom Viridiplantae; phylum Streptophyta; class Magnoliopsida; order Poales; family Poaceae; genus Aegilops; species Aegilops umbellulata. Next base: position 483,180,892 of record CP136059.1, on the reverse strand, counting down.
GCCGCCTGCTGCACCGTCCGATCGACCACGTGATTCAGTAGTGCTATGGCGCGCGGCATGTTGTTTGCCTGTTCTTTTCACGTGCGTGATCCCTTGGGCATAGCTAGTTTGACGGAAATTCTTGGGTTCAGCACGTGGATCGCGTTCTTCTCCTCTTTGTAACATGTATCCTGCATGTGTCCGTCAAGTACTATTTTTCGTGGTTCTGTGCGATGCCTGTTTTTCTGCAACATCATCTGTGTTGCAAAATTTTCTTCTGCAACAGCATCTATGTTGCACAAAAATGAAGACAAACATTTTTTTTGCAACTTCACTGGTGGAAGCTGCCCGTGCCTGACCATGGCGACGTGTTTCTGCAACAATGACGGAGTTGCAAAACAACAACGACAGCAACGGCGGTGCTACTATGACATCATCTTTGATTGCAAAAAAAAATCTGTAGCATCACCGGTGTTATGGAAGTCCTTCCGCAACAACACGCAAAAAATTAAGATAAAAAAATTCTGCAACAGAATCTCTGTTGCAAATGTTTCTGCAACAAGAGGTCAGTTGCAAAGAATTCTGCAACACTCACTTTGTTTCAATAATGAGGAAGGGGCCAGCCATTGGATGACCCCGATCAAACAGATGCCCGGGTGATAAATCTTTTTAAAAACTCAGCAACAAGACCTTTCCTGCGAAAAAAATTCTTAAGCAAATCTCTATTGCAGAAAATTAGGCACGGGTGATCTTTAAAATTTCAGTAACAAGATCTCTGTTGCGGAAAATTCCCGCAAGAAGATCTTTGTTGCAAAAAAAATACACTCTCGGGTGATTGCAACAAGCAGACTGTTGCGAAAACACCACTCTTGTTGCAAAGGATGGCTGCTTACGTTGGTAGATCGGACCGTCACTAAATTGTCCATCCAACGGTGAACGAGGCGGCGGATTCTTTTTCAATTTCCGCCGGCGGACGCATAGCATCGCCAAAACTCGAAATGCGGCAAGGTCCCCAGGAAATACACGCCCAAAGTGATGAAGCACAACAGGTGCAGAACCCCATTACGTTGTCCTAAACCTTGGGTGTCCCGTCGAATGGTGTTCCAGGTGCTGGGCTGGCCCTAGGGACTAGCAGGACGCGATAATCCTACGTGCCTCTAGCCAAAGTAGGAAGCCCCGCCAAGCCCCGAACTCCTCCTCCGACTTAGGATTCTTGTAACCCTTTTTTTTAGAAAAGGGGATGACCCCCGGCCTCTGCATCTGGGCGATGCATGCGGCCACTTTATTAATTATTCTCACAAGACCTTACAAAGTAATACAACAGTAATACAAAGTAATACAACAGTAAGACTAAAGTAATACAAAGTAATACAACAGTAAGACTAAACAGTTAGACTAAAGGCACAGTCTAAGCAACACCTGTCGCTACATCTATCCAATTGATGAAGGGGCGCTGGTAGTCTGGGGCTAATACCAAACAGACATCGCAGCTAGACCTAACATCTAAGACGTGAGGTCCCAATCAGGACGCCTGCCGGGTATGGGCACCCACCAGGCATGAGGATTCTTGTAACCCTAGGTCTCGTCGTCCTTTATAAGGTGATGGGAACAGGGACAGCTCGAGGCATCGACTTCATAGCCATCATCTCGGTAGCTATAACCATCTTACATTTGTAACCTCCTCATGCATGTGTTTTAATCATCAATTTAATCAAGGCAGGAGTAGGGTTTTACCTCAACCACGAGGACACGAACTTGGGTAAACTCCTTGTGTGTAATGCCCTTTGGTACTTCCACTCACAGTCTCCATCCTACCGATGCTATTGACGGTTTTCGGCACCGTCAGTTTTAGTTTGTGTTTTTTTAACCTGGTTTAGTTGTAAGATAGGGTGTTCTAACTAAACATGGTTGTGATTACATTTGACATGGAACCAGGGAATCGACACCCGAAGGTCTAGAAAAAGGGGAAGACATAAGGAGTAAACTAAAATAATGTGAAAATGTTGGTGATAACGGCCCCGAGATGGACTTAAGATTGACGTTTTCAGAACTTTGTCTGGGTGACAATAGAAAGCAAAAAAAAAAAAAACAAAGAACAAATAATAAATAGTAATGGCTTGTATGACAACGAGCTATTGCTCAACCAGCCCAGAGGCACCAATTTATGTTAAAAGCATCAGCGTAACTCAAATAACAACAAGATTCGAAACAAAACACTTTCAGATAAATTACAACTAAAGAATTGAGATACCTTCCCTAGTTCGACACCTTATGTATGTGTGTTTGGCTTCAAATAAGAGAAAGCGACGCTGCCAAAATTCCACTCGATGCAGTTCCTATATTACCCAATAAAAATGGTTTCAAAATATGCCAAAGAAGAAAGGAACAACTAATCTAATCTATTTCGCTGAAAGAAAAACTAATCTACTCTATGAACCAAGTGACTGATAACAGAAACTCTACAAAAATCAGCTAAAATATAATTATACCAGATAAATTAACTAACCGTAAAACTCACTTTGCCAATCACACTTGAAGAAAAAAGAATTAGGCAACAGACATTACTATTACTACCACGAGGAAAAGAAAAACACGGAAACGAGCGAAGATGGTCTTGCGCTGAGATTTGCGTTGGACAAAAAATTCAACTGAGTGCCAATTGAAATCGGCCGACTGAAATTAAGGAAAAACGAAGCAAGGAACATCCCTTCATGGTATATATGTGTACGGTGGAGAAACCACTCTGATACCATGTTTGTGCATACATATACTTCTCTGTAAGGTTTACACACTGATTCTTTGAAGAAGAAGAAACTAAAAGGTGAAGAACCAACTTGTGATTGGATGGTTAGGAGGGTGGTTGTTGTATCCTTTTCCACGAGGGATCAAACTTTTAGTTTGACACATGTGTGTCTTGCTAAGGACAAAATATTGTTTCGGAAGGCGATGTTTTCATCGATAACGAGGAGCCTGTGGTGACATCCTTAATTTGAAGACCTACTGACTCAGCTCTTAAACCTGCTCATGAGTGTAAGATGTGCACTGGCGGACCTCCCCGATGGGCAAGGTATGGCGCCTGCCATACCTTAATTTTGAGCAAATTTTTTTATAACTAGTATGCATCATCAATCGCTAGTAGAATAGGCTGCTCGTCGTTGTTAATACGTGATGGGCCGATGGCCCCAGCGAGCAGCAAGATGGGCCAACAGCCAGCCAGAGCCAGGTTCGAGCGTCCACGCGAGGCAGCCAGCAGGTTCGAGCGTCCACGCGAGCGAGCAGAGACGCAACACACTCGACCGCTCTGTTCTATCCCCACGACGCCAAGTCGCCAACCCTAATCCCTAAGCTAGCGCCGGCGGCGGCTGGCCAGGTCTCCAGGGATGGGGCGGGGCAACCAGCGGTAGGGTAGGCAACGACGGCGGCAGTCGGGGAGGGGGGGGCTAGAGGGCGGCGGCGGCTGGCCAGGTCTCCAGGGGTGGGGCGGGGCAGGCAACGGCGGGGCAACTAGCGGCAGGGCAGGCAACAGAGGCGGCAATCGGGGAGGGGGGGGGGCTAGAGGGCGGCGGCGGCTGGCCAGGTCTCCAGGGGTGGGGCGGGGCAGGCAACGGCGGGGCAGCTAGCGGCAGGGCAGGCAACGGAGGCGACAGTCGGGGGGGGGGGGGGGCTAGAGGGCGGTGGCACCGCAGCAGCAAGCGCCGTCTCCAGCCGGGGCCTAGGTGCCTAGCAGCAGCAACAGCAGTCCGGCCGTCCAGCCGTCCGGCCACTTCTGAGTCCGGCCGGCGCAGTCACGGACAGATTGCCCGAAGATGGAAAGGAAGAGGAAGGCAGTAGGAAATCCAAAGGAAAGGTGAGGAGGTGATTTCTCAATTTTCCTGAAATTTTGTCGCAAACTTTAATAGTAGTGTGAAGCCTCAAATTCAAGCAGATTGTAGTGACATATTAATGTTGTGATTTGTGAACACTCTGGTTGTGAATTGCAGATTTGAAAAGATATTTTGAAGTACTTGGTAGTGGTAGCAGTTCGAAATCGAACCCAAGTACCCGTGAAAGTGTCAATGTTTCGGCACATGCCACTCATTATCGGTATGTTTTAGGTTGTTTTCCTATTGAAACATGTCTACAATTTCATTGCATTTGGTTATTCGTTGTAGTGTACAATTTCATTCCTTTGATTCGCATAAAGAAAGATCTTAGTGAGACTTCGTCCCACCTTAATTTTTTTTCGTGGTCCGCCTCTGAAGATGTGCGTGCATATGTTTTTATGGGTAAACCTTATAGAGCGTTTGTAAACCTTATATGTTTGAGCGTTTGTAAGTTGTTTTAAAAAAAACTGCAAAGGAAAACTAAATTACGAATGAAACTTTGCCCGTGCACGTGACTAAGTTCTTCATCGCTGGGATTATATAGGGATGCCCGGCCGGCCTCCACCCCAAGCCACACCACAGTACCCCCCAACTCACATTCTGGTTAGATTCTAGCTGATTACCGCGCCGGCAATCAAAATGGACGGCGGCTGTGTGCAGATCATCTCCCGGCGTATGGTCAGGCCGGAGTACCAAAAGAGGGAGCCTGAGACCACCGTCCAGCTCACGCCATGGGACCTGCAGCGGATCACCGTGGACTACGCCCAGAAGGGCGTCGTCCTGCCCAAGCCTCCGCCCGGCGTGCTCCAACACCTCTCATCGTCCTTTGCACGCGCCCTGGGCCGCTTCTACCCCCTCGCCGGCCGCCTGGTCGTCTCCGACGGACCGGGCCTCACGATCTCGCTCCGCTGCAGCGACCAAGGCGCCGAGTTCGTCCACGCCGTGGCGCCCGGGGTCACCATCGCCGACATCACCGGCACGCTCTGCATCCCACGCGTGGTCTGGTCCCTGTTCCCTCTCAACGGGGTGGTCGGCACGGACGCCGCCGTGGACCCTAGCCTGCCCGTCCTGGCAGCGCAGGTCACCGAGCTCGCCGACGGCCTCGTCGTTGCCATGTCGCTCAACCACGCCGCCGCCGACGGCACCACGTTCTGGGACGTGTTCAACACGTGGTCCGAGATCAGCCGCAACGGAGACACCTCACTCTCCACGTCCACGTTGCCACCGCCCCTGCACAAGAGGTGGTTCCTCGAGGGCTGCACCGTGCCGATCCCGCTCCCCTTTGCCAAGGTGGAGGACATGGCTAGGAAGCCGGAGTACCCGCCGGTGAAGGAATGCTCGCTCCGTTTCTCCCCGGAGAGCGTGAGGAAGCTGAAGGCGAAAGCTAACGACGAGATGGCGGCCGGCACAGGAGCCACCATCTCCTCGCTGCAGGCCGTGCTGGCGCACCTGTGGCGGGCCACGTGCCGTGCCCGGGGGCTCGCGCAGGACCAGGAGACGACGTGCTCGCTCGCCGTCGGATGCCGGACGCGCCTGAAGGGCATGCCAAAGGTCTACGTGGGCAACGCGGTAGCGGGCGCCGTCGGCAGGGCCGCCGTGGGCGAGATCCTGGGCGACGGCCGGCTGGGCTCGGCAGCGTTGCTCCTGAACCGGGCCGTGGCTGCGGTGGACGAGGCAAGCGTGAGGGAGGAGCTCGCGGCATGGCCTGGAAACCCCAGCTTCAAGTACCTGGCCGGAGGCGGCGCGGCGATCATGGCCACGGGGTCGCCGCGGTTCGATGTGTATGGCAACGACTTCGGATGGGGCAGGCCGGTGGCCGTCCGGAGCGGCCCCGCGAACAAGGTGGACGGGATGGTCACGGTTTACGGGGACGGCGGAGGGAGCGGGGGCTTGGAGCTGCAGGTGTGCCTCGCCCCTGACGTGCTCGACAGGCTCGTCGCCGACGAAGAGCTGCTGACCTCGTACAGTACGTCGGTCTAGGATGATGCGCTCGCCGACGGACGACGACGCGCCGTGGAAAGTTACCATGCATGCAGCTGCATTTCCCTTTCCTCCTCTTTGTTTGGCAAATAAGAATCCTGATTCCCAGAGTCATTAATTAATTTTTAGGTTTCACTTTTGAGTCCGTCACGTCTGCTGCATACTGTTAGCCGCAACGTGGCGTTTGCATATGTATCAAGTCAGCAAAAAAAGTTGGGGTGGACTTTAGCTTTTTTTTGTTTTTCATATTACGATCCATCCCTTCTATAATTGGCATGCACATCCATTCCTTCTATTATGTGGAGTGCCTATGTGTACAGACCGCACATAAACGAGGTTGCCCGTAGAATGGATGTGCTCTCTTTTTGACACCTATGATCCATTCCTTTAACACAAATGAATGAATAGTGTAATCATAATAAGAATCATATTCCTTCATCTAGTTTTCATATAAAAACCCGCAAAAAAATGTTTTCATATGAAAAAATATATGCTCATAACAGATTCAACAGATTGTATGAAGACGTGTTGTTCAAAATGTTGATGTCATCAACCAACTTGTTACTCTAATGGATTGTATCTAAATTACCTAATATGAGGTGAGAAAATACGTGTGGTTAGAAAACACGGTTAGAGCAGGATGATTGATAAGATTACCCACAGTGGGAGTAACATAGGTGATAACATCACACTTATCTAGGCAAAATAGATGATGTGGCATGTAATTAATGAACAAAGAGAGGCATGTGGTAACATAGCTATTACTGTAACATCACACATATCAAGAAAAAAATGAGTCTACAACGTAATAAATGAAATGATGCATGACACGACACATATGTTAGTTCCCACTGTGAAGGTAGTAACTTATTAGACTAATAACGTGCATATGTTACTAGTCTAAGTAAAATTGTGACTAGTCTAACAAAGCCTGGCGCTAAGCCTATAGAAAGTACACGTTGGTAAGAGAAGCACCAGATAATTAAATAGTCACAACGTGTCAAGTCCCGATGAGGTAGGTACGTGGGGCAATCTCATCTACTAACTTAGATAATTAAATAATTAACTTGAGATGCCGATGAGATCTGGAACCGCAGATTATTTTTCATGTTCGATCGCTACGTGGCTCGCTCATGATTGACGGATGCGCTCGCTGGCCAACAGGACGACGTGTGTGCATGCATGCATGCATGCGTGCATTTCCTCTTTTGGAATGAAAAATCAAGAGTTTCTGGCTCCAGTTCATTAGTGGTGTGGTAAGTCAGGTGCATCGGATGGTTCTTTGTTTGTTTGGCATCTCGTCCGACCGACGAATTTCAATGACGGAACCCTAGATGTACGGCCATATTTTCGTAGACTTTATTTAAATAACATGCCAATGAAGAAAAATGAAAACTACGTGGATAAATGGAGTTCCGCTAGAAATGCTCAGGAGGAGAACCCGCACCACCAATGTATCAACAATGCTAGATTTCATGGTTAGATGCAAGAACCGAAATAACAAGTTGCAACATTTTAACTAGTGACTTCAATAACAACTTGGTCCATGTTCTGGCAAGCACCTTTTTAATTTTGCAGCCATCGGTTCTACTCCCTCCGTCTCAGTTTACAGGGCGTGCGCATAGTTCTAGGTCATCGATTTGACTAACTAAATATGAGTTATATGTCACCAAAAATATATCATTGGATTCTTAAGATGATGTAGTTTTTTTATATATTTTTTTCATCACGTATAATACACATATAGCTAGTTAAATTACCAAACTAGAACGACGTGCATGCCTTATAAACTGTGATGGAGGAAGTAAGTTGAATAATGTGGGTGTTAGTTTAGGAAACATTTGGAATATGACCAGGCCTGAAAGGTGCCGGCCACAGCCGGAGCGGTGGGCGTCGGTGCATGGTACCCGACATGGGAGCTACCAGGTGCCCCGCCATGGTGAGAAGCCCTGCCGGTGGACGAACCGGCGCTGTTAGGAGCATTCTTCTTGCGCTTCTTACGTATGCTGTTGCCGGAGGGGCCGGGAGCAGGAGACCAGGCACCGAGTAGTGCCATAGGAAAGTGAGGGGCCGACGTCGTCGGTGGTGGTAGCGGGCGTGAGGCGTGGAAGGCCCGCGCCTGGGCGATGAGGGCATTGTGGGCGGCGGTCCGCGCCTGGCGAGCGAGGTGCTGCTCCTCGATCAGGAGGAAGGAGCGAAGCTTGACGAGGAGGGAGGGCGCCCGCGAGTCATATGCGGGATCGCGTGCTGGAGGCGCTCGCCGAGGCCGCGCAAAACATTGTGGACGAGATCGCGTTTCTTCACAGGGCGACACAGCTCATCGAGTTGATCGGCCATCTGCTACAGCTTGGACGTGTATTCAACCACGGAGAGGTCGCCCTGCATGAAACTATGGAACTCATCGCGGAGGTAGGTGGCGCGGGTGTCATGGTTGCTGCAGATGAGCGACCGGAGGGAGTGCCAGAGGGAACGCGCCGTGTCGTTGCGCTCATCAACGATCTCCGGAGTTGAGGGCGTCATAGTGGCGTTGTACCAGGAGATGACCGCGAAAGTGGTTGAGAAGCCAGTCGGCGGAGACCTGCGCACGCGAGCCGTCGACGTTGTCGAGCAGGACGAACTTGGTGAGCACACCGAGGAATTGGCGGCGCCACAACCCGTAATTCTCCTTCTCGTAGTCGAGGACGACCAGGACATGATCACGGATGCAAAGCGACTAGATGGTTTGGGTGGGAAGGGTTTCGGTTGCAACAGGCAGACCAAATTTCTCGTCGGAGTCGGAGCCGGCGGAGGAGGAGTGGGAGGAAGAACTCATGGTCGTTGAGAGGTTGGGAGGGTAGCGGAAGCTATGGATCTTAGGCTGGTACCATGTTAGAACCAGAGCGATACAAAGATTACATGTATATCGTTACACGGCTCAACTAACTCACACAGGAACCAACCCTAGGAATAGGTCGTCACCAACACCACTAACATACAACTCCTCTATATAGGCATGCACACACGTTTCCTAACACTTGGTACGAATAAATCAAGATATTTTTATATTTTATTAGGTTAGCTGGCAACAGATTCACCATATTCCAACAGCATTTTAACTGCAAGGTATATCAAATATAACAAATATTTATACTTATTTTGATCGACATATTGTTTAGTTAGCAATATAAACCATATAATAATCTCACAAGATTTATAGATACAATAATGTTTATTATACAGTTGCAATAATATAATGGAAATTATAGTTGTGATGTGCTAAGATAAATTATTCTTTTTATATCAAAATTTACACTAGAATTTCCGTTTGGAGACATTGTGAGTTAAAAGATCTTTAATCGAACACACTAAAATGTGAAAACAATAAAGAAGTAACCAAATCACAAGTCTCCATAGATTAATTTGTGACACTTTGCAATGAATATAGTGCATATATATTCATGTATGTGCCATTTACTCGAATATCTTAATAGATATAGCTAGAATGTATGATTTAGCAATATCTTGGTAGCAGTTTAGTGTCAAATAGGAAAATCTGGAGTATATGAGGTGTTTATAAGGTGCTTGTCATCGGATTGTGGGTAGGGTGTACTGGATATATGTCTTGCCTTTCCTTTTTGATGACCTGCGTTGTAAATATTTGTCCGAACAAGAACCTGACTTATATTCGTATTGTATTTAGAAAAGGCCAGTCTTTTGATTTGGGGAACAGACTGTCTAGAGCCCTTTCCCACTTATGATGCAAATAATCATAATTTTGTGGCTATTGATTATATTATAAGATGGGTGGAAGCAAGTCCTGCTATCATGTAGATGCAACAAAACCCACTAGCAGAGCTACTGCTAGCCCATAGAATAGTGGAGTGCACCCTCGTCGTCTCCTAGCAACACGGAAGGCCATCCGCCGCGCTGCCACAACCATCCTCTCGGTGCCCTTGCTGTCTCATCGCCCCCCAAGGTCCTAAGGCTGGTCGTAATGGTAGTATCATAGCTAGTATCATGCATGCCAACTAGGCAATTTTGATGAGGTGTCATGGCGTTAAATGAAGAAAGAGAGGATGTAGTATCATATCATGATACCATATCATATTAAATGCTATGCTACTTTGTGTCATGCATGACAATAAATAGAGTACTACATGATACTAATATATGATACTATGCATTAGGGAGATAGTATCATACACTAGTATCATATGCATGATACTAGTATATGATACTCTCCATTACAACCAGCCTAATGGCATAGCTCGGGTGGGTCCGAGGACGGCAGCGGCGGGGCGTTCTCCTAGCTCACTATATCTTTCCCGGCCGGTGTTCTGTATGGCCATGGCGGCCAGGTTCCTCGGTTGGATCCTCTGGGAGACGGCGGCGCTGGTGCAAGGCGCACGGCCGGCTGGCATTGGGCGGCGGCAGTTGGGCGGCCTTAATTCATGGTGAGATGGCTGGTGGCTGGCGTGCACGAGGCGGTGACACTCTGATTTGAAGCGGCTATGGTCTCAGGTGATGCAACATGGCCATGGAGCAGTATGGCCAGGCATCCTCTATCGAGATCTGATGCTCCCAAGACCGCTGGCCAAAAGGCGGCTAGGCTGCGGCGATGGAGGCCTGTGGTGTCGATCTTGCGGCTAGTGGCAGCTGCGCTTCGCGTGTGCAATGTTGATCTGCCTTTCGGGCTTCAACTCTGGCCATGTCGGCCTCTAGACCAATGTGTCTTGGTAGGGCTCTCCCTGGTGAGGTGGTGGTCGATGGTGGTGTCCTCCGTTGTTCTCATTGTTCCTTGGCGACTACTCTGACCTACGGTGGTAGACTCGTTGCGTATTGTGATGGCCATCGAAAGGTATTCATGAGGTTTCATCTCTCCAAACCTGGTGGCTGACCACGGCAGGAAGATGCAAACTATGGACCACAGCTTGACGCAGAGGGATGGTTGTGCGGAGGCGGCGTGCGGCGGTTCACCTCGCATGTAACTACTGGGAATGCAGAAAAGTGATGGCGACAACGCATAAGTGACGTCCGTGGTGGTGCTACGCAAGCACCGGTCTCGAGTTTCGGGTAAAAGCCTAGGTCTCCGTGTTGGATATACCTAGCAATGATGATGTGTTATGTAGTTATCATATTGAAGGCATTGCTCAGATATGCTCGGATTGGTTCTTTAGGGTGAAAACCTAGATTCTAACCTCGAGTGCCTGGATCCAGTGACGGCGGCACTTGAGCGCCGCTCCCTCTTGAAGGCGTTTCCATTGAAGAATTTCCTCGTCCATGTGGTGTCATGAGATGATTGGTGCGGATATGGCAATTTCTATAGTTTGCTGATCGTAGATCGAATTGCTTTGGGTTTTCTTTTTTCCTTGCCGTGCATAGCTTTGGTCTTATATAACTTTACTATCTCTGTGTGTGTGTGTGTGTGTGTGTGTGTGTGTGTGTGTGTGTGTGTGTGTGTGTGTGTGTGTGTGTGTGTGTGTGTGTGTGTGTGTGTGTGTTCGTGTTAGCTATGTGCATCCTAACTATACAGGGGCCGGGTATGTGCTCATTGTGTTCTGTATCTTTTTGATGATGATAGATTGAAAGTTTTCTCACAAACATATATTAGTGTTCGGTGGTAGTACAAGATTGTAATATGAACATCTCTTTTAAAATCCACTGGAGCGATTTTTGTTGTTGCATAAGTAATAGAAAAGCCGAATAAAGAATCATGATGTGCCAAGACAGAAACGCCCGCCACATATTGAAACCATGAAGCTTAATTTGGGCTACCCACAGTTTGAATTCGCGTTTACACTTGTACTCATCATTGTTTAAAAAAACAAAACCAGTGCCCTTATCGATTTTTTAAGGTAAAAAGACCGATCTGTAATTGGGCCGATAAAAATCATGTAAACTGGCCTGGTTTTGCATGAACCAGAGGCATAAAACCGACGGTTGGACCAATGACACTCACAAAACTAAAGAATAACCATCATCAAAGGAGATTCAAACCAGTATGCTAGATATAAGTGTGTAAGTTGCAGATTTGGCCCTGTAACCACCTTGGCTAGCTAACTTTCTTGTTAGATTTTGGTAAATGATTGTATTTTACATCTATTTAGTATGACACAAATATATAAAACAGTTTTTGAGAAAACTTGTGACCTATTCATCATATGTCAAGATAGTAAAAAGAGCACTAGAGGTAAAAATTACATCTAGATCCGTAGACCACCGAGTGACGACTACAAGCACTGGAACAAGTCGAATGCGCGCCTTCGTCATCGCCCCTCCCTCATCGGACCCAGGCAAAACTTGGTGTAGTAGACAGTCGGATAGTCATCGTTTGTTTTGGGACAGTAGTCCCGCATCCATTATATAGGAAGACAGTTACAGAACTGCGCGTAACATCACACGAGGACAAACCACAAGGACGGTTTTTCTTGAAACATTGCAAAAAGGACCCTCACAAAAGTGATAATACAAATTAGTCCTTGAAGATCCCGACAAACTGCAACACCATCGTGTTAAGGTCTCACAGGACCAGCATATCAGAATAGCAACCATCGCCGATGAAGAAGAGTGTATCTGAAGGAGCCAACCTCCACACGCCCTTCAACGACGTTAGAAGCATTGCCGGAACGGGAGCTACACGACGAGAATCTTATTCCATCTTCAAAAAACCGCCTTTGCATCGTCTTTCTGAGCATGACACAAACCCTAACAAAACAAATTAATTATGGTATAAAAAACCAGATACCAAACCGATGAACTGGTGGTCCGACAGGTTAAAACATGAACCGATTGCCTCGCCGACCGGTTCGTTCATCGGTTTGGTTTTTTAAAGAGTCAATCACACCGCTGGTGCTAAAACTTGGCATAAAAATCACTTTAGTGTCAAAACTTATGGCATACATTGAACTAGTGCTGCAACTTGGCTTTGACATGCATATATGATGCAACTCATGTTTGTATACGGACAATGTGCTGACTACGCGCGCCACATCACATGGGACCCGCTGTCAGCCACTTAACGAAACAGATGGGACATGTGGCCGTCGTTTTTATAGAAAACACCTTGGAATTTTTTTTCTTCCGTCTGTCTTCAACCCACAAACCCTAACAAAACAAATTAATTATGGTATAAAAAACCAGATACCAAACCGATGAACTGGTGGTCCGACAGGTTAAAACATGAACCGATTGCCTCGCCGACCGGTTCGTTCATCGGTTTGGTTTTTTAAAGAGTCAATCACACCGCTGGTGCTAAAACTTGGCATAAAAATCACTTTAGTGTCAAAACTTATGGCATACATTGAACTAGTGCTGCAACTTGGCTTTGACATGCATATATGATGCAACTCATGTTTGTATACGGACAATGTGCTGACTACGCGCGCCACATCACATGGGACCCGCTGTCAGCCACTTAACGAAACAGATGGGACATGTGGCCGTCGTTTTTATAGAAAACACCTTGGAATTTTTTTTCTTCCGTCTGTCTTCAACCCACAAATAATGTGCAAAAAATGATGCACGTGAAATTTGAACCCGTTACCTGGCGAATGCCAGGGCGTGTTCTTAACCAACGAACCAAGGAGAGGTTTCTGTTTAGAGTCGATACACACACTATATATCATTTCGGAATTAAGTGGGCCGGAGAACCTGCGCCCCTTTTGCACTGTTATTTTTTTTACAAAAACTTATAAATTATATGTAAATTATAATCTTGTGTTATATATAAATATTTTTTTCATAAAGCATATTAATGTAGTATATAAATGTGCTCATGCTTTAAGAACTTTTTTCTGCTTCTATATATTTTAATAAATGCTTACATAAGTTTAAAAATGTTCAAACTAACTGTATAGTTTTCTATATACTTAAGTAAATACTAATATATATTTAAAATAGTCATGCTTTTAATCAAATAAATGCTGGCTCGCTGGCACATGGAACGACTCACGTCATTGGCTTTTTTGAAAAGAAAAAAAAATGACACGTTTTCCACAAAATAACAGGCCAAACGTCCCATCTCTTTTGTTCCCTGGCTGACAGCAGGGTCCCATGCAACGTGGCGTGCCTAATCAGCATCATGTCTGTATACAAACGTGGTGTGCACCATATATGCACGTCAAAGCCAAGTTTTGTCATGTCGGTCTTTACGTGACTTGTACTTTGTTCGTTATGATATGAATGCGACATGTATTACCATGAAAAAAAATCAAGTTGCAGCATCGGTTCAATGTATGACACTAATTTTGGCACTAAAGTAATATTTGGTGCCAAGTTTTAGCACCAGTGATGTAATTGATTTTTTTTAAACTATGCTTGTACAAGTATGTCTTTCCTTTCCGCGCGCGTTGTCGTTTTGATGATCCGCTTCCGAATCCGGTTGTATCCGTGTCGTACTCAGAAAAGGCTGAGCACGGACATATGATATAAGCACCCGGCCGAACCGACCGCAACAAAGACAATTCAGTCATGGAGCTGGAAGCAGATTCCAACGAAGCAGCGTCGTTATTTTCCATACTATTCAACACGGGGGACGAGTCGCCGACGGTCGAACCCGTTGATCTTTCTCGTAGCCCCGAGATGCAGAGCAGCAGCGATGCGTCCTGTCCACGTCCAGGGAAGAATCTCCGGAGCCTGCTCAGGCAGCTCAAGAAGGAGAAGCAAAAGCTCGAGGAGCAGCGTGGTCTCATGGAGGCCACTCTGGGCCGAGTAAACTCGCTCCAGGAGGAAGCCAAGGCACTGCAGCAGCAGTGTCACTCTCGTCGTGGCCGGAAGAAGGGGAAAGGAGGCGCTACTGCCGCCGCTCCTCCTCCTGCGAGGCTCCAGCACGGCAGCGATAAGACAGCCATGGAGGCCCAGCAGCAGGTTCAAGGCGACGATGACATGAGGAAGGAGATGGACAGAGGCAAGTCGGCCAAGCAGATCGCCGAGGAGGAGGAGATGGCCTTCGAGGCAGACGAGTTCGCCTTGTACCGTCGCAACTGTGAGTCCTCGTGGGGAGCGTGTGGCTACGGGTTCTTCGAAGACATGAGTGAGTACTGAGTACTGACCACTGAGCAAGTATAGCATCTAATTAAACACATTAATGCATGCATGCTTACACTTCGATCCATTCATTTTAGATTTCTGTAAACATTCATGCATGAACTTATATTTGGTTGGTGTTTGCAGCGACCGTGAGCCCCATGCACTTCACCCACTGGACGCCCGGATGGAGCCCACATGATGCCGCCATTGCGCGTGCGACCCTGCAGATCTTCACCATCAAGCTCACCGAGATAAAAGGTGGCCTTGAGTGGCCGTTGTCTGTGTACGGCGTGATTGCTGCGCGGGACTGCGTGGATCGCAATCGCAACCCCCTCTTCTCTTGTGATAGGTGGAACTCCCAGATGCTAAGCCAAGAAGTACATAAGCTCCTTACATTAGTTGGGTAAAATATGCTAGCGTTGTTTTGATCAATCTTCTCTTCTTTTGCTAACATGTTATGTTCTTTGATGCTTGCAGGATCCTTTCTTCCGGCTGATTGGCCCGTCTCGCGCCATTGTGTTTACTGATCCAGTTGACTTTGAAATCCAGCTAAGAGTAAAAGGCGAAACGTTGTCACAGGATAGAGCATTGATCAGTGGGACGCGCCATTACACCGCAGGACATTATCCTGATGTATCTACCGTTTGCTTCAGCAATTGCTTCTGCACGACGGAGTTATGCTTGGAACAGATTGATGAAACTGTTCAGGCCACTATATTGGGTGTCCGTGTCAAGAATGGGCCGTGGCCTTTCGATTATGGCGGTCAAGTGGCTTGCCTCTCGCCGTCGCGGACAGCTGAGATCATTGGTGGTAAAGTCACTTACATTACTGATGCCTCACCCATGGAAGTTGTGTTGCTTGCTTCTCATGGTACAACAATGCCTAAGGGTTCATATGGTTACCTTCGTCTATTGAGAAACGTAGTTTCTGTAGAACTGAAAGGAAGCCTCAAAGTTGTCATACAAGCCTACTCAGAATCAGCTGACATCGCCGCACAAGGTGAGGTTTGCTTCATGCCCAAAGCTTGCAATATAAGTCAGAAGACATGTTTCTTGGGTGACCTTGACCCTAAGGTGGAAGTGGAGGTTACTGTCGCTTGGTCTCTGCTTGTTTCGAAAAAGTCGCATATCATGATATAGGGACGTGACTTTGATGATTTGAAACTAACGCTCAATGTGTTGGGGTTTGAATGTTTGTGCAGATCATGGCTAAAAAGTGAGGAGTGGCAAACCAACTCTTTTCTCAATGTTTATCCATTTGATTTGTTAAAGTGTCCCAATATTTCTGCATTAAATAGCTACTATGTAGGTCTCATGTCGAACTATTCAAATTTATGCCATGTACTATAAGTTAGACGTTATGGCTGTTAAGCATTTTGATTTAATTAATCATCTGCCGGTTTTTTGTGTGTATTGGTTGATATGCCTTCTCTTGGTTTTACTCGAGTTTTGTTCTGGTAGCAGATTCATTCTTTGTTCATTTTCTTTACACAAAGTAAAATCAGATAGTTTAGGCAAACGAAAAAGATGACCATCAGGCCTGGTGAGTTCTTTCAGTTATGTAATTCAAGTAGTGGCGAAATTTAGATCTTAACAAGAAAGAAATCCTAGCAAATAACCACCGGAAGTTCAGTAGACTAAAAATGATGGAGCTGAGTAATGTGCAGTACGTAATCTATGAACTCTTAGTTTGATGGATGTGTAACGTGCTTGGAACTCTTGTCCCATAAGTCCAACTTCGCCATTGATGAATTGCAAGAAATCTATGAACCTATCACTGATAGTGCCAAAGATAGAGAGGACAAGTAATGAAGTAAAAATAATGTTGCATACTTGTCCAAAATGGCATACAATTCATGTCTACAACTGTTGTGGCCATGTCTCCATGAAACTATTAGTAGTACTCCATGTTTGAAAGTGAAATACCAGACCATCGAACTGCCTCGACGTCGTGCTACAAGATGTACAAATTGGCTTATGCCATGTAAGAGACGTCCTACGTGCAGGGTTTTGTCTCACCTCTTGCATGTGTCTCCTATTTAGCACGTACGTCGACAAATACCAACCAAACGCGCACGCTCCCGCAACACATGAAACATTTCGGGCGGGCCCAGTTCGGCCAGTTCTGCAGTGTGCTTCCCACAAATTCTTGGAAGGTTCTAGAACCTTCCCACACAGGTTATCTTTTCTGCATTTTTATTCTGTTTTTCTTCTTCTTTTTCAATTCCTTTTTCCTTTTCATTTATCATTTATCATTTTCATTTTCCTTTTTTTATTTTCTATTTCACCAACATTTTCAAAATTCTCAAAGATTTTTCAAATGGTGTGGATTTTTTTTGAAATCATGAACATTTTTTTGAAATTGGAGAAGATTTTGCAAATTTAAGAAATGTTTCAGAAATCATAAACATTTTAGAAATACGGAACATTTTCTGAATTGTTTAACATCTTCTGTCATTCGAGGACATTTTTCTGAAATTTGAAAGCTTTTTCTAAACTTGTTAACATTTTTAGAGATCGAGAACATTTGACGAAGTTTGTGAACATTTTTCAAATTCATCTGCATTTTTTAATAAGAACTATTTTCGAAATTTATGAACATCTGAAAATTTTGGAACATTTTTAAAAAATACATGAAGCTTTTTAGAAATCTGGGAATATTTTTCAAACTTACCAACATTTTTTGCAAAATTTGTAACTGTTTTTGGAATCCCATAATTTATTTATTGAAAAAATACCTCTACTACTACTTTAAAAGAAGGTAAGATTTGATGTTTCATTTTTCCCACCACCTCTTCGCCCAACCTTCCCTGTATATGATAATCACCATCTTAATTTGATTACCTTCAGATCAACTTCACTTTAGTTTTTTTTAGGTGATCTTCACTTTAGTTTATTTACCAAAACCTGGCGAGTAGAGCGGGGGCCCCGAGACCTCCTCTCGGGACTTCAGCGCCTGCACGTTCCTTTGTTGGGCCGGTTTTGAAAAATAGTGCAAGGATTTGAAAAAAGTTCATTGTTTTAAAATATATATATTAAATTTTGGAAAAACTTTCATCTATTTTCAATAAAAGTTTATCGATTTTGAAAAAGTTCACAGATTTCAAAAAAGGTCATTAATTTCAAAGAAAAGTTCACAAATTTGAAAAAAAAAGTTCATCAATTTTCAAAAAAAATGTTCACCGACTTTATAATAGTTCATAAAATTTGTAAAAAGTTCATCGAAATTGAAAAAAGTTCATCAAAATTGAAAAAAGTTGATGGATTTTCGAAAAAAACTTCATTGGATTTTAAGAAGTACGTTGAATTTTAAAAATAAGTTTATGGGTTTTTGAAAAAAGTTCATCTAAATTATAAAAAGTTCACAAAATTTGTAAACAGTTCATGGATTTTTGAAAAACGTTCATTGATTTTGAAGAAAAATTTCATCGATTTACAATCATGCATTAAGAAAAATAAAATAATAATAAAAAAGAACAGAAGAAAGGAAAAGAAAAAGAAACAGAAATAGAAAAGAAAAAGAAAATGCGAACTAGAGAAGGAGTAAGAAGTATGCAAGAAGTTACCATGCATAAGCTAGCGATGGTCGTATTGGTTAGCGTGGTGCGCTGTGAATGTATTTGTCTCAGGTTCGATCCAGCGCAATGCTCCATTGTTTGCACTTTATAAAGAGATGAAGCAAAACGCTAAATGGGTTGGCTCATCTCGCGGCAGAGGGAGTGCGCTGCAGGCGCCCGTTTGCAAAAATGACCTGTAACGGACACCTTCTGCGCTAAATAGGAAGCACCCCTCCTCTTGGGCGCCTTATGCACCGTTTAGAGACGCCGGCGCGCACGTGCCTCTGCTCGTCGGCTGGCCCAAAACAGCGGGTGAGTGCTCGCTCTATGATGCGTGAGTTTTTCCGGCTTTCTGGTATCCCGGTTCACACTTGAACTATTGTAATTGAGCAGTCCAAGTTAACCGGTCCACCGTTACCGGGGTGACCGCTCACCGCTAACTTTTTGAGAGAAAAAGTGCAACTTTAAAAAATAGAAATTCAAAACAATTTTTTACGCATTTGAAAAAATTCACGGGTTCAAAAATAGTTCTTGGTTTTGAAAGATATAATACGAATTTGAAAAATAAAAAAACTGCAAAATGAAAAAAGTTCAACAAACTGATTTTTTTCTTGAAATAGAAAAAGTTTGTGGATTTGAAAAAAGTTCATCAATTTGGAAAATAAAGCACAAAAATAAATTAGTGCTTTCTTTGTAACCTACACTCCGAGTAGTCCGACTACAATTATACAACGCATGATGCGTTGGGCCTCTTTTGGGCTCGAAAACAACACCAATTCAATAAATCAGTTGTTCCTATTATCATTAAATAGTACCACACTAGTAGAAAAAGGGTCAAATGTGAAGCACATTAGTGCCGGTTTGTAAAAAAACCGGCACTAATGTGATCAATAGTACCGGTTCGTGGCGGCGGTCAATAGTACTGGTTCGTGGCGAACCTTTAGTACTAGTTCATGCCACGAACCGGTACTAAAGAGGATGTGGCAGCCTGCGGTTAGGTTATGGCCCCACCATCACCATTTAGTGCCGGTTCGTACCACGAACCGGTACTAATGAGGTTATGGCGAGCTGTTTTTAGTCCCACCTCGCTCCCCTAACAAGGCTTTTACCACCTTAAATATGTTACTTCTCAAACTATTACAAGCACTTGGTCTTCATTGAACTCTATGTGTAGAATTTGTGGCCGAAATATAAGTCTTCACCGGTTTATAAATCGTTGAGGACTCATATTGACAATTCAGATTGTACACAAAAAGATCATTGATGATCAAAGTATTTTTGATGTATAAGATCATATTGACAATTCAGACTGTACATAAAAAGATCATTGATATGCGGGGAACAAAAACCACCAATTTATACACGCCTCTTATCAAGCAACTCAATAAGTCGGCTTGGGATCAATATGCGGAGAACAAATCCCGCTAAAAGAATGAAGGAAGGAATATGTTGTCCTATGTGCGTTAATTAATTTGTGCACAATTAAACGGCTTGCTGCATAACTAAAGGAGGTTACACGCTGTGCATATTGGGATTTAGTAAGTGGTGAAATTAAATGGAGATGGACGGAAGACTGCATTGATGAATGCAAAGAAGCTCGTTGTTTGATGTACTAGAGGATCTCTCTGAGGGAGAGAAGGAAGAGAGTAGGGAGTGACGCAGACGAAAATAAGTGCATATGAGACGGGTAATAATGT
This sequence comes from Aegilops umbellulata, assembly GCA_032464435.1. Lineage (NCBI taxonomy): Eukaryota > Viridiplantae > Streptophyta > Magnoliopsida > Poales > Poaceae > Aegilops > Aegilops umbellulata. Next base: position 483,160,810 of record CP136059.1, on the reverse strand, counting down.
CTCCCATCGCAATGCATGGGCATTTGTGCTACAGTACATCGTCTGGCACACTCTTCGCTGGTGTGGCAACCATATCGACACAACACTGGCTCCTGTGATATGGTAAGGCATGTTGTACCTAGAGATCGTTTCTTCCTCCTTGTTGTTTGATGACTCATAATTAATTTTTATTTGCCAATCAAGTAGTAGTCTAGGATTAAGGGTTCGTTCATCCAATCTAAATTCTTGCCTCAGAAAGTTTGATTTCTTTACACCGATGTAGCATGTTGCCTTGGATGAAAGGTTTGCTCATCTAATTTAATTGTTACCAAAATACAAGATCAATTCATTGTCTTAATATTATTGCCTTGGAATCAAGAATGGTTTTGCAGTAAACATTTGGATAGATAGATACCAAACTAATAGGGACTAGAAACACTCTAATTTCTGTTAAGGATAATCATGTCATGCAAAATTGTAGAGCCGACAACAATCATAACAAAAATAATTTGGGGCTAATTTGATGGGGCCGTGCATTACTATTTTCTGTAGACACAGGAACCACATGTACACATGCATTGCCAAAATTTTAGTATGTTTGGTACGTGTGAACTCCTCTGAATAATTATCGAACCTGTAAGCAATGATCATTATTATTAGTCCAGAGCAATGAAGTGTTGGCAGATTTATTATGGGCCAGCTGGCGATGTTGGCTCCTGAAAATAAGAACATTTTTAATTTGAATCCCCTATTGACAAATCTTTGTTGGGGAACGTAGCATGCAATTTTAAAAAATTTCCTATGATCACGCAAGATCTATCTAGGAGATGCATAGCAACGGGAGGGGAGAGTGTGTCCACGTACCCTCGTAGACCGAACGCGGAAGCGTTAGGTTAACGCGGTTGATGTAGTCGAACGTCTTCACGATCCAACCGATCTAATACCGAACGTATGGCACCTCCGAGTTCAGCACACGTTCAGCTCGGTGATGTCCCTCGAACTCTTAATCCAGCAGAGAGTCGAAGGAGAGTTTCGTCAGCATGACAGCGTGGTGACGGTGATGGTGATGTGATCCACGCAGGGCTTCACCTAAGCTCTACGAAGCTATGACCGGAGGAGTAAACTGTGGAGGGGGGCACCCCAAGGAGTAAACTATGGAGGGGGACACCGCACACGGCTAAGAAACAACTGTTGTGCTTTGGGGTGCCCCCTGCTCCCGTATCACTAGTAGGAAAAGGGTCTTTTGTGAAGCACATTAGTGTCGGTTTGAATTAGAGCCGGCACTAATGTGTACACTAGTGTCGGTTCGTGGCGGCGATCAATAGTACCGGTTCGTGGAGAACCTTTAGTACCGGTTCGTCCCACGAACCGGCACTAAAGAGGCTGAGTCAGCCTGCGGTCAGGCTATGGCCCCACCATCACCATTTAGCGCCGGTTCGAACCACGAACCGGTACTAATGACGTTGTGGCAGGCTGTTTTTAGTCCCACCTCGCTCCCCTAACAAGCCTTTAACACCTTAAATATGTTATTACTCAAACTATCACAAGCACTTGGTCTTCATTGAACTCTATGTGTAGAATTTGTGGTCGCAATATGAGTCTTCATCGGTTTATAAATCGTTGATGACTCATATTGACAATTCAGATTGTACACACAAAGATCGTTGATGATCAAAGTATTTTTTATGTTATAAGATCATATTGACAATTTAGACTGTAAAGAAATATAAGATCATGATGTAAATGCTCTTATATTTTTTGCGTTCAGTATGCACCATTCAAAGCGACGCCATCAACTTTCAACCATTTCTGCCTTCATTTGCTATTTTTCATGCATTCAATGATTTGTTTTGAGAACTAAATGACCTGGAAATTGAAAAGCACTACAAATGAACTCTGAAAAAGTTGAAACTTGGCATGGTATCATCATTTCACCCACATAGCATGTGCAAGAAAGTAGAGAGGCTTACGGCTAAAACTGGATGCACTTCGTTTACAAACTGAACAATCTCATTCGAAGTAGTCAGGTTTCTGACGAAATTGAACTCATCTGTTACAAAGGCATTTTATTTTTTAAAACTTATTACAACTCCAGAATTTTTGTGCGTTCAGTATGCACCATTCAAAGCGACGCCATCAACTTTCAACCATCTCTGCCTTCATTTGCTATTTTTCATGCATTCAATGATTTGTTTTGAGAACTAAATGACCTGGAAATTGAAAAGCACTACAAATGAACTCTGAAAAAGTTGAAACTTGGCATGGTGTCATCATTTCACCCACATAGTATGTGCAAGAAAGTAGAGAGGCTTACGGCTAAAGCTGGATGCACTTCGTTTACAAACTGAACAATCTCATTCGAAGTAGTCAGGTTTCTGACGAAATTGAACTCATCTGTTACAAAGGCATTTTATTTTTTAAAACTTATTACAACTCCAGAATTTTTGTGCGTTCAGTATGCACCATTCAAAGCGACGCCATCAACTTTCAACCATTTCTGCCTTCATTTGCTATTTTTCATGCATTCAATGATTTGTTTTGAGAACTAAATGACCTGGAAATTGAAAAGCACTACAAATGAACTCTGAAAAAGTTGAAACTTGGCATGGTATCATCATTTCACCCACATAGCATGTGCAAGAAAGTAGAGAGGCTTACGGCTAAAACTGGATGCACTTCGTTTACAAACTGAACAATCTCATTCGAAGTAGTCAGGTTTCTGACGAAATTGAACTCATCTGTTATAAAGGCATTTTATTTTTTAAAACTTATTACAACTCCAGATTTTTTGTGCGTTCAGTATGCACCATTCAAAGCGACGCCATCAACTTTCAACCATTTCTGCCTTCATTTGCTATTTTTCATGCATTCAAAGATTTGTTTTGAGAACTAAATGACCTGGAAATTGAAAAGCACTACAAATGAACTCTGAAAAAGTTGAAACTTGGCATGGTATCATCATTTCACCCACATAGCATGTGCAAGAAAGTAGAGAGGCTTACGGCTAAAACTGGATGCACTTCGTTTACAAACTGAACAATCTCATTCGAAGTAGTCAGGTTTCTGACGAAATTGAACTCATCTGTTACAAAGGCATTTTATTTTTTAAAACTTATTACAACTCCAGAATTTTTGTGCATTCAGTATGCACCATTTTAAGCGACGCCATCAACTTTCAATCATTTCTGCCTTCATTTGCTATTTTTCATGCATTCAATGATTTGTTTTGAGAACTAAATGACCTGGAAATTGAAAAGCACTACAAATGAACTCTGAAAAAGTTGAAACTTGGCATGGTATCATCATTTCACCCACATAGCATGTGCAAGAAAGTAGAGAGGCTTACGGCTAAAACTGGATGCACTTCGTTTACAAACTGAACAATCTCATTCGAAGTAGTCAGGTTTCTGACGAAATTGAACTCATCTGTTATAAAGGCATTTTATTTTTTTAAACTTATTACAACTCCAGAATTTTTGTGCGTGCAGTATGCACCATTCAAAGCGACGCCATCAACTTTCAACCATTTCTGCCTTCATTTGCTATTTTTCATGCATTCAATGATTTGTTTTGAACTTTAGCTGAAAAGAAAAAAGCTATATAAAAAACTTTATAAAAAACTACTCAAAAATAAATAGAACAAAATAAATATAGCAGAAAAGAAAAAACTGCTCAGAAATAAATAGAAGAAAAAATAAAGCAGAAAAGGAAAAAATTATATTTGCTATTTTTCAATCGTTTACAAAATGACCGTGAAATTGAAAATCACTACAAAATGAACTCTGAAAATGTTGAATGTTGGCAAACTAGATGAATAAAACTACTCACAAATAAATAAAAGAAAATAAATATAACAGAAAAGAAAAATCTATACAAAAAACTACGCAGAAATAAATAGAAGAAAATAAAGCAGAAATGAAAAAGACTACAAAAATTGGGGCGCTGCCCTGTGGGCCTGCTAGGCCACGTGCGTGCAATTACAAGCCTTAATGGCCCAGCAGACTCACAGGGCAGCGCACAGAGTTTAGACCCACAAGCCTGCTTAAAGAGGAGTTCGAAAGGGCAGCCGCGGCTGGGTTTATAAACCAGTGCGGCTGCCCTTCGCCAGGCGAGGTGGGACTAAACTTTGGGGTGGCAGCGCGAGGCCTTTAGTACCGGTTGGTGGCTCCAACCGGTACTAAAGGGTACCGGTTGGAGACACGAACCGGTACTAAAGGACTGCTATTCCCGCCTCTTGGCCTGGTGAAAGTTGGCCTTTAGTACCGGTTGGTGGCTCCAACCGGTACTAAAGGCCTCTCCTATATATACAACACTTGCGAAAATTCAGTTAGATCTCCACTTTTTTCGTCTCAACACACCTCTCGCGCGCGCCCGTCGCCCGTAGTCGCCGCCGCCGCCCGTCGTCCGTCGCGCGTCGTCGTCGTCGTCCCCGCCGCCGCCCGTCGTCGTCGTCCCCGCCGCCGCCCGTCGCCCGTCGTCCCCGCCGCGCCGCCCGTCGAAGTCGTCGTCCCCGCCGCGGTACACGTCTCTCTCGCTCTCCCCGCCGCCGTCCGTCGTCGTCGCACACGTACGCTGCCGCCCCGTACGCCCGCCCGTACGCCGCCGCCCCGTACGCCCCCGCCCGTACGGGGAGACACACACATATACGTACACGTACGTACATGCACACATACACATACACACACACACACATTTTTTTTACTTATTTTCTGTTTTTTAGAAAAGTTAATTAGATGATCGAATGTTAGATGAATTAGCTAGATAGAAAATTGTCGAACTAGAGATTTGAACTAGTTCAATAATTAATATAACTAGTTTATTTTTAGTAAGAAAATTGTCGAACTAGTTTATTTTAGGTATATGAGATTTGAACTAGTTCAATAATTAATATAACTAGTTTATTTTTAGTAAGAAAATTTAGGTATATGAGATTAATGTCGAATGTTAGATGAATTAGATAGAAAAGTTAAATATATAGTATTGTCAAGAAAATTAATAGAACTGGTTGAACTAGTTGATTTAATAAAACTGGTTCATTTTACTATAGAAGTAGTTTATTTTTAGCAAGAAAATTAATAGAACTAGTTTCTTTTTTTAGTTAAAGCAATTATTCCCGCATCGACGTGGACGATGCCTATCCCTCATCCTCGTCGTCGAGTCGGCGGAGGACGACACCTGCTTGACCAGATGGGCCATGTTCGGGACTGGGCTCCGCCGGGGTGGTACTGGGAGGCGCTACCTTCCGGGGGGCGTAGCTTGGTGAGGAGACAGCCCGTCGTTGACCCGATCCTTGTTTGGTGGCGGTCGCGTGGGCCAGTGACGGTGCCAAGGCTTTCGGACACCGCGGAGGTGGTACGTCACCGTGTCAGCGAGGAGGACCAGCACGTCCGTCGCTACATGGTTGCGTTGGTTGCAAAAATTGGGAAGCATTTTGCAAATTATATGGTTTTGATGAGGGTATGCTTGTCACCATGGATCTTGGTGATCCTGAAATCGAGCAAGACAATATGGACATTTGCGTCATTGTTGATACTCCTCCAGTTCTACCGCTATGTGAGTTTCTCAAACATAGTTAATTATTAATAGAACTTATATTGTTCATTTCAAAATAGTTGATAACGTATTTCCATTGACAACTTATTTTGGAGTATCAAAGAATGTGAAGAAGGTGGTAGATAGAACTTACTACACCGATGGCTCTGAGTTAACTTACAAGGAGAAAACTCATCTGGTTGGATTTTGTAATGATATTGAGAATTACAATATCTACAATCGAACTCCTCAACATTATGGTGAATACGTGCCACTAGTGCACGTGTTGAACTACGGTAACTACCATGGAGATACCCTGGTAAGTTTTTTTTTACTATTACGGCATCCGTGCATCTTTTTGCATACTTCTAAAACTAGTACATCATTGCTAACTACGAAGTTATTACTATGTTTTTCAACAGCTTATCCTAGAGGATTGTGTGCCTCATTTAATGTATCAGAATGGCGGCAACCTTCATGTTTTGAACATATATCCAGGTCATCCTACGAATCTCAACTGTCCATACCGGATTTCTAAAAGAAGTGGAGACATGACAGTCAAAGGATGGAAAAAATGTATGGACAGTCGTAAGGAGCTTCTTGGAAGCAAAAGGAAGCGAGGCGCAAGAATTGGAGACAGGATGATCTCCATTCTTCATAATGGAGTGTCAGGGTCTATATTGTTTTATGCTATTTTACCTTAAGTGTGTTTAGGTCCGATCCTACCTGATACTTGATGATCATGTGCTAAGAGCAATTATGTAGGGTTGGGTTCGATGACTATGAGGATGATGATCGTATGACTTATTATTAATAACGAGTAGAAGTTGTATGATGATGCTTGATTAATTAGCTAGTAGGACTTGTTATTATATATGATGATGTATGATGCGAGCTTGCATGAGTTATTATATATATATCTGCGGGTGAAACGAAAAAGAATTAAAATGGAAAACACAAAATTAAATGGAAAGGAAATCATAAAACCAAAACCCCCCCAAACATTTTAGTACCGGTTGGTGTTACCAACCGGTACTAAAGGTCTCCCGGCCCCCGGAGCTGGCTCGGGCCACGTGGTTGCCCTTCAGCACCGGTTCATGCTGAACCGGTACTAAAGGGGGGGAGGCCTTTAGTGCCCACACTTTAGTGCCGGTTCCTAAACCGGCACTAAAGGGCCTTACGAACCGGTGCTATTGCCCGGTTCTGCACTAGTGTATATAAAGGAGGAGGGGAGGAGGCGGCCGGCCAAGAGGGGCGCACCATGCGGGGTGTCCTACTAGGACTCCACTCCTAGTAGGATTCGCCCCCCTTTTCCTTTCTCATCCGAGGGGAAAAGGAAGGTGAGGGAGAGGGAGAGTGAAAGGGGGGCGCCGCCCCCTCCCCTAGTCCAATTCAGACTCTCATGGGGGGCGCAACCACCCCTTGTGGGCTGTCCACTCTCTCTCCTGTGGCCCATGATGCCCATGACTTCCCCGGGGGGGGGGGGGGGTTCTGGTAACCCCTCGGTACTCCGGTAAAATACCCGAGCCATTCGAAACCATTCCGATGTCCTAATACCACCTTCCAGTATATCAATCTTTACCTCGACTATTTCGAGACTCCTCGTCATGTCCGTGATCTCATCCGGGACTCCGAACAAATTTCGGTCACCAAAACACATAACTCATAATACAAATCGTCATCGAACGTTAAGCGTGCGGACCCTACGGGTTCGGGAACTATGTAGACATGACCGAGACACATCTCCGGTCAATAACCTACAGCGGAACCTGGATGCTCATATTGGTTTCTACATATTGTATGAAGATCTTTATCGGTCAAACCGCAATAACAACATACGTTATTCCCTTTGTCATCGGTATCACTACAAAAAAAGACACATCCGTGACATTTTGGGCCGGACGAATTTTTTTTCTGTCATACATATGACACTTCAATGACGATAATTGTGACAAAACCCGGTATCATCATAGATGTGGTGGGCTCCTACTTCTATGACAAAAAATCATGACAGAAAATGGGCTTTTCGTCCTGGGCGGGCCGGAGACGCAGCTGCATGACATTCTTTGGGCCGTCCATGACGGAAAAAACCGTGGTAGGAGCGAGGGGAAGGAAAATTTCGGGGAGTTCCCGGTTACGGTGGGAGGTCGGGGGCCGAGCGATGCGCGTTTCTCTCGTACACGTACACGCGTGTGTGCGAGGCGTTGGCTCTAACTGAACCCGAGCGATTGCACTGCAGGCTACGCGTTACTGAATCCGAGCGATCGATCGATGGCTGTTAACTGAACCCGATCGAGCGATTCCTTGGCTATTGCTGCTAACTGAAGCCGATCAATGTTGCCTCTGGATGAACAGTGAGCGTTGCGGGGGGGGGGGGGGATGAACAGTTCCCAGTGGGGGTGGATGAACAGGACCCCGATCGATCGAGTCGGTTGGGGCTGGATGAATAGGACCCCGTGAAGGGCTGGATGAACAGGACCACCCCCTGGAGGGCAGGATGAACAGTAGACGGTGGAGGGGTGCCCGTGGAGGGGTGGTTGAGCAGGGCCCCGTGGTGTGGAGGGCTGGATGAACAATAGACGGTGGAGGGATGGTTGAACAGTAGCCGGTGGAGTAGCGCGCGGTGGAGGCTGGAAGAACAGGAGCCCGTGGAGGATGGAGGAGGTCGACGGTGGATGAAGAGTAGCTCATGGAGGCTGGAGGGGGTCGACGGTGGAGATGAACAGTATCCCGTGGAGTCCCGTTTTGCGGTACGCCACACCCCTCCCGATGAACAGGACCCCCGTTTCGACCGTAGCGCTCCAACACAAGTCTGTTTCCTCCGTTTTGCGGTACGCCACACCCCTCCCGATCAACAGGACCCCCGTTTCGACCGTAGGAGGTCCGTTTCCTCCGTTTTGCCGTACGCCACACCCCTCTCGATCAACAGGACCCCCATTTCGACTGTAGGAGGTCCGTTTCCTCCGTTGTGCGGTAAGCCAGGCCTCGTTTCCATCGCCTCTTCCGTCCAAGCCCTCCCGATGAACACGACCACGCATTCCGTTCTGACCCATGAACACGACGATGATGTTTTTTCTCTGTTCTGACCCAGCCATGTGTTGGGGAACGTTGCAGAAAATTAAAATTTTTCCTACGGTTTCACCAAGATCCATCTAGGAGTTCATCAAGCAACGAGTATTCAGATTAGATAGCATCTACATACCACTTTGTAGATCGCAACGGAAGCGTTCGAGTGAACGTGGATGAGGTAGTCGTACTTGCCGCGATCCAATTCACCGATGATCTAGTGCCGAACGGACGGCACCTCCGCGTTCAACACACGTACGGGACGGGAGACGTCTCCTCCTTCTTGATCCAGCAAGGGGAAGGAGAGGTTGGGGATGAAGGCTCCAGCAACAGCACGACGGCGTGGTGATGGTGGAACTGTAGTACTCCGGCAGGGCTTCGCCGTGCTCAATGGAGGAGGAGGAGGTGTTGGAGAGGGAGAGGGAGGCGCCAGGGCAATGGGTGATCAGCCCCCTCTCTCCCCCCCCTTTATATAACCCCCAAGGGGGGGCGCCGGCCCTAGGAGATGAGATCTCCTAGGGGGGGGGGGCGGCGGCCAGGGCAGGGGGGCTTGCCCCCCAAGCAAGGGGGGCGCCCCCTTTAGGGTTTCCCTCCCCCCAAACCCTAGGCGCATGGGCCCATGGGGGGGAGGCGCACCAGCCCACTATGGGCTGGTTCCCTCCCTCACACAGCCCATGGGGCCCTCCGGGATAGGTGGCCCCACCCGGTGGACCCCCCGGGACTCTCCGGTGGTCCCGGTACAATACCGATAACCCCGAAACTTGTCCCGGTGTCCGTATGATGACTTTCCATATATAAATCTTTACCTCCGGACCATTCCGAAACTCCTCGTGACGTCCGGGATCTCATCCGGGACTCCAAACAACATTCGGGTTACTGCACATACATATCCCTATAACCCTAGCGTCACCGAACCTTAAGTGTGTAGACCCTACGGGTTCGGGAGACATGCAGACATGACCGAGATGGCTCTCGGGCAATAACCAACAGCGGGATCTGGATACCCATGTTGGCTCCCACATGCTCCACGATGATCTCATCGGATGAACCACGATGTCAAGGATTCAATTAATCCCGTATACGATTCCCTTTGTCAATCGGTATTTTACTTGCCCGAGATTCGATCGTCGGTATACCAATACCTCGTTCAATCTCGTTACCGGCAAGTCACTTTTCTCATTACCGTAATGCATGATCCCGTGATCAAAACACTTTGATCACATTGAGCTCATTGTGATGATGCATTACCGAGAGGGCCCGGTGATACCTCTCCGTCAAGCGGAGTGACAAATCCCAGTCTCGATCCATGTCAACCCAACAGACATTTTCAGAGATACCCGTAGTATACCTTTATAGTCACCCAGTTACGTTGTGACGTTTGGCACACCCAAAGCACTCCTACGGTATCCGGGAGTTACACGATCTCATGGTCTAAGGAATGGATACTTGACATTGGAAAACTCTAGCAAACAAACTAAGCGATCTTATGCTATGTTTAGGATTGGGTCTTGTCCATCACATCATTCTCCCAATGATGTGATCCCGTTATCGATGACATCCAATGTCCATAGTCAGGAAACCATGACTATCTGTCGATCAACGAGCTAGTCAACTAGAGGCTCACTAGGGACATGTTGTTGTCTGTTATTCACACATGTATTACGATTTCCGGTTAACACAATTATAGCACGAATAAAGACAATTATCATGAACAAGGAAATATAATAATAATGCTTTTATTATTGCCTCTAGGGCATATTTCCAACAGTCTCCCACTTGCACTAGAGTCAATAATCTAGTTACATTGTGATGAATCGAACACCCATAGAGTTCTGGTGCTGATCATGTTTTGCCTTAGGGAGAGGTTTAGTCAACGGGTCTGCAACATTCAGATCCGTGTGCACTTTACAAATCTCTATGTCTCCATCTTGAACATTTTCACGAATGGAGTTGAAGCGACGCTTGATGTGCCTGGTCTTCTTGTGAAACCTGGGCTCCTTTGCAAGTGCAATAGCTCCAGTGTTGTCACAGAAGAGCTTGATTGGCCCCGACGCATTGGGTATGACTCCGAGGTCGGTGATGAACTCCTTCACCCAAATTGCTTCATGTGCTGCCTCCGAGGCTGCCATGTACTCCGCTTCACATGTAGATCCCGCCACGACGCTTTGCTTGCAACTGCACCAGCTTACTGCCCCACCATTCAAAATATACACGTATCCGGTTTGTGACTTAGAGTCATCCAGATCTGTGTCGAAGCTAGCGTCGACGTAACCTTTCACGACGAGCTCTTCGTCACCTCCATAAACGAGAAACATTTCCTTAGTCCTTTTCAGGTACTTCAGGATATTCTTGACCGCTGTCCAGTGTTCCTTGCCGGGATTACTTTGGTACCTACCTACCAAACTTACGGCAAGGTTTACATCAGGTCTGGTACACAGCATGGCATACATAATAGAACCTATGGCTGAGGCATAGGGGATGACGCTCATCTCTTCTATATCTTCTGCCGTGGTCGGACATTGAGCTGAGCTCAATTTCACACCTTGTAACACAGGTAAGAACCCTTTCTTAGATTGATCCATATTGAATTTCTTCAATATCTTATCAAGGTATGTGCTTTGTGAAAGACCTATGAGGCGTCTCGATCTATCTCTATAGATCTTGATGCCTAATATATAAGCAGCTTCTCCAAGGTCCTTCATTGAAAAACTCTTATTCAAATAGGCCTTAATGCTGTCCAAGAGTTCTATATCATTTCCCATCAAAAGTATGTCGTCTACATATAATATGAGAAATGCTACAGAGCTCCCACTCACTTTCTTGTAAACACAGGCTTCTCCATAAGTCTGTGTAAACCCAAACGCTTTGATCATCTCATCAAAGCGAATGTTCCAACTCCGAGATGCTTGCACCAGCCCATAAATCGAGCGTTGGAGCTTGCATACCTTGTCAGCCTTCTTAGGATCGACAAAACCTTCCGGCTGTATCATATACAATTCTTCCTTAAGGAAACCATTAAGGAATGCCGTTTTGACGTCCATTTGCCATATCTCATAATCATAGTATGCGGCAATTGCTAACATGATTCGGACGGACTTCAGCTTCGCTACCGGTGAGAAAGTCTCATCGTAGTCAATTCCTTGAACTTGTCGATAACCCTTAGCGACAAGCCGAGCTTTATAGATGGTCACATTACCATCCGCGTCTGTCTTCTTCTTAAAGATCCATTTATTTTCTATGGCTCGCCGTTCAACGGGCAAGTCAGTCAAAGTCCATACTTCGTTTTCATACATGGATCCTATCTCGGATTTCATTGTTTCCAGCCATTTGTCGGAATCCGGGCCCGCCATTGCTTCCTCATAGTTCGAAGGTTCACCGTTGTCTAACAACATGATTTCCAAGACAGGGTTGCCGTACCACTCTGGTGCGGAACGTGTCCTTGTGGACCTTCGAATTTCAGTAGGAGCTTGATCAGAAGTATCTTGATCATAATCATTAATTTCCTCTCTAGTCGGTGCAGGCACCTCAGGAACGATTTCTTGAGTTTCGCCATTTTCCGGTTCAAGAGGTAACACTTCATCAAGTTCTACTTTCCTCCCACTTACTTCTTTCGAGAGAAACTCTTTCTCTAGAAAGGATCCATTCTTGGCAACAAAGATCTTGCCTTCGGATCTGAGGTAGAAGGTATACCCAACAGTTTCTTTCGGGTATCCTATGAAGACGCATTTTTCCGACTTGGGTTCGAGCTTCTCAGGTTGAAGTTTCTTCACATAAGCATCGCATCCCCAAACTTTTAGAAACGACAGCTTAGGTTTCTTCCCAAACCATAATTCATACGGTGTCGTCTCAACAGATTTCGACGGAGCCCTATTTAAAGTGAATGCGGCAGTCTCTAAAGCATAGCCCCAAAAAGATAGCGGTAAATCGGTAAGAGACATCATAGATCGCACCATATCTAATAGAGTGCGATTACGACGTTCGGACACACCATTACGCTGAGGTGTTCCAGGCGGCGTGAGTTGTGAAACTATTCCACATTTTCTTAAGTGTGTGCCAAATTCGTGACTCAAGTATTCTCCTCCACGATCTGATCGTAGAAACTTGATCTTTCTATCACGTTGATTTTCAACCTCACTCTGAAATTCCTTGAATTTTTCAAAGGTTTCAGACTTGTGTTTCATTAAGTAGATATACCCATATCTACTCAAATCATCAGTGAGGGTGAGAACATAACGATAGCCACCGCGAGCCTCAACACTCATTGGACCGCACACATCGGTATGTATGATTTCCAATAAGTTGGTTGCTCGCTCCATTGTTCCTGAGAACGGAGTCTTGGTCATTTTACCCATGAGGCATGGTTCGCACGTGTCAAATGATTCATAATCAAGAGACTCTAAAAGTCCATCTGCATGGAGCTTCTTCATGCGTTTGACACCTATGTGACCAAGGCGGCTGTGCCACAAATATGTGGGACTATTGTTATCAACTTTAACTCTTTTGGTACTCACACTATGAATATGTGTATCATCACGTACGAGATTCATCAAGAATAAACCATTAACCATCGGAGCATGACCATAAAACATATCTCTCATATAAATAGAACAACCATTATTCTCGGATTTAAATGAGTAGCCATCTCGAATTAAGCGAGATCCGGATACAATGTTCATGCTCAAACTTGGTACTAAATAACAATTATTGAGGTTTAAAACTAATCCCGTAGGTAAATGTAGAGGCAGCGTGCCGACGGCGATCACATCGACCTTGGAACCATTCCCGACGTGCATCGTCACCTCGTCCTTTGCTAGTCTCCGTTTATTCCGTAGCTCCTGCTTTGAGTTACAAATGTGAGCAACTGCACCGGTATCAAATACCCAAGAGCTACTATGAGTACTGGTAAGGTACACATCAATTACATGTATATCACATATACCTTTGGTTTTGCCGGCCTTCTTGTCCGCTAAGTATTTGGGGCAGTTCCGCTTCCAGTGACCACTTCCCTTGCAATAAAAGCACTCAGTCTCGGGCTTGGGTCCATTCTTTGGCTTCTTCCCGGCAACTTGCTTACCGGGCGCGGCAACTTCCTTGCCGTCCTTCTTGAAGTTCTTTTTACCCTTGCTCCTTTTGAACTTAGTGGTTTTATTCACCATCAGCACTTGATGCTCTTTCTTGATTTCTACCTCTGCTGATTTGAGCATAGCATATACCTCAGGAATGGTCTTTACCATCCCCTACATATTGTAGTTCATCACAAAGCTCTTGTAGCTAGGTGGAAGCGACTGGAGGATTCTGTCAATGACCACTTCTTCCGGAAGATTAACTTCCAGTTGAGTCAAGCGGTTGTGCAATCCAGACATTCTGAGTATGTGCTCACTGACAGAACTATTTTCCTCCATCTTACAGCCAAAGAATTTGTTGGAGATCTCATATCTCTCAACCCGGGCATGAGCTTGGAAAACCATTTTCAGCTCTTCGAACATCTCATATGCTCCATGTCTCTCAAAACGCTTTTGGAGCCCCGGCTCTAAGCTGTAAAGCATGCCGCACTGAACGAGGGAGTAATCATCGCATCGCGACTGCCAAGCGTTCATAACGTCTTGTTGTGCAGGGAGAACAGGTGAGTCACCCAGCGGTGCTCGTAGGACATAATCTTTCTTGGCAGCTATGAGGATGATCCTCAGGTTCCGGACCTAGTCCGTATAGTTGCTACCATCGTCTTTCAGCTTGGTTTTCTCTAGGAACGCGTTGAAGTTGAGGACTACGTTGGCCATTTGATCTACAAGACATATTGTAAATATTTAGACTAAGTTCATGATAATAAAGTTCATTCAATCAAATTATTTAATGAACTCCCACTTAGATAGACATCCCTCTTCCAGTCATCTAAGCATTACATGATCCGAGTCAACTAGGCCGTGTCCGATCATCACGTGAGACGGACTAGTCAACATCGGTGAACATCTTCATGTTGATCGTATCTTCTATACGACTCATGCTCGACCTTTCGGTCTTCCGTGTTCCGAGGCCATGTCTGTACATGCTAGGCTCGTCAAGTCAACCTAAGTGTTTGCGTGTGTAAATCTGTCTTACACCCGTTGTATGTGAACGTTAGAATCTATCACACCCGATCATCACGTGGTGCTTCGAAACAACGAACTGTCGCAACGGTGCACAGTTAGGGTGAACACTTTCTTGAAATTATTATGAGGGATCATCTTATTTACTACCGTCGTTCTAAGTAAACAAGATGCAAAACATGATAAACATCACATGCAATCAAATAATAAACGTGACATGATATGGCCAATATCACATAGCTCCTTCGATCTCCATCTTGGGGCTCCATGATCATCTTGTCACCGGCTTGACACCATGATCTTCATCATCATGATCTTCATCATCGTGTCTCCATGAAGTTGCTCGCCAACTATTACTTCTACTACTATGGCTAACGTGTTTAGCAATAAAGTAAAGTAATTTACATGGCGATTCTCAATGACACGCAGGTCATACAAAATTAAAGACAACTCCTATGGCTCCTGCCGGTTGTCATACTCATCGACATGCAAGTCGTGATTCCTATTACAATAGCATGAACATCTCATACATCACATATAGATCATTCATCATACATCACAACTTTGGCCATATCATATCACAAAGCACTTGCTGCAAAAACAAGTTAGACGTCCTCTAATTGTTGTTGCAAGTTTTACGTGGCTGAATTAGGGTTCTAGCAAGAACGTTTTCTTACCTACGTTAAAACCACCACAACGTGATTTGTCAACTTCTATTTACCCTTCATAAGGACCCTTTTCATCGAATCCGCTCCAACTAAAGTAGGAGAGACAGACACCCGCCAGCCACCTTATGCAACTAGTGCATGTTCGTCGGTGGAACCGGTCTCACGTAAGCGTACGTGTAAGGTTGGTCCGGGCCGCTTCATCCCACAATACCGTTGAAGCAAGATAAGACTAGTAGCGGCAAGAAGAGTTGACAACATCTACGCCCACAACAAATTGTGTTCTACTCGCGCAAGAAGAACTACGCATAGACCTAGCTCTGATACCACTGTTGGGGAACGTTGCAGAAAATTAAAATTTTTCCTACGGTTTCACCAAGATCCATCTAGGAGTTCATCAAGCAACGAGTATTCAGATTAGATAGCATCTACATACCACTTTGTAGATCGCAACGGAAGCGTTCGAGTGAACGTGGATGAGGTAGTCGTACTTGCCGCGATCCAATTCACCGATGATCTAGTGCCGAACGGACGGCACCTCCGCGTTCAACACACGTACGGGACGGGAGACGTCTCCTCCTTCTTGATCCAGCAAGGGGAAGGAGAGGTTGGGGATGAAGGCTCCTGCAACAGCACGACGGCGAGGTGATGGTGGAACTGCAGTACTCCGGCAGGGCTTCGCCGTGCTCAATGGAGGAGGAGGAGGTGTTGGAGAGGGAGAGGGAGGCGCCAGGGCAATGGGTGATCAGCCCCCTCTCTCCCCCCCCTTTATATAACCCCCAAGGGGGGGCGCCGGCCCTAGGAGATGAGATCTCCTAGGGGGGGCGGCGGCCAGGGCAGGGGGGCTTGCCCCCCAAGCAAGGGGGGCGCCCCCTTTAGGGTTTCCCTCCCCCCAAACCCTAGGCGCATGGGCCCATGGGGGGGAGGCGCACCAGCCCACTATGGGCTGGTTCCCTCCCTCACACAGCCCATGGGGCCCTCCGGGATAGGTGGCCCCACCCGGTGGACCCCCCGGGACTCTCCGGTGGTCCCGGTACAATACCGATAACCCCGAAACTTGTCCCGGTGTCCGTATGA
Source organism: Aegilops umbellulata (assembly GCA_032464435.1). Classification (NCBI taxonomy): domain Eukaryota; kingdom Viridiplantae; phylum Streptophyta; class Magnoliopsida; order Poales; family Poaceae; genus Aegilops; species Aegilops umbellulata. The sequence continues at coordinate 483,144,408 of CP136059.1, read as the reverse complement.
TGACTTTCCATATATAAATCTTTACCTCCGGACCATTCCGAAACTCCTCGTGACGTCCGGGATCTCATCCGGGACTCCGAACAACATTCGGGTTACTGCACATACATATCCCTATAACCCTAGCGTCACCGAACCTTAAGTGTGTAGACCCTACGGGTTCGGGAGACATGCAGACATGACCGAGATGGCTCTCGGGCAATAACCAACAGCGGGATCTGGATACCCATGTTGGCTCCCACATGCTCCACGATGATCTCATCGGATGAACCACGATGTCAAGGATTCAATTAATCCCGTATACGATTCCCTTTGTCAATCGGTATTTTACTTGCCCGAGATTCGATCGTCGGTATACCAATACCTCGTTCAATCTCGTTACCGGCAAGTCACTTTTCTCGTTACCATAATGCATGATCCCGTGATCAAAACACTTTGATCACATTGAGCTCATTGTGATGATGCATTACCGAGAGGGCCCGGTGATACCTCTCCGTCAAGCGGAGTGACAAATCCCAGTCTCGATCCATGTCAACCCAACAGACATTTTCAGAGATACCCGTAGTATACCTTTATAGTCACCCAGTTACGTTGTGACGTTTGGCACACCCAAAGCACTCCTACGGTATCCGGGAGTTACACGATCTCATGGTCTAAGGAAAGGATACTTGACATTGGAAAACTCTAGCAAACGAACTAAGCGATCTTATGCTATGTTTAGGATTGGGTCTTGTCCATCACATCATTCTCCCAATGATGTGATCCCGTTATCGATGACATCCAATGTCCATAGTCAGGAAACCATGACTATCTGTCGATCAACGAGCTAGTCAACTAGAGGCTCACTAGGGACATGTTGTTGTCTGTTATTCACACATGTATTACGATTTCCGGTTAACACAATTATAGCACGAATAAAGACAATTATCATGAACAAGGAAATATAATAATAATGCTTTTATTATTGCCTCTAGGGCATATTTCCAACACCATGTACACGAGCCCTCGCCGTACGTATGCGCGAGTAGGCGTTCGAGACCCCGCCCGTATGTACAAATATGTGGCCGTATTTTCTTTCTTGCACCCTGACCGCCTCTACTACGACACATGCGCGCCTTTACATCCACCATATATGTACGTACACGTTCGCGACCAGAATGACAATGCTACATACGCTTCGACCAGGTGGGTCTCGACTGTCAGGCACTTCCTCGCGTGCGAAGGTGTAGCTGGTGAGTCCCAGCAGTCAGGGGGAAACGTTTTTTTCACGAAATACGGTGGCCCGTCCGGTGGGTCCCCGCTGTCAGGTGGAGGAATCATTATTTTCCGCGTAATAAGGAGGCACTTGCTTTTTGCCGCCATGGACCCAGCTGTCAGCCTCTCCATGTGCAGTCCACGTCCGATGGAAGTCGTTCCTTGACCACGTTGACCACGCCGCGCCGAGAGCACCAAGGCGGTGGACGATGGCGAGGCCTAGGAAGGGGACGACGGGGAGCCGGGGAAGACGCGGCAGTGGAAGCCCGCGCGCGCGGAGAGGAGTACGAGGGTTCACTGGTTCGGCTGCGGTGTGAGACTACCGTCGCCGCATGGCCTGGCCAGCGGTGGGAATAGTAGGAGCGGTGAGGCCTCCGCGGCAGCACAGCCGGCCACGGGAGGCAGGAGCATGCGACACGACCGGCGCTGCTTTGGGCGGCTGGAGCAAGAAGACCAGAGGTTGAAGAAGCACTACGCCCGTTGGATGGATATCGTACGGTCACTGGAGCTAGAATCGTTCATATTGACTAAGTTGACAAAGCCCTTCGTACCCGTCAACTTAGTAGGCCCACAAGCCAGCCTCCTACCAAGGTGGGTCCCAGCAGTCAGGTGGAAATGATTTTTTTCGGAAAATACTGGTGGTCCGTCCGATGGGTCCCTGTTGTCAGGTGGAGGAATAATTATTTTGCATGTAATAAGGAGGCACTTCTTTCCTGCGGCCGTGGACCCAGCTGTCAGCCTCTCCACGTACAGTCCACGTCCGATGGAAGCCTTTCCTTGACCACGTTGACCACGCCGCACCGAGCGCACCAGGGCGGTTGACGACGGCGAGGCCTAGGAAGGGGACGACGCGGAGCTGGGGAAGACGCGGCACTGGATGCCCACGCGTAGAGGAGTACGAGGGCACTGGTTCGCTGTGGTGTGAGGTTGCCGTCGCTGCAGAGTAACAGGGGGTGTGGGTGAGTAGAGGGATGGCCTGGCCAGCAGTGGGAGTAGTAGGGGGCGGTGAGGCCTCCGCCGCATCGCAGCCGGCCACGGGAGGCAGGAGCACAAGGCACGACCGGCGCTGGTTTGGGCGGCTGGAGCAAGAAGACCAGAGGTTGAAGAAGCACTCGGCCGTTGGATGGACATCGTACGGTAACAGGAGCTAGAATCGTGCATTATTGACTAAGGTGACAAAGCCCTCCGTCCCCGTCATTTTAGTAGGCCCACAAGTCAGCCTGCCACTATACTGGATCCCAGCTAACAAGGGGAGTATTCATTTTTTTGTGGGTAATAAGGAGGCACTTCCTTGCGTGTGAAGATATAGCTGGTGGGTCCGAGCTGTCAGCGGTGGTAACGTTTTTTTTCGCGAAATACAGAGGCCCTTTCGGTGGGTCCCTGATGTCAGGTGGAGGAATCATTATTTTGCGCGTAATAAGGAGGCATTTCCTTGCGTGCGGCCGTGGACCCAGTTGTCGGCCTCTCCACGTACAGTCCACTTCAGATGCATGTTGGTCGTTGACCACATTGAGCAAGCCACGCCGAGAGCACCAGGGCGGTGGACGACGACGAGGCCTAGGAAGGGAACGACACGGAGGCAGTTGTTTTCCACGCGGAGGGGAGTACGACTGTACGAGGGTTTACTGGTTCGTCTGCCGTCGCCGGAGAATAACAGCAGGTGTGGGTGAGTAGAGGGATGGCTAGGCCAGCGATGGGAGTACGGTGGGGCGGTGAGGCCTGCGCGACAGCAGAGCCGGCCGCGGGAAGGAGGGAGCAGGCAGTCCCGCCGGCGCCTGTTTGAGCGGCTGGAGCAGGAAGAGAAGAGATTGAAGAAGCACGATGACTGTTGGACGGACATCCAACAGTCACTGCTTGTGCGTCAACCTTTTTTTAGGAAAGCCTCAAATCTATGGAAAACAGCATACAGGCCATCTGCCATTATTTCTAATAATTTTTAGCCCATTTGCTAATTCTTAAGGTTTTTTTGGAGCCCATATTCTTTTTGTTAGCATTACAGCCCAAATTGTGGCCACGGTTAAAAAATTATACGAAATTTTGCATATTTCGGTGCGGTCCGAACTGGTTTTAATCCCAAAATTTCGACACACATTCAAACTGATTTTAAAAATAAATGTATATCAATATAAAATCCAACAAATTCTCCACGCATAAAAATTAATGTAATTTAAAATCTTGAAATGAAAAAAAGATATTTGAAACTAATTACCGGTTTGATGTGTTTTAAAAATGTACAACCCATTTCTCATTACTGATGGGCCATTTTCTCGGCCAGCCGAATGAAAGCTCTCCTCGTCTTGAAATATTTGCAGCCCAACTGGCCTGACAAAGCGACTTACTTGGCAAATCACAAAAAAACTGGGCTGTGGCCGTGGTCCCAGCTGTCAGCCTCTCCACGTATAGTACTCTTCCGATGGAAGTCGTTCCTTGACCACGTTGACCACGCCGCGCGGAGAGCACCACGGCGGTGGACGACAGCGAGGCCTAGGAAGGGGACGCCGCGGAGCCGGGGAAGACGCGACAGTGGAAGCCCGCGCGGAGAGGAGTACGAGGGTTCACTGGTTCGGCTGCGGTGTGAGGCTGCCGTCGCCGCAGGGCCTGGCCAGCGGTGGGAATAGTAGGGGGCGGTGAGGCCTCCGCGGCAGCATAGCCGGCCACGAGAGGCAGGAGCATGCGGCACGACCGGCGCTGCTTTGGGCGGCTGGAGCAAGAAGACCAGAGGTTGAAGAAGCACTACGCCCGTTGGATGGACATCATACGGTCACTGGAGCTAGAATCCTTCATATTGACTAAGTTGACAAAGCCCTCCGTCCCCGTCAACTTTGTTGGCCCACAAGTCATCCGCCCACTATGGTGGGTCCCAGCTAGCAGGGGGTATTCATTTTTTGTGCGTAATAAGGAGGCACTTTCTTGCGTGCGAAGATATAGCTGGTGGGTCCGACATGTCAGCGGGGGGGGGGACTTTTTTTTCGCGAAATACAGAGGCCCTTCCGGTGGGTCCCACCTGTCAGGTCCTCGCAAAAAAAGGGAAAGAAAATCAAAGACTTGGGAAGGCATACAGAACAAGCTAGTGTACCAGTAAAGAGACGTTGCCGAGTTTTAGAAAAAAGAAAGACGTGCTCAGGTAGCTGGTTCGAATCCAAACCTAGACTATGACTATATATGGTGCTATGCTACTCTGCAAGTAATGAAACTAACATATCCAACGTTCGCTTCTCCTCTTCTCTACTTACTCTGCCTAGCATCAGAAGCTCTGGCCGCAGCAACCATGTCCGCTGGCTGCTCGTCCACCTGCTCTTCAGCAGGCAACAACCAAATATGCGCCAAGTCGCAACCCGTACCATCGCCTGTGGGTCTCATCACACCCTCGCCGGCACGCGCACCGCAGCCGATTGCTCATCGCAACCCGCTGTCGTTGGTGTGGTGCCACTGCTGCAAATCACGCAGAGTCATCCGTCGCGTCTCAACCACAATCCGCAACCCGGTCCGAGTCTTCTACAAATGCCCGAATCATGGGGTAATAATATGTTTAAGTGTTGTTCTGCTGCTTTTAGTTGCTGATTTTTTTTAATAGTTTTGTTGATGATCTACCAATTTGATTCGTGGAGAAAAGGGAAGATTCATGTGATTTGTATTTTTGGGAAGTTGCTGATCTGGGGGAATGCAACTACGTTGATTATTTGGTTAGCCGAGGAATCCCAATACCAGCAGGTTGGGGTGTTGGACAAGTAACTGAAGGAACGGCAGAAGAGGAAGATGCAGAGCAGAAGGTTAAAGATGCAGTTCCTCTGATCATGGCCAAGCAACAGCTGCTGAACATCCTTGACAGCAATGAGGAGATGAAAGAGCTTGTGAAGATAATGGGCAAAATCGACGTGCTCTGTAGGATGATTGTCTCTTTATTTGCAGTGTATGTAGCACTCGTGATGTATTCAGTGGCTACAACATGAGCACTTTGCTGAAACTAGTAATGAATGAAACCTGTGTAGCAAGCTGGGCGTAGTGTTTTGAACATCTAATGATTTCTATTAACGGAAATCAAGGTGTATCCCCTTTTTCTCATATAAATAAATAAATAGCAGAGGCCCTGTCGGGTCAGCTTTGTTCTCATTCGAAGACATCGAGCAAATTGCAGTCCAACAACAAACTATGTCATCAAATTCAAGTTTCACAGCCAAATATGAGTACAACTAAACAACAATGTCATCATCTTTTAGTTGTCATACAATCACCAAACACAAATCAGCATACATAACAAGTGATGTTCTCACAGCAAAATACTAAACAACATGTTCATCAGGTTTCAGTTGTCATAGCAAACACAATTTCACATAGTAGATAAAAAAACATCTTCTGATAGGCAAATACGACAAAAGCAATGTAATCATCATCCGCAGCAGCAGCATCAACATCTTCGCCATGTGTATCAGTCTGAATCGTAATTCCCCACGGTGTCATCTTCTTCTTCGTCCTCAACGTCCTTGAACGTTGGCTTCTTCTTGATCAACTCTTATATGTCCACAGCATGATAGGCAATCTTTTCGCCAGCGTCATTGACGTGATGGTTCTCAAAGATATTAGGAACATCTGTGTTATCTTGTACATCAGGAGCAGTATAAGCATCATCTTGTTGTGCAACTTCATTAAACGAATTCCTCTGCTCAAACCTTTGCAATACTCTCCAGTCATCGCTACGTGCAAATGTGTCTTCCAAGAAAAATATCTGTGTTGCTTGATTTGCCAAAATAAAAGGCTCGTTGGTCTGGTACGCCGCCTTGACATTGATGGATTTGAAATAATCATCAGCTCTGGGTTTTGCGATCCTGGAAAACAGGTTATACCAACGACAGCACAACAGAACCACACACTGATGATCCTCGAAACTGGAGATATACTGCAACTGAACAATGTCTGTTATGTTAGCATACATTTCAGTTGTCTCTTTGTCATACGTATCCGTGCTCATGATGGCACTGTTTTGTGTCTTCCTGCCTTCGTCTCGTGCAAGGGTGTTGTAGCGCACATCTCCAACAACGCAAGATTCATAATGTCTTACCCGAGTATCAGGACCCATTGCTAGTGAGTAAAGGGCATCATCAACTACCTGCCCATCCTTCCGCATCTTCTTAACCTATGGTTAGAAAATAGACAAGCTGATCATCTTATGTACTCAATATATTAAAAAAACTGACAGTGCACTTCAAAAGCTTACATGGTTCTTGAACCATTTCGCAAATCCTGCCATAACCAGTTTGTCAATGTTTCCTGGATTTTGCGGCAATAACTCCTCTTTGTAGATGCTGCACAACATAGTGATCGCGTCAAACATCTAAATATATAAGAATGTGCTGCAAATTTAGTAGATTATGATGTATAAGCTGTAGTACTGCACTTACTTGATATAAGGTAGTATCTCAGGACAGTTATTCAACACATACCAAACCATTTTGTCCAAATCTTTAGGTTTGTCCTCTTGTCAACTCTTCCCTGTAACTCGAACAGAATATCGAAAACATTGAGCCCGGGATTGTCTTCACCCACCTCTTTGCTAAGCTGATCAGCTGTTTCAATATATTTTGAGCAGAATGCCAACGCTTCTGTAGCAATGTAGGCCTCTGCAATGGAACCCTCAGGTCTAGCTCTGTTCCTAACATAGCTCTTGAAAGTACCTAGCGGCCTTTCAATAGGGTACATCCAGCCATACTGTACTGGACCTCTAAGTAGTGCCTCATCAGGTAGATGAACAGCCAAATGCACCATCACATCAAAGAAGGCTGGAGGATATATCTTCTCAAGGTCGCATAGGATAGTTGGTATCTTGTCTCTAAGATGCTCCAAAGCATCTATCCTGATATTCCTACTACAGAGTTCCCTGAAGAATTATCCCAACTCTGCAACTGCTCTGTATAAGTCAGGGCGGCCCAATCCTCTAAGGATAACAGGTAAAACCCTTTGAAGTAGGATGTGGCAGTCATGAGTTTTCAACCCTTGTACCTTGTTTCCATCTGCACTGACTCTCCTTTCAGGGTTGGATGCAAATCCATGTGGGAATCTCACACGTGACAGGACCTCGCAGAATTCTTTTCTTTTTACCTTGTCCAAGACGTACACAGGTGGTGCCATATCCCGTGGTTTACCTTCATCTTGCACCTGCAAATCCTGTCTGATACCCAGGTGTGTCAAATCAATCCTAGATTTTAAGGTATCTTTCGTCTTGCCTTCAATATTAAGAAGTGTGCCGATAATGCTGTCACATATATTTTTCTCGATGTGCATCACATCAAGATTATGCCGCAGATCCAAATCTTTCCAATACTCCAAGTCCCACAAAGTGGACCTGCGGGTAAACAATAATCTCTCTTCTGCCCTGTCACGCTTCCTTTTCCCGCTACCATTATCAGGATGGTTTCCTGGTGTAATATGCCTGAACTTCTCTAATTCCACTTGCAACTCATCGGCGGTGAGCCTCTTTGGCGCATCACGGTTTTCATGCTTTGCATTGAACACATGTCTTCGGTATTTTCTAGGAAGCGGCTTGTCCTTGGCAAGGAAACGACGGTGTCCAATGTAACAGATCTTGCTAAGTATTGCGTATGACAGCGGATTCCTGTCACAGCGAACACATGCATTGTAACCATGTGTTTTTCGCCCTGACATAGTGCCCAAAGCCGGATAATCATGGATGCACCAAATCACAGAGATCAACATGAAGATGTTCACCGACGTTGACTAGTCCGTCTCACATGATGATCGGACACGGCCTAGTTGACTCGGATCATGTAATCACTTAGATGACTAGAGGGATGTCTATCTGAGTGGGAGTTCATAAGATGAACTTAATTATCCTGAACATAGTCAAAAGGATTTTGCAAATTATGTCGTAGCTCGCGCTTTAGTTCTACTGTTTTAGATGTGATCCTAGAGAAAATATAGTTGAAAGTTGACAGTAGCAATTATGCGGACAGTAGAAGGCTTATGTCTTTAATGCACCGCTCGGTGTGCTGAACCTCGAACGTGGTCTGTGGATGTTGCGAACATCCGACATACATGTGTTGATGACTACATGATAGTTCGGTAATGTTAAATGGTTTAGAATTGAGGCACCGAAGACATTTTTGAAATGTCGCGGAACATATGAGATGTTTCGAGGGCTGAAATTGGGATTTCAGGCTAGTGCCCACGTCAATAGGTATAAGACCTCCGACGATTTTCTTAGCCTGCAAACTAAGGGAGAAAAGCTCAATCGTTGAGCTTGTGCTCAAATTGTCTGAGTACAACAATCACTTGAATCGAGTGGGAGTTGATCTTCCAGATAAGATAGTGATGTTTCTCCAAAGTGATTGCCACCAAGCTGCTAGAGCTTCGTGATGAACTATAACATATCAGGGATAGATATGTTGATCCTTGAAATATTCGCGATGTTTGACACCGCGAAAGTAGAAATCAAGAAGGAGTATCAATTGTTGATGGTTAGTGAAACCACTAGTTTCAAGAAGGGCAAGGGCAAGAAGGGATACTTCATGAAACGGCAAATCAGCTGCTGCTCTAGTGGAGAAACCCAAGGTTGAACCCAAACCCGAGACTGAGTGCTTCTGTAATAAGGGGAACAACCACTGGAGCAGAATTACCCTAGATACTTGGTAGATGAGAAGGCTGTCAATAGAAGTATATTGGATATACATCATGTGAATGTGTACTTTACTAGTACTCCTAGTAGCATCAGGGTATTAGATACCGGTTCGATTGCTAAGTGTTAGTAACTCGAAATAAAAGCTACGGAATAAACGGATACTAGCTAAAGGTGAGCTGACGATATGCGTTGGAAGTGTTTCCAAAGTTGAGATGATCAAGCATCGCTCGCTCCCTCTACCATCGAGATTGGTGTTAAACCGAAATAATTGTTATTTGGTGTTTGCGTTGAGCATAGACATGATTCGATTATGTCTATCGCAATACGGTTATTCATTTAAGGAGAATAATGGTTACTCTATTTATTTGAATAATACCTTCAATGGTCTTGCACATAAAATGAATGGTTTATTGAATCTCGATCATAGTGATACACATGATCATGCCAAAAGATATAAGATAGTAATGATAGTACCACCCACTTGTGGCACTGCCATGTAAGTCATATTGGTGTAAAACGCATGAAGAAGCTCCATGTTGATGGATCTTTGAACTCACTCATTTCTGAAAAGATTGAGACATGTGAACCATGTCTGTTGGTATATACGCATGAAGAAACTCCATGCAGATGGACCATTTGGACTCACTTGATTTTGAATCACTTGAGATATGCAAATCATACCACATGGGCAAGATGACTGAAAGCTTCGGTTTCAGTAAAATGGAACAAGAAAGCAACCTGTTGGAAGTAACACATTTTGATGTCCGCAGTCCAATGAGTGCTGAGGCATGCAGTGGATATCGTTATGCTCTTACTTCACAGATGATTTGAGTAGATACTGAGTATATTTACTTGATGAAACACAAAGTCTGAATTATTGAATGGTTCAAGTAATTTCAGAATGAAGCTGAAGATCATCGTGACAAGGGGATAAAATATCTATGATATGATCATAGAGATGAATATCTGAGTTGCGAGTTTGGCACACAATTGAGACATTGTGGAAATTATTTCACGACTAGTACCGCCTGGAACACCATAGTGTGATGGTGTGTCCGAACATCATGACTGCACCCTATTGGATATGATGCATACCATGATGTCTCTTACCGAATTACCACTATCGTTCATGGGTTAGGCATTAGAGACAACCGCACTCACTTTAAATAGGGCACCACGTAATTCCGATGAGATGACACTGTATGAACTATGGTTTAGAGAAACCTAAGCTGTCATTTCTTAAAAGTTTGGGGCTGCGACGCTTATATGAAAAAGTTTCAGGTTGATAAGCTCGAACCCAAAGCGGATAACTGCATCTTCATAGGACACCCAAAACAGTTGGGTATACCTCCTGTCTCAGATCCGAAAGCAATAGGGATTGTTTCTCAAATCGGGTCCTTTCTCGAGGAAAAGTTTCTCTCGAAAGAATTGAGTGGGAGGATGGTGGAGACTTGATGAGGTTATTGAACCGTCACTTCAACTAGTGTGTAGCAGGGCACAGGAATTGTTCCTATGGCACCTACACCAATTGAAGTAGAAGCTTATGATAGTGATCATGAGACTTCGGATCAAGTCACTCCCAAACCTCGTAGGACGACAAGGATGTGTACTACTTCAGAGTGGTACGTAAATCCTGTCTTGGAAATCATGTTGCTAGACAACAATGAACCTACGAGCTATGGAGAAGCGATGGTGGGCCCGGATTCCGATGAATGGCTCGAGGCCATATAATCCGAGAGAGAATCCATATATGAAAACAAACTGTAGACTTTGGAAGAACTACTTGATGGTCGTAAGACTGTTAGGTATATATGGATTTTAAAAGGAAGACGGACAATGATGGTAAATGTCACCATTAAGAAAGCTCGACTTGTCATTAAAATGTTTTCCGACAAGTTCAAGGAGTTGACTACGATGAGACTTTCTCACCCGTAGCAATGCTAAAAGTCTGTTTGAATTATGCTAGCGATTACTGCATTATTTATGAAATTATGCAGATAGGATGTCAAAAACATTGTTTCCTCGACGATTTTCTTGAGGAAAGGTTGTATGTGATACAGCCAGAAGGTTTTGTCAATCCTGAAAGATGCTAATAAGTATGCAAAGCTCCAGCAATCCTTCTAAGGACTGGAGTAAGCATCTCGGAGTTGGAATGTACACTTTGATGAGTTGATCAAAGATTTTAGGTTTATACAAAGTTTATGAGAAACTTGTAATTCCAAAGAAGTGAGTGGGAGCACTATAGAATTTCTGATGAGTATATGTTATTGATCAGAAATGATGTAGAATTTCTGGAAAGCATATAGGGTTATTTGAAGAGTGTTTTCAATGGAAAAACCTGGATTAAGCTACTTGAACATTGAGCATCAAGATCTATAAGGATAGATCAAAATCGCTTAATAGTACTTTCAAATGAATACATACCGTGACAAGATTTTGAAGGAATTCAAAATAGATCAGCAAAGAAGGAGTTCTTGGCTATATTACACGTGTGAGTATTGAGTAAGACTCAAGACCTGACCACGGCAGAATAGAGAGAAAGGACGAAGGTCGTCCCCTATGCTTAGACATAGGCTCTAAAGTATGCTATGTTGTACCGCACCTGAAGTGTGCCAAGCCATGAGTCAGTCAAGGGGGTACAAGTGTGATCCAGGAATGGATCACAGGACAATGGTCAAGGTTATCCTCAGTAACTAGTGGAATAAGGAATTTTCTCGATTATGGAAGTGGAAAAGAGTTCGTCGTAAAAGGTTACGCCGATGCAAACTTTGATAGTGATCCAGATTATACTAAGTAGTAAATTGGATTCGTATAGTAGAACAGTTATTAGGAATAGTTCCAAATAGAGCGTGGTAACTGCATCTAGGAGATGACATAGAGATTTGTAAAGCACACACGGATCTGAAAGGTTCAGACCCGTTGACTATAACATCTCTCACAAGTATAACATGATCAAACCAAAAACTCATTGAGTGTTAATCACATAGTAATGTGAACTAGATTATTTACTCTAGTAAACTCTTTGGGTGTTAGTCACATGGGGATGTGACCTTGGGTGTTGGAATCATTGCAATCACATATCGATGTGAACTGGATTATTGACTCTAGTGCAAGTGGGAGACTGTTGGAAATATGCCCTAGAGGCAATAATAAATTGATTATTATTATATTTCCTTGTTCATGATAATCGTTTATTATCCATGCTAGAATTGTATTGATAGGAAACTCAGATACATGTGTGGATGCATAGACAACACCATGTCCCTAGTAAGCCTCTAGTTGACTAGCTCGTTGATCAATAGATGGTTACGGTTTCCTGACCATGGACATTGGATGTCATTGATAACGGGATCACATCATTAGGAGAATGATGTGATGGACAAGACCCAATCCTAAGCCTAGCACAAGATCATGTAGTTCGTATGCTAAAGCTTTTATAATGTCAAGTATCATTTCCTTAGACCATGAGATTGTGCAACTCCCGGATACCGTAGGAATGCTTTGGGTGTGCCAAACGTCACAACGTAACTGGGTGGCTATAAAGGTACACTACGGGTATATCCGAAAGTGTCTGTTGGGTGGCACGAATCGAGACTGGGATTTGTCACTCCGTGTAAACGGAGAGGTATCTCTGGGCCCACTCGGTAGGACATCATCATAATGTGCACAATGTGATCAAGGAGTTGATCACGGGATGATGTGTTGCGGAACGAGTAAAAGAGACTTGCCGGTAACGAGATTGAACAAGGTATCGGGATACCGACGATCGAATCTCGGGCAAGTATCGTACCGATAGACAAAGGGAATTGTATACGGGATTGATTAAAGTCCTTGACATCGTGGTTCATCCGATGAGATCATCGTGGAACATGTGGGAGACAACATGGGTATCCAGATCCCGCTGTTGGTTATTGACCGGAGAACATCTCGGTCATGTCTGCATGTCTGCCGAACCCGTAGGGTCTACACACTTAAGGTTCGATGACGCTAGGGTTATAAAGGAAGCTTGTATGTGGTTACCGAATGTTGTTCGGAGTCCCGGATGAGATCCTGGACGTCACGAGGAGTTCCGGAATGGTCCGGAGGTAAAGATTTATATATAGGAAGTCCTATTTCGGCCATTGGGACAAGTTTCGGGGTCATCGGTATTGTACCGGGACCACCGGAGGGGTCCCGGGGGCCCACCGGGTGGGGCCACCCATCCGGGAGGGTCCCATGGGCTGAAGTGGGAAGGGATCCAGCCCAAAGTGGGCTGGGGCGCCACTTCCCCTAAGGCCCATGCGCCTAGGGTGAAGGGGGAACCCTAAAGGAAGAGTCCCAAGGGGGTAAGGCACCTCCTAGGTGCCTTGGGGGGGAGGGAATCCTCCCCTGGCCGCCGCCCCCTAGGAGATTGGATCTCCTAGGGCTGGCGCACCCCCCCCTTTGGGATCCCTATATATAGTGGAGGTTTTGGGGCTGCCTAGACACGATTTGATCTCTCCCTCCTGGCGCAGCCCTACTTCTCTCCCTCCTCCTCTCTCGCGGTGCTTGGCGAAGCCGTGCTGGATTGCCACGCTCCTCCACCACCACCACGCCGTTGTGCTGCTGCTGGATGGAGTCTTCCTCAACCTCTCCCTCTCTCCTTGCTGGATCAAGGCATGGGAGACGTCATCGGGCTGTACGTGTGTTGAACGCGGAGGTGCCGTCCGTTCGGCACTAGGATCATCGGTGATCTGAATCACGACGAGTACGACTCCATCAACCCCGTTCACTTGAACGCTTTCGCTTAGCGATCTACAAGGGTATGTAGATGCACTCTCCTTCCCCTCGTTGCTGGTTTCTCCATAGATAGATCTTAGTGACACGTAGGAAAATTTTGAATTTCTGCTACGTTCCCCAACAGTGGCATCATGAGCTAGGTCTATTGCGTAGATTCTTTGCACGAGTAGAACACAAAGTAGTTGTGGGCATTGATTTTGTTCAATATGCTTACCGTTACTAGTCAATCTTGATTCAGCGGCATTGTGGGATGAAGCGGCCCGGACCAACCTTACACGTACTCTTACGTGAGACCGGTTCCACCGACTGACATGCACTAGATGCATAAGGTGGCTGGCGGGTGTCTGTCTCTCCTACTTTAGTCGGATCGGATTCGATGAAAAGGGTCCTTATGAAGGGTAAATAGCAACTGGCATATCACGTTGTGGTTTTGCGTAGGTAACAAACGTTCTTGCTAGATACCCATAGCAGCCACGTAAAACATGCAACAACATTAGAGGACGTCTAACTTGTTTTTGCAGGGTATGCTATGTGATGTGATATGGCCAAGAAGAATGTGATGAATGATATGTGATGTATGAAATTGATCATGTTCTTGTAATAGGATTCACGACTTGCATGTCGATGAGTATGACAACCGGCAGGAGCCATAGGAGTTGTCTTTATTTATTGTATGACCTGCGAGTCATTGAACAATGCCATGTAATTACTTTACTTTATTGCTAACCGGTAGCCATAGGAGTAGAAGTAATAGTTTGCGTGACAACTTCATGGAGACACGATGATGAAGATCATGATGATGGAGATCATGGTGTCATGCCGGTGACAATGATGATCATGGAGCCCCGAAGATGGAGATCAAAAGGAGCAAAAGAATATTGGCCATATCATGTCACCTTTTGATTGCATGTGATGTTTATCATGTTTATGCATCTTGTTTACTTAGAACGACGGTAGTAAATAAGATGATCCCTCATAAACAATTTCAAGAATGTGTTCTCCCCTAACTGTGCATCGTTGCTACAGTTCGTCGTTTCGAAGCACCACGTGATGATCGGGTGTGATAGATCCTTACGTTCACATACAACGGGTGTAAGACAGTTTTACACATGCAAAACACTTAGGGTTAACTTGACGAGCCTAGCATGTACAGACATGGCCTCGGAACACAGAAGACCGAAAGGTCGAGCATGAGTCGTATGGTAGATACGATCAACATGAAGATGTTCACCGACGTTGACTAGTCCGTCTCACGTGATGATCGGACACGGCCTAGTTGACTCGGATCATGTAATCACTTAGATGACTAGAGGGATGTCTATCTGAGTGGGAGTTCATAAGATGAACTTAATTATCCTGAACATAGTCAAAAGGATTTTGCAAATTATGTCGTAGCTCGCGCTTTAGTTCTACTGTTTTAGATGTGATCCTAGAGAAAATATAGTTGAAAGTTGACAGTAGCAATTATGCGGACAGTAGAAGGCTTATGTCTTTAATGCACCGCTCGGTGTGCTGAACCTCGAACGTGGTCTGTGGATGTTGCGAACATCCGACATACATGTGTTGATGACTACATGATAGTTCGGTAATGTTAAATGGTTTAGAATTGAGGCACCGAAGACATTTTTGAAATGTCGCGGAACATATGAGATGTTTCGAGGGCTGAAATTGGGATTTCAGGCTAGTGCCCACGTCAATAGGTATAAGACCTCCGACGATTTTCTTAGCCTGCAAACTAAGGGAGAAAAGCTCAATCGTTGAGCTTGTGCTCAAATTGTCTGAGTACAACAATCACTTGAATCGAGTGGGAGTTGATCTTCCAGATAAGATAGTGATGTTTCTCCAAAGTGATTGCCACCAAGCTGCTAGAGCTTCGTGATGAACTATAACATATCAGGGATAGATATGTTGATCCTTGAAATATTCGCGATGTTTGACACCGCGAAAGTAGAAATCAAGAAGGAGTATCAATTGTTGATGGTTAGTGAAACCACTAGTTTCAAGAAGGGCAAGGGCAAGAAGGGATACTTCATGAAACGGCAAATCAGCTGCTGCTCTAGTGGAGAAACCCAAGGTTGAACCCAAACCCGAGACTGAGTGCTTCTGTAATAAGGGGAACAGCCACTGGAGCAGAATTACCCTAGATACTTGGTAGATGAGAAGGCTGTCAATAGAAGTATATTGGATATACATCATGTGAATGTGTACTTTACTAGTACTCCTAGTAGCATCAGGGTATTAGATACCGGTTCGATTGCTATGTGTTAGTAACTCGAAATAAAAGCTACAGAATAAACGGATACTAGCTAAAGGTGAGCTGACGATATGCGTTGGAAGTGTTTCCAAAGTTGAGATGATCAAGCATCGCTCGCTCCCTCTACCATCGAGATTGGTGTTAAACCGAAATAATTGTTATTTGGTGTTTGCGTTGAGCATAGACATGATTCGATTATGTCTATCGCAATACGGTTATTCATTTAAGGAGAATAATGGTTACTCTATTTATTTGAATAATACCTTCAATGGTCTTGCACATAAAATGAATGGTTTATTGAATCTCGATCATAGTGATACACATGATCATGCCAAAAGATATAAGATAGTAATGATAGTACCACCCACTTGTGGCACTGCCATGTAAGTCATATTGGTGTAAAACGCATGAAGAAGCTCCATGTTGATGGATCTTTGAACTCACTCATTTCTGAAAAGATTGAGACATGTGAACCATGTCTGTTGGTATATACGCATGAAGAAACTCCATGCAGATGGACCATTTGGACTCACTTGATTTTGAATCACTTGAGATATGCAAATCATACCACATGGGCAAGATGACTGAAAGCTTCGGTTTCAGTAAAATGGAACAAGAAAGCAACCTGTTGGAAGTAACACATTTTGATGTCCGCAGTCCAATGAGTGCTGAGGCATGCAATGGATATCGTTATGCTCTTACTTCACAGATGATTTGAGTAGATACTGAGTATATTTACTTGATGAAACACAAAGTCTGAATTATTGAATGGTTCAAGTAATTTCAGAATGAAGCTGAAGATCATCGTG
Source organism: Aegilops umbellulata (assembly GCA_032464435.1). Taxonomy (NCBI): domain Eukaryota; kingdom Viridiplantae; phylum Streptophyta; class Magnoliopsida; order Poales; family Poaceae; genus Aegilops; species Aegilops umbellulata. The sequence goes on along the minus strand of CP136059.1, from coordinate 483,127,706 downwards.
ACAAGGGGATAAAATATCTATGATATGATCATAGAGATGAATATCTGAGTTGCGAGTTTGGCACACAATTGAGACATTGTGGAAATTATTTCACGACTAGTACCGCCTGGAACACCATAGTGTGATGGTGTGTCCGAACATCATGACTGCACCCTATTGGATATGATGCATACCATGATGTCTCTTACCGAATTACCACTATCGTTCATGGGTTAGGCATTAGAGACAACCGCACTCACTTTAAATAGGGCACCACGTAATTCCGATGAGATGACACTGTATGAACTATGGTTTAGAGAAACCTAAGCTGTCATTTCTTAAAAGTTTGGGGCTGCGACGCTTATATGAAAAAGTTTCAGGTTGATAAGCTCGAACCCAAAGCGGATAACTGCATCTTCATAGGACACCCAAAACAGTTGGGTATACCTCCTGTCTCAGATCCGAAAGCAATAGGGATTGTTTCTCAAATCGGGTCCTTTCTCGAGGAAAAGTTTCTCTCGAAAGAATTGAGTGGGAGGATGGTGGAGACTTGATGAGGTTATTGAACCGTCACTTCAACTAGTGTGTAGCAGGGCACAGGAATTGTTCCTATGGCACCTACACCAATTGAAGTAGAAGCTTATGATAGTGATCATGAGACTTCGGATCAAGTCACTCCCAAACCTCGTAGGACGACAAGGATGTGTACTACTTCAGAGTGGTACGTAAATCCTGTCTTGGAAGTCATGTTGCTAGACAACAATGAACCTACGAGCTATGGAGAAGCGATGGTGGGCCCGAATTCCGATGAATGGCTCGAGGCCATATAATCCGAGAGAGAATCCATATATGAAAACAAACTGTAGACTTTGGAAGAACTACTTGATGGTCGTAAGACTGTTAGGTATATATGGATTTTAAAAGGAAGACGGACAATGATGGTAAATGTCACCATTAAGAAAGCTCGACTTGTCATTAAAATGTTTTCCGACAAGTTCAAGGAGTTGACTACGATGAGACTTTCTCACCCGTAGCAATGCTAAAAGTCTGTTTGAATTATGCTAGCGATTACTGCATTATTTATGAAATTATGCAGATAGGATGTCAAAAACATTGTTTCCTCGACGATTTTCTTGAGGAAAGGTTGTATGTGATACAGCCAGAAGGTTTTGTCAATCCTGAAAGATGCTAATAAGTATGCAAAGCTCCAGCAATCCTTCTAAGGACTGGAGTAAGCATCTCGGAGTTGGAATGTACACTTTGATGAGTTGATCAAAGATTTTAGGTTTATACAAAGTTTATGAGAAACTTGTAATTCCAAAGAAGGGAGTGGGAGCACTATAGAATTTCTGATGAGTATATGTTATTGATCAGAAATGATGTAGAATTTCTGGAAAGCATATAGGGTTATTTGAAGAGTGTTTTCAATGGAAAAACCTGGATTAAGCTACTTGAACATTGACCATCAAGATCTATAAGGATAGATCAAAATCGCTTAATAGTACTTTCAAATGAATACATACCGTGACAAGATTTTGAAGGAATTCAAAATAGATCAGCAAAGAAGGAGTTCTTGGCTATATTACACGTGTGAGTATTGAGTAAGACTCAAGACCTGACCACGGCAGAATAGAGAGAAAGGACGAAGGTCGTCCCCTATGCTTAGACATAGGATCTAAAGTATGCTATGTTGTACCGCACCTGAAGTGTGCCAAGCCATGAGTCAGTCAAGGGGGTACAAGTGTGATCCAGGAATGGATCACAGGACAACGGTCAAGGTTATCCTCAGTAACTAGTGGAATAAGGAATTTTCTCGATTATGGAAGTGGAAAAGAGTTCGTCGTAAAAGGTTACGCCGATGCAAACTTTGACAGTGATCCAGATTATACTAAGTAGTAAATTGGATTCGTATAGTAGAACAGTTATTAGGAATAGTTCCAAATAGAGCGTGGTAACTGCATCTAGGAGATGACATAGAGATTTGTAAAGCACACACGGATCTGAAAGGTTCAGACCCGTTGACTATAACATCTCTCACAAGTATAACATGATCAAACCAAAAACTCATTGAGTGTTAATCACATAGTAATGTGAACTAGATTATTTACTCTAGTAAACTCTTTGGGTGTTAGTCACATGGGGATGTGACCTTGGGTGTTGGAATCATTGCAATCACACATCGATGTGAACTGGATTATTGACTCTAGTGCAAGTGGGAGACTGTTGGAAATATGCCCTAGAGGCAATAATAAATTGATTATTATTATATTTCCTTGTTCATGATAATCGTTTATTATCCATGCTAGAATTGTATTGATAGGAAACTCAGATACATGTGTGGATGCATAGACAACACCATGTCCCTAGTAAGCCTCTAGTTGACTAGCTCGTTGATCAATAGATGGTTACGGTTTCCTGACCATGGACATTGGATGTCATTGATAACGGGATCACATCATTAGGAGAATGATGTGATGGACAAGACCCAATCCTAAGCCTAGCACAAGATCATGTAGTTCGTATGCTAAAGCTTTTATAATGTCAAGTATCATTTCCTTAGACCATGAGATTGTGCAACTCCCGGATACCGTAGGAATGCTTTGGGTGTGCCAAACGTCACAACGTAACTGGGTGGCTATAAAGGTACACTACGGGTATCTCCGAAAGTGTCTGTTGGGTGGCACGAATCGAGACTGGGATTTGTCACTCCGTGTAAACGGAGAGGTATCTCTGGGCCCACTCGGTAGGACATCACCATAATGTGCACAATGTGATCAAGGAGTTGATCACGGGATGATGTGTTGCGGAACGAGTAAAAGAGACTTGCCGGTAACGAGATTGAACAAGGTATCGGGATACCGACGATCGAATCTCGGGCAAGTATCGTACCGATAGACAAAGGGAATTGTATACGGGATTGATTAAAGTCCTTGACATCGTGGTTCATCCGATGAGATCATCGTGGAACATGTGGGAGCCAACATGGGTATCCAGATCCCGCTGTTGGTTATTGACCGGAGAACATCTCGGTCATGTCTGCATGTCTGCCGAACCCGTAGGGTCTACACACTTAAGGTTCGATGACGCTAGGGTTATAAAGGAAGCTTGTATGTGGTTACCGAATGTTGTTCGGAGTCCCGGATGAGATCCTGGACGTCACGAGGAGTTCCGGAATGGTCCGGAGGTAAAGATTTATATATAGGAAGTCCTATTTCGGCCATTGGGACAAGTTTCGGGGTCATCGGTATTGTACCGGGACCACCGGAGGGGTCCCGGGGGCCCACCGGGTGGGGCCACCCATCCGGGAGGGTCCCATGGGCTGAAGTGGGAAGGGATCCAGCCCAAAGTGGGCTGGGGCGCCACTTCCCCTAAGGCCCATGCGCCTAGGGTGAAGGGGGAACCCTAAAGGAAGAGTCCCAAGGGGGTAAGGCACCTCCTAGGTGCCTTGGGGGGGAGGGAATCCTCCCCTGGCCGCCGCCCCCTAGGAGATTGGATCTCCTAGGGCTGGTGCACCCCCCCCCCTTTGGGATCCCTATATATAGTGGAGGTTTTGGGGCTGCCTAGACACGATTTGATCTCTCCCTCCTGGCACAGCCCTACTTCTCTCCCTCCTCCTCTCTCGCGGTGCTTGGCGAAGCCCTGCTGGATTGCCACGCTCCTCCACCACCACCATGCCGTTGTGCTGCTGCTGGATGGAGTCTTCCTCAACCTCTCCCTCTCTCCTTGCTGGATCAAGGCATGGGAGACGTCATCGGGCTGTACGTGTGTTGAACGCGGAGGTGCCGTCCATTCGGCACTAGGATCATCGGTGATCTGAATCACGACGAGTACGACTCCATCAACCCCGTTCACTTGAACGCTTCCGCTTAGCGATCTACAAGGGTATGTAGATGCACTCTCCTTCCCCTCGTTGCTGGTTTCTCCATAGATAGATCTTGGTGACACGTAGGAAAATTTTGAATTTCTGCTACGTTCCCCAACATAAACTACTTCGGCAAACAGTGAGATTAACAGCGTCTATCAGCTAACATTCAGCGCTACACCGACATGAACGGGGCCTCAGTCTAGAATGGGAGAAGCTGAACACCGTGCATCTCCACACGAACGTCGCCAGCGGTGGCGGCGCTGACCGCCGTGCGCCTCCACAAGAACGTAGCCAGAGGTGGCGGCGCGGCTAGAGGACGGCAGTCTACGAGAGCGTACTGTGGGAGCGAGAGGATCGCCGAACCACGGCGTCGACGTATCGGCGCGGCGGGGAGGGCGGCTTTGGCGGAAGGAATGGAGTGGAGGGGGACAGGGGGGAGGGGGTTTGGGGAGTATTATTGGCTAGTTGGCCGAAGGGCAGTTGAATCGGATTTGGGGGGAATTTTTGGGTGTGGGGGGGAGGAGGATTTTCGCGCGGTGGGCAGGGGGAGTTTGGCGCATGGTCGGTTTGTCCAAGTGCAGTCCCACGTGTCAGTGAAGAGGCAAGCCGAAGCGCGTTCCGTTTGCGTGAGCCGTGTGCAGGACCGAACGTGTGTGGGGTGCAATGCGACCGCGACAGGATTGCTGTGAGTGTACCGCATTTTTTCCTTTTAAACTAGGTGCTTCACCCCCACCAAAAAAAATCTGTTGCTTCGCGCGATCCATCGATACTACTACTAGTAATCCGGTAATCCCGACTAAAACGGCGCGACCGGGTCTTTTCCCGCGCGATATGTTGGGAGGTTGGCTTAGTTGGGTTTTTTAGGACGAGTAATGCTACACCTACGTAATCCCAGTTACGTAATTAACGTAATGTGAAATGTTTGAGCTGTTGATTGTAGATTGGGGGGAGGGAGGGGCCCACCACCATGAAAATCAGGGGAGGAGAGAGAGAGGCAGTTTACGTTAACCCTTTCGTAGGTTCCCGTAGATGTAGAAAGATGTGTCCGATCCTGCAATATAGGCCGTCCGATCTATATCTAACGGATAGGAAGGAAACTATGACAAATTACCCGCACTCCTCTCCACATTTGCAGATAAGGCTTTCCCTCGTTCATCCTTTTCTCCCACAAGATCTTGATCTTCCGTGCAACGCACGGGCATCTTGCTAGTACTCCTACAATATGTATATTATTGTGAAAGTTCATATACACCGGCCGAGATTAATGCAAACACGACAGATTTTCATTACATTTCGAACTTTTATAGGACAAAAAAAAATAGAAACCCGACCCTAAACCTATTCTACGACGGCGACCGACGTCCTCCATCTGTGATCTCCATGTACGGGGGCGGGGTTCAAGACCCGTGAAGTGAAGGTGCGGTCTCCGGCGAGGAAAAGTAGAACACGGGAGACGGACCGGCCAGTTGGCACACCATGCCCTGTCGCCTCCCATACCCTACTCATCCTCGGAGGAGTCCCCGGCCTCGGCGGTGCCGGACGTTGGACGGCGGCAAGTAGGACGCGTGGCTGACGGTGCTCCCGTCGTTGGCCGCCAGCGTGGCCACTGATTGTGCGGCGACTTCAGCGAGGGCGACGACCTTGAGCTCCATCCCTGAAGACAAGCTCTCCCGCAGAGCATTCGCGCTTGCGGTCATGGCGGATGTGGTTCCAGGTAGGAGGATGATGCGCTATGGTGTGGAGGTTTGCTGGGCGTTGCCACTTTAAGTAGCGCATTTCGGTGAGGCAAAGCGTCCGGGTGCGTCATTAAGTCGCTGGAGTTGTTCCTCGGGCACCGAGCCTCTTAATGACGACATACGAACGGACGGCATGAATTCGGGCAGCTGGCGCCGGCTGGGAACGCACCGCGTGACGGCGCGAGGGAGGAGGGTTTTGGTGTGCCAGGGTAGTCAGCTGCGGTCATGGCAACGTTGGAGATGCCCTTTGCTCACATGCGATCCCCGCATGTCATTGAAAAAGCAAGATGACCCGGCATGGTCTCAGGTCCAGAGGATGCAGTTGGCCGCGCTACACCACTCCGCGGACGCGCCGCGGCGCCCCGTGCATCCTCGACGAGCCGGGTGTTGGGGTGTGTTTGGATTGTGGCCAAAGTGCACCTTGCCAAAAGTTTGGTCATGACCAAAAGATTGGTCTTTGTTTGGATGGTTGCCATTTTTTGGCATGCCAATGAACTCTAGCCAACTATAGTTCATTTTTCTTGCCAATGTCCGCCAAATCATGGGCAACCAATACCTCAACCAAAATTTTGGTCATGACCCAAAGATTTGTCTTTGTTTGGATGGTTGCCATTTCTTTGGCATGCCAATGAACTCTAGCCAACTCAAGTTCATTTTTCTTGCCAATGTCGGCCAAATCATGGGCAACCAATACCTCAACCAAAATTTTGGCTACCCAATGCTTTGATGGGGCAACCTTAGGCACAAACCAAACATACCGTTGGTTGTGCCACAGCACTAACGCCACCCTCGGCAAACTGAAACCAACCATGTCTAGCGACGATATGAGCGTGTCGCTCACCGCGGTCGCCGTGTCTAGAGGCGGTGCTGGAGCTGTGCCCCGTTGTTGGCCCCAACGACCCACATGAACGGTTGTCAGTGGCAAGGAGGTAGTGGGCCAGCTCCTCCATTGGACTAGTCTGCGCTACATCGTCCCGACGGGTGTGCCCCACATGTCTGTTTCCCTGTTTTCCCCGCCATATTCGAGCGTCAGTGCTCCGCGTTGCGCATTAGGCTTTTCACTATGTAGGCCAAGCGAGACAACTTATTGTTTATTTGAGCCATTCAAATATAATCATGTGGCGTTTTCTTATTTCTCATTCCTCTCCAACCCTCTTCTCCATCGATCATGTCGCCCTCTAGTCGAGTCCATCCTCCCGCATGCCTCATTTGAACATTCCGCCGAGTATCATTCGCATGTACCCACCCTACTCCTCTTTCAATAGATCTCCGGACCCCGAGATGAAATCGAGAGGGAACGAGTGGGGGCACGTGAAACCTAAGGCGGATACAAAATTTTGAACCGGTGATCATAGCATCCGCAAATCATATATAAAGGGTATTCAATGTTCGTTTCGTTTTTGAACGTACAATATACTCCCTCCTATCCTTTCTACTCCACAAATCACATATAAAGAGTAGTTTACATATAAGTTTTATGTGTAGTCAAAGTATATCTACTTTGATAAAAAAGGTATCAACATTCAACAACGCCCAATCAATATTGTTAGATTCGTACGTACTCCTAGATTTGTACTCGAGATGGTTTCCAATTTGACTATTGACAAGATTAATAGTACATGAGATGTATATTGTGAAAATTATATCATTGGAAACTCCTTTCACATACGAATTTGACCGTATGCTTTGTGTAAGTTGCATGTCATATATTATTACTCTAACATTTGGTCAAAGTTAGCCTCGAAAAACGCATTAGACCCTGTATGCTTTGTGTAAGTTGCATGTCATATATTATTACTCTAACAATTGTGTAAGTTGCATGTCATATATTATTACTCTAACATTTGGTCAAAGTAGTATAGTGGAAGTGGATCCTCTAACGTAGGTATCCCTGCCTTACCCTCCCTTTCGGTCACTTACTGGCGGACGCCATGCTTGCTAGGCCCCGCATGTCAGTTACTCAATGGGTTCGGCCACGTCAGGGGATCCTCATCCGCAGTAATACTCCCTTTGTTTTTATTTACTTCGCATAAAACGAAGTGGTGGTATAATAAATGGTGCGGGCGAGGGAGGGGGAGGGACGTCGGTTTGCTCTCAACTGCGGTCCCACAAGCGAGCGAAAACGCAAGACGAAGCGTGTTCCATTCGGTGAGCGACGTGGAGGGTCCAACGTGTCGGGCTGCAACGCGAACGCGACAAGAGCGATGTACAGTCAAAACCGATTGACCGGTCGTCACCGGAACCACTATTCACACCAGAACCTTCGCTGCTCGGCCTACGCTAGCCACTGCCGTAAAACCACACCAAATCTCCAGCCCATTCCCCCACATTTCGATCCCCTAGCCCGCATCAAGCGTCCCCTAGTTCGTCGGAAAGCCATGTTGCGCCGCAAGATCACTTACTACAAGATGCTGACGCCGGAGCGCCGCGCGGAAATCGCGGTGGCGGTCGGTGCCACAGACCTCCGTTCCCAAGCTCGCTTTGCGGTGGGCCAATCCCTGAGTTCTCTGGAGCCAAGCTACGAGGAGGAGGAAGCCGATCCAATGTTCATGGCGGAGGTCGCGGCACAGAAGGCCCCCGATGGGTATGAGACGATGGACGTCGACTTCATGCCGGCATCCGAGTCCCGCATGGTGCAGGCGGACCAGCGGTTCAACATGGCGATACTAAAGGAGGATCGGGAGGCAGAGGCTCAACTTGACGCGGAGCGCGCGCATGCCGCTGCCATCGAGGCTCTCCTGCAGGCGGAACCGGATGTCGTGGATGTGAACCGGGCGGCGGAGGCTCAACTTGTGGCGGAGCGCGCGGATGCCGCTGCCATCAAGGCCCTCCTGCAGGCGGAACCGGACGTCCTGGACTTGAACCGGGCGGCAGAGGCTCGACTCGACGCAGAGCGCGTGGATGCTGCTCTCGTCGATGCCCTCCTGCAGGCGGAACTAGACGTCTTGGACTTGAACCGGGCGGCGGAGGCTCGACTCGACGCAGAGCGCGCGGATGCCGCTGCCATCGAGGCCCTCCTGCAGGCTGAACCGGACGTCCTTGACTTGAACCGGGCTGTGCTCTCGTCCGTGCAGAGCGCCACTACAAGAAATATGTCAACTTGTGACCACCACTATTGGTCACTGAATGGTCACAAATTTCCATTTGTGACCTTTTTGTGACCAAAAACATAAGGTCAAAAGCTGGCCGTCATAAACTGACTATAGCGACCTTTCTTCTGGAATGGTCGCAAACGTTTACGACCAAAAAAAAGGTCGCAGATTTAACGACCAACTGTTTTGGTCACTAGCAATCCGACCACACCACGTTTGATCCACCGTGGCAAGCTGACGTGGCAGACTTACGACCAAATGAAAAGGTCGTAAAATAGAATTAGCCCGGTCCATTTCAGCCGTCTTGATGGGCCAAGCCCAATAGTTCAGCCCATTTAATTTAAATTTTTTTCTCTTTATTTTGCTTATCTGCATGGGCCTGGCCCAATAATTTGGCCTTTTAATTTCTTGGAATGGAGCCTTTTTCTGATGATTTTTTTTTTATATTCCACTATTGTTTTGGGCCACAGCCTTTTTAGTCTAGTTTGAATTTGGGCCTTGGCCTTTTTATTTTCTGTTATGCAGCCTTTTATAGTTTTTTTTCTTACAGTCATTTCTTTTTTTAGGCCCAAGCCTTTTTAGTCAAATTCTTGTTTGGGCCTCGGCCTTTTTAGAGCCCAGGTTCATATTTTGCATAACTATAAACAGAAAGGCCCACAACCCAGGTGCACTTGTGATCCACAAGTGCTCCACATAACTTCACAGAAAAAAAACACAGGTTCACATAACAGCTCCCAGGTTCACAAGTGCAAAATGCAACAAAGTGTAACAGCAGCAGCTCCAAACTACTCAACCCAGGTTCACAAGTGCAAAATGCAACAAAGTGTAACAGCAGCAGCTCCAAACTACTCAACCCAGGTTCACAAGTTCAAACTACTCATCCCAGGTTCAAACTACCAGGTTCAAACTACCTTAGCTCCAAAGAGAGCCATCAAGTGGGCTAACTTCTCTTCCTGTTCTTCAGACTTCTTGCGCAGCAGCTCAAGTTCCTTGTCGCGTGCAGCTTCAGATTCTTCCGCCTTCATCTTGATTGCCGCCAATTCTTCTTGCACCAGTTTAGCTTGAAGCTCGGACCTCTCCAGCTTCTGCTCAAGGTCACGAACATGAGCAGCAGCTTTGTTGTTCCTAGATGACTGGAGCCCAACATTCCTGAGGAATGTGCTTTGCTTGACTTCGGTCTTGAGGACTTGTTCGACAATTTCGACAGCAGACTTTGGCTCTTCACCTTCTGGTACCGGCGCTTCCATCATATTTTCCATCTCAAGCTAGCATATGGAGGAAAATGATAGGCATTAGTGGGAGATCTATTTCACATTTTGCAAACCAAACCAAGCAAGAGAAACCAAACCAGCACACAAATGGATTATTTGAAGTAACCAAACCAGCACACAAAATCTATACAAGAAGATGATGACTAGTGACCTGGAGACATGCAATTGGAACAATCTGATCACTTCATTAAGCCTAGAATGGTGGTTCTATATAAGATGGCTTCCCGAGTGAGCCGGTCATCAAACTAACATTCAGATCAAATTTCATCATATCATAAAAAATGCATCAAATAGCTACAGCAAGTTCTGATATATTTGTTGAACTATCAAACAACATCAAAGCATGGAACATAGCGTGTGTTCTTGACTGGCTCCGAATCAAACAACATCAAATCATCAAAGCATCAAACAGGCTGGCTGTGAATCAAACAGGGCAAAGCATGGAGTGACTTACTATAGCAGTCTTGACTGGCTCCGAAAACCCGTGCTTCTTGCTGTTGTGGGTGGCCTTAAACAAGTCAATCGCAGACAGCTCCTCACCCTTACGCTCTTCTTTCTGAAATGTTTTTCAACAAAAATCAAAATGTTATTCAGCAAGAATCAGAAATGTTATTTAATGAGGATCAAACGGTAAGGTCTCTAGAGAAGAGTTCTCACAGTGGCAAAAATGTGTGCTGTGTAGTGCCTGGAACCAGTTCTGTGATTGTACACGACTTTTTCTCGATTCATCTTGTTCGACACACAGGTTTCCTACAAAAAAGCATACTGTCAGCATGATCTAGCACTAGCATATCATGTGCAGAACATAAAGCATCAAACAAAGCTGAGACAAACCTTGTGTCTTGGGGTAGACCACATCTCCACCAGAGCTTGCCATTCACCATCCGTTAGATCAGGCACCGGAGACTTAGTGCTGACTTTATTTGCGGCTACGGTATCAAAATACTTCTTCTTGATCTGATGGCGTCTGTTCTTTGAATATTTCTGCAGAATATCTTTGCACGAGGTCTTGATGGTCTCCGAGTCCGTGTCCATCTCAAAATTTGCCTACCAAGATAGCAAACAAGGTAGGAACAATATTAGTGATCATGCATAGGTGTAACAGAAAATAGATAGCACATTAACTATGAAACAAGTAGCTTACAGCAACTTTCCCAATGTAGTTCTCCAATAGACTGGCATTTTTTTTGTATAGCTTGAAGTGAGGAAGAACCGGAAGATGGCTTTTTGCAATGAGTCCACACTCAGAAGCAAGCTTTGCTGCCTGCAGAGGCTTCTCTGGTCGAATCATCCCTTCGGCAATTTGGATAGGCACCTTGCTACCAAGCGACTTGGTGATCCTCTCTAGCCCTTTGCCCTTTCTAAGTCTAGTCTTGGGAATCATTGCATCTGAAAATGAATCTGAACTCATAAATTAGAATAGAAATCGATAAATGCAGGAATCGACAAAAGCATACATGATCATTCCATTTGGAAAATGCACTAGTAAAAGATAGCATTGCAAAGGTCAACTTGCCTGATTGAAGCACAAGCTGCTGTTCTTCTTCATTGATGACAGCGTTCCTGTCAATAGAAGGTGCAACAGGGCTGAGGTCTGTGTGGACAGTGCCTGCTTCATCAATGCAGATGGTTCCTGCTTCATGTAAGCAGACAGTGCCACTTCCATCCATGCTGAGAGTGGTTCCTTCATCCATGGGCGGCAACTCATCACCCGTTTGCACCAAGGTCTGAGAGTCCATGCGCAGCATACTTTCCTGATGGTCCGTCGCAGTCGCCATCCTTGCTTTCTGCCTTGTGACTCTATCAAGGGCAGGTTCATCAGGTTCCAGGATCCTCTTTTTTGTCCTGGAGCTGGGGCCATCACCCTTCCTGGAGGCATTGCAGCAGATGTTTCTGAGCTCTTGTTCTTCTTGCTGACTGTCTTCTTAACACCAGGCCTCTTCGTCCTAGATTCCTTCAGTGCCTCGTATGAACAGCACGGAAAAAAGCATTAGATCACAAGAGAAATATGTGAGCACAAGGAATAACATAGAATAACAGAACCCCAACCCTCCAAGCAAGACAGAGTTTGCACCTTAACAATCTTGTTGACTACAACATCATCCACTTCCTCTCCATCAATAACTTCATCCTCCTTAGGATTGTACTCTGGGTCATCATTGATAACTCCACTACCCTCTTGAACCTCATCACTTCTACCTTCTTGTACACCATTTGTTTTCCTAATCATCGACGCTATTGCACCGATGCCAAGGGACTGGAACATCCGATTGTTCCTCATGATATTTCTAGCCCTAACCTTCTCGTACTCAGTGAGAGGCTCTTCTTTGCATGATAAAGGAAACGTAACTATTAGGTGAATGTTTGGAATGCATGGACAGGCAGCCAAACATATCTTATGAAATTTTATTATCATTTAATCCTAGTTATTCAGGTAAGGAAGACTAACAGCACACAGGCACAATTAAGCCAGCTTATTCAGATTGCAGCAATACATTTCACTTAGCATATTAAGACACAGATTTTATGAAACTGACCACAAGGAGCAAGTTGCATACCAACGGTTGGCGTCATGCTTGACCTTGTCCTCCTTGCCATTGATGATCTTGAGGTGGTGCTTGCAAAGTAGAATAAACAACAATCAGATACAACAGGGATAAAGTAAAATGATGCACTTGTATCAATAAAGGAAAGCATTTGGACCATCATGCACATACATGTGATGTACTGTTATTAATTAAGCAAACATGTAAGTGCACTAAACAAGCATGCATGTACAGTGGAAATATATGTACACTAAACAAGCAAGCAAGCAAAGTGCTACTAATAGAAACAAGCAAGCATTGAAGGAAATTGAAAAGAAGCAAGCAAATACTATTGATACAAACCCTAATTAATAAGAAAGCAAGTAGCTTCTTCTCCATGTGCTACTGATACAAGCAAGTACTGCTAATGGAAACCCTAATTAAGCATGTATGCTTGCAAGCAACATGTATGTTAGCAAGCAAGCAACATGAACTAGTGAATTAGTGTCATGTACACATGCTTAGACAGTCTGACAGCAAGCTAGACGAGTATATCATGAGGACCTTCAAAACAACTAGATGTTTCCACTAGTAAAGCATGAAACAAAAGTACTTGCAGAAGTACAAAAGCAGATGAAAAAAATACTCTCAACTGCTCAATAAAGTTCCCGGTCTTTGCAACAACAACAACAAAAAAGGCGAGAGGGCCACACGGGACGGCCTCTATGCTGATAAAGAAATGCTCATCTGAATCATGTAATTCCACTATAGCTTGGTGACTGAACACAGCACCTTCTACTTAACACAAATTGCTTTTGTGTTTGAGTACAGAAAGAACGCCATACCCGCAAAAAAAGGACAGATCATGGGCAGCCATAGAACGATATTACAACATCTTGGGCCAGCACAAGGCATCATTTTCGATGAAATCAAAGGGAAATAAACTACTGGTTTCATAGGGGTGAATCGTGATGATGACAACATTCACTTGGCCATACATCTCATCAGAGAGATACGACATAAACACCAGGTTCAGAAACATCAGTGACACAGCGCCCCGCTCAAAAGAGCGGTAAACACGCCACGAACCAAACCAACGCACAAGCACAATATAACCAAACGCACAGCAAACCCACCCATAACCTCAAAACAACAGGAATGGGTAGCATGAGAGGCCCTGAGGGGCACCTTCTCCAAGTGCTACTGATACAAGCCAAGTAATTAAATCATACACAAGCAACATGAACCATGAACCAGAGGGAGGTCTTCCTCAAACCTCATCCACCTCCTCATCCATCCCCATCCCCTAAAATCATGCACTTCCTCTCCATCAGCATGAACCCTAAACAATGAGGGGGATCAAACACTACTGTGACCCAAGGACACGCATGCAACATAACCAACTGTGACCCAAGCCAAGCACCATGAGTGAATCTGGCGAGCATGTTCTTGATCAATAGGGTTCGAGCAGGGAGGGAGGAGCCGACGCGCGAATCCTAACCCTAGATCGACAAGAAAACGAATCCTAGCCCTAGATCGACATGAACAAGAACAAGAACAACCCTGCTCGAGCAGGGAGGGAGGAGCTCGATGAACATGAACAACTTGTCCAATGAACATGAACAAGAACCACCAGGAGCTCGTAGATCAACCCAATCCTAACCCTAGATTGACCGAATCCTAACCCTAGATCGACCGAATCCTAACCCTAGGTCGACCAGGAGGGGGATCTACCGAACCCTAGGGGGAGAGGGGAGAGGAGAGGGGTACCGTCGTCGATCGTTCATGATGTGGATGATGTAGCCACCGTCGCCGATGTACTCACTGTCGTTGATGTAGCCGTCGATGTAGCAACGGTCGTCGAGGGGAGAGAGAAGGGTGGATTCGTCGTCGGGGTGGGCGGCGCACGGGGAGAGGGGAGGGGAATGGGGAGAAGATAGGATTTGTCGGGGAGAGAGGAGGGGAATGGGGAAATTTTGGGAGGGGAGGGGAGGGGATCCCGCGTGTTAGTGGGAGAGGGAGTGGTGGGTCCCGCCTGGTAGTGGGAGAGGGAGTGGAGGGAGTGGAGGGAAATTTTGGGAGAGGGAAATTTTGGTGGAGGGAAAATTTTGGTGTGGGAGGGAAATCCTGGTTTTTTTTTTGTAGAAATAGGGTTTTTTTTGTAAACTTTGTAGAAATCATGGTTAAAATCATACCGTGTAGCTCAAGAAAACACCGGTATTGCAAGTTTAGTATTTTTGCTAGTTGGTAGGCCACATTTTATGATGTGACGCGGAGGTCTCCCATTTTTTTGAATTTTTTTGAATTTTTTACGGTGTTTTCAAAAACCGGCCGATTTCGTCGCGGCGGCCGTCCGTGGCTAGGGTTTGAGCCGTGCAAATCTGTTGTCGATTCTGTGATGAAATGCCTACCTGTGAAGCTAAAAATCATTTTTAGTGAAAATAACGGGCAAGCTATGGAGGACCCGTAGTTCAAATTGCAGCCGGTTCCAGCTGAATCGGCCGAAGGTGGTCCGAATTGCCGGGAGTAGCTACGAGGGTCGGAAATGCATGCTTTTTGGCGACCGTCCGTAAAATAGGGTCTACTTTGAGATAGACATGGAATGGCGCCGTTTGGGGTGCCCCTACTTGTAGCCGCTTCACGAAAAATGCATGTCTTTTGCATTCAAAAAATGAAAAACGGTTTTTTTGTTAAACAAGTTGGAACCTCGCTTTGGCAGCATTGTTTGCCATCACAAGACGGAGCCATGCGCCCAATTTGGGCATATTATCAGAAACTATTCAACGGATGCGGCCATATCATTGCTAGTTTGGCTTGAAAGGCATGAATCTTCGTTCATGGTAGGTCGTTTTTGAGAACACTATTTCAAGAAAACGCCGGTATTGCAAGTTTAGTATTTTTGCTAGTTGGTAGGCCACATTTGATGATGTGACGCAGAGGTCTCCCATTTTTTTGAATTTTTTTGAATTTTTTACGGTGTTTTCAAAAACCGGCCGATTTCGTCGCGGCGGCCGTCCGTGGCTAGGGTTTGAGCCGTGCAAATCTGTTGTCGATTCTGTGATGAAATGCCTACCTGTGAAGCTAAAAATCATTTTTAGCGAAAATAACGGGCAAGCTATGGAGGACCCGCAGTTCAAATTGCAGTCGGTTCCAGCTGAATCGGCCGAAGGTGGTCCGAATTGCCGGGAGTAGCTACGAGGGTCGGAAATGCATGCTTTTTGGCGACCGTCCGTAAAATAGGGTCTACTTTGAGATAGACATGGAATGGCGCCGTTTGGGGTGCCCCTCCTTGTAGCCGCTTCACGAAAAATGCATGTCTTTTGCATTCAAAAAATGAAAAACGGTTTTTTTTGTTAAACAAGTTGGAACCTCGCTTTGGCAGCATTGTTTGCCATCACAAGACGGAACCATGCGCCCAATTTGGGCATATTATCAGAAACTATTCAACGGATGCGGCCATATCATTGCTAGTTTGGCTTGAAAGGCATGAATCTTCGTTCATGGTAGGTCGTTTTTGAGAACACTTTTTCAAGAAAACGCCGGTATTGCAAGTTTAGTATTTTTGCTAGTTGGTAGGCCACATTTGATGATGTGACGCGGAGGTCTCCCATTTTTTTGAATTTTTTTGAATTTTTTACGGTGTTTTCAAAAACCGGCCGATTTCGTCGCGGCGGCCGTCCGTGGCTAGGGTTTGAGCCGTGCAAATCTGTTATGTCTTTTGCATGTCTTTACAGTGTCTTTTGCATTCACGAAAAACGCATGTCTTTTGCATTCACGAAAAACGCATGTCTTTTGCATTCACGAAAAACGCATGTCTTCTAGCCGCTTCACGAAAAACGCATGTCTTTTGCATTCAAAAAATGAAAAACGGTTTTTGAATTTTTACGGTGTTTTCAAAAACCGGCGGATTTAGTCACGGCAGTCGTCCGTGGCTAGGGTTTGATTCATGTTTTTAGCATTCAAAAAATGAAACTTATATTGTTTCATATAGGAGCATGCACAAAAACCCATAATTTTATCTTTCATCCATGAGCATGCATAAAAAATTTCAATTCCCATCAATTACCAAACTGAATATTCATTGTTAAAAACATGACTTGTTTAGATGACACTGTCATACAGCATCCATGAGCATGCACAAAATTAAACCTGACATACTTAACATTGACATGTTCATATTACACTAACAAGCTTAAACCTAACATGCTGAACACCTTCTTAACATCTTCACTCCTCCTTCTTCTCCTTCATCAACCTGATGCGCTCAGAGTGGCGAATCCCAACGCGGATGTACTCCTCTACCACAATTGGCATGGTCCTGTCGCCAAGCTGTGGGATTGCAGGCGCCGCCACCATCGCGAGGTCGTCGTCCGCCACCACCATCGCGAGGTCGTCGTCCGCCACCACCATCGCGAGGTCGTCGTCCGCCACCACCATAGCAAGGTCGTCATCCGCCACCACCATAGCAGGGTCGTCGTCAGCCACCACCATAGCATGTTCGTCATCCCCGCTCTGCTCCTCGTCATCCCCGCTCTTCTCCTCGTCGTCATCCCCGCTCTGCTCCTCGTCGTCATCCCCGCTCTGCTCCTCGTCATCCCCGCTGCTGCTCCCATTGCCTGGCCAAATGCAACAAAGTGTGAACATGGTGTTGTCGTCGTGCAGGTAGAGGAAGCCAAAAGGACAGGAAGAAGAGAGGCAGAGAGCTTACTGGCATCGTCGTCGTGCTGGTAGTACATGCGGCACATGGTGTTGTCGAACATCTTCACGGTGAACATGGCGTCGCCGTCGTAGCGGAAGACAAGGAAGAACCCGAGCTGTAGCTCATGGGCGCGGGCGAAATGCTCCCAGCCAGGCCCTAGGTACATGTGGCCTTCACCATCAAACACCACCAACACTTCCCACAGCCTGTGAAGCCCGCTGCCGGCCTCCCGCAGCTTCACTTTGTGGGGCTCACGGCCGGCGAGCATCTTCGCAAACTTGTCAGGCAGCCTCTGCAGCGAGGGTCAAGCAGTGGTTAATTGTGGCAATCAAGCACTAGACAGCAGAGTGATGATAAAGAAATGAGTGATGATAAACATACCTGCCTACTGCAAGATTTCTCAATTATGATCTCGAAGAACTCGAAACCTTCCAAGCCAGCCATCTCACTTATCTGAAAAGCAGCATTGTAAATTAAACAACAGGACTGGACAGAAATAGGAAACAAGCTCTTCAAAACAGTAGAATAATTACTACATGTGTTTGCCAGGGCCTCAATTTGGAATACTACTATAAATGGCAATGGCCTCAATTTGCTCCTACTCTATCTTGGCAAAGGGGCAATGAGTAGAAGAAGAACATCAACATCAACAACACCCATCAATATTTCTGATGGCAAAAAGATCAACAGACAAACAGACTTGAGCATGTGCACTCATAAATGTAATGTTTCTTGGCCACTAAGCTGGAGAAGAATGTAATGTTTCCATACTTGAGCATGTTCAGTTTAAAAGAATATAAACAAGCAAGAATGCATGCAGGTCACTACACCTGCATATGCATGAATCCCACTGCAGCACAAGACTTGTCAACAAGAATAACCACAACTAGTAACAAAAGAAACACTCCTCATCAGTTACATTCAGTTAATTACACAGCAACAGCAACAGAATTCCTGTGAGCTCTCCTCATTAGTTACGTTCAGTTAATTACACAGCAACAGCAACAGGATTGATGTATGCATGCCATGTTAATTGTTGTCAGCAGTTTGGCAACAGTAACAGCATGTTCACCATAGAATTCAACAACAAGAGAATTCAGTCAGAATTCAACAGCAACAGAACAGCATGTCTACCACGGAATTTAGTTAATTACACCCACAGCAACAGTTAATTGCTGTTAGGTGACTACCAACAGCAACAACATAGTAATCCAACAGAGCAATTCAACCACACTAGATCCACCAACAGAGCATACTAAATCCACCAAGAACATACTATGCCTAAATCCACCAATAGATGCCTAGTATGCATAACAAATCCTAGATTCTCAAACCCTAATAGAAGTCCGAGAAGAGGAAAGGATAGAAAGGAGAGAGGATATGAAGCGGATGGCTTACCTACGCCGGAGTCCGAGAAGAAGTGGTCGCCGGCGGCGTAGGGCAAGCCGCGCGGGAGGCGTCGGACCAGCAGAGGCGCCGGGGAGGAGAAGGGGAGGCGTCGCCCTAAACAAAAAATGTATTAAAAAACATCCTAATCAAACCCTAATCCGGTGGCAAGAACCCTAATAAAATCACCCTAATCTATCATAACAGTAGATAGGAAGAGGAAGAGGAAGCGGATTCATACCCACGGCGACGGAGAGTCGGCGACGGAAGAGGAAGGAGCCGCCGACGGTGGGAGAGGAAGAAGCCGGTGGCGGCGGAGAGGAGGAGCGGGTCGAGTGGAGAGGAGGAGTGGAGAGGGGGAGTGGGGAAAAGAGTGGATAGGAGGAGGAGCAAGTTGTCTCGAGTGGGCCCAATTGTCAGCGAGTTGTTTCATATTGAAAAGGGTGGGCATACAGTACAAAAGCAACAACCTCTTCCTAGCCCAGTGGTCGAAACACATTGAAATAAGCGCACGGTCGTGGGTTCGAGCCCCCGCACGCGCATATTTTTTGGCCACGCGCATATTTTTGGTAGCTTGGGTACAATAGCAAAATGGCCCACTTGTCAGCGAGTGGGTCGAGTGGCCCACTTGTCAGTGAGTTGTGTGCTTCATACTTGACTAGTTTGATATATTCAAAAAGGTTGGCATAGAGTGGAAGACTAATATACTTGACTAGCCCACTGGTAGAAACATAGTGAAACAAGCGCACGGTCGTGGGTTCGAGTCCCCGCTGGCGCATATTTTTTTGCTCACCTTCAGTTCTGACCAAAATTCAGTTAAAATAGCATCTTCAGTTCTGACCAAAATTCAGTTAAAATAGCATCTACAAGACAACATTCTGACCAAAACAACTACTAAATGATCACAAAAACTACTAAATGATCACAACAACTACAAAAAACATTCTGACCAAAACTTGATCATTTTGCAATCTTTTGCATTACAAGACAACATTTTGACAGCAAGCATAACAGCTACAATAACATCTCAATTCAGGTCAAAACAGCAAGCATAACATCTCAATTTTGCTGCTGGAATCTTAAAGCACTGTGAATCAGGATAACTACATCACTATTGCTACAACCATCAGGATCATCATTTTGCTACAACCATCAGGATCATCATCTTGCTACAACCATCAGGATCATCATTTTGCTCCTAGAATCTTCAAGGATTTTTCTACCTGGAGAGAAGATTGATCACATCAGGTCACCAGTCCCATAGATACCAAAACAAAGAACATTAAGTCCACATCAGGTCATCAGGTCATCAGGTCAACATATTTACCTTTGCCAGTCCATTCGCTACTCATCGTCGTCGATACGGAAACAAGGAACTCTATGCCCACTCCTGTTTTCCTCATCATCACTACAATATTGCAGCATAGTATGATCAGTCCGGTTTTCCTCATCCTCGCTTTCATGTGCATCCTCTACCACCTTTCTTCTTTTCTTGATGCCTTCAACTGTTGCAGCACCAAGGATCACACGTTCCCGGTCCCTTCGCACTCTGCTTTGCACCGGAACTTCCATAGAGTCATCATCAGCTTGCAACGGAACTTCCGTAGAGTCATCATCTTGGTATGTTAGTCCACCATCACCGGGGCCCTTTTCCATTTCAGTTTCAGTCACACTCCACAAGTGTCTGTGCTGAAAGTTTTGCACAACTCGCCATTTTCCGTGCAAAAGAGTGTCTGGCAGATAAAACACCATTGTTGCATCGTACAAATCCTTCAATAGGTCAGGAATCCTATCATCCTCATGCCCATCCTCTTCCTCCAAAACAGCATTATCTCGCAAAACCTTTTCCATGAAATCAATGCCAGCATCACCACCACCCATCATATGAGGGGCCTCTGTATCAGCTTCAAAATGTTGAGGTTGACTGTCAAAAGGTTCTCCATGATATATCCATCTATCATATGTGCTGGACATCCCATTAAGAAGCAGATGATCTTCCACTCTTCCTTGAGCCATTCTTGGACGGTTGAGGCATTCACAACATGGGCAAAGAATGTGAGCATCGTTGGCAAAATTTGCCCGAACAAATGCCATGAAATCTTCAACTCCTTTCATATGTTCTTTCGAAAACTTTCTAACTCCTCGTCTAATCCAGCTTCTATCCATCTGCCAAAGACAACAAATTGTTGCAACTTAGCAAATTAATCTAAGTGCATCAACATTAATTAATGAAAATGGATGGAAGTAATGGAAGCTAAAATTCCAGAAAATTTTATATGCTAATTGCCTAACCACAACACTGAAACAAACTAAACTATAAATCAAACCAACACTGAAATTGGCATGAATTTATGTTGCAGAGAAGGCTAATTCAAAATAAACCAAACTAGCTAGCTAGCTCCTAAAATATACTATGCTGTTTCTATCAATTACAATTACAATTATCCTAACAATCTGTAGACAAACAATTGAAGACCAAGGCCTTGTTTCTGGCCTTGATAAATGAGAGGGGTAACAGATATTGGCAGGGATTAAGTCCCATCTAGCTGAAATCCCCCCCAAATCATAACCGAACAAGGCCAGAACAATTCTTAACAAACAAGCTGAAGAACACCCAACAGTACATCCAGAAAATTCATCTATGCAACTTCTACCAAACAAGCAAGCTATCTCCTAATTCCTAATAGTGCATCAACAAAATTCATCTATGCTGAAGAACATCTGACAAAATTCATCAACAAAATTCATCTATGCTCGGTGACGAGGTGCAGATAGTAAGAGAGGAGAGGGGGGAAGAGGAGAGGGGTGCATACCGGGACGTGTGCTTGCGGCGGCGGCGAGTCCCCCATGCTCGGCGAGCCTCTCCTTGCGTGGGCGTCGTTCCTGCGCCCGCCCCCACCACCGCAGGTGGCCCACGCCCTTGCTGGTCGCTTCGGCAGCCAACCCTGCCTCCACACCCGCCGGTTGCTTCCGCTGCCGCCCCCGCCGGGGACAAGGCAAGCGGCGAGGCCGTGGGCGAGGTCACCTGCGGCGAGGCCGTGGGCGAGGTCACCTGCGGCGAGGCCACCGGCCCCGCCCTCGTCCGCCGGCCACGCCCCTGTCCCCGCCCCCACCACCACCGGTCGCCCCCACCCCTGCTGGTCAATTCGGCCACCGGCCCCGCCCTCGTCCGCCGGCCACGCCCCTGCCCGCCGCCACCTGGTCGGAAGACCTAGAAATTTTTGGCTAAGTGTTGGCTCTGCCCGCAGCCCGACGCCACCTGGTCGGAATAGGTCCCACTTGTCAATGACTTAGATTTGGCACTATAATATAATATATGGAGCCATTCCGCTAGGTGGACAACAATCCCTCTCTAGCCCAGTGGTAGCGAACAAGTTAAACAACGCGAGGTCGTGGGTTCAAGTCCCGCCTCGCGCATCTTTTTTACTAACAATTTTAGGGCCTGTCAAGTGGGTCCCTCCTGTAAACGAGCTCTTGTTGAATATACACATGTAAGCGAAAATGACAACTAAGCACTCCACATAGGCGAGACTGCTGACGTGGCCGCCTAATCATACATCTGCATTAAAACTCAAGTGTAACGACCATTCATATTGGTCGTAATTTGTTAGAAATGAAGCATGAACCAGGGATGTCTGCTTTATGACCATTTCCTCTAATGAAATTACGACCTTTCTGACCAGAATGGTCGTTATGGGTTTGGGTTTGGAGCCTCCTAAACAGCTTTTGACCAATTGGTCTAAAATGGTCATAAATTTATGACCAATTCTTCCAGGGTCACTGACAGAAGGTCACAAGTTGACATATTTCTTGTAGTGCGCCCGCATGCTCCGCTTGAATGAGTAGCTGGGGGTCGAGGACAACCACGGTGCGGAGACACACGTCGGCAGCGACGGCTGGTTCGCGCCGGCAGCCAAAGACGACGAGGCCGTCTCTTTCCGTGAGCAGTGATAGCTTTTCTTTACGTTGTTGTTTTCATGGATCTTTTGCTGTGTAAAAACATATATTTGTTATGCAAGTCGCCTGACTTGGGTCAGTCTACCATTTCAGGCGGTTGGATGAATATCCTACGTCTCCTAACCCTTCTTTCCTTCTTCCTCACCTCTTCTTCTTCCCCAACAGACCACCGCACGGGCCGTACGGATACTCCCCAACATGCGGTTGGATAAACATACTCTATGAACGAAAATTATGTGTCAGTGATAGGATGGCTGAGTTTGGTGTGTTCACATGCGACAGCACGTGTCAGTGACGGTGCGTTCCCTTGGTTGGGTTTGTGGCGTGCAGGAGCGACTGTGTGAGGGTGCGGTGTGACCGCGGCGTGCAGGAGCGACCGTGTGAGGGTGCGGTGTGACCGCGATAGCCGTGCGCAAGTGTACCTCCTTCTCATGTTGAAAACTTTAGGCAAGCTTGGCAAAAATGTGTGGCGAAGTTTGGCAATGCAAGGCCTAGACCCAAACAGGATAAGTACGTACGTACTAGGAGTACTAGTATTAAAAAAGAAATGCTGGGTTTTCCTTCGCGGGATTTAATCGATACAAATCCTCGTTTCACATGTCAATTAATGTGTATTTTCTTCTCCAAAGACCAAAGAGCTAACCATCTCACTCCTCATCGCTTGATTAATGCAGCGCCATGCAAACCAACCTTCTCACTTCCGCATGCATGCAGGGGATATTAATGTCCTTGGTTGCTAACCCCATCAATTTTGCCTCGATTAGTGTTAGAGGCCCTTTCCAAATTGTAATTTTGATATATTGGCCTTGTGTACAAAAAAATGGAGGTAGTAACTATATTTGACTTCCTTCCCCATTGCGGTGACGTCGACGATATTTTTTTTGTGGTGGTTTGGCGAAGTGCGTTCGACGGAGAACACCATTGAGGGAGACCACGGTAAGTCGTTCGCAAGTGCCGCCTGCAAGCCGAGACAACCGCCTTATTTGCATCCAGGAAGTCCTTTACTAGTACTACTAGGAGTAACTAATGTGGTGAGATGGCTTCTCGAAGAAGACGATGGAGAAGCGGAGTCAGCGAAGAGTGAAATGATGGTTGCTTCGTCCGTGCTTTTGTGATTTGATGCCTCACTGCTTTGTGATTTGTGATAGAAGGGACAGGGGAGTAGACTCTATGCTCTATACTGTATTACTACATGCGTCCAAGCATAGGAGAAAGAGGAGAGACGTTGCATTTTTCTATTCCTTCAATCAATCAATCATGGAGCTTCGGTTCCATCTTTTTGGCTTTGGCAACACCGTCCACAATGGTTCCCACGATGCCAAAAGCTATTTTTACATTTGGTTACACATTGTGGATGCCCTTAACCGTACCACTTGGTTTTGCTCCTGTGTGCTGTCTATACAAATCTCAATTATATTGATTTAAAAAATTATAGAATCGAGATTAGTAAAAAGGAGGTGATTTTGCCGCGCGGATGGCGAGGGAGGTTTCTTATTTGAGCAACTACGTAGCCTTTTGTGAGTCTAGGATTAGGCTTCTTATTTTCGAAGGACATTGTCCTGGCGGTTTGCTAACATGCGGTCCCACGTGCCAGTGCTTTACCAAGTCGATCCGCATCCCACATGAGGCAGAACAACGACAGAAGCAACACGTGGTTAAGTTGAAGAAGATGAGGGAGAAGCGGATGCAGCAACGAGTGAAATGATGTTTGCTTCGTCCCTCCAACTTAACTGCAGGAAAGGTGCAGCTTTGTGATTTGACGCCTCATTGCTCATTACTACGCCGGCGCCATGACTGGGGTGCTTCACCCCGGCTGCTCTCACTGTATTCCGGTATGGCATGTGGACCCGGTAGCTTGGTGTCCCACATGTCGGCGAAAGGGACTAGAAGATTTATGAAAGCGAGCGCTCCACTCTTATGACGGAGGAGTAGACGACACGACGGCTCAGTGAACTGTCACTTGTACTGTATAGTACTAGTATAGTCTTGCTGTTTCGCACTATCCATTGATACAAACCCGATTAAACAGGAAATGGCGGGATTTTTCCCGCGCGGTAGATGATACTGGCCATACATTTCAAAGGCAATTTTAATGTATGCAAACTGAATAATTATAAGTAACAATATGATATCTAGTAAAACTAAAAACACATATGATTTATTGTGTTAGAGTGTAGTAGCAGTAGTGCTGTATTGCATAGTTGTTAGATGCAACATGCGAGAACATGTAGAGATGTAGTTTTGGAGGGCCTACGGAGAGAAAAGCGTAATACGGTCACCGAACTTCAGAATAGCTGATTACGGTGACTATATACGTTTTGCGGTGATTATACGGTCACTTGCTCACAGCTCAGCATCGGATTGCACTCTGTTGACCGGCAAAATAGTCTGCGTGGCGCCATGTTGACTAGTTAAATTGACCACGTTCGTTGTGGGTCCCACCTGTCAGCTCGCATAGGCAAAAGGTCAGATAAACACAAATTTACGCACGCGCGACAAGGCTCCAACCCGTGCGCGGGAATCACCTGGTTGTGTATGTGTCTGTCAGGGCCTGATGTGTGCGCATGCACGTGTAGGTTGAGCACTTGAGCGTGAGAGTGTGTGTTGGTCGTGTGGTGTACTGGTGTGTGCATGCATGCGTGCGTGCGTGCGTGCATGTGAGTGTTGCATGCGTGCGCGGTTGCGTGTGTACGTGTGAGTGTTGCGTGCGTGCGTGGTTGCATGTGTTTGTGTGAGTGTTGCGTGGATGCAGTTCGTGTGCATGCATGCGTGTGTGTATAATCACCACACCAGCTCCTGTGTGTTAAAACAGACGGCTCAGCATACCAATACAAGGCCACCTTGTCCCCTGTGCCCGCGGTCATGACTTCGAACCACCATCCAAATATTTTTTTGTCGTTTGTTTTCATTCTTACTACTCCCGTCAGATATATTTGCAAATGTGGAGAGGTGTGTGGGTACCTTTTTGCAAAATTGCCATAGTTTCTTTCCTATCTTGTGAGAGTTGCACGTAACATCAAGATGCATTTGTATGACTTGTTTATCTTGTGAGAGAAAAAGATGAATGAGGGAAGGCCTTATTTGCAAATGTGGAGAGGTGTGTGGGTACCTTTTTGCAAAATTTCCATAGTTTCTTTCCTATCCGTCAGATATAAATCGGACGGCCTATATTGCAGGATGGCAGGCACACCATCATCACCAACTCTGTTTTGTATAAGAGTGTATTTTATGTATTTTATAAGAGTGTAGATGTAGAGTAGATACAAGTCGACAGGTGGGCACAATGGTAGTGAGATAATGTGATGCAACACTAGAGGTGCCACGTGGAGCGTTTAACTGGTCAACTAGTCATGTCATGAGTAAATACAGAGTTGTACGGTGAGCCCGTGACTGCATAATAACCACTAAACATAAATGATGACCGTAATGAGTGGATTTTGAAGTCCAATGTACGTATCGTGCTTTCGCTTCAAATACAATGATCGTCATTGCATATATCGCGAGAGAAAGATGAAACATGCCTGATTTTTCTGGGGGGCTTACTTTTAGAGGACCTGGAGATAGTTTTGTGTGCATACGTGAAAGGGCGTACAGGGGGGTATGCGATGGAGAGAGAGATGCTCTTCGTTTCTCTTTATTATGACTAACATTGTATATAGTATAAAAATATACAAATTCACAGTGCAGAATAAATATCATTGTGGGCACCATGCAATGCAAATTAGCGTTCGTACTCCTCCATATAACTTTGTAATGTTGTATATATGTAGAAACTCTAAAATATTTTTTTGGCCACACTTTATTCAAAAGGAATGTTGTATGCGAAATAAACGTGAAGAGAGGGCTTTTTAGATCAATGGGTTACGTGATGTAACATGTGCGAATGTGTAGTTGATGCATTTGGCGGGGCCTAGAGAGGTATGTGCGTGTATTACGTATTCGAGAGAGGCATGGATAGAGGGGCCGACGGGGGGGGCGTGGGAGAGATAGCACGAGAAATTAGAGTGGTCTAGAGAGAGAGAGACGAATATGACATCACGACAAGAGATTCCATTCCCTTGAGTGTGTATATGCAAGGGGGAGGGAATAGAGGCACCAAGAGAAAAATTTTGTGTGTGTGGTGTTTGTGTTGGTATGTGTGGGTGTGAGAAGATAATGAGACGTGGGGGCAGTGGGTGTGTCACCGCGTGAGGTCCGGTGGGTCGAGGTGAGGCCCTTCGTTCTGTTCCGTCCTGCGCCACATTGGTTTGCCCGTGACGCATTTAGGAAGACCCATGGATGACTAGTCGTACAAGACAAACATAGCAGAATTGTGAAGGACTCTGAGTCCACTGACAAAGCCGGCTAGGATTTGTAACCCTAGGTTCTCGGACTAAGGTAACCCCTTTATCTCTGATATTACTATTCATCCAACCTAACTTTAAGTGGCATCCTACAGAATGCTCTGCTAGAATCATACTCGTCGATTAGGAAGAGAGGTGTGAGACAATGCGTGAGAGACAGGCGTAAAGATAATGTGCGTACATGAGACACGTAGGCAGGTCCATGTATATAGAAAGGGTCGATGAGGATTGTGCGTGTGTATGTTTGCGAGAGGAAGAGTGCTTGTGAGAAAGGTAAGTGAAAACAGTTGTAAATGGTTACCAGAGAGAGGGAGGGTTATATCTAGAGCATGTGTGCGAGAAAGACACCTCGGGAGAGAGTGTGAGCATGTGTGAGAGACCACCGATGGAGAGTGAAACTACACGTAAAAGACTGCTCTACACATTGATTAAAGATATAAACTGTATCCAAATGTTAGGATGGGATCATCATATTCGCAATTCGCGTAAGGAGCGGTCATTGATCCATTAGACATCTAGATTCTATCGAATTTGAGCATGTCTATGTTATTATTCGACACAATTGATCCACATAGTTAGTATTTTGAACTCTAGACAATGCATCGCTTTAGCAATAGACTATAAACGTGAGTATAGTTCATGTTGTGTGTGTAAAGCACATTATACATACGAAAGTTACATAATGGACATTATAAATAGCTACTACCTATGAACTAGCATACATTTTAATTCAACTTAAGGTGGTTTAAAAAATCGAATTCAACATGAAGTCCATTCAATTATTTGAATTTGATATCATGGCATTCGTAAACCATACCTAAATTATGGGGGCACCAATCTTTGCTCTGATGTTGTACATAATAGCATATGTAGTCGTGTACAAAATAGATTCAAATTTAGCTCCTCCATTCCAAAATAATCGTAGTTATAGGATTTTCAAGTGTCAAAATTTCAAAAAGAAGCGGATAATGTAATGAGGTTTTCAAACTTACAAGGTCAAATATAACGTTGTATATTTAGGTCAATCCTCATAGATCAAGAGTACTATAAACGTGAATGCTTGTGTTTCAAAATTTCGAACGAAGCGCCAAAAGAGCCTCTACTCGCCCGAAACCGCGTGAGACCATTGTTTGGTAGTACAAGGAAATTACTTTTCTAATAACTCCGACCCGTGAAACCTACCGGCCCGACGTCCAAAGGTCTAAACCGGGGTAGGTTTGTTGCTTCATCTATACGCCACACAACCGCATCCGAAAAACATTCATACATAATGGCGCCTAAGCACACATGCGCGCGGCCGAAATCGCTGCCGCCCACTATTTGGGACACCTGGGATTACCATCATACCCCCGACCCGCAGTAGGTCCAAAATTTAAGAGGGGGGCAAAGTTTGTACTTTCCCCAAATTTCAAACAAGCGCGTCCCATCTTCTGTTCAAAAAAGCCAAAAACAAGCGCGTCCCAGACCGAAACATGGTCCCCCCCACCCGTCCGATTCCCCATTCATAATCTGTGGGCGCCAAAACTACCTCTCCACCAGCCGCGAAACCCCGGCGTCCTCCGTCTGCCACCCCATCCCACCCATCAACCGCCGCCCTCCTCCATCACGCCGGAGCCGATACCCCGACGTCGTCGTCCACCGCAACCTCAACCACAACGCCCTCCACGGCTAGTAGTTGAAGCCGAGGCAGAGCCATCCGTACCCGAGCCAGTTCAACCACGCCGTCCTGCGCCTCACCGCTGCCGCCCCAACTTCGCCACCCTCCACCGCACCAGAGCTGTTCGTGCTACGCCGTCCTTCGCCGCCTCGGATTTGCTTCCCCTTCGCCGACATACATAGTCAACACAGTCAACAATTTGGCCATGGGTTCATCCAAGCATGCACCCTCCAGAACATCGGTTTCCCCGGTAAAAACAAGAAGATCGGCGCGACATGTGGGGGTGACCACACCGGCAACCGAAAAAGGTACTCCTATTCCCTTATTCGTGCAAATCTTACGTCTCTTCTTGCACGGTATTCATCCCACAGAAGACACTAGTTGACCGCTTCTTCTTTATACTAGATGTTCCTAGTAACTCGCGATGCACAATGTTTCTCCTCATATACTATTTCACCTTAGCTAGAGGTCCGTCGCCCCCCTGAATTTCAATTTCTGGCTAGTTGATTCCCAATTAACGCAAGCATTCCCCGGCGTAACAGGCGCTAGTACGCCTATTACGCCGGGGAAGCAGCGCCTTGGTGTTTATCTTAGGGGCGTGTGCGGCCTAGAGCTACTGGCGCCCGATCTGGAGGTCGGCCGGGATTAAAGGGATGGCCTGGGGGCGCTCCCAAGAACGGCGGTGGTGTGAGGTCGATGGGAGGGCGGGGCGGCGGAGGCAGGGGTCTGGGCCGGTGGTCGCTGGCGGTTTGAGAAAGATCGTCAACAGTGACTGGCGGGAGGTAGACGAAGGCCATCTGCCCGTTCCTTATAGATCGGACGGTTCATTAAAAAAATCGACTGACCTATTTATTTTCAGTCGACTGTTATCTTAGATATGACCACATGTGGTGGTGTGCTGGAGGAGTACCTGCATTTCTTGTGCTCATATATTACAAAATCATACGGAGTAAAATCTAATTTTGTTTGTCATGCAATGTTGTAGAGCTATCATATGTCTCCTGTCATTTTTTTTCAGCCACCTGCTATCTGCTACTTTTACAGTGCACTAGTTCTGCACACACTTCACCCTTACTCTCACTGTTGTGTTTTTATGCAAGGGTATTTCAGACTCTGCTGCCATGAGAGAAGCCAAAAAGAAAAGAGATAAGTCGCTCCAGCTTGTTGTGCGGCTAGGCAAGACACGTCTCAATGCTTTAATGGGTGCAGTGTCAGCAGATAGAGACGGGGAACGTAGCTCTGGAGTTGATGACCTTGCTCGCAATGAACCGCCATCCCAGGTGCTTGCTTTAACTTCGCGGTGTCATATGTGGTTGCATGTTCCATATGGCGTCTAGCTTGTATTCGAAAGGCCGAAGTCGATAAGATAAGGAAAGATAATTTTTTTACATGAACCACCATCCCCGTGAGCACCAGAAGACAAATAGCTAGTCAGGGCACTGGCCGAGCCAGTGACAAGCCCAGCAAAGATAGGCATCACCTGGAAGCCGACTAAAAAGCTGCGATGGTGGCGAAGCAGCCCGCCTCCCACCAGGCTCTCAAGTCCTAGATGATCATGCTCACCACTCCAGCCGGATGTCTAGCTTGTATTGCTTCCAATTTAGTTAAATTGCATCTGCTTAGCTTACACATTATACATTTGAATATGACATGCCTTTCTTTTTTTTGTACATACTAGTACATCTGTGTATTAACCATGTTCTTACATCAAACTAATGTTCTTGTGTATTCCTCATCAATCACTTATGACGAGGAAGGCAGGCAAGGGGACTACTCCTCATTTAAAGAATGCAGCGTCAGCCTCCCGACATGATTCTCAAGAAACAAAAATGCTACATGAAGATAGTGAACGTAGCTCTGTAGTTGATTACAGCATTTCCCCTACACTAGCATCGCAGGTGCTTGCTCTAACTTGGCAGCGTGATATGTGGTTGCATGTTGCATATGGTGTCTAGATTGTAATTCTTCCAATCTGGTTAAACTGCATGTGCTAGTCTGCTTAGCTTATACATTATACCTGTTAATGTGACATGCCTTCCTGTATTTAGTACATAGTACATCTGTCTATTAAGCATGTCCTTACATAAAACTATTGTTTTTTTGTATCCCGCATCAATCAACATGACGAGACACCTTTAGTATATGCAGTGCGATATTAGTTGCATCTTTCATATGATTTATAGCATGCGCTGCTTCTAATTTGTTGACATTCCATTTATGATGGGACGCTTTTAACTTGGCAGAGTCATATTGGTTGCATATTTCATGTGGTGTCTAGCTTGCATTGCTTCTTATTTGCTGGAATGGTTTCTGTTTAGTTTACACAAACAGTTGTGAACATGCCATGTCGTCCTGTTTTTCGTACATATTCCAACCTGGTATCATGTGTTTGCCTTACATCAAAGTAGTGATTGTCAGTATCATGCATGAATGAGTTCTGAAGAGAGAATTTTATTGCTTTTTCTTGTCGGTTTTACTTGACAATTCAAAATCAATAAAGCGGAAGGAAGTTAGCAAGGCAACGGATAAAGGTGCTCCTTCCGAACGGAGGGCCTCTACAGTTTCTACTCCTCCACACCCCCAAGATGATTTCCAAGACAACACAAGCATAGACACTCAACAAAGCTGTGTTTATGATGAGCACGTCTCCCCTAGTGCAGCATCACCGGTGCTCCCTCTAACTTGGCACTGTTATATGTGGTTGCATGTTATGTGTGATGTCTAGCTTGTATTGCTTCTAATTTTGTTGAATTCCATATGCTTACTTTACACATTATACTTGAGTAAGACACGTGTTCCTGTTTCTAGAACATACAATATCTGTCTATCACAGCATGTTCTTACATCATATTACTACTGTTGTGTAACCTGCAACAATCACTTATCATAAGACACGTTTGACTTTGGAGTGTGATATAGGTTACATCTCACATTCTTTTCTAGCTTGTACTACTAATTTGTTGAAATGGCACTTATGACGAGACAATTTTAACTTGGTAGAGTGATATTTGTTGCATCTTTCATATGGTGTCTAGCTTTCATTGCTTCTAATTTGTTGAAATGCCTTCTCCTTAGTTTACACATCATAAGCTGTGAATATCCAATGCAGTGAATATGCAATGGCACTAATGACGAGAGACCTCTAACATGGTAGTGTGATGTTGTTTGCATCTTGCATATGATTTATTTCTTGTACTGCTTCACATTTGTTTAAACGCCATTTATGATGAGACACTGTTAACTTGGCAGAGCGACATTTGTAGCATCTTTCATATGGTGTCTACCTTCCATTGCATTGCTTCTAATTTGGTGAAATGTCTTCTTCTTAGTTTACACATCATAGTTCTGGTTATCTCTTCCGTCCTGTTTTTCATACATATTACATCCTCCTATCATGTGGTTGTCTAACATCAATGTTCAGTTCGTCTGCATCACGCATCAATTTGTTCTGAAGAACTAAATTGTTATTCGTTTTTCTTGTCGGCTTGACTTAACATGGCACAGAGAAAGAGGAAGAAACACATAATGGCAGGGAATGAGAAGCGGATGAATCCTGCAGATTCTTCTCGTACTGATGGTGCAATAGAAGGTCAAAGTCCAGTAAAAAAATTCTACAAACACGGCATCCCATGCTACACAAGTTGCAAAAAAAGACAAACAGAAACAAATAGCTGCCACCAAACAAGCAGAGACAACCCTAGTTCTTGCAACACCTACCACATTACTACCAGCTGCACGACGTACTCGTGCGTCAACTGAGCTAGCAGCACGTTCCCAAGCTCCCTTGCCACCTGACACTACTTCCCAAGCACTCTTGACACAAGACGAGTTGGCAATATCAGATGAACCTTGTGAGCTTTAACAGCAAGAAGGTAGTTGATCGAGTCAAGTTACAGTTGCATGCTTCTTTATATGTAGTCTCACAGTTTGATGTACACTAACACTTCCTATGTTTGTTGTTGGACTAGCACCTAGGCGCAAGAGGAAACAAACATCAGGGATAATGCTCGATAGGTTAACTAAATCTAGAGGAGGAATAATGGAGATCCGTTTTGAGGCAGGTTTAAAAAGGCCACGTGATGCTACAGAGTCAGCCAAGTTAGTATCAGAGGCAGCGGTTGCTGTTAGGTGTCATGTACGTATCCTCCCAACATGGATTCAATATAAGAATGACAAAAACGAAACCCAGTTCAACACCTTCCTCGACCATTTATCTGTAAGTATGGTTATGTATGGAAACTAGTAATATCGTCTTGCTCTGTCCAATACTTTCTAGGTTGCTGATAATGAGACTCCCATAATTTTCAACAGATGAGGTTCAAGTTGGATAGCCAAGATGATGCAACCAGACAAGCTTGCATCCATGTTTTCAAGTCTGCTCTACGACAGTATCGGTATAACTTGAGGAAAACTCACTTTGAAGGCAAGGCTAACAGTGAACTTGCCCAAACATCTCCAGTGGAAAATATATCTGATGGAGACTAGAGAGGCCTGATTAAACACTGTTCCGATCTGAAGTATCAGGTACATTATATATATGTCATCAGATCACATGTTGAAGTCCTATTTACGCATGTGCCATACAAATCTATCTTCTTGTAGGTGAACTGTTCAAAGAACAAGGCCAACCGTACGAAAGTGAAATTCCAACACACGACAGGATCTCGTAGCTATATTGCACACTGCGAGGCTCTTGTAATTAGCTGCTGTTTCACTCTTTTCGCTGTACCATATTATCAGATCTATATTGACTTGTTCCAAATGCAGAGGAAAGCCCGCAAGGACCAAAAAGTACCTGAACCAAATGCTGTGGAAATCTTCAAGGACTGTCACACCAGCAAGAAGAAGGGCATGACTACAGCAGTCAAAGCCGTTGGTGTAAGTCCTTAATCCTCATGCCTTTTAACTACTACTTACTCTGACTTGTGCCTTGAACTGCATGGTTTGCAGCCAATGTCTATTACTCTTTTCAATTTTATACACAATTGTCTTAGCGTATCATTGCACCTTACAAGGTTTAAAAGAGAGGAGTGATGTTCCTTTGATCTTGACCCGTAATCTAGTTCCATGCTGGACTTGCCCACACAACGTTACAATTGCCTGTTTGTCTGTTCTCAGTTGTTTTGTTATATGAATGATGTCATACTATGCTTACCGTATTATAAACTTCGTCTCTTCATCCTTAGCCCTCAATACAATGTGAAGAAATAGACAATACATTAGCGATGGTACATGGTCATATGTTTGGAACCTGGTTTTATTATGTACTTTGCAATAAAATACAACTAATATTTTACATGGGTTCACTAGAATAAGTTCTGTATATAGACCAAAGCTATTTTGTTTGGTTTTGCTGCCTCCTTAATATCTTCTGTTCTGGTACTACTAATGTAAAACCTCAACTTTTCAGCGAGCTATGGAAAAAATGGTGGAACCGCCACCTTCTGAAGGTGGCGAGGAAACTATAACCGCAATGTCAGCTCTTGCTGCAGTGGGTCAGTACCTGTCCACTAACAGTGCCAAAAGCATGTTCCTGCGTAATACTGGGTTGGTTGTTAAGGCAATATCGTCCAAACTGCCTCATGATCAAGATATGCAAGCTCAAAGCAATGTTGTATCTGCGCTCTAGACACAAGTCCATTCCCTAACAGAGACCCTTTGTGAAACAAGGAGAAACATTGCTCAATGTCGTCAAGATATGCATGGTTTTGAAACCAGACTATCTGACATTTTCTATGTTGTTCAGGAGCCTGGGGGAAATGAAGGCAAGGGTTATGATGCTCCATCGGACAATACAGCATGAAAACATAACAGTCAGGTCAAATGAACCGAGCTTCTGAACTTCTGGTGGTGCATTTATCTGCTAGACTGTTAAGTTTTGTGCCAAACTTCCTTTTGTTATATAGTTGTAATTTGTTTGGGTGTGATACAAAATGTATTCTTAACATGCAGCCACCGCCTAAAGAAAACAGCAAGCCATTTTTGTATAGTGTAGGGTGTTCCCTATATTTGCACTGGTGGCGACCTTTGATGCCGAGTGGATGTGATCTGTGCAATCGCCTTAATAGCCTAGCGTTAGTTTCGGCCTTATTTATTTTCTAGTCTTCTTTTTCCCTGGTTTGCTAGTGGCCGCAACTACCATGGGCCATATACGGGTCGTAGGATCCATGGGTCTCCTACGGGCCGTTGATAAATGGGTCTGTAATCGGTGGGCCTCGGGCCGTCGGATAAATGTGTCTACATGGGCCATAATCGGGCGTAATTGGTATCGGCCCAGCACGATAACAGGCCGTTAACAGGCCGTAGGACAGCAAAGGCTTAATTCTATCACAGGCATAACGGGTCGTTAATGGGCCAGAATATAGGACGGGATGGAAACGGCGCAACGGGTTAACAGGCCAGAAACGGGCCGACTCTTGCCATGGGCCGATTTTGGCCCATCATGGTAACAGGCCAGTAACGGGCCGACTCTTGCCATGGGCCGAATTTGGCCCATTAGTGGAACAGGCCAGTAACGGGTCGACTCTTGCCATGGGCCGTATTTGGCCCATTAGGGGAACATGCAAGTAATGGGCCGGAAGTAATCGAGGGCCGAAAAGGAGCCCAAGAACGTATGGGCCGTCAATAGGACAAAAGCTAACACGGGCTGGAAACGGCCCATATAAATCACGGGCCGTTAACGGGTATAAAGAAAATTACTGTTCATTATGGGCTAGACTCACCGTGGGCCTGTAATGGGCCGAAAGATACGAAGGCCTCATATGGGCCGAAAGACGTCGTGGGCCATACATGGGCCGAAAGTGAAATGGGCTGGTATTATATTCGACGACCCACATCACGTTGTTGGGCCGATTTCCTTAAGGGCCTAACGGGCCGTGAGTTAACGGGTCGTAAAATGGGCAATTTAAGAAGAGACCGTTAACAGGCTTTTCATGGGCCAGCCCGTTAACTTTTGACCAAGTCAAACGGGCCGGCTTTGTAAGCTAAATGGGCCACTATTGGTCTGTGCCACGTGTCAACATATCATAGGCGCCTATCTGACCCACTAACAAGCTGACACGTGTTTCGTCCGGCCACTAAGAATTTTACACGTGGAAATTTCCCATTGGTCGGGGCTGTTAACGGGTTATCGGATCCAAAACCCGACCCGATAGCTTAACGGCGTTCCATTACGGTGGATGGGATGTGTCGGTCACCCTTGACGAAAGCACTTCTGTGACGCGCGATTTATCGTCATAGAAGTGGACACTTCCGTGATGATAATTTTGGTAATGTCATGGAACACTTCTACGACAGCACATGTATGACTATCTTGATTCTGTCATAAATTTGTCATGGATGTACATGCATGACAAAAAAAGCGACCTACTGTGACAAACACGTATCATCACGGAAGTCTATTTTTTTGTAGTGTATGTTACATGCCCGAGATTTGGTCGTCGGTATCATCATACCTAGTTCAATCTCGTCACCTGCAAGTTTCTTTACTCGTTCCGTAATGCATCATCCCGTAACTAACTCGTTAGTCATATTGCTTGCAAGGCTTATAGTGATGTGCATTACCGAGAGGGCCCAGAGATACCTCTCCGATACTCGGAGTGACAAATCCTAATCTTGATCTATGCCAACCCAACAAACACCTTCGGAGACACCTATAGAGCATCTTTATATCACACAGTTACGTTGTGATGTTTGATAGCACACAAGGTGTTCCCCCGGTATTCGGGAGTTGCATAATCTCATAGTCAGAGGAATATGTATAAGTCATGAAGAAAGCAATAGCAATAAAACTTAACGATCATTATGCTAAGCTAACGGATGGGTCTCGTCCATCACATCATTCTCTAATGATGTGATCCCGTTCATTAAATGACAACACATGTCTATGGTCAGGAAACTTAACCATCTTTGATTAACGAGCTAGTCAAGTAGAGGTATACTAGGGACACTCTATTTTGTCTATGTATTCACACATGTACTAAGTTTCTGGTTAATACAATTCTAACATGAATAACAAAAAGTTATCATGATATAAGGAAATACAAGTAACAACTTTATTATTGCCTCTAGGGCATACTTCCTTCAGTCTCCCACTTGCACTAGAGTCAATAATCTAGATGACATAGTAATAATTCTAACACCCCATGGAGTCCTGGTGCTGATCATGTTTTGCTCGTGGAAGAGGCTTAGTCAACGGGTCTGCAACATTCAGATGCGTGTGTATCTTGAAAATCTCTATGTCTCCCTCCTTGACTTGATCGCGGATGGAGTTGAAGCATCTCTTGATGTGTTTGGTTCTATTGTGAAATCTGGATTCCTTCGCTAAGGCAATAGCTCTAGTATTGTCACAAAAGATTTTCATTGGACCCGATGCACTAGGTATTACACCTAGATCGGATATGAACTCCTTCATCCAGACTTCTCCATTTGCTGCTTCCGAAGCAGCTAGGTACTCTGCTTCACACATAGATCCCGCCATGACGCTTTGCTTGGAACTGCACAAATTTACAGCTCCATAATTCAATATAAATACGTATCCGGTTTGTGACTTAGAGTCATCCGGATCAATGTCAAAGCTTGCATCGACGTAACCATTTACGACAAGCTCTTTGTCACCTCCATAAACGAGAAACATATCCTTAGTCCTTTTCAGGTATTTCAGGATGTTCTTGACCGTTGTCCAATGATCCACTCCTAGATTACTTTGGTACCTCCCTACTAAACTTATAGCAAGACACACATCATGTCTGGTACACAGCATTGCATACATGATAGAACCTACGGCTGAGGCATAGGGAATGACTTTCATTTTCTCTCTATCTTCTGAAGTGGTCGGGCATTGAGGCTGACTCAACTTCACACCTTGTAGCACACGCAAGAACCCTTTCTTTGACTGATCCATTTTGAACTTCTTCAAAACTTTATCAAGGTATGAGCTTTGCGAAATTCCAATTAAGCGTCTTGATCTATCTCTATAGATCTTGATGCCCAATATATAAGCAGCTTCACCGAGGTCTTTCATTGAAAAATTCTTATTCAAGTATCCTTTTTATGTTATCCAAAAATTATGTATTATTTCCAATCAAGAATATGTCATCCACATATAATATTAGAAATGCAACAGAGTTCCCACTCACTTTCTTGTAAATACAAGCTTCTCCAAAAGTCTGTATAAAACCATATGCTTTGATCACACTATCAAAGCGTATATTCCAACTCCGAGAGGCTTCCACCAGTCTATAAATGGATCGCTGGAGCTTGCACACTTTGTTAGCACCTTTAGGACCGACAAAACCTTCTGGTTGCATCATATACAACTCTTTCTTAAGAAATCCATTAAGGAATGCAATTTTGACATCCATTTGCCAAATTTCATAATCATAAAATGCGGCAATTGCTATCATGATTTGGATAGACTTAAGCATCGCTACAGGTGAGAAGGTCTCGTCGTAGTCAACTCCTTGAACTTGTCGAAAACCTTTCGCAACAAGTCAAGTTTTGTAGACAGTAACATTACCGTCAGCGTCAATCTTCTTCTTGAAGATCCATTTATTCTCTATGGCTTGACGATCATCGGGCAAGTCAACCAAAGTCCATACTTTGTCCTCATACATGGATCCCATCTCAGATTTCATGGCCTCATGCCATTTTGCGAAATTTGGGCTCATCATCGCTTCCTCATAGTTCGTAGGTTCGTCATGGTCTAGTAACATGACTTTCAGAATAGGATTACCGTACCACTCTGGTGCAGAAAGTACTCTGGTTGACCTACGAGATTCGGTAGTAACTTGACCTGAAGTTTCATGATCATCATCATTAACTTCCTCACTAATTGATGTAGGCATCACTGGAGCTGATTTCTGTGATGTACTACTTTCCAATTCGGGAGAAGGTACAATTACCTCATCAAGTTTTACTTTCCTCCCACTCACTTCTTTCGAGAGAAACTCCTTCTCTAGAAAGGATCCATTCTTAGCAATGAATATCTTTCCTTCGGATCTGTGATAGAAGGTGTACTGTCGGTGTCAAAACCGGCGGATCTCGGGTAGGGGGTCCCGAACTGTGCGTCAAGGTCGGATGGTAACAGGAGACAAGGGACACTTTATTTTACCCGGGTTCAGGCCCTCTCGATGGAGGTAAAACCCTACTCCTGCTAGATTAATATTGATGATATGGGTAGTACAAGAGTAGATCTACCATGAGATCAAGGAGGCTAAACCCTAGAAGCTAGCCTATGGTATGATTGTGTATGATGATGGTTTTGTCCTACGGACTACAACCCTCCGGTTTATATAGACACCGGATAGGGTTAGGGTTACACAGAGTCGGTTACATTGGTAGGAGATTTTGAATATCCACACGCCTAGCTTGCCTTCCACGCCAAGGAAAGAATCTTCCGGACACAGGACAAAGTCTTCAATCTTGTATCTTCATAGTACAGGAGTCCGGCTGAAGGTATAGTCCGGCTATCCGAACACCCCCTAATCCAGGACTCCCTCAGTAGCCCCTGAACCAGGCTTCAATGACGACGAGTCCGGCGCGCAAATTGTCTTCGGCATTGCAAGGCGGGTTCCTCCTCCAAGTTCTTCAAGAAGATCATAAACACCAAGAATAGTGTCCGGCTCTGCAAAACAAGTTTTCCACGTATTGCCATATAGAGAATAATATTAACACAAATCGAATCTGCTGACGTATTCCGCAGTGCGTCATAACACTGCGACCAAGCCTTCTGTATGGATTATTTTTCATCGTTCCACCTCGGCGCGTTCAACGAGGCGGTTTCCTTGGCACGTCTTGTTAAAGCAGAGATCGTGTGCCCCTTTTAGCGGGATTCTCATTAATACGGACATGGGTAACCCAACCGCGCCGTTTACCACGGCGCTTAAGAGGCAAGTGAGTTTTATTAGGTAGGTGGGACGCATAACCGCATCAGCCTATATAAGGGGATAAGGATCCACCTTTTTTTACCTACGCCTTCTTCCTACTTTGCCCATCCATCTCTCGCGCACTCGAGCTCCAACGCCCAAGTCCGCCCTTTCTCCCTCAACCTTCTCCAGCAATGTCCGGAGCGGGAGGCAAGTGGATGGCTTCCTCCGTCACGGAGGCTCAAATTAAAAAGCTTAGGAAGGCCGGATATCTGTCCAAGGACATCCCGCACCGGCTTCCTGCAGAGGGGCAGCTTCTTCCTACCCCAAGGCCCCATGAGAGGGTAGTTTTTCTCCCCCATTTCCTCCGCGGACTGGGTTTTCCACTTCACCCTTTCGTCCGGGGGCTCATGTTCTACTACGGCCTGGACTTCCACGATCTGGCCCCGAACTTTATCCTCAATATCTCGACGTTTATCGTCGTGTGTGAGGCCTTTCTCCGCATCCGCCCCCACTTCGGCCTCTGGCTCCAGACCTTCAACATCAAGCCCAAGGTGGTGTCCGGCACCCAGGCGGAGTGCGGAGGTGCTATGGCTGGCAAGATGGCCAACGCCCTCTGGTTCGATGGCTCCTTTGTGGAGAATTTAAAGGGGTGGCAGGCAGGGTGGTTTTACATCACCGAGCCACGCGACTCAAAATGGGTCGCGGCCCCCGAGTTCCGATTCGGACCCCCCACGCGGCTCATGTCCTGGAAAGAGACGGGCCTGTCGTGGGGCAACGAAGAAGAAGTGACCGGATTGCAAACTTGCATCCGGTCCCTGGTGAACAAGCCAATCCGGCTTGTCAATATCATCCAGGTTATGCTCGTCCGCCGGATCCTCCCGTGCCAAGAACGGGCTTTTACTTTGTGGGAATTCGACCCGGCGCGGCACCAAACCCTTAGTAGGCTATTCGACACGACGTATGAAGACGTCTGGAAGGTGCTGACCAAAGGCGCCGAGTCCCCCACATCCGCCTCCGAAGATCGCGGATACAGCTCGCAGCGCAACGCTGGCGAGGTAAGCTATTTATACCTTTGACAGGTTCGCTAAGTTCTTCTACATAGATTAACTCTATGCGGGATCCAAAAACTCCCTTTGCCTTTGACAGGCGTGGCTGAAGATAGACGAACCAATTAACTGTCCGACTCCTCTGCCCGAAGACCCGGCCCCAGCTCTCTTGGTGAAGCTAATGCCTCCGGCACCTTACGTGGTGCCGGAGAGGAAGGCCAAGAAGAAGAAAACCACCGGGACTCGAAAAAGTGCCCGCAACATGGTGGTGTCGGACTCATTATCTAACGAGTCCGCAACGCCCTCCTCTCGTGAAAACGAGGAGGAGGAGCAAGGAAGCTCTACCCCTCCAGCGATGGGAGCAAAGAAGAAGAAGGCCGCCCCAGCGGGGGAGGCCGAGGGGTCGAGGAAAAGGAAGACCCTCCGCCGGACTACTCCCTTGACGCCGAAGAGGGCGGAGAGGAGTGGTCGGACAGGACCAAGCGTCCGGCGACATCATAAGTATTTACATACCAGGGTGACTCATAGTATTTTCAAATGCGCAACTTACCCTAATGTCGAATGTTATTTGTGCAGCCCGCCCCAGGCCGGACTCGACGATTCGTCGAGCGGCTCCCTGGATTCATCGGACATAAACTCTGTTCCGCCTGCAGTCTCCCCCAGCGGGGCGAACGACGCCGAAGTGGCGCCCCGCCAAACAGGGCAGGAGGAGGTGGTCCTGGAGGAGCCGCAAGGCAATCCTCCGGACCCCAGGAGTAAAGGGGATGAAACCCCCCAGGGCTCCAAGTCCGGCTTGGTGCCGGACACCGCGCCGGACTCAACAGTCCTGGTACGCGGTAGGCGAACTCCTCCTAAGAGGAGTAAGCCGTCTGAGCCGGCGTCCTCTGCCCAACCAGAGGCGCCGGACAATCTGCTGGCGGCGCTTGAGGGCGCCACCATCGACGAGGAGCACCGTACTGTTATGAGTACGGTAATCCAAAGGGTTCAGTCCGCCAAGAGCGGACTGACTGAAGCTTGCGCTAGCCTTCTAACAGGCTTCGAGGTAAACAGAAATATGTCAAATTTATTTACCGCATAGAAAGTAGCCCCTGATGCTCTGTTCGGTGTTTGGAAAGAAAAGCCGGATAGAGGATCTAATAATTTTCGCAGGAGTCTAACAAAAAAGTCAAATATGCGTATGCAGGCTTCGCTGCTGTCCACCGCCGCTCTGACTGCGCAGGTGGATGTCCTGAAAAAGGACCTCGAGCGGTCCGAGCAAGAGCTCGGCCTTGCCAAAAGGCAGCTCGAGGAAAAAGAAGGTAAGAAATACCCTAAAAGGAAAAAAAGGTGCCTATAGAGAGGCTTGATTGCAAGAAGAAATAACAGGATTGTGCTGCTTATTGTAGGGGCCACAACCGAGGTGACAACCCTAAAGCAGGCGCTGGCTGAGGCCGAGAAGAAAACTGCCGAGGAGCGCGCCGAGCGAGAAAGGCTTGGGGTCCGAGCCGGCGAGGTGCAGCAAGAGCTGCAAGCTCTCATGAAGAAACATGAGGGTTTGGAGCTTGAGGCAAAAACGCAAGCATCCGAGCTCGCGTCGGCCATTGAGACCACCAAGAGTGCCAAGGACGAAGCCCAGAAGGCCCTCCAAGAGTTGGAGGATGTAAAAAAGATAGAAGCGGGTAAGGCATTCTCAATGCAAAGTAGGAATATGAAAGTAAAATACCTATTACTTACCCTAATACGGAGTTCTCCAGGGGCGTTCTTCGATCTTCCCCGCAGCGCATCCGACGCCGCCGCGTTCTACCGAGCTGAAGAGGGCAGCTCGACGGAGAGTTTGTTCTGGTCTCAGTATTCTGAGGCCGGACACCCTGTGCCTTTGAGCGATCAGCTGAAACAGCTGGCCGAGCTCCACAAGGCGGCCGAACAGGCCATGAAGGGCTTACTAGTTCGGCTGTGGCCTGGAGAGGCCCTGCATGGGAGCTACTTCGGGCTGGTGCGGCGGCTAGTGGAGGCCTGTCCACGGCTTGAGGTCATCAAGCGCTCCGTCTGCATAGAAGGTGCCCGGAGGGCCCTTGCCCGTGTAAGGGTACATTGGGGCAAGCTGGACGGAGAGAAGCTGGTGAAGGACAGGCCGCCGCAGGGGAAGGAGCATCGCAAGCCCGAGAACTACTACAAGGAAGTTCTTGCTGGAGCTCGCCTTGTCGCGGATGAATGTACCAAAGATGTAATATTTGAATAAACTCGCTCGTTTGTATCCTGTGCGCTGAAAACTTGTTCATGTGCGCTAAGCAATGCTTATTTAATTTAAAATATTGTTTTCTGTGCGGCTGTTTATCAAAAATTGAGAGATGGCCAGTCGTCGGCTTCTGCCCCCATGCCACTAGTGCTGGGGTGTTCGGGATAAACCTGAGGGCTCTTGTTCCCATAGTTGGGTCCTTCGAGGGAGGCGCTCAGCACAGCGAACCAGGCAATCGGACTATAATGCTTGAACACTCTCACTTAGCCATAGAACGTTATAATTTTGAATTTTGGCGAAGCCCCTAGTTCGGAAGGCCGAATTCGGGGCGCTACCACGCCTTTGGCCGGACTTAACCAGCTCCTCGCTCGAAGCGGCATAAGCCTTTAAGGACTCGAAAAACCTCTCGAACAGCGACCGGTCTCATGCCTTATCATGACAGTCTGTTTTAGCTTTCTCCACTGAGGTGCTCGCCCACCTGATCTGGGGCACAATCGCAGTGGTTCTCCTAGTGCTACCTTAGCCGACATAGCGGAACGTAAGGCACCAAAACATAGGAGCCGGGCAAACCCAACATATGACCAAAATCATGACTCGGAGCCGATGCATATAATGCTATAAGTTCGGGGTGCCGCACTTGT
The DNA here is from genome assembly GCA_032464435.1 of Aegilops umbellulata. Classification (NCBI taxonomy): domain Eukaryota; kingdom Viridiplantae; phylum Streptophyta; class Magnoliopsida; order Poales; family Poaceae; genus Aegilops; species Aegilops umbellulata. Next base: position 483,084,426 of record CP136059.1, on the reverse strand, counting down.
GAAAGTGTACGGACTTCTCACGCCAGATAAAAGGGTAATAAAGCCCCTGGCGTGGTTTGCCGTACCATGGTGTACGGGTGCGATCATGTTATTGAATAAACATATATATATATAAAGATGATAATGCAAAAAATAGACAAAAAGCTATGCATTGTTTATTAAGAGGCTGTTTACTCAAGCCGAACGATACAAGTAGTGCGATAAGCGAGAGATATTTTAGACTATTTAACATGTCCTGACCAGGCGCAGGCCGCGGAATTTAGAAACAGATATATTGCTCGAAATAGAGACCACCTGAGAGTTCCATAATGCGGCGTTGCTTTGTCTGCTTTCCTGGGTCTTGTATCGTCTGTGCGGCGGCGAAGCCGAACAGTTTATCCGGAGTATGGAGTCCTGAAAGTAAAAAAGGAAAATTCGGCAGCCCCTAGTACGTTTGACGCCGTATTGTAGACATGTCGTTTAATGTGCCCCTCCCCCTGTGCCCATGGAATTTTAAGGGCGTAATTGGGTACTCTAGGTACTAGCTCCGCTATGGTGCGACGGCTGGGGTCGGGGCCGTATTGCTATGCTTGCTCTGAACGTGCCAAACGGTCTTGATGCAGGTTACTCCGGGCGGGTTTGTCATTGTCCGGCTTTTTAACGGCCGAACTGGAGAGTTGCCTTAAAAGGCTGCTTTGTACTTCCGCTGCGAGGGCCGCCGTGTGCTCGTCCGTACGGATGGAGCGTTCGGTGTTTCCGCTGACCGTGATTACTCCTCGAGGGCCTGGCATCTTGAGCTTGAGATATGCGTAGTGCGACACCGCATTGAATTTAGCGAATGCGGTTCGTCCAAGCAGGGCATGATAGCCACTGCGGAACGGGACTATATCGAAGATTAACTCTTTGCTTCGGAAGTTATCCGAAGATCCGAAGACCACATCAAGTGTTATCGATCCTATGCAATTGGCCTCTACACCTGGGATGACGCCTTTAAAGGTCGTCCTTGTGGGCTTGATCCTTGATGGTTCTATGCCCATTTTCCGCACTGTATCCTGGTAAAGCAGGTTCAGGCTACTGCCGCCGTCCATGAGGACTCTTGTAAGGTGAAATCCGTCAACGATTGGGTCAAGAACCAATGCGGCGAAACCGCCGTGACGGATGCTAGTGGGGTGGTCCCTTCGATCGAAGGTGATCGGGCAAGAGGACCATGGGTTGAACTTTGGGGCGACTGGCTCCATCGCGTATACCTCCCGTAGCGCACGCTTCCTCTCCCGCTTGGGAATGTGAGTCGCGTATATCATGTTCACCATCCGCACTTGTGGGGGAAACCCCTTCTGTCCATTGTTGTTCGGCGGCCTGGGCTCCTCCTCGTCGTCGTTGTCCAGCCCCTTGTTTTTGTGTTCGGCTCTTAACTTGCCTGCCTGCTTAAACACCCAACAATCCCTGTTGGTGTGATTGGCTGGCCTTTCGGGGGTGCCGTGAATCTGGCACGAGCGGTCGAGTATCCGGTCCAAACTGGACGGGCCCTGGGTATTCTTTTTAAATGTCTTTTTCCGCTAACCGGATTTATGGCCTCTGAATCCGGCATTTACTGCCGTATCCTCATTGTTGTCGCTGCTAACGCGGCGTTTTTGTTTATTCCGACGCGACCTGCCACCTTTGTCCTTGGTATCCGGACTACCTTGCTTTTTCGATAAGTTGTTGCTGCGAGCTAGCCAACTATCTTCGCCCGCGCAAAAGCGGGTCATGAGTGTCGTGAGGGCTGCCATTGATTTCGGCTTCTCCTGACCCAGGTGCCGGGCCAGCCACTCGTCGCGGATGTTATGTTTGAAGGCCGCTAGGGCCTCTGCATCCGGACAATCGACTATCTGATTTTTCTTCATGAGGAACCTTGTCCAAAATTGCCTGACTGATACTTCTGGCTGCTGAATTATGTGGCTGAGGTCGTCAGCGTCTGGTGGCCGCACATAGGTCCCTTGAAAGTTATCGAGGAATGCGGCCTCCAGGTCCTCCCAAGAGCCGATCGAGTCTGCTGGGAGGCTGTTAAGCCAATGCCGGGCTGGTCCCTTAAGCTTAAGGGGTAAATATTTGATGGCGTGCAAATCATCGCCACGTGCCATGTGGATGTGGAGGAGATAGTCCTCAATCCATACTACCGGATCTGTCGTACCATCGTACGACTCGATATTGACGGGTTTGAAACCCTCCGGGATTCTATGATCCATTACTTCGTCTATGAAGCATAGTGGGTGTGCGGTGCCCCTGTACTGGGCTATGTCACGACACAGTTCGGAAGAGCTGTGCCTGTTGTGTTCGGCCCGGCCGGACTTACTGTGTCCGGAGTGAAAATCATCACGTGCCGTCGGGCGTCCGCGCGATCCATAGATCGATCTTGTTTGCCTTGCTTTATTCTCCGGACGTCTCGCAGGTCTGGTTCGTTTTCCCGTGCCTTAGTTGAACGGCGCCGGGGCATGGCTTGTTTAGAGGTTCGACAGGCCTCTCTGTCGCGGCCGCGAGGTGGCCGGTCTGCCATGTCATGAGCTTCCTCCTCTGATTGGGGTAGCGGCCTACGCTTAGGATAATTTTTGGAGGGGCGTCTGAGTTCGTACTCTTCGGCCGCAAGGACTTCAGTCCATCTGTCAGCTAGCAAATCTAGATCAGCTCTAAGCTGTTGCTGCTTTTTCTTTAGGCTGTTTGCTGTGGCTAGAAGCCTACGTTGAAAGTGCTCTTGTTCGGCGGGGTCTGATGGTACGACGAATTCATCGTCGCCGAGGCTTGCCTCGTCTTCGGAGGGAGGCATGTAATTATCATCCTCGACCTCTTGCTCTGCCGCTCTCTCATGAGGGCTGGCTTCTTCATCTTCCTGCGCCGAATCTTGCTGGTTTTGGTGTTCTTCGGCGCTGTCCGGGGTAGTATTATCTCCCGTGCCGGAATCACCGTTTCTGCTGTGGCGGGATTTAGAGCGGCGCCGCTGACGCCGGCGTTTCGGAGGCTTTTTCGAAGTTCCGTCCTCCGCTGTTCCATCGCCATCTCCATCTTTTGGGGCATCCACCATCTATATGTCGTATGACGAGGTGGCTGTCCAGCGCCCTACGGGTGCTGGTTCTTGTTCGTCTCCTCCTTCGTCGTCCATGCCGTCGAAGTCTTCGGAGCCGAAGTCGAGCATGTCGGATAGATCATCGACAGTGGCTATTAAGTGGGTGGTGGGTGGGTTTTGAATTTCTTCGTCGTCCGAATCCCAACCTCGCAGGCCATAGTTCGGCCTGGGCTCTCCTGACAAAGAGAGAGACTTGAGAGAATTCAGAATATCACCGAACGGTGAGCACTGAAAGATGTCCACGGTGGTGAACTCCATTACAGGCGCCCAATCGGATTCGATTGGCAGGGGCGCGGAAGGCTCGGAGTTCGGAGAAGAGTCCGGCTCCTTGGAGTCATGGGACATGCGGAGTGCGGGGCTTGCGTTCGGCTCGATCGCCTTTAAGATCGCAGCCCCCGAGGTGACGTCCAACCGTTCATCCTCAAAGGACGCAGCGGGCTCCGAGTCGAGGATCGGGCCCGGAGCGTATGCGGCCTCCAGGACACTGTTCGGGGGCAGAGCTATACCATGACCCTCGGGACAGTGCGGCACGCTTGGCTGTGGCTTGAATCCGTCGAAGATCAAGTCTCCGTGGATATCCGCCGTGTAGTTTAAGATTCCAAACCTGACTTGATGGCCAGGGGCGTAGCTTTCGATCTGCTCCAGATGACCAAGTGAATTGGCCCGCAGAGCGAAGCCGCCGAAGACGAAGATCTGTCCAGGGAGAAAAGTCTCGCCCTGGACCTCATCGTTGTTGATGATCAAAGGAGCCATCGGTCCTAAAGGCGACGACACAGAGGAACTCTCAATGAAAGCACCAATGTCGGTGTCAAAACCGGCGGATCTCGGGTAGGGGGTCCCGAACTGTGCGTCAAGGTCGGATGGTAACAGGAGACAAGGGACACTTTATTTTACCCAGGTTCGGGCCCTCTCGATGGAGGTAAAACCCTACTCCTGCTAGATTAATATTGATGATATGGGTAGTACAAGAGTAGATCTACCACGAGATCAAGGAGGCTAAACCCTAGAAGCTAGCCTATGGTATGATTGTGTATGATGATGGTTCTGTCCTACGGACTACAACCCTCCAGTTTATATAGACACCGGATAGGGTTAGGGTTACACAGAGTCGGTTACATTGGTAGGAGATCTTGAATATCCACACGCCTAGCTTGCCTTCCACGCCAAGGAAAGAATCTTCCGGACACGGGACGAAGTCTTCAATCTTGTATCTTCATAGTCCAGGAGTCCGGCTGAAGGTATAGTCCGGCTATCCAAACACCCCCTAATCCAGGACTCCCTCATGTACCCAATAGTTTCCTTTGGGTATCCTATGAAGACACATTTCTCCATTTGGGTTCGAGCTTATCAGGTTAAAGCTTTTTCACATAAGCATCGCAGCCCCAAACTTTAAGAAACGACAGCTTAGGATTCTTGTGAAACCACAGTTCATATGGTGTCATCTCAATGGATTTAGATGGTGCCCTATTTAACGTGAATGCAACCGTCCCTAAAGCATAACCCGAAAACGATAGTGGTAAATCGGTAAGAGACATCATAGATCGCGCCATATCTAATAAAGTACGGTTACGACGTTCGGACACACCATTACGCTACGGTGTTCCAGGTGGCGTGAGTTGTGAAACTATTCCACATTGTTTCAAATGAAGACCAAACTCGTAACTCAAATATTCACCTCCGCGATCAGATCCTAGAAACTTTATTTTGTTATTACGATGATTTTCCACTTCACTCTAAATTTTTTTGAACTTTTCAAATGTTTCAGACTTATGTTTCATGAAGTAGATAGACCCATATCTGCTCAAATCATGTGTGAAGGTCAGAAAATAACGATACCCGCCGCGAGCCTCAACACTCATCGGACCGCATACATTAGTATGTATTATTTCCAATAAGTCAGTGGCTCGCTCCATTGTTCCGGAGAACGGAGTCTTAGTCATCTTGCCCATGAGGCATGGTTCGCCAGCATCAAGTGATTCATAATCAAGTGATTCCAAAAGCCCATCAGCATGGAGTTTCTTCATGCGCTTTACACCAATATGACCTAAACGGCAGTGCCACAAATAAACGGCAGTGCCATTCATGAATTCATTTATTGTACATTGTAAATATTTGAAGTGCTACAGGAAAATGGTGACATTTTTATAGAAAAGAAGGATAACCCTCAGCATCTGCGTCATTGTGATGATCAGAGCTAATAAATGCAGTAGCATTTTCAAAGTGAAATACATGACCATGGAATTGCCTCCGGGTCTTAGTTCCTTGTTCTTGATGTACTAATGGGCCCGAGAATAGGGCTTTAGCCCACATGTTCTTCGATGTTAAAATAAGGGTTTTATCATTGATGTCACTAGTTGTGTCCCACTACTCAATTTTGCCATCAGAAGTTACACCTGCTAAAAATTGTCATCGTTCCATGAGATCCTTGCACAAAAATATCATTAGATACGTAAAAAATGCCATGGTTTCATTACATGCTTGCAAAAAAAATGCCATTAGACACCATTCCTGTGAGGTTAAGCCCGTTGACCATGTTATATGAACAAAATACCGCTAGACCCACATATCAGCTCTCTCTATCTCATAATTGTAAGTGTGGCCACAACTAGTTAGGAGTAAGCGCAGACTAAGGCATAGCCTAGTGGTGGGACGGAGCTGATGCCTTCCCACCCACCCAGGTTCAAGGCATGGTACTTGCAGTTTGGGGTTGTTGCAGTAATGGTGTCTAGTGGCAATTTCAGCTTGCGCCTACCGGAGCGAAGAGGTTTTTGAGCAGTTTAAATTACTAGTGACAAAAATGAATAGTGAGACATAACTAGTGGCATAAATGATAAAACCCCCCAAAAAAATATTGAACGCCAAGACTGATACGTCTCCAACGTATCTATAATTTTTAATTGTTCCATGCTATTATATTATCTGTTTTGGATGTTTAATGAGCTTTATTATACACTTTTATATTATTTTTGGGACTAACCTACTAACCGAAGGCCCAGTGCAAATTGCTGGTTTTTTTGCCTATTTCAGTGTTTCACAGAAAAAGAATATCAAACAGAAACCAAACGGAATGAAACCTTTGGGAGAGTGATTTTTGGAACAAACGCAATCCAGGAGACTTGGAGTGCACGTCAAGAAAGCCACGAGGCAAGGAGGCACGCCCAGGGGGTAGGCGCGCCCCCCACCCTCGTGGGCCCCTCATGGCTCCCCTGACCGACTTCTTTCGCCTATATATACTCATATACCCCGAAAACATCCCAGAGCACCACGAAACCCTATTTCCACCGCCGCAACCTTCTATACTCATGAGATCCCATCTTGGGGCCTTTTCCGGCGCTCCGTCGGAGGGGGAATCGATCATGGAGGGTTTCTACATCAACACCACAGCCTCTCCGATGATGTGTGATTAGTTTACCACAGACCTTCGGGTCCATAGTTATTAGCTAGATGGCTTCTTCTCTCTTTCTGGATCTCAATACAAAGTTCTCCTCGATCTTCTTGGAGATCTATTCAATGTAATTCTTGTTGCGGTGTGTTTGTCGAGATCTGATGAATTGTGGGTATATGATCAAGATTATCTATGAACAATATTTGAATCTCCTCTGAATTCTTGTATATATGATTTGTTATCTTTGCAAGTCTCTTCGAATTATCAGTTTGGTTTGGTCTACTAGATTGATCTTTCTTGCAATGGGAGAAGTGCTTAGCTTTGGGTTCAATCTCGCGGTGTCCTTTCCCAGTGACAGCAGGGGCAGCAAGGCACGCAATGTATTGTTGCCATCGAGGATAAAAAGATGGGGTTTATATCATATTGCTTGAGTTTATCCCTCTACATCATGTTATCTTGTCTAATGCATTACTCTGTTCTTATGAACTTAATACTCTATATGCATGCTAGATTGCGGTCGATATGTTGAGTAATAGTACTAGATGCAGAATCGTTTCGGTCTACTTGTCGCGGACGTGATGCCTATATACATGATCATGCCTAGATATTCTCATAATTATGCATTTTTTTATCAATTGCTCGACAGTAATTTGTTCACCCACCGTAATACTTATGCTATATTGAGAGAAGACACTAGTGAAACCTATGGCCCCGGGTCTATTTTCTATCATATTAATCTCCCTTCAACTAGCTATTTCTGTCGCCGTTTATTTTGCAATTTTTACTTTTCAATCTATATCATAAAAAATACCAAAAATATTTATCTTATTATCTATATCAGATCTCACTTTTGCAAGTGGCCGTGAAGGGATTGACAACCCTTTATCGCGTTGGTTGCAAGGTTCTTATTTGTTTGTGCAGGTACGAGGGACTTGCGTGTAGTCTACTACTGAATTGATACCTTGGTTCTCAAAACTGAGGGAAATACTTACGCTACTTTGCTGCATCACCCTTTCCTTTTCAAGGAAAACCAGTGCAACGCTCAAGAGGTAGCAAAGACCTAACCTGGTCTCGCCAGAAGCGCGCCCACTCGTCGGTAATAACGGGTCAGACCAAATAGGCTCGCCTTTGTTTCTCTCCTCCGTTTCTTCCATTCATATGGTTTCTTGGCCTTTGTTCATATATTTGAAAAGTATGCTAAATATATATATTTCAAACATTAAATTTACTTCAAAAAATTTAGAACACAAAATTGGAAAAATGTTAGCAGTCTATAAAATATGTTAGCGCAATTTTTTAAACTTTTTGAAAACACGAAAAAAATGTTTATAGTATTAAAACATGTTTATACATTCCAAAGAATGTACATTACATTTTTTAAATATTTTTTACAATGTAAAAAACATGCATCGTAATTCAAAAAATAATTCATACAATTAAAAAGCAATATATGTTACATTTTAAAAAATGTTTGGCATTTAAAATAACATGTTTATACCATGTAAAAAAATATTTGGTAATTTTATAAAAAAAAATTGTATCATTCAACAAACTGTTTCAACATGTATTTCAAAAGTGTTTAACACATATTAGCAAAAAGCTCGCAACAAGGTGTTCAGAAAAGAAAATGACCACACATTCAAAAGATGCTACACATGTAGAACAAATGTTTCATACGTATATAAAAAATGTACAATGTTTATGAAAAACTAGTCATAATTACATCTATTTCAGATAATGTTAATCTTTATTGGAATAATTTAAGGATGTTCAGTTGTTTTCAAATGTATACAAAAAATGTAAAATGTTATAAGAAAAGTAGGCATAGAAATATATTTTTGAAAAAATTGTTCATCATGTATTTGAAAAATGTCAAACACATATAAAAATATTCATAATGTATATCCAAAATCTGCAATGTGTATCAAAATGTAGACATGCATTTATATAAAAATAATAATTAGAATAAACGAAAAAAGAAAAAGGTAAAGAAACATATAAAACGGAAACCGAAAAGAAAACTGCTGAAACCTAACACAGGAAGGAAAGAATAAAGACACAAAGAAGAAAAATAAAAACAAACATCGAAAACCACTAAAAGAAATATAGAAAGAAAATGCCGCTCAATGGTAGAAAAACTAGGTGAGAAAAGAAACGTCCTTTAAGGAACCTTTTGAAAACGGCATTTCCTAAACGGCGCCTGTAGCGCCCGTTCTAGGCTTACTGGTACACGGCGCACACCCCTTTCACCCCGCTGGGCCGGCCCATCTCCTTTTTCCTAAGCGCTAAAAACAGATATCCTGGCAGAGGATCGAACCAGCAACATCCCTGTCGAGCAAAGCATCACCAACCATCACGCCAACTTGCTTATATGGGAACTACAATCTTTTTCCTCTATTTCCATTCCATTCTTTCCTCTTTTCCTTTTTTTTTTCCTTTTTTCGTTTTTGTTTTCTGTTTTCCTTTTTTTTGTTCTTCCTAGTTTGATGTTTTTGCTTGAAATTCGTGATTTTTTTCTTAAAAATCAATGAACTTTTTCCAAATTCGATGAACTCGTTTCCCAATTCGATGAACTTTTTTCAAATTGTATGAACTCCTTTTCCAATTTCGATGAACTTTTTTCAAATCCGATGACCTTTTCCCAAATCCGATGAACTTTTTTCAAATTCGATGAACTCTTTTCCAAATTCGATGAACTTTTTTCAAATTTCGATGAACTTTTTTCAAAATTCGATGAACTTTTTTCAAATTTGATGAACTTTTCTTGAAAAATTATTAACCTTTTTTAATTTCAATTAAAATATTTCAAATTTGATGAACTTTTCAAATCCGATGATCTTATTCCAAATCCGATCAACTTTTTTCAAATTCGATGAACTCCTTTCCAAATTCGATGAAATTTTTTCAAATTTGATGAACTTTTTTCAAATCCAATGAACTTTTTTCAAATTCGATGAACTTTTTCAAATCCGATGAACTTTTTCCAAATCCGATGAACTTTTTTCCAAATTCGATGAACTTTTTTCAAATTTGATAAACTTTTCTTGAAAAATTAATAACTTTTTTAAAATTTCGATGAACATATTTAAAATTTGATGAACTTTTTTTCAAATTCGCTGAACTATTTTTCAAGTTAGATGAACATTAAATGAAAATGCATTAATGTGTTTTTTGATTTTGAAGAACGTTTTTCAAAACCAATAAGTTTTTTCAAATTTGATGAACCTTTTTTGAACCAATGAACGTTTTCAGGTTTGTGTAATTTTCCTCCAAAATGAAGAACAATTTTCAAAATCCATGAACTATTTCAATGTCACGATCTTTTTCCAAAAAAAAATCTATGAAATAGAATTGCGCAGCGACATGATTTATGCCTTTGCTGCTGTTACAAATCACTAGTTACTCGATAGATCGAGTGGCTAGCGGACTCGTACCTAAGCTGGAAGGTTGTGTGTTCGAGACCTGGAGGTTTCTTTTTCCGACTTTTTGTCTGCGAGCTTTTGTGTTCGCTGCTGAGCGCGATTCGTGGGCCGGCCCAACTGCGCGCCGTAGCGAGCGTCAGGGAGAGGTACGGGCGCGTGAAGCGCCCGATAGGAGCTCCCTTTGAAAACCACGTACTTAGGTAACGATTGATGTTCTCCGTCTTCGTTAATTGGCCGGCCCGTTCTCGGTACTGCTGAAGGCAAGACAAACTCTGTCTCGCAACGAGCGAGATATAACTGTTTGCGGACACAATGAAGTACTGGAAAAGAAATTCGAAAACATTCATGGACCCTCCCACGGTATAATCTAGCCCAACTAGCCAGGTTCGGCCCCTTTTGGTAACTAAGCAGCCCAACTATCATATTTTCTATTTTTCTATTTTATTTTCACTTTCATTTTGTAATATTACCCTTTCCTCATTTTTTTAATTTTTCCCAATTTTCCATTTTTTTTCTATATTTATTTATTTAAAACTCAATAGTATTAACTTTTTGTGAAAATTGGGAACATTTTTTCACTTAATGAATATTTTTCTAAATCATGAAAACTTTTCTAACATTCTGATCATTTTTCAAATTCACGAATATTGGAATTGTTTTATATTTTTAGTATTTTTTATTATTAATAAATTACATAACTTTTTTTACTTTGTTAAATTCGTTTTTTTACAAATTTTTATGTTGTAATAAATGTTATAATTTTCTCTATATAAAATTGGACAAAATAAAAAAAACTAACCATCGCTGTAAGAAAAACAAAACCATAACCTACGAGGTTATTCGTCCCGAGCACACGAGAGCGCTAAAGGGGTTGCCTGCCCACCGTGTCATTTGGCGAAAGCGATGAACATGAGATTTCGTATACCATGTTCTGATTATGCCACTGGATATAACATGCATCCCAATGAACATTGGCAAGTAAACCCATGGTTATTATTATATAAAAGGTCTAGAATGGAGCGTAGACCAGGGATTCACCAAGCCAATTATTTTCGTTGCTTTGTGCAGCTGATGTGTGCCCTTATAGTTAAATTGGTACTTACTCTAAATACAAAATCTAAAGCTTTTCCATTGCCAACAATTCATTTTTAATATATTAATTAACTGTAAAGACATACATTCCATATTGCTAGTAAAAAGAGGTTCAAACGGATTACTTCACTTAGCTAACTTGCTATGGTTGACACATCACTCGTCATCACAACACATAGTAATGGCCTGAAAGGTATAACATCAAGCTAAAAAATAAACAACATGTGAGGTGGCATCTACATCATTAAAAAATGTTAGGCTTCAAGATTTGCCAATAGACAGTCCAATGCATTCTTGTTGGTTAGTGGTATCAAATATAGTGAAGGGAAAATGAGAATGAAAATAGACATCACTACTTTAGCAGAGCAACTATGACAATCTACTCACTAAGTTTCATGTAGATGTTGATCACTGTGGCTATTATCTCACTGTCTCTTGAAGCAAATCTTCTTCACTAGATTTGCTTCGAGGTGTTGCATCATAACTGGACATAGTTCCACGGTGTTTTTTTTCCTCAGCAAAAGAACTTCTAGAAAGAACTATTCGCAACCTAAAAAACTTGAAACGTGCTAAAAAAAACTGGCTAAATCTCCTCTAAATAAGGTAATCTGGATGAAAACTCATTAATAGGGTAGTTAGTGCAAAATATTTAAAATTATGAGGTAAAAATCTAGAATTTACTCATATTTGTAATATTTAGTTTGTAGTCCAATGCGTATCATCGAATAATGCAATTTGGTTGTGCCTATTTTGTAACAGAAGTTATATTTAGTTTATACTTCTGAATACATTGTCTTTTAAAATTATCATTATACCAAATAGTTAAATGTGACAATAATAGAGAGAATTGCACTCCTCTGCGACATTAGTTGGTGACACTTGCATGGATTTTGAGTTTATGTTTATTAATTGGTTAGCGCAATGAACCATACAAAGTTATATTTTGTAGTAAAGGTTATATTTTAGTTTTTATCTTTTGAGACATTATCACTAAATACAATATTTCAATCAAAAGAACTAAATTTAAGAACAATAAAAAGAGCAATTCAGAGGCCTTTGTGAGATTTTTTTTGCACTTGCCATAATTATATCATATATATATTTGTGTGTTTGGTCATGTAGTACCCTCGAATGTCCCGGTACAGATCTCTAAAGTGCAAGTCTAAGGAATATCATATAATGCGTAATTTGGTATAATGTAGCAGAAAAATCTGGAGTATAATGTGCTTATGAGGAGCTTGCTATTGGCTCATTCGTATTGTTTTATGGTCGATTTTCAAATAGCTATACTTAGTCCGACATTGATAGTCATATGATGTGGATCTTCTCAACCATTTCTATTTACCCAAATCTTGATTATTAGATTGAAATACTTTTAATATTGATCTAAAAATAGTTATTTATTACTCAGTTAAGAAAAAGCAACACAGCAGACTCACTTGACTAACTCGTTACAATTGAAAAAAATAATATTAAACTACTCCAATCAAATATGTTTATAATGAGATTTTCATAAAAGCCACACATGATTTTCATAAAATCGTCCACAAACATGTAAAAAATTAATTTTAGAATGTAACATGTTGACCTCCTGCCCCATTGAACATGATTATAGACAAAAGTCTTGATCCAACATGTATTTAAATTTCTTCGGTGTTGCTGACTGTTGTATAAACAACTTTAGTCTTAGAAATTAATTCAAAACTCAAATCACCAGGTTTTATTTTTTTATCAGTTAAACCGAATGAATATTCGTTTAACTCCACGTGGTTGATTTTTCCAACACTAGACATTGGTAGGATAAAAAGAATGTAATATCAAGGTTAATCCAATCCTCGTTGATATAGTTAAATTTTATATTTATTTATAATTTATTTTTATCAAATTAAAATATTATATTGTATAATTATATTACTTAGAGAGCATAATTGCACACACCATTGTTGAAAATATCAATGATGGTGTTTTTGCTATGTAATTATAATTTTTACCATTAAACATACATTTTGGATGTGCTAAATTTGAGTAATATTTTGTGACAAAATTTATATTTAGTTTTTGGAGACATTATAATTTTAAATAAGTCTTTAAACAAAAAAGTTAAATGTGACGACGTAAAGAAAGACTAAACAGGACATCCACCTGATTAATTTGTTTTAATTAATGAGTTTTTTTGGATGGCTAATCAAATGAGTTATAGTGTATATATTTGTGCATGTTTAGGTGTATACTTAGTATCAGCAAATGCCTTTGCAGAGGTCTCTAAGGCATATGTCGAGAAAAATATCTTGATACGGTTTAATAGCGCATGTCTTGGCATAATCAAGTACACAAATCTAAAGTATAATATATTTGTAAGGAACTTGTTATTTATTCATGGATAAGTTCTAAATAACTATAATTTGTTACATTAGCAGCCAGCCGATGGCGGTCTTCTCAACCCTCTGTAATTACGAATATCAATAACTAGACTGGAAGCTTTTTCATATCAATTTAGAAATGATTAATTCTCAGTGGGCTAAGAAATAGAGAAACCATATACTAAGTTAACTTTTTGTGAGTTATAACAAAATAAACTTTTCGATTGACATTATTAAAACTAAATAAATCTTATGAACTAATTAACCATCAAACGTGTTATATGTGGTGTTATAATGCCATGTCCAATAGAAGATTGTTTATCTAGACCCTTAGTGAAGGGGAACAATATAAACACCTAAACTAGTATTGCAACCTTCAATGCAAAATGCTACTACTACGCTTAGATAATCAAAATAGACTAATAAATCACTCGAGCGCTAGGGGCAAAGTGTTACGATCCTTGCCGCTGGCGTCACATACAGGGAATTCAGATCATCATTTGGGTACAATAGGGATACAAATTAGAGAAGTCTTCAGGGAGGAAGAAGCGAAAGGAAGGGGAAAGTGGTTTCAACCACACATAGTTCATCGTCGACGCCCCTCTCAGGCAACGGACAGGGCACATAAAGGTTCCATACATGGGCCGAGCCCGACACAAAATATGCTCACAGTCACAGGCCCAATCACCTGACCCGCTACTACCTAGCCCATGGCACAAAGTTAAGCGTCCGGTGCCAAATTTGGATTGGAAATAAAACCCATGCTAGCAGGAGTACCAAGAATGTTTTTCGTAGCACCCCCATTGGAGGTGGCCTAAGAAACCTTTTTTTTTGTTGAGAAAAGCATGAGATCTGTTACAAAAGTTAAGTGGAAGTACCAAGCATTTCAAACATAATAAAAATTATATCGAGATTCCGTGACCGCCGAACGACCACTACTGCAGCCAGAAAGAGCCGCTGACGCGCCGCTCTCCCTTACCTATAACTTGTCATTGAATCGTTGGCATACCGCTATACTGGTGTTTCAATGGTCAGATATGTCTGCTTATATATTGGGTCAGACCATTGACTAATATGACATTCACCGCCAATTTGTTTGTTCTCCAATAATACAAAATAATTTTTACTATGTACTTGATGCTAAATATCTAACATCTTAAACACTGTATGTAGTGTACTCCCTCTGTTTTTATTTAGTCTGCATATTATGTTTGACAGAAGTTAAACTTTGCAAAGTTTGACCAAGTTTATAGAAAAATATATAAATATTTACGATAACAAATCTATATGATGTGAAAATACATTCAATAATGAATCTAGTGGTGTTGATTTTTTATTGTATATATTAATATTTTTGTTTATAAACTTAGTCAAAACTTACAAAGCTTGACTTTGACCAAAGTTAATATGCGGACTAAATAAAAACGGAGGGAGTAATTTTTCACAAATTTTGGACTAGCGTACCCAGTGCTGAGATTCACTGAGAGAAACTGCAAGCAAGCACCCATTCCACATTGCCCGGACATAAGAGATTTGAACAAAAAACTTAATGTCAATTAGCTAATTTGTTACAATTGAAAAAAGAAAAATCCAATCAATCTTATAACAGATAATTAACCAGAGTGGACTAGAAACGACGTGGAGGAGCCATGGCCGGCGGCGCCATGTGGTGAGAAGAGATCGACGTCAGATTTGGAGCTTGCTCATGCCGAAGTCCCCGCTGGCGTGCACCTCCCGCACCGTCCGGTCATACTCGTCCTCGCCGTACTCCTCCTCCTCCCCCTCCTGGTTGCCGTCGTCCTCGTCGGACGCCTCGCCGTCGCCGGTGCCCCAGCCGTACCCGGACACCGGCTTGTCGGGCTTGGGCACCGTCTGCGCCTCCTGCACGATCTTCATGATCTCCTCCACGCTCTGCGCCGAGTAGGCCGGCGCGGGCGCAGGAGTCGCAGCAGCGCCATTGGAGGAGGCCGTCGCGCTCGCACCGGGGGCGGCGCCGCTGCCGTTGGAGGAGGGGGCGACGTCGACGTGCCGGCGGTTGTAGTAGGCCTGCTGCGCCTCCTCCTTGAGCTCCCGGGGCAGGTTCTTGAGGAACCAGGGGTGCGCCTTGATCTCGGCCATGGTGATGCGCTTGCGCGGGTCGGCGACGAAGATGCGGGAGAGCAGGTGGCGGCAGGTCTGCGAGACGTGCACGTACTCGGGGATCTTGTACTGCACCGACATGATCCGCGCGATGGTCTTGCGGAAGTTCTTGGGGTCCTTGGTGTCCTCGAACGGGTAGCCGCCGACGAGCATCACGTAGAGGGTCACCCCGCACGACCACACGTCCGCGTGCTTCCCGTCGTACTCGCGCCGCGACAGCACCTCCGGCGCGATGTACGCCGGCGTGCCCACCGTCGACTTGGGCCGCGAGTGAAGCACCGACGACTGCACGCCCAATTAAAGATTCGGTGTTCTTGGTTAGAACTCAAAGCCACCACCATGATAGAGGAGAAGAAGAAACAGAGGAAGAAGAAGAACCAAGAGACCTTTGAGTATCCGAAGTCGCAGATCTTGAGGCGTGGCGCGGGGCTGCCGTCGAGGAGGGTGTTCTCGAGCTTGAGGTCGCGGTGGCAGATCTGCATGGCGTGGCAGAAGCTGACGCCGCAGACGAGCTGCTGGAAGAAGTAGCGCGCCTCGTCCTCGTGGAAGCGGCCGGCGTCGCAGATGCGCTCGAAGAGCTCGCCGCCGGCGGCGTACTCCATGACGATGCCCAGGTGCGTGGGCGTGAGCACCACCTCCTTGAAGCGGATGATGTTGGGGTGCCGCAGCGACCGGTGGTTCACGATCTCCCGGAACACGTTCTCGTCGATCTTTTTCATTTCAATCCAGCGAGATTCAGATTCTTGATCAAACATACCCACGCATGAAGGAAGGAAGGAACACGCGTACGTACCCTGTATCCTCGCTCGATGAACTTCATGGCGACGAGCTCGCGCGTGTCCCGGTTGCGCATCAGCTTGGCCACCCCGAAGTTGCCCGACCCGATCTCCCGGACCGGCTCGTACTTCTCCATGCTCCCTCTCTCGATCAGTTGACTTCCGATCTCTCTCTCTCTCTCGATCGAGCTCCTTCCTTCCTCCTGATGTGTTGCTAGCAAAGCAGAGCAGGGGAGAACAGAGCAAGAAGAGGAGGAGGAGGAGGAGAGGGCCGATGTGCGTGGGGGTGGGGGGTGTGTGGACGTGGGGGTTGCTGCTGCTGATGATGAAGATGAGTGGGGAGGGAGCAGATGCGTTGGGTGCGCGGCTGGCCAAGTTATCCTACCACTAATCAATCACATACACTTGTGAAGTAGTAGTATAGTGCCTTGCACTGCTTGGAATCAAGCTGAGGGGGACCTGCATGCTCTGAGCTGACCTCTCTTAACCTCTCTCTGTCTGAGGCAGCAGCCTCATGGATCCACACCACAAGTGTAAAGTGCACTGTATCTGCTTTGCTGTCTGATGCACATCTACATGCATGTACATACACTAGGAAAAGGGAAACTTTCTTCAGAGAGATAATTAGCAGGAGTACTAGAAAATTTTGTTGAAGAAAGCTCCACTTTCCTCTTTGAATTGATGAGTTTATATAGTACAATTAATAGTGGTGTTGCTTTCGGGATGAACTGTTGCTTAGGCTAAAGGGCACTGCTGATGACAGAGCACCAATGCCAACAGATTCCTGAAAGCTCAAAAGTTCCAAAAGCAGATAGATGCGAATCAAATCCTTACATCTGGATATTATTGGAATATGCATCACTGACTAAAAGCAGAGAAGAAAGAGAGAGCGTCCGTCCAGGAAGAAAGGAAGGAAGAAAGATGATCAACTGATCATGACCTGCTAAAGAAGCCGTCCCAATTACCAACCCAACCAAGTCAAATATCTAGGCTGGAAGATGAATTGTATACGCATTGAGAGCCGGCTGTAGAAAAGAATCAGGCCTTGCCTTGTTTGCCAATTCAAACTTCAAAGCCGTCTAGCGGATGATCTATACAGCACGGTAATACAAACATTTTATTCTTTGTACTTGTGCCGTGCTGACAGCGACGGCGCCCCTAACACAACCGCTCCTTGTTAAACCCGTCAGACCGGATATTTTTGGCCTCGTCAGATCCGATGTATGTGTAGACTAGCTACGTGTAGCTCCATAACAAGGCCAACTGTAGTAAATAATCAATCAATCTGTCAGTGGGTGAAAACGACCGAGCTGTTTGTTTCCAGGGACTTATTGATTTAGGACTAAAAAAGTCCCTATAAGTCCCATCTAAACCAAACAAAAGGGAATTATAGAGACTTAAAGTGGGCATTTGGGACTTATGAAGTAAGACTCTCAAGGAGAAACTTATAAGGACTTATAGTTGTAATATGGTCTTTTAGTCCATGTTAAGTCCCAGGAACCAAACAGGTAGGGACTTTTTAGGAACTTAGGACTTATAAGTTGGGACTAAAAAAAGTCCTATGACTTATGGACCAAACATGGTCTGCATGTGATGTGATTCTCAGCTGCATCATGGCCATCACGGCATGGACGGATGAAGACAACCAAGCTTGTGCGACCAAGATGCATGGTGCAGGAACCAAGATGCCGACAGCAGCACGGCGGAGGGGAGTGGACGGTGCACGGTGGGGTCGCCGTCGGCTGCACCGTCTGCTTCGGCAGCTCCTACTGGCTGGCTAGTACTCCCACTCCCAGTGGAGCACGTCTGCATGCAGTTGGTTCCGCCAGACAGAACCCAGATGGGATCCTTCACCTCTTTTCACCTGGACCCAGCCTGCATCCATCTGCACTTTGGATCAATTTGCAGGGGTGATTTGGGCAGGTTACACAAAGTTAGAACCCGGGGGGATACCACAGCAACTGTACTAGTTTAACCGGGGAGCTGAGCAAGGATAATATAGTACTGTACTTAATTCCAGGCTTGATTAGCCAATCTCAGGCCAGCTTAACACCCCAAGAAACCAAGAGAGAGACAAATCCAGAGTGTTTATTTTACTATTAGGATTGGATCTCAGCATGGGCATGGGCATGGTGTGTGACAATGTGACATGCCTACCATGATAGCCACTTCCCGTTTCCTTTACCAAAGTGAACGTGCTAAACCCTACTCTAGCTAACCTAACCTTCCATGTGCCTCATATGTACGATTTGATTTTGATCGAGAAGCCCATGATGGTGAGATCAGGCTAGGTTAATGGACTTCAGCTTGGCTAGCTATTGCTAGTAATTGCCAGCTAGGCTCGCCTCTAAGATTAGTGCAAAAGCCACCTTAACCCTTTTTAAGTCTAAATTTCATGCTCTCGCTGTCCATGGATGGTCATGGCCATGTCACCTTGGTGAAGTAATCAGACAACTTGTTTGTGACTACCATGACATACTAAACATTGCATCACAGATTAACCACCGGCAATTAAGAAATAACACTCCATCGACAGTGGTCTGGACATTCCAGCAAACACTAGTAGAATATTTCCAAGCAAAGCTAGCCTATGGCAGTTTTATTGCTTGGGCCGGTGCTCCAGTGTAAAATAGCAACATCCATATTTACAAGTTCCTTTATTAAAATGCTTTTAATCTTTGATGTCTTCAGGTGCCATGAATTTCCTTCAGGTGAGACTTGATTGCCCCTCTAGCCATGTATCTTCCCAAAATATAGTACTATTACCGTTTCCTACAATGAATTTGGTCTTATTAAAGAAGGCAACATTTGTCCTCATCAACCCCTTTCAAAAAGGGGAACATTCGGCTGCATGGTCACTTGTGCAAGGGTTTTGGATTGCAAATATTTGTTACGCAATAACTATATCCACACACCACTTCCCTCTACAGATAGCCTGCATAGCCATTTACTGAGCAGGCACTTATTCTTTACCTAAGGTTTTCAATCACTAAACCCCCTTGGTCCTTCGGCCTACAAATTATATCTAACTTGGTTCTTTGTGTGCTCGCTGCCCTGCGAAATGGCCTCACTGCCGCGACAATGGTACCAGAGCGGTAAGAACACGTCGTCGATGCCCGCCATGAGCCAGGCCGTCTCGTGCCCTCCGTTAGCAGAGACGTCGTATGCTAGGCCGCCGCGCACATCTGGCATCGCTGTGAGATCCGGTCGAGAGGAGAGGAGGGGGCCTCCGCCTCCGCCGTCCACGGCAAGGGCTTAGCACGACCACCTCCTCCGGCGGCGGCGAGGTGGTGGGAGTGGTTGGTGGAGATGCCGGCGATAGCTATTGGGTTTCCACATGTGTTCCTCTAGGGAGGAGAGATCTGGGGGCCTTTTCCTTCTCTCGACCAAATTCTACCTTAGGCTTCATAAAGTTTACATTTGGCTGATCGACTAGCTTTATGTATGATGATATGAGTCGATGATAAGATCAAGTTAGGTCTCCACCACTTTTGTCTCGAGGTAATGAACATGCACCCGTCCTTCAGCTACAATCTATACACATGGTATTATTTTATTTTTCTCTTGAGAACATGGCCTTTTTTCTTAATTCCTTTTTTTCACCTAAATTTCAAGCTTCCGCTGTCAATGGTCTTGGTCATAGCAGCTTTGGTTAATCAATGCACACAACATATTTTGATCACTATGACATTTCATCACAGATTGACCACCCACAATTAAGAAATTATACACGACCTATGACGAAATGGACCGTGGGGTCATCATCGGCTGGACCATCATGTTCTTACAACTCCTATTGGCGAGTACTCCCAGTGGAGCACCACCAAGGAGGACCTTGATTTCTTTTGTGCCTCCACCATAATCACAGTTTGGAATGGAGCAAAGACACCATTTCGGGACTCCCCTTTGCTGCTTGGGCGCAAACCCAAGGACATCGCCCCGTTAATTTATGAGGCGTCAAGGAGAAAAATTGGAAGGTGAGGGAGGCCCTTTATGGAGATGCTTGGATCTTTAAGATCAATCACACTGCCGTCATCTCCGGTGCCCACATCCGGGAGTTCTTTACATTTTGGATGCTTCTTCATCACTTCCATCTGCAGCAGCATGTTGAGAATAACATTATTTGGAAGCACTCAAATGATGTGATCTACTATACGACCACCGCATACAAGCCCCCCCCCCCCATGGATTTCATGATCTGAAAGGTTTGGGCTCCACCCAAGATGAAATTCTACGGATGGCTAGCTCTACAAGATCGCATTTGGACCGTCGATAGATTGGAGAAACATGGTTAGTAAAATTGTGGTATGTGCCAACTTTGCAAAAGAGAACAAGAAACGAGAGTACACCTTTTCTTCAAGTGCCAGTACATGGTTCGGCTTTGGAACTTGGTCATCAAGAAGTTGGGCCTTGCACACAGGATACCTTCTCTTGGCATCTTGAGGAACCCGTTGAGGACTGGTGGGAGAAGAGAACCGGCATGCAAAACCCTGATCGGCGAGCTTTGGCCTCCGCCACCATGCTAGTTACTTGTACCATTTCGAACGAGAGAAATTCTCGGGTCTTCCATCACAAGAGTGCACCGCCACCGATCCTTCCTCGGAGAGGCAAAACTTTGGGTTGTTGTAGGTGCCAAGACACTTGGAGTAATTTTATCGCGTGAGTAATTTGTCATATCGTGATTGTGGTTCACGTGTAAAACTCGATTCGCTCCTTATTTAATATATGAGGCAAATCTTTTGCCTCCATTTCGGAAAAATAATAGCTAGCTAGTCAATCAATCTATCCATCCACCAGGGGCCAAATTTAGTGTTTTGACCCTTTTGAAATAGCTTAGCTGGATCTGGCCCCCCTTAAAAACAAAAACGGGATTTGACACTTTTTCTACCGCCACCTGACCCAGGGGTAGCCGAACACACCCTACCGCCAGGCTCCCGGGCAGCAGGAGTACTAGAAAATTTTGTTGAAGAAAGCTCTGTTTTCCACTTTGAATGAATGTGCATATATAGTACAATTAATGGTGGTGTTGCTTTCCGGATGAACTGTTGCTTAGGCTAAAGAGAACTGCTGACAGAGCAACAATGCCAACAGATACCTGAAAGCTCAAAAGGCCCAAAAGAACATAGATGCGAATCAAATCCTTACATCTGGATATTATTGGAATATGCATCATCATCATCATCATCACTGACTAAAAGCAGAGAAGAAAGAGAGAGCGTCCGTCCAGGAAGAAAGGAAGGGAGGAAGATGATCAACTGATCATGAACGGTCGAAGAAGCCTTCCAAATTCACAACCCAACCAAGGAAAATATCTAGGCTGCAAGATGAATTGTATACGAATTCAGAGCCGGCTGTATAGAAAATAAAAGATCTTGTGGAGACGGTTGCTCTGAAAAATCAGGCCTTGCCTTGTTTGCCAATTCAAACTTCAAAGCCGTCCAGCAGATGATCGATACAGCACGGTAGAATTCGAAACATTTTATTCTTTGTGCTTGCGCCGTGCTGACAGGTACGGCGCCCCTAACATGACCTCTCGTTGTTAAACCCGTCAGTCAGGCCGGATATTTTTGGCCCCGTCAGATCCGATGTAGTATGTATCCACTAGCTAAGATATATACGTGTAGCTCCATGACACGGCCAACTGTAGTAAACTATCAATCTGTCTATCAGTGGGTGAAAAGGACCGAGCTGCCTTAATTAACATGCATGTGATGTGATTCTCAGCTGCATCCTGGTCATCACGGCATGAACGGATGAAGACAATCAAGCTACTGCGACCAAGATGCATGGTACAGGAACCAAGATGCCGACGGCTGCACGGCGGAGTGGATGGTGGGGTCGCCGTCGGGCCAATAGCTCCTGTGCGACGTTTTTCATGCGAATTGGAAGGAGTGCGACGTTGTTGGAATGAATGGCTGCGATGCGACGTTTTAGAGGCAAACAATAGCTCCAATGCGACATGGCTCTGTTTAACCATGAAATGAAAAACACGAGGGGTTAGCGATTCAAGTTATGACACGCGGGACCTAGAAGTTACTCGCATGCGGGTGGGACCCACAACTTATCCACGCAAGCATGCCCGTGCTCGCATGCGGGTGGGACCCACAACTTATCCACGCAAGCATGCCCCGACCCGAGCCAGCCACGAGCCCGAGCCAGCCCACCCCACCCCCCCCCCCGCCCTCCATTGCTTGCCCTGCCCCTTTCCTTCCCACCTTCTTCTTCCTCTGCTCCGGCAACGAAGCGCGCCGCCGGCGAGTGATGTCTAGCTCGACTTCGGCCTCCCGCCAATCATGGACGCGGTATGGTCCACTGCCGTTGACAAGATGCCCCGATTGCCCGCGCATGGAGCCTCTGAAGCGTTTGATTTGTGTGAGGGAAGAAAATGGCAACCGTGGGCGCGAGTTTGTGAAATGCTTGAGCAAGCCACAGCCGGGGCAGGTTAGATCTGTGTTCTTGACCAATCCTATGGTCTCCTTTCTCCTGATTTCTTTCTTTTTTCCTCGAATTAGGGCGGTGGATCTGGGTGGTGGATCTAGGATTCATGCGCCTCCGGCGCACTGTTTTTCAGGTTCTGAAGAAATGTGGGCATTTTGAGTGGCTCGATGACTATGTTGAAAGGTTGAAATTGGAGGGATCAACCGGAACCCAAGAGCTCAATTTTGGGGGGTGGCTTGCCGTGGAACAAGCCCCCAATTTGGCGGACAGAGCCGATCCGATGATGCACAGTGCAGAACTGAAGTGTGAACTGAAGAAAATTGGCAAGCAACTAAAGCATCTGATCGATTTGAAGCAGCAAGCAAATATGATGGCTGGAGCATTTTATGGTTGTGTCATTGCTATGGGTTTATTTTACTTGATGTTCATCAATCGCTAGAATTTGTTAGAGTTTCAGTTAGTGTGTCAACTAGTTTCAGGGGATTTGTTAGATGAATTTGAATTAGTGTGAAGCAAAACTTGCATGAATTATTGTAATGATATTCTCAGGGGCCCTATTCAGTGTTCATGCTATGTTTCCTCTATTTTTGTTCTTCAGTTAACAGAGTACACACCCAAATTCAGTTTCTAGTAAAAAAAACAAAACTGGGCTGCCGAATAGATGTTGGGCCGTGAGAAAATGGGCCTTGAGAAAATAGCCATGCCCAAGACCAGCCCACCCGCGTAGGGGCACCAGCCCACCTCTAACTTTGGCAAATAAAATGGGGCCCAATAAAATGTTACTTGTCCTTTTATTTTGCCTTTTTCTTGCACTAATTTTTGTGATGGATAATTTTTTGATGCACTAAAGCTAAATGTTAATTGTTTTTATGCATGTCTACTGTTCCATGAACTAAATGAGTTGCATGCTTGCATGAAGTGCCCGAAGTAAATTAGTTTGCATTTTCTAGTTGCACCCATGTCCATAGTGGGTTTGCATGGGGCTCCTAGTTGCATGTCCATGGTTTGGCCAATATTTTGAAGATGTTGTGTGTGGTGATTGGGGTGTAGAAATCCGGGCCCGTAGCAACCCATAGCAATACACGAATAATAAGCAAAAACAACCCCTAGCAATCCACAAATAATAGCACAAAACACAAAATATATATAGTAGCATACCCAATGATTATATAGAAGCATAACGATTATATAGAAGCATACCCAACGATTACATAGTAGCATACTCATAGTTCCACGGGGCATGATAGTCTTACAACTTAAAGTACTAATAAAACTTAATAATAGTAGCATAACTATTACAACTTAAAAAAAACTAATACGATAGATCTAAGCTAGATAGATAGGGGGGCACAAAACGCGGGTTCTTGGGGTTCTTCTCCTCCTCCTCCTCCTCCGGGGCCACCTCGCTCCTCGGGCGCCCTCGCTCCTCCGGGCGCCGCCCTTCACTCCTCCCCCTCCCTGTTGTTGATGGGGTACGGGAGCGTGTGCATGACGCCGTTGTTGGGGAAGATGCCGTTGAAGTCGGTGAAGATATTGTAGGTTGTGAAAGCTATGAACTCACAACCTACCCAAAACGCTCGCCCGAGGAGATGGAAAGCATCGAAAGGGTTAGTGAAAGTGGCGAGGAGCCCAACCACAACGCCGTTGTGGTTGACCTCCTCAACATGGTACATCCGAGGAGAGCCGCGGGGGAGGTGGCGGAAGCCGGCCGCAAGGAAGAATTCCGTTAACTCCCTTGCGCCCTCCACCTCGAGATCGCCCAAACCCTAAGGGTTCTCTCGACATACACTCCGGCCGGGTAGAGCCTTTCCGGCGTGGTTGGGGGGAAGCGGTAGGTGGGGCCAGTGTACTACATGGTCGCGGGGTGGCTCGAGGGCTCGAGGGCTCGATCGGATTTGACGGAGAAGAAGGAAGAAGGAGGGCAGAGGAGGCAGAGGATGGGGTGTGGATGAGGAGGGAGAGGAAGACGATACTGCCCGGCTTAAATAGCCCAAGTGCGTCGTGGTTTCATCGGTGAAGATGGGCGGGCGGCGTTTGGTGGCGCCCTAGAATTAATGGGCGGGCGGCGTTTGGTGGCGCCCCATGAAAGTGTGTACACGAGCGTGAGAAACGGGATGCGATCCTTCTGTGCCACCGGTCGCGGGTCAAGGGGGACGGGTTCACGCACGCGTCTGTGCCGTCGTGGGTCAAGGGGACACGCCTGCCCGGGTTCTCTGCGTGTGCCGCCCGTGCATTCATGCCGTAGCCCATTAATTTGCACATCTTGCTAGTGCCTGGCTAGAGGGAGACGTGACAATAATGGACGCCTTCATTTGCCCATCTTGTAACGGGCAGCACGCCATTTGAACTGCATCGATACCCACATCGATACCCCATGCCAGTTTTGCGTCCTCAAAGAGGAGCACGCCATGTACAGCACGCCATGCAGCGTTGGCTTTTTGGTTGTCTTCATCGGGCTGCTGCATTGTGGCCGGGCGCATGCTTTGATGCGACGATGCATCGGTTGTAATGGTAGGCATGCGACAGCTTACTGCGTAGGGGTGGCGGAGCAGGGCTACGTCGAGGCCATGCATGCAAGCGGGCCCGCATGCAAGCACGGGCGCAGTTCTGCGGGTGAGCATGCATGCTGCGGGTGGGCACGGGCACGCATGCAACGATGGGAATGGGCACTGCGTAGGCTTGGTCCATGCACCGCGTCAACTCTTGTCGTTGGATTCAAATGAACGGTCCTGATGCCCCAACGAGAGAGGCTGATCCAAACCCCACCAATTCAACCAATCAGGGCGTCTCATGCGGATCGATATACACTGTAGCTAACCCTAGCGCCTGATCTCAACCGTCCACGCACAATGATCGACGACCCAGTAGTGTGCGGGGTTTTGAGAGGGGTTTTGAGGGGTTTTGAGGGGTTTCGGCTGATTAGGGTTGAGCATAACTAATTCAAAAAAAATCAAAAAAAATATATAACTTGCGCACATAGTCTTATTATTTCGTATAGTAACGAGAAAAAAAATATAAATATGATTTACATACATTTTTACGAAAAATCCTTCACAAAATTGTCATTCCTCGAACAATGTAGTATGGAGTTCAAGGGAGAGAGTAGTGGGCACCCGAGAGTATAGGTGGGGTTTTGAAAATGAAAAGTGTGAAAACCTCACCAAAACTTCATTTTGGATTGACTAAGAAAGATCTTAACTTACTTTTCTCATTTTCAAGTTTTTAAACTTGTTTTATATATAATTTTCTATTAAACCTTGTTTTTCCAAAAAAAAGTAAATAATAGAAAATTAATTCAATAAATAGTGAGACTTTAGATTTACACTATATAGGTAGAATAGATGTGTAGAAAAATTATTTGTCTGGTTTAGACAAGGTGCAAAAAAACTTGCTTAAATATGAGGCCGTTTACCCTACCTTTGAAGGTCATTTGAGACACACTTTTCATGACTATGAGTTCAACTTACCAAAAGGGCTGGGAATTTGAATTTAAATTTGAATTTTATTTGGCTGGTTTAGGCAAGGTACCAACAAACAAGTTCGAATAGAAATACGGGATACATAGCGACTAGCAGTACGCACCAAGTTACAAATATTATTACATGCCCCAAGTTTCAAAACTGTTCTCTGTTCTACCTCTTCCTACCACGTCGCGTGCCCTTCTTCGCCTTAGCACTTCTTATTTTTGGTTCAACTACACACACAAGTTCACTGATCATCTTGGTTTTTTTCACTGGTCTTTTCAACACCTCGCCAACACCCTCGTGATCAGTGTCTTCAGTCTCAATGTTGACAGCTGTTTCAGTTTCTTCGGTGTGTACCTCAACATGGGTTTCTTCAGTCTGAACCTCGACACGCTCAGGTTCAGTTTCAACCTCGAGAGCAGTTTCTTCAGTCTGAATGTTGACTGCAGCAGGATTTTCTTCACTCTGCTCAGGCTGAGGCACACTTCTCTTCTTTCTACCGCCATTGACTCTTACTTTTTTTGTCGGCCAACACTGTTCAACAACAAGGGGCTGACTTGCTCGCTTCCTCCTGGCCATTGCGAAAATGGTATATATATATATATATATATATATATATATATATATATATATATATATATATATATATATATATATATATATATATATATAGTAATTGGAAAAAAGCACCAAATCAAAACACAGACAAATAAACAAGAACATACTTTGGCTTATCAGGAGTGTAACGGCATTTGACAGATCCCACTCTGTGCCCAAGTTCCTGGCACAACTTGCATCTGTTTTTGTTACCTTTTTGGGCCCTTTTTGGCTTTCCATCTTTATTTCCCTTCTTACTACTCCCACCTTTCTCAAACCATGCCTTGAATCTACTCTGTTTAGGCCTGCCAGCCTTTCTTTTCGTCAAGGGAGGACACATGGAAAATTCAATGTCCACTTCAGGCCACTGAGACTGATCTGTTAGTGCTGGAATTGGAGTAGCATATGCAGCTTTGAATTTTGCTACCGAATAATATTCATGCAAATATGGGTGCATGTTTATCTTCGGTTGGGATGCTAAGAAGAGAATGGCATGCTCACATGGTTTACCAGTGTGTTGCCACTCGAGGCAAGTGCAATCATGCAATTTAGTGTTAACAACATGTCTCCTTCCAGTTTTGTTATATCTAACTTCAGCACCCCAAGGTGAAGATTTTTCAACAAAAAAATGTGAAAGTCATCTGCTCCTATTGACCACCTGTTGTACCACTGCTAGAAGCTTATCACCTTGCAGACAATCACCTATCCTTCTTCTCAATTCCCACAACCGCATGAGCATGATCCTGATTTGGTCAACCATGTCATGCACAGGCAAATCTTTTAAATCCTTCACCTTGTTGTTGAAACTCTCTGCCAAATTGTTGTTGATGTGGTCACACTTGATGGCAGTGTTGAATGCTGACCTGTACCATAACAAAGAATGGTAGGTGTTCAGCCATGGACCAAACTCATCACATGCTGCCATTATCTTATCAAGATGATATTTGTGTGTCTGTCTAGTGTAAGATCTTGCTGCTGGCCACATGCGCCCAAATTCTTCTCCTCTAAATTTTTTGATCAAATTCATCCACAAATGACCGAAGCACTCCCTCTGCTCAGCATGTGGGAAAACATTTTTCACTGAATTTTCAAGCCCCTTGCATGCATCTGTGTGTATAGCCAAAGGTGACACTGGCCCTAGGCATCTTTTCAACTGGATCATGAACCATGTCCATGAAGCCTCTGTTTCTGACTGAAACAAGCCAACAGCAATAGGAAACATCCAGTTGTGTCCATCTAGAGCATTGCATGCTGCCAACTGACCATTCCACTTGCCTGTCAAAAATGATGAGTCTATGCTCAAATATGGACGGCACCCTGCTTTGAACCCATCAATGCAAGGCTTCAAAGCCATAAAAAACTTGGAGAACTTGACTTCACCTTTGGCTGATACCTCTGTATCTATCTCCACAACACTGCCAGGTGACCTCTTTTCCACCTCTGCTTTGAAGTTGTAAAGCATCCTAAATGTATTTGCCCAATCACCATATAAATTTTTCATTGCCCTTTGTTTTGCCTTCCACACTGTGGTATATTTCAGTTTAATGGGGTACATCTTTTCCAAGTCTACTTTGAGTTTCTTCGCAGTACTGTTTGGTGTTTTGGCTAAAATTGGGGTGATCTTTTCTGCAACCCAAAGTTGTGATGTCATGGTTGATACTCTCTGTGAACTTGTAATACAAGTATGTTGATTGGGGATTTGGTTAACCCTGACAGTACTTCCATCAGGTTGCAGTCTAGCAGATATGTACCACTTGCAAGGCTCACACTACCATCAAATCCTCTGCACCCCGCATAAAACTTCTTTCTATCAGTCCAAACAGTCTTGGCATCAAACTCATGTTTCACTGCATAAGTCTTGAAACACATTCTAAACTCCTTCATGCTTGGGAACAACTTGCCTACTTCAATGACAGGGTTTTCTTTGTCATACACATGCACCAGCTCATCATCATGTGCATCATCTACCTCATCTGCAGCTTGTTGCATTAACTGTCCATCTACTTCTTCATCAGCATTAGCAGGCAAACTAGATTCACCCCTCTCCTGCTTATCTCTGTCATCGAATGGAATGCCAAAAAGTTTGGCCATCTCAATGTCAGGCATTGGTGCAATGACCAAATCAGTAGGCTCATCTAATTCAACTACATTCCAATCAATAGTTGCTGCAGTTTCAGTTTCAGTTTCAGTCCCAGTCGACTGTCCCTCGGGTATTACTGTAAGTTCAGTACACATGGGAATCAATGGCCTCTGTGTAGCCCAATCATCATCTACCATCTGCGCAGCCAATTGTGATGGCACATATCCAACCTTCGAAAAAATGTTCAGATCAACGAGCTCAGCAAAAAAAATTAGCCCGTTTGCTTGTCCAGCCGTTTTGCCGATCGATTTCTTCAACAATCTGTTCACCATCTTCTATTCTCACATACTCTCCTTTCCAATCATCAAACCGCAACAGTGATACTTCTTGCTCTGGACCCCAAACAATATTCTCGCCAATTTTTTCCACCCATTTCTTCACTGCCGTCTCTCCCATGTTCTGTAGAACTTGTGGATCAATCTCTGTAAACTCAACCTCCCATTTAACAATAGTGTCTCTCTCAATGATCTGTATGCTACCATCAACTAATTTTGCCTTTGATGGAAAGAAATTGACTGTCAATTCGAAGGTCCGAGCGGCAGCATCCCCTCTATCAGTGGCGGACAGTGTGAGCCCGTGAGAAAAAGCAGACGAGGCCACCACCTAATTGCAATGCAAAATTGGATTGGAGAGAGGCGCATTACCTATTCGAAGTTGAATCTGGCGGCTCCATCTCAGTATGCCCACGGGCTCCCCTCACAACCTATCAATTCCGCAAGCGAAAACAGAGGAAATGAGCTGAGATCTACGGGCCGGAGAGAGGAACGGGAGGGCGACTAGGGTTTGAATTCACTCACCATTTTCTGAGGACGAAGGCTCCGCCGCCGTTGAGAACGAGGGCTCCGTCGCCGCAACCGAGAACGCAAGATCCGCCGCCACCGGAGAAGAAGGGGGGCAGAGTGGCGGGCCCGGCACGGTCGGGCGGCAGGGCACGGTCAGCTGTTTTGAGGAACAATTAAGTTGGACCCACATGTCCTAACATAAACGGACGGGCTTGGTTGACGACCAATTTAACCACATTTAACAGCCATGTCGTGCGTGGGCTATTTGCCTGCTCAAAATTGTCGCACCACAGCCATTCATTCCAACAACGTCGCACTCTTGCCAATTCACCTCAAAAACGTCGCACAGGAGCTATTGGCTCGTCGCCGTCGGCTGCACCGTCAGGTTCGGAGACAGCACCTTCTGGCTATACCACCTAGCTGAGCTGAGCTTAGCTGAGCTAGCTAGCCAATCGATTTGATAGCGTCCCAGCGTGATCTATGGCTTCTTTTCACCTGGACCCATCCTTCATCCATCTGTACTTTGGATCAATCAGTGGTTTCATTGGCAGAGTCAATTTGCCGAAAAAGGGTTTCCCCCCGCTTTGTATCCCAAAGCAACCAACACCGATACAGAATCGCTGGGGTGAACAGCACAACAAGCCCAAAGAAAAAAGAAGAAGAAGCAAATGCCAACAACGGCAGCTCGACAGAGCACGGATGACCCGCCACCGCTATGCCCACCAAAGACAAACCACTACAACCCGAGGCTCCGGACCACCGCGTACAAAACAGCACCTCCAAGAAGGAAAGCGACGTCGACGACGCTGCTGCCCGGACATGTCCTAGGGTTTCCCCGGCACGCGGAGGGAGGTGGGGGATGGATATCACCGACACCCTCCAGGAAGGAATGGTGGCACCCGCAAGTGTCACCGCATCGGGGCCGAAGACCGCTAAGGATTTCTCCCGAACTCCAATCCCCGCCGCCCAACGGACCGGAGCCGACCAGCCAGATCGCCGCCCACCACCATGCGTCATCGCGGTTGCGCCGTCACCCACGCCGCCTCACTGCGAACACCATCACGAGGCCAAGAGGACCGGAGAGACATGCCCCGCGGAGGGAGAAGCAGCACCGAAACCGAACGGGAGGGAACCACCTCCACCGTCGTCGTGCGGGAGGCCAGAGCCTCCGGCACCGTCGCGGTAGCCGTCCGGACGCAGCAGCAGGGCATGCCAGGCCACCCCTGGCCTAGCCAGGCCCGAAACGGGCCTGCTAAGCCCCGCCGCCACGCTGCAGCAAGCCGGCGATGGCGCCGCCAACACCCTGCCGCTCATCGCCTCTCCCCCGCCTCCCGGAAGCCACGAAGCAGACCCACACCGCCGCCGGCCCGCCCAGGCCCAGATGGGGCCCGAAGGGCCTAGATCTGGGCCGAGCGGGCGCCGCTAGATCGCGCCGCCGCGTCGCCCCGCCGCCAACGGCGACGCCGCCGTCCAGAAGCCCGCCCCCCGCTCGCGCCAGGAGCCACCGCCGCCGCGCTGGACCGCCGCCGCCTAGAAGCACCGCCCGGGTTCGCCCCGTCCCGCGCCGGCGGACACCCGAGAGGGGAAAAGCCAGGGGGCCGCCGCCACCAGCGTCGCCCGGGCCAGGCCCGCAGCGGGCGCCGGCGACGACGGCAGAGAGGAAGAGGGAGGGAGAGGCGCGCAGGGAGAAGACTGGGCGCGGCCGGCCGCCCGCGGGGGCGGCTCGGTCGAGAGAGAGAGATCTATTTCTTCCCTGGCAGAGTCAATTTGGGAAGATCATTTGCGAAGGTTAGAGAAAGCCCGGATCTGGGGGCACCCCAACAACTCTACATAGTAAATCGGGGAACTAAGCAAGGATGTAGTACTTAATTGCAGGCTATTATCCCGTCTCGTGCCAGCTTAAACACCCCAAGAAACCTAGCAAGAGAGAAATCCGGAGTGTTTATTTTACTATCAGGATTGGATCTCGCGTTCTCGACCAGCATGGGCGTGGTGTGCGACAATGTGACATGCCCATCATGACAGTGACGGAGCTACTTGGAGGCCAACCTGGGCCATGGCCCCCCCCCCAGCTCATAAAAAACATGCAAATATGCCTTAATATTTGGTCTAATTTTCGACTAAAATCAGTCTAAACCAATCATGTTTGCCCCCCCTTCAGCCCATGCCCCCCCCCCCCCCCCCCATAATTTCATCTCAAGCTCCGCCACTGCATCATGATGGCCACTTTTCGTTCCCTTTGCCCAAGTGAACTCAGTTCTATCTAAGCTAAGCTTCCATGATGGCCACCCATGCTTTTGTTTTGCCTCGACGTAATTAACTTCAGCTTGGCTAGCTCTTGCTGTATTTGACAGCTAGCTTCGCCTCCAAGTTCAGTGCAAAAGCCAACTTACCCTCTTTTTTAAAATTTTAACTTTCAAGCTTTCGCTGTCCATGGAAGCTTTGGTTAAATAATCAACGCAGGCGACTTGTTTGTGATTACGGTAACATTGCATCACAGATTAACCACCAGCAAATAAGAAAACATACTTAATCAACAGAGATTTGGAGTTTCAAGCAAATACTACTACCCCCAATGCAAATTAATTGACACAGACTTAGTACAAAGTTGTACTAAGTGTGTGTCAATTAATATGGATTGGAGGGAGTAGAATATTTTCAGGCTAACATATCATGTGGAAGTTGTACTAGTCGGACCGTGGTTCCGCATACGTGCTTGGCAGGAAAATAAAAAAAATCGGTCTTGACAAGTTTCTCTACTGAAATATATTTTGAGAGACAAATCTTAGATCTCTAGTATTCATTTGCCCTTAACCTAACGCACGTTAATCTTACTTCTCTTGAAGCAACTGAGGATGATGCAGTCAGATCTTAGTCCGTGTCACCATTTACGGACAGGGTTCAGTTCAGTTTTGCAGGTAGTAGGATTCATTTTCCTGTGTGACCTATATGTTGTTTTGATGGCCAATCTGCCAAGTTATTTTAATCAAGTCTAATTACACAACAATACGGTGCTCCATATGGTACCAACAAATGATCTCATGCAAGACCGAACTGAAAAATGAGTTCACAAACCAGAGTTGCAAAAAAACGGTTTCAACAACAACAACAACCAACACGGCAGAGTACCCTTTAGTTGTAAATGGTCTTGATCGTAGCCGATGTGATTCACAGAGCCCGTGTAGAAGAACTGGACGAAGATTGCGACATCCATTTGCTGGATGACATTGTAGAATCAATGATCCGGGAACTCCATCATCATAACTTGCCGAACCGCCGTCTCACAATTCTGTAGCAAGACGTTCTTCAGTGCCAGGAGCGGAGGAGCATTCTCGGGAATTGGTCATCCTAAATGTAGCAATAACCTCAATGAGAAGATGGAATGAATTCTCACGAGTGAACGCACGCCAGACAAAATGAACTTGAAGTTTGTTCAATTTCACATCATGTTTTAATTTTTCTTACATGATTGATCGTCATTAGTGGTGGGCCACCAAAAATGGGACACATAGAGTGGGACCTTTCGGTCTCTAGTGGTGTGCCGTCCATGACTCAGGCCACTAAAGTCAGAAATATTAGCAGCCAAGGATAATTTACCACGCCCCTAGTAAGTACTCCCTCCGTACAAAGTTAGTATAATGTTGGGTCATCTATTTTGGAACGGAGGGGGTAGTAAGTACGGCGGTAATGGTCCTGGTTTGGATTTCAGGTGGATCTCGGCAAAATAGCCCGCACCGTTAGCAACGGAAGTACTAGTGGTGTGGATGTTGTCCCGACGCCACTAATAAGACATGGATGGTTGGATTGTTTGGCCCCGCACACTAGTGACACGCGAACAATTAAGCATGCTGCTAGTGCTTGTCTGTAGCACCTTTCAAAGTTTGCACGTCATTTATATTTTGTCAAATTCAAATTACCAGCAGCTTTCGTAGTTGGGACAATTCCACTAATTATCTAGACCTATAAGGGTTTCTCTACTATTATTAAAAAATGGTCATGTGTTTTACAAAAAATGTTTGCATAATTTAAATGTTGTTAATGTGTTTATCAAATCAAGTTCATTTCCTTACAAGTCTGTATATATATAAATGAGAGGCGATTTCCTATGCATGGTGGCAGCTACACACCCTTTGGCATAAGTGTCTTTTCTTTATATATGAGGTGTCGAGTTTCTTATGGTATTGAAACGAGTGCATTTTTTTGTATATGAATGACTTTTTCTCACTTCTCTTTGCCTTTTTATTACCCTTTTGACACAAATGCCCTTTCTTTGTGTAGAAAGGGCCTTTTTTCACTTCTCTCAGTTTTTTGCTTGCATTTTTGGCATAATTGTTTGTTCGCTTGCCTGGCTAGTCCAAAGTCACGATATGTTCGTTATAGAGTTATTTTTCATATTCCAAAATAATTAGAGGTAATATTGGGGTTGTGCGTAGCTACCACCATGGGTAGCAAATTATTTCCGATATATTGATTAAAAATAAGGTAAAATAGAAAATAAAAAAGTATAAAAAATTTAAAAGGGGAAAAGACAAAACAAATATTTGAGACCAATAATTCGGTTATCAGATTATAATTTTATATAACGAGTCATATTTTATGTTATCATAATATGCCGCTTATTTACAAGACAAAATATTTCAAACAATACTTGGATTTATAATTAAGTCATAAACAAAACAGATCATTAGATGGACACAACCATCGATTGAAATATAAGTCGCTTCTAATCATATATCCTTTTTTCTTTGGTAACACCCACCAATTTGCGTGTAGTTATCAATGTTTTATAAACTATACTCAGAATAAAAAATTGATAAAACTAAATTTGAACATTTGTTCTCTATTTAATATTTTGTCAAAGTTGTGTAGAATATTTTTCAATCGATCTTACATTAGCCCATTGGTATGGGCCAATAACATGTACTATTAAGATCGATGCAATCAATATTTATACTAAACTTTTATATATTCTAGGATGCAATTTTATAAATATAAAATTATGTTTTATCTATATTGTTTGGTTAACATAATTAACCAAATGAAATAATATTCTCAAATGACTTAAAAATATCTTTCAACCCACAACAACTTAAATGTGAGAACCATAAAGGACAACAGACATGCCTCTATGAAATTAATTTGTGACACTTGCAGGATTAACTATACATGTGGTGTACTCGTCTATTTGTAATATTCTCAAATGTCCCATGTTCAATGTGTAGGTCATGCAAATATCTTGTTAACATTTTATAGTGTATGACTGGATAAGTCTCCCGGAGATTGCACAATTGATGGGATCAGACTCATGAAAACCGAGGTTAAAAAAAAAAAGAACTTTGGTGGCTTTGGGACTTGCAGCAGCAAATAAGGATTGTAGCACAAGAAAGACTCCTAAAAAACCATACACATCTATTGTTGAGAGACTGCATCCCATGCACATATTGGTCTTAGTTGTAATTATAGGGGAACGTGTTACACAACCAAATTTTGGCTACACGATCACACCCAGCAACACTATGAATATGGTGGGTAATTATTAAACTCACCAACTAGCCGAGCAGTGGACAGAGTGAAGAAGTTGGTGAAGCGTGACGATTCGGGCAGGGAAGTTATACCTCCTAGCCGCATGACGAATCGAAGTGGACGGCCCCTCCGAGGTATCCACGCGTTCCATAGTAGTAATATGGAGGCACTCCGACGTCAAGGAAGAAAGCCTAGAGGCATTTCCGTCTAATTAGAAGTCTAACTAAACACAGTGGTTGGGGGTGTGTGGACGTGGGAGTTCCTGCTGCTGATGATGAAGATGAGTGGGGATTGGGGAAGGAGGGAGCAGGTGCGTTGGGTGCGCGGTTGGGTAAATTATCCTACTACTAATCAATCACATACACTAGTCTGTGAGTATAGTACCTTGCACTGCTTGGAATGAAGCTGAGGGGGACCTGATCTGATCTGACCTGTCTTAACCTCTCTCTGTCTGAAGCAGCAGCCTCATGCATCTACACCACAAGTGTAAAGTACCATGTTCATGATGTACACCCTCTATATGTACAGTAGGAAAAAGGAAACTTTCTCCAGAGATAATTAGTAGTAGTACTAGAAAATTTTGTTGAAGAAAGCTCCCCTTTCCTCTTTGAATTGATGTGAATATATAGTACAATTAATGGCGGTGTTGCTTTCGGGATGAACTGTTGCTTAGGCTAAAGGGCACTGCTGACAGGCAGAGCACCAATGGCAACAGATACCTGAAAGCTCAAAAGGTCCAAAAGCAGATAGATGCGAATAAGATCCTTACATCTGGATATTATTGGCATATGCATCATCATCACTAACTAAAAGCAGAGAAGAAAGAGAGAGGAAGAAGAAAGGAAGGAAGATGATCAACTTATCATAACCCAACCAAGGAAAATATCTAGGCTGGAAGATGAATTGTATGCGAATTCGGAGCCGGCAATGGAAAAAGATCTAGTGGAGGCTGTTGCTCTAAAAAATCAACCCTTGCCTCGCTTGCGAATTCAAACATCAAAGCCGTCCAGGGGATGATCGATACATCATCATGGTAAATACAAATATTTTATTCCTTGTACTTGTGCCGTGCTGACAGGGACAGCGCCCCTAACCTCTCGTTGTTCAACCCGTCAGAACGGATATTTTTGGCCCCGTCAGCTCCGATCATCCGATGTACTCCCTCCGTTCCAAAGAACTGTAGTATTAAACCATCAATCTGTCTATCAGTGGGTGAAAAGGACCGAGATACTACCTTAATTAACCTGCATGTGATGTGATTCTCACTTGCAATGAATCCTAGCCGTCACGGCATACGAGATCGGATGAAGACAATCAGCCGAGATGCTGACAACGGCACGGCGGAGTGGACGGTGGGGGTCGCCGTCGGCTGCACCGTCAGGTTCAGAGACAGCTCCTCCTGGCTATCTACCCAGTGGAGCACCACCCAGCCAAGCTCAGCTAGCTAGGTAGCCAATCGATCTGTCCATCCACCAGGAGCTGCCTGCGCCTGCACTTGATACACACAATTTTATCCCACGTGGACCCAGCCAGACCAATCAATGGTTTGATTTGCAGGGTCAATTTGGGCAGGCCAATCACCGTTGGTTGAATTTGTAGTGGCTGTCCTTGTGGTGCAAAGAGATGATTTGTGCGGACATGGTTGTTGCTGTAATTTGTCGATCGCTGTTTTGATTGCTTTGATTTTTTTCTCTCGCTTAGACAAGGCCTTGGTCTGTATGATTTCTCTATTTGCTGACGTGGTTGTTTATACGTGCATTGATGTTGACTGTGTGCATCATAATTATGCAGAGGTCATGTATCTGCTTATTGTGTTTGTATTCGTTTAATGCTTTATATTGAGTAAATAAAATTTAGGGCACCGGCAACTGTACTAGTTTAAACAGGGAACTCCACTTAACACAACAGTTAGCTGCTGACCTGATTAGCTATTCTCTGGCACCACATGAAACGAAGGAAGAGACAAATCCCAGTGGATATTTTATACTATCAGGATTGGATCTCGATCGACCAGCATGGGCATCAGCGCTTGGTGCCACACATACATGCTGACTACTTTTAGTTTGCTTTACCCAAGTGAAAGTGTTGGCCTAGTTCTAGCTAAGCCTGGTTACCATGGCGGCTTTGGTTAACTAGTCAATGCCGGCAACTTGTTGTGATTACCGTGACATTACATCACAAAAAAAGAACACCGGGCGGTTCACAAGTACTCCCTCCGTTTCTAAATATAAGTCTTTGTAGATATTCCATTAGATGGACTACATACGGAGCAAAATGAATGAATCTAAACTTGAAATGCATCTATATACATCCGTATGTGATTCATAGTGAAATCTCTACAAAGACGTATATTTAGATACAGAGGGAGTACCTTACTTGGTCGACGGTGCCATGGACGTTCAAGTAAACAGTACAGTATAATAATATAATTAATCACGACTCAATTCTTTTGGTGGCTTATAAACAACCATCACTTCTCTAAGCCGCTAAATTAATTGGGCCTATACAGAAGCTAGGCAAGCACGGGACAGTTATATCCTTCAGTGAAATGTTTCCGATGGAGAAATTGTCCGCATTTCTAGGACTAGGTGCCCTAAGGCTGGTTGTAATGGGGAGTATCATATACTAGTATCATGCATATGATACTAGTGTATGATACTACCTCCGTAATGCATAGTATCATATATTAATATCATGTAGTACTTCATTTATTGCCATGCATGACACAAGGTAGCATAGCATTTAATATGATACGGTATCATGATATGATACTACACCCTCTCTTTCTTTATTTATTGCTATGACACCTCATCAAAATTGCCTAGTTGGCATGCATGATACTAGCTATGATACTACCATTACGACCAGCCTAATGCAATGCGTTGAACATGCATCGGCTCGACCAATTGATCTTGATGCAGTCAAACCTCCCCCGGATATCATTTACTAGTAGGGTACCGTTAATTATTGCAACAAGTACAACTCATTTTCTTAGTTTATACATCATAAATGCGAAAGCTATTTGTTTAGTTTAGACATCATATGCAAATGTCATCTGCTTAGTTCTCTTTATAAATCATATATGTGAATTATATCAATGTCATCTTATATACTTATACAACATGCTTGTTTATTATGTTATGTCAACCTATTTAGTAAGGGATCATATAATTATTATCATGCCATCCTATCTAGCTAGACATGATTCTCTGTGTAAAGTGCCCTGTTCTGTTATCTAGGTGCAATTCTCTGCTTTACTGTCATAGGAAAAGAAAATTTTCTCTAGGGAAATAATTAGTACTAGTAGAATTTTTTGTTGAAGAAGCTCCCCTTTCCTCTTTGATTTAGTGTGCTTATATAGTACAATTATTAATGGTGGTGTTGCATTCCACTTGAACCGTTGCTTAGGCAAAAGGGAACTGTTGACAGATAGAGCGCCAATGCCAACAGCTACCTAAAAGCTCAAAAGGTCCAAAAGTAGATATATGCGAATAGAATCTTCACACCTGGATATTATTGGAATGTGCATCGCTAAAAGCAGAGAAGCGTCCGTCCAGGAAGGAAGGAAGACGATCATGACTGGTTGGAGAAGCTGTCCAATTCCCAACCCAGCCACGGGAAATATCTAGGCCAGCGTGCACTTTAATTGAATACGAATTCAAAGACGGCAGAAGAAAAAAATCTACTGAAGTGGAGACAGTTGCTCCTTAAAATCAGCCTTGCCTTGTTTGCCAATTCAAAGTCAGGGATGTAATTACAAACATTTTACGACGCGTTTGGTTCGCCAATTTTGCACCGCCTCCCGATTACATCGCTTCCCGAAAACGTTACGGGCGTTTGGTTCGGCTGGGCCGGTTTCCGTTGCCGTGTAACCGGATACGTCGCTTCGGAAAGCCGAAAACAGGGCACACCGAGTGAAAACAGAAAACGCTCGTCTCTGTAATCAGATCCACTTTCCCTTCCTCCGCTCGTCCCGACCTCGCCTCCACCATGAGCTCTCCCCGTCGCCGCCACGACCTCCCCTCGCCGTCGGAGTAGGAACGCCGGCCTCTCCTCCTCCGCCGCAAGATCCAAAGCCGGACCTCTCCAAGCTCCGCCCCAAACAGCTGGTCCACTTTCTTTCCTCGACGCGAACCTTCCCTGGATCGGCATCTTCGACAAGAACCACGGTGCGCCACCTCCCCTCTTCCCTCCCTCCTCTTTTTCTCGTGCTCTAGTGCCCGGATCTATCGTTTCCTTTCCCTGAACTGGAAGATCCAAGCGTTTTGGCCGAACTGTACTCTGGTTAGGGCTTCAGACTTAGTCGACCAGTTGAGATTTGGGTACTGTTCATGGATGTGCGCATGACTGGAATATATTGAGGGATTCTTTGGTGGAATCAGTAATTTTTGCTTCCTCGTCATACTGTGATTTGTTGTCCCCAACAAATGAGGTGGTCAGATCCTTTTCTCTGTTGGATATAGATAAATAAAGTAGTTGTATTGGATCACACTGCATTGTACTGTGCTTATATAGGCTGCTTGTTGTTCAATCAGAATTTGATGCTTGAGAATTGCATGGATTGCTCATATTGTATTGTACTGTACTATCTCACTATAAATCTGATGCTTACTGCATTACCTAGATTTTCTTGTGCTCTTTTGTTTTGCGAGGGTGACACTATAAGAGAATAGCTATGGAGGAGATAATATGAATAATATGAGTCATGCATGCCCTTGATAGGGAAGAGGCTGCTTGTTATTTAAAGAATAATTTGATCCTACAGTTTCTTGTGGATCACATATGCTGTACTGCACCGCTGTTGTGGCCTCAGTGAGAGTGTGTGATGTATCCTGTTTTAGTTTGTTAGGTTGCAAAGGAAACATGTTTGGAGCTGTCTTTCCTTTTCATCTCTATAGTTTTGCACTTGCCCTGTGGTGAGGCTGGTTGTTAAAACTCTGGTACTCGTTTGGTTTCTTTCTTTATTGATTGGAGCCGGGGGTTTGACCCCGAAAAAAAATATGATGTACTGTACTGTACTCATATAGGTTGCTTGCTATTTAAGCAGAATTTGACGCTTCAGAATTCTTGTGCCCTTTGTTTTGCTGAGAGTAATTTCATGAGCTAAGGAATATATTGTACTATACTCATATATATATTGATATATACTCATATGACCTCAAGATACACAATATTTATAATTTTGTGCTGCATTTTTATTTTCAGCATTATGGCTCGTCTTCCTTTGGCCACCACGAGATCTCGACGAAGGAATTTAGCATTTAGGAATATTTCGATTAGCATCATGCTTATGTACTATTATATATGGTTATTATTTGCACTAGTCTATAAAAGGAGGTTGTGGAAGATAGAAAAGAGGATTAGAAATAGAGAACTTAGAGCCGCACATTTGTACCAACTCATTGGCGAGAGTGATGTAGCTTGCATACAGGAGCTTCGCATGGACAGGAGGACATTCCACAAATTGTGTGAGATGGTTAGAGTTACTGGTGGTCTAGAGGGCACAAGGAACACATCGCTGGAAGAGATAGTGGCTACATTCTCTACATAATATCACACCATCTAAAAAATAGAACAATCAAGAAGTTCTTTTATCGAAGTGGTGAGACGATAAGCAGAAATTTCAATAAATGTTTGCTGGCTGTTTTGAAGCTCCACAACCTACTACTTAAGAAACCAGAGCCTATACCCGAAGATTGCACAGATAATAATTGGAAGTATTTCAAGGTAAATTATCTCTGCATGAAAATTTTAGTGTCGGTCACATGATATAATCTGATTAGTAGTATAACACACTAATATCACCCATGATGTTCATGTTGTAGAATTGTTTGGGTGCATTAGATGGTACACACGTCAAGGTTACCGTCCCAGCTAATCTAAGAGGGAGGTATAGGTCAAGGCTGGCTGATATTGATACAAATGTTTTGGGTGTATGTGCACCCGACATGCAGTTTATTTATATATTACCTGGCTGGGAGGGTTCGGCACATGATGGTCGTGTTCTTAGAGATGCTATTTCGAGGTTGGATGGGTTTCGAGTCCCTCAAGGACAATACTACCTTGTTGATGCTGGCTACACATATGCAAATGGATTTTTAGCTCCTTATCGAGGTCAAAGGTACCACTTAGGTGGTTGGACTGCACAAAACCCACCACGCAGCGCAGAGGAATATTATAATATGCTGCACGCTAGAGCTAGAAATATTATTGAGAGATGCTTTGGAAGACTCAAGGGCCGGTGGGCGATTTTGAGGTCTCCATCATATTTTCCTATCAAAACTCATTGCCGGATTATAATGGCATGCGCTCTATTACACAATCTGATTTTACAAAATATGGCTGAGGATCCACTCGCTGGTGAGGATGGGATGATGCAAGATAACATGGAAATCTTGGAGGGAGAGAATGATGAACCTGAATTATCACTCATATATCAACATCTAATGAGTGGACTAATTTCCGGAATACTCTTTCTCAAGGGATGTATAATAGCTATAGAGCTAGAGGCCACTAAGGTTTGTGTTTCGGTGGATGATTGTAGATGTACATACATGCTTGTTTTAATTATAGAAATCTGAATATCTCATGAACTAATTTAACTTGTGCATTTTATAGGTATGGACAACATGGATAGCTCAAGTGTTGCACATGGCAGGGGGAAAAACAAAAGAAAGTGGACAACAATGGAGGACGATGAGCTAGTCAATGCTCTCTATGATCTGTCATTGGATCCACGGTGGAAAGGTGATAATGGTTTCAAGAATGGGTATTCCTCAGTGCTGAAAAGTAGGTTGGCTGAAAAGGTACCTGGTTGTGGTCTTAGTGCTGCCCCACACATTGAGTCAAGGGTGAGATACTTTAGGACCAAGTATGGAGCAATTGAAGTTATGCTTAAAAGAAGTGGGTTTTCTTGGGATGAGAATAGGAAAATGATCCAGTGTGAAAAACAATCATACGAGGAACATTGTAAGGTATATAACTCCAGATGCCTATTACTTTTGCATTACATTTTCTACTTGTGGCCATATGGATTATCCAGTTGACATCTCTTGTATTACTACTTCTACTAGAAGTGAGGTCCTATTGGATACCTCCTTTCCCTTCCAGTCACATTATTTCATAGATATAGATTGGAGAAAGTGCTTTTTCTGGTTCACTGCATGATTTTTCTTTACCTTGTAAGTTGTCGCACCGCATGACCTAGAAAACTGAGAACGTATGGAACTTCTTGAACAATATTTTATCTATTGATTATGGTTGTAGTAGAGTTAACCAAAAATATGATTTCCATGCTTATTGTATTTTGCAGCTTCACAATGAGGCCAAGGGCTTGTATGGTGTGCCGTTCCCTTATTTTGATAAGTTGGCTGCAATTTATAGCAAAGATATAGCTACTGGGGAGGGTGCGGAAGGTTTTGGCGAAGCTATAACAAATTTGCAGAATGAGATTGTTATCGAGGATGAGATGAATGATGAAGAGGAAGATGACAGAACGTCAAGAGAGACACCTAGACGGTCTGTTGACAGCCAATTCACCGCTGATTCTACAAACTCTAAGAAGAGAAAGAAAGGTAACGGGTCTCGTAGGTCAGAATCAACGGATCCTTTTCTCACCATGTTTGGAGATGTAAACAGCCAGCTGAAGAGTGTCACTCAGAATGTCGGCCAAATGGCAGCAACAATGGAACGCGAAGCTATTGCCCAAGAGAAAGCAATGGAGGATGATCCTAGACAGAAGTTTAAAGAGAAAGCTATCAATGAATTATCAAGGCTTGGATTCACTGGGACTGAAATCGTGAATGCTGCCAGCATATTTGCCAAAGCTCCAGAAGAAATGCATATGATGCTTGCACTCCCGCAGAATCTGAGGAGGGAGTATGTTAAGAAAACGCTTGGTAAGTTAAATTCATGCACTATTATCTTGTTCTGATGTTAAGTGATAGTTATGTGTTGTTATCTTGTTCTTTATCTCTTAAAAAGAATAGTCTGAGCAATACTAAACGGTTATATGTCATACCTTTGTTGAACAAATCCCATGTGATGCGACTGAACTTGCTTGTATATATTCCAATAACTAGGCCATGCACATTGATTCATGTCAGAAATGTCCAACACTGCCATTTCAGTTTTTATTGTTTATTGTTAGGCAGATTTCATGTGTGTTGTCATGAACAGATGAAATCCAACTTGCTATTACAATATCCTTCTTAGATCTGGGGCATTCAAGATTTGTTTTTCATGGCAAATCATATATGCAAAGCTTTTACATTTGCAATTCTTTAGAACTACAACATGTCTTGTTTAGAGAAATGACAATTTTTTGTTGGTCCAATGATGTGCTAGATGATGCAATTAGAAGATAAGGATCTGCTGCTACTGGTGGTGATGAGGAGCTGATGATGTGGATAATGCAATTAGAAGATAAGGGACTGCTGGTACTTGTGGTGATGATGAGCTGATGTGTTACCAGATGGATATCACATGAAAAATGTTATTGTTACTCTTCAACAATGAGAAAATGATCTGTTTTGTTGGCTAATTATGCATGACTGCTGGTACTTGTGGTGATGATGAGCTGATGTGTTACCAGATGGATATCACATGAAAAATGTTATTGTTACTCTTCAACAATGAGAAAATGATCTGTTTTGTTGGCTAATTATGCATGACTGCTGGTACTTGTGGTGATGATGAGCTGATGTGTTACCAGATGGATATCACATGAAAAATGTTATTGTTACTCTTCAACAATGAGAAAATGATCTGTTTTGTTGGCTATTAATTATGCATGTGTTAATGCATTTTTTGCTGATGACCCCATTTATGGAGTTAGCTTGAATTTGTTCAAATATTTATCTATTAAGATCCATCAGAAAAATCTGTTACCTATGTATATGACATGGACATGTCAGCCATGTACAAATCAGCATTAATTTTGCATTCATTGTCCTTCATTTGAT
This sequence comes from Aegilops umbellulata, assembly GCA_032464435.1. Classification (NCBI taxonomy): domain Eukaryota; kingdom Viridiplantae; phylum Streptophyta; class Magnoliopsida; order Poales; family Poaceae; genus Aegilops; species Aegilops umbellulata. The sequence goes on along the minus strand of CP136059.1, from coordinate 483,040,269 downwards.
GAGATAATACTACTGCTACATTGTGTAATCCCAATACATGGGTCAACCAAACGCTGCACTGTATTCAGAATGCATACCTTTGTTCAACCAAACAGAACACGTGTTCACTCAATACACCATTTAATACAGTGCAGTCTGAATACAAAGCTGAATACGTTACCATAGGCGAACCAAACGCGTCGTTATTCTTTGTATACTTGTGCCGTGCTGATAGGGACGTCTCCCTAACATAACTTCTCGTTGTTAAACCCGTCAGGCCGGATATTTTCGGCCCCGTCAGATCCGATGTATGTATCCACGAGCTACGTATAGCTCCATGACAAAACCAATTGTTAGTGGGTGAAAAGGACCGAGCTATCTTAATTAACCTGTACGCTCCATGACAGCATGAGAGTAAGTGTAGCAGCCAGTTAAGCTCGATCACTGCATCTGCATGTGATGTGATTCTCACTTGCCATATGATGAATCCTGGCCATCACCGCATAGCAGACAGGATGAAGACAATCAAGACGCATGGTGCAGGAACCAAGATGCCAACAGCGGCACGGCGGAGGGGTGTGGACGGTGGGGTCGCCGTCGGCTGCACCGTCAGGTTTCGGACAGCTCCTCCCAGTGGAGCACCACCCACCTAGGTGAGCCGAGCTGAGCTAGCCAATCGATCTGTGTGTCCATCCACCAGGAGCTGCCGGCACCTTGCACGGCTGCATTTGGACAGAATCCAGATGGGATCCTTCGCCTCTTTTCACCTGGACCCAACCTGCATCGATCTGCACGGTCAAGTTTGGCAGGCTAATCACCAATGGTATAATTTTTTTAGCCGACCAATGGTAATAGTTTGCAGGGGACTAAGCAAAGATAATACTTATTAACAAAACAGCCAGTTGAAGGCTTGATTAGCCAATCTGTGGCCAGCTTAATGAGCACCACGTGAAACCAAGCAAGAGACAAATCCCAAGCGTATATTTTATACGTACTACTCCCTCCGTCCCATAATATAAGAGCGTTTTTGACACTAGTGTAATGTAAAAAATGTTTTTATATTATGGGACGAAGGGAGTATAGTATATCAGGATTGGATCAGGGCATGGTGGTCCCACACATACATGCGTGCCCAAGTGAAAGTGCCGGCCTAATTCTAGCTAAGCCTGGCTAACTGGCTTCCATGTGGCTCATCGACTAGCTTCCTGTACGATGTGATGAGCCCATGATGGTTAGGTCCGGCAAGTTTTTTTTTTAAAAGCAGGGTTAGGTTGATTAGGTCACTGGCACATTTTTAGCCTCTAGGTAATTAACTTCTGCTTGGCTAGCTCTTGCTAGTAATTGACAGCTAGGTTTGCCTCCAAGATTAGTGCAAAAGCCAACTTAGCCCTTTTTTAGTCTAATTTTCAAGCTCTCATTGTCCACGGATTGGTCATGACTCATGACGATGGCAGTTTTGGTTAATTAATCAACACGACCAACTTGTTTGTGATTACTGTGACATTGCATCACAGATTAACCACCGGCAATTAAGAAATATTTCTCCATTGACCGTGTTTAGACTTTCAGGCAAACATTAGTAGAATATTTCCATGCTAAGCCATGATGTTTCGGTTATACTAGTCGACCATTCCACGTATGAGCTTCACTATACATACTAACAAAGTCAGTCTTGACCAGTTTCTCCGCTGAGATAATCTTTTTAGACAAATCTTGAGATTCAGGTGCTCTGCAATGGGTGCGTTAATCATGCATCTCCTCGATCAACTTAATCATGCATCTCCTCGATGAGATCAGTCCATGATCAGATCAAGTTAGGTCTCCACCACATCTGCCTCGAGGTAGCTGACATGAGACTGACAAATAGCTTCACATCCAAGATTAGGCACTCATCCGCCCATGTGCAAAAACCTATAAACATGGCCTTCTGTTTCTTTCTTAATTCCCCTTTTCCGCCTAAATGTCAAGCATCCACTGTCAGTGGTATTGATCATAATAGCTTTGCTTAATAAATGCACACAACTTATTATGATAAACATACATTACATAACAAATTAACCATCTGCAATTAAGTAATTATATATGATCGATAGAGCCTTTGGACTTTCAAGTAAATATTAATTTGTAGAATCCCAGCTAGGATACTCATGTTTTCTAAACCTGGTGCAATACTGCTTTGAGATCCATGCTAACCAACTGACTTACTACATATATTTTTCTCTCCTCTTGTCTCTCTAAAATGTAAAAAACAAATGGACTTCAAACTTTGTAGGTCAACAAAACTTTAGAACTACTATATGTGAAAAGGTTCCAGATTTTTTGACCCAAAATAGAAGATCTGAATTTCGATAAAGATATACTATTTGAAGTGTTTCATTCATTCAAACAAATCCGATTTCTTGTCAGATTGTACTTATAATATTTTGTTGACCTACAAAGTTTGAAGGTCATAAGTTGTTTCATTTGGGAGAAACCAAAAAAAGTTCATGTACGCATTGCGAAGCAACATATGGATGGTTGGATTAGGGGGTGTGGTGCACCAAGGCTTAGCCACAACTTTCCCTACCAACCAAACATGCGGGTGGATGACAATTGTTTTCCTTTCATTTTCTATTACTCTATTATTTCAGTTTTAGTTTAAAAAAAGTGCAGGTAATTTTTAAATGTATTCAAGAATCTAGAAGAATATTCATGACATTTTTAAAAAGTCTTCACATATTTACAAAATAGTTCACACAATTTAACAAATTTTTATGCAATTTCAAAATTGCAAACACTATTCCAAAAGTGCTCTCGTATCTTACAAAATGTTAAAGAAATAGAAAAGTGTTCACACATTTTGAAAACCAAATGTTCATTCTGTGAAAAAATGTTCAGACATTTATATGTTTTGAAGAAATGTTCATGTAATTTTTAGAAATGTTCACGTGTTTTAAGAAAATGTTTGTATAATTTGAATATTGTCCATGTGTTTATATAAATAAGTACATTTTTTTATAAAAAGGGTATCCTTTACAAACAAGAAAAACTATAAAAACTTCAAAAAATAAAAATGAAAAAGTAAAAGTATAGAGGAAAAGGAAAAAAACAGAAAGACAATGAGACCAAGAATTCGGTTCCCAGATTGAAAAGTTTAAATAAGGACAGCCCATAATGGCCTACTCTGCTTTTTGAGCAACTAAGTAATTAACTTCATTTTTCCCTCAAAAAAAGTAATTAACTTCATTTAGGCTAGTTCTACACTGATAGACACCTAGCTTTGGCTCGAAGGTTTGTGCAAAAGCCACCTTAACCCTATTTTGAGTCTAACATTCAAGCTTTTACTGTCCAGGGATTGGTCACAGGCTCATAGATATAGAAGCTTTCGTTAAGTAATCAATACAACCAACTTGTTTGTGATTACCGGAACATTTCATCACAGAATAACCACCGGCAATTAAGAAATGATGCTCCGTTGACAGTGGTTTGGACTTTCAAGTAAATACTAATTTAATATATAAAAGCTAAGCTATGATGTGGCAGTTATATTAGTCGGACCATAGTTCAAGGTATGCGCACCATAGTAAAATAACAAATTCGAGCTTAACAAGTCCTCACACCTGGATATTATTGGAATATGCATCACTCAAAGTAGATTTTTAAAGTGCCAGAGAAGAGAGAGCGTCCATCCAGCAAGGAAGGAGGATGAATGAACCAGAAAATATCTAGGACAGCTGAATGGAATATAAATCCAGAGCAGGCAAAGATAAAGATCTAGGAGTGGAGACGGTTGCTCTGAAAAATCAATCCCTGTTGCCAATTCAAAATCATCCAGCTGATACTGAAGGTAAATTTTATTCTTTGTACTTGTGCCGTGCTGACAGGGACGGCGCCCACAACCTCTCGTTGTTAACCCCGTCAGACCAGATATTATTGGCCCCGTCAGATCCGATGTATCCAACAGCTACTGTAGCATCGATCTGTCAGTGGGTGAAAATGACCGAGCTGCCTTAATTAACCTGCATGTGATGTGACTCTAGCTGCATCCTGGCCATCACGGCATAAACGGAAGAAGACAATCAAGCTTGTGCGCCCAAGATGCATGTGCATGTGATGTGATTCTCACTTGCCATGAATCCTGGCCATCACGGCATACAAGACTGGGTGAACACAATCAAACTTCTGTGATGTGATGAGCATGCTCCATGACATGACAGCATGAGAGTAACTGTAGCAGCCAGTTAAGCTCGATCAATGCATGTGATGTGATCCTCACTTGCCATTATCCTGGCCATCACGGCATACCAGACCGGATGAAGACAATCAAGACGCATGGTGCAGGAACCAGGATGCCGACAGCGGCACGGCGGAGTGGAGTGGACAGTGGGGTCGCCGTCGGCTGCACCGTCAGGTTTGGACAGCTCCTCACAGTGGAGCACCACCCACCTAGGTGAGCCGACCTGAGCTAGCCGATCGATGTGTGTGTCCATCCACCAGGAGCTGCCGGCACCTTGCACGGCTGCACTTGGACAGAATCCAGATGGGATCCTTCACCTCTTTGCACCTGGACCCAGCCTGTATCGACCTGCACTTGGGATCAATCAATGGTTTAATTCGCAGGGTTAGTTTGCAGGGATAATTTGGGCAAGGCCAATCACCAACTCTACTAGTTTAAACAGGGAACTAAGCTGGGATAACCCTACTACTTAACACAACAGCTAGCTGCAGCCTTTATTAGCCAATCTGTGGCCAGCTTAGTTAGCACCACATGAAACTATAAGGATTGGATATCGCTCGACCAGCGTGGGCATCGGGTCGAGGTGCCACACATACATGCGTGCCCATCTTGCTACTAGCCACTTTTAGTTTCCTTTACCCCAAGTGAAAGGTGCTGCTGGCCTAATTCTAGCTAAGCCTGGTTAACTGGCTTCCATGTGGTTCATCAACTAGTTTTCTGTGGTACTATGTGATCGGAGCCCATGATGATCCGATTGATTTAGGTTAATGAGGTCACCGATACTTTTAACCCTTCACGTTAGCTCTTCACTAATTGACACCTAGCTTCGCGTCTAAGACTAGTGCAAAAGCCATTCATTTTTATAGTCTGGCTTTCAAGCTTGTTGTCCATGGATTGGTCATCACCATGGCGACTTTCGTTAATTAGTCAATTCAGGCAACTTGCTGTGATGACTGTGACATTAGATCACATATTATCCACCGGGCGATTCACAAGTACTTCCCTTATGAAGGAATATAAGAGTGTTTAGATCACTACCCTCTGTAAAGAAATACGCTCTTATATTTCTTTATAGGGGTACTTTATTTGGTCAACACAAACATGGACTTCAAGTAAACACTAGTATAACCATGACCCAATTTCGTGGCTTAAAAAATACATCGCCCCTCCTCTAAGCTGCTAAAAGAACTCGGCCTACATAGTCTAATCAAGCATTTGGTGAAATGTTTCCTATTGAAAAATTGTGGACATTTCTAGGACCAGGTGGCTTGGATCCAATGCGTTGAACATGCATCGACTCAACTGGCTGACGCTGAAGCAGTCAAATCTGCCCATGCATCATCATTTACTAGTAGGGTTCGCTTAACTATTGTAAAATGTCAACTCAAATCTACTTACATAAATGGATGTTGGCTGACAGTTTCGTGGGTGTTCCTACCACTGAAGCATATGGCCCATCTGAATCTCTACTAATAGAAGGGACTTAGTGACTACTCCCTCCGTTCCAAAATATTTGTCTTTCTAGCCATCTCAAATGGACTACAACATACGGATGTATGCAGACATGTTTTAGAGTGTAGATTCATTCATTTTGCTTCGTATGTAGTCATCTGTTGAAATATCTAGAAAGACAATTATTTAGGAACGGAGGGAGTATTCATCATGTGTTTTCGTTCGTAGGTCCTCCACTTCACACATTTCCCCTCCTGCCAATTACCCTTTTTTCACCCATACTAATTATTTTTTGCATGCCAACATTCCTCGGGCAAAAGCCCCTATAATCCTATAATCCTATCCTCTTTTCTCTCTAATTGCGGTGGCTTCCATGTGCCTGATATGTACGATATGACAGCTGATCTGATCAGATCAGCCCATGATGATCAAGTCGGGCTAGGTTAATTAGGCCACTCTTCCATTTGAGCAACTAGGTAATTAACTTCATTTTGGCTAGCTCTTCACTGGTTGGCACCTAGCGTTGGCTCCAAGGTTAGTGGAAAAGCCAACTGAACCCTTTTTCAATCTTAACTTTCAAGCTTTCGCTGTCCATGGATTGGTGGTCATGGCCATAGTAGTTTGGATTAAGTAATCAATACAACCTTTCACAAAAGAAGTAACCAATAAAACCAACTTGCTTTTGATTACCGAGAGATTGCATCACAGATTAACCACCAGCAATTAAGAAAAGATTCCATCAACAGTGGTTTGGGATTTCATCAAGTATTTATATAATATATCCAAGCTAAGCTGTGATATACTCCCTCCGTTACTAAATATAAGTCTTTGTAGAGATTGCACTATGGACCACATACGGAGCAAAATGAGTGAATCTACACTCTAAAATGCATCTACATACATCCGTATGTGGTCCATAGTGAAATCTCTACAAAGACTTATATTTAGGAACGGAGGGAGTAGTAGTTATATTAGACTGACCGTGGTTCGAGGTATGCGCCCTGTAGTAAAATAACAAATTCAACCTTAACAAGTTTCTTTGCTTAAATGTTTTTCCTAGGTAAATCTTGGATCTCTAGGATTCAGCTGCCATGAACCCATTGAGTTAATCATGTACCTAAATCAACTAACGCCGATGTAGTCAAATCTTACTCTGCTTCACCATCTACCGGCAGGGTTCAGTTCAGAGACTCATTTTCCTCTGTGACGCATATGCTGTTTCGATGGACTTGATCGATCTCGTGGCCCTATCTCGCACTGATATGCATTGCAGGGTGCCAATCTGCCTAGTTATTTTCGCTTGTCTAATCTAATTGCGCAACACAATCATGCTCCCTATAGGAAACAACAAAAATTGATAGTCGATACAAAGATATGACGTCTTGACAAACTACTACTAGGGAGGAGAATCATAAACAGTCTACTTTTCGTTTGCATGACATGATATGTGCACGCCCATCATGTCCACTTTTCGTTTCCTTTGCACAAGTGAAAATGCCTTAGCTTGGTTAAGTTTCCACATGGCTGATCTACTAGCTTTATATATGGTGAGATCAGTCAATGATCGGATCCAAGTTAGGTCTCCACCACTTTTGCCTTGAGGTAATTAACTACAGACTGACTGGCTAGGTCTTCATGGACAGCTTCACATCCAAAACTAGTTCATGCATCTTTCGTTGAGCAAAATCCTACACACACGCACTCTGTTTTTTAGAGTAATACTTTTTTTCAGCTAAGCTGCTCATCAATGGTTTTAATGATAGCAGCTACCATTAATAATACATATATTGTTGCACCTCATCATAGATTAACCACCAACAATTAATAAATTATACACGATCGATGAAGCCTTTGGAATTTCAAGTAAATAGTACTCCATGCATTCCATAATGTAGTGCGTATATATATTTTTAAAGTCAAACATTACAAAATTTTGACCATGTTTAGAGACAAAAATATGTACGTTCAAAATACCAAATGCATATCGTTGGTTCCATCATATTATGGAATGGAGGGGGTAGTAGAATACTAGCCAAGCACTCTGGTTGCTGGGATTGTTTCCCTTTCATTATATGTTAATTTCGTAGTTCACTTTTACTTTAAAAAATGTGTAGGTAATTTTTAAAATACGTTCATTTTGTATAAGAAACATGGCATTTTAAAAATGTTCACATATTTACAAAAATGTTCGTGCATTTTAAGAAATTTTTATGAAATTTAAAAATTGCAAACAATATTTAAAAAACTGTTCCCATAGTTTACAAAATGTTTATGTAATTAAAAAGTATTCGCACATTTTGATAAAATGTGTGTGCAACTTTAATAAATTTTAATATTGCTAAAGAGTCCATCAAAATAGGTTCAATTTGCACAGTTAGTTTGGACAGGTTAGAGAACATTTAGCTTGTTTAATTTAGGCAAGGTAGATAAAGTTGGGACCTAGGGGGCACTTGCAACCGTATTAGTTTAACAAAATAACTAAGCAAGGATAATGCTAATACTACTTAACAAAGCATGCCTAATTGGCAGGCCTGATTAGGCAGACTGTGGCCAGCTTAATTAGCATCACATGAAACAAAGGAACAGACAAATCCCAAGTGCATATTTTACTATCAAGATTGGATCTCACAGTTCTCGGCCATCGTGAGCATGCAGTACGACATGGCGCCACACATGCATATATGATACATACTCCCTCCGTCCGGAAATACTTGTCACCAAAATAAATAAAAAAGGATGCATCTAGACGTATTTTAGTTCTATGAAATCGGTCGTCGTCGGACTCGTCATCCCGCTGCAGGAGGGCGCGGAGGTTCTGACTCTAGAGAAGAGATCCTGCGCCGAAGCTCCGAGACGTCGCCGTCGGTTCACCGCGCAGCCGCCTCCCTTCTCGCCCTGCTGCTGCTTGATGTCGTGGGTTTGATCATTGCGCAAAGCAAAGACGCCGCCGCCGCATCTATCTCCATCCGATCGTGGTGGCGAGTGGTAACCCATCTCCATGCCGTGCGTCCGCCGCCGCCTCGATCCCCAATGATCTTGTTGTGGTACGCTAACCTAGGGTTTCACGATTTATATGATTGAGTTCTGGCAGAAAATAAGGGGGCCACCTACACTATTTGGGCCGGTTAATTTCCGAGAGCCATTGCATTGAAAAAGGAACCGCCTTTTTTTTTGAGACAAGAAAAAAAAAAGGAACCGCCTGATGGCTTTCTTCTTGGGCAGATCCTATTTTGCGCTTTAGGCGTCCTGGGAGCTGGGCCGACCCGCTTAAATTTCTCAGTCTTCTCTGTTAAAGCGCAAACAAAAAGGGTGCGACAGCTAGGTTCAAACTAAAGACCTCTCTGTTCAGGGCATAGAGAAGTAACCACTAGGTCATTCAATCAACTATACCAACTCACATCTATTCATATTTTCATCCTCTTCATTTTGTGTAACTTTTTTCTTTTTCTTTTATTTTTTTTCTTGCAGCTTTTGGTTATTTTTCCTTTTCTTTTTGCAAAATGCGTGAACTTTTTCTTCAAATTCAGTAACTTTTTTCAAAATCGGTAAATTTTCTTCCATATTGATGAAGTTTTCTTTGAGATCGTTGAAAGTTTTTTCAAAATCGATGAACTTTTTTCAGAATCAATATTTTTTTTCAAATTCTGGTGCATTTTTTCAAATTCACTAACATTGTTTCAAAATATAATGAACTTTTTAAAATTTGTGAACAATTTTCAAAATTGATGAACTTTTTCTTGATTTTTTTGAACATTTTTTTAATCCGATGAAATTTCTTCAAATGCGTGAACATTTTTTCAAAACTGATGAACTTTATTCGATTTTGTGAACATTTTTTCGAAATCCATGAACTGATTTATGAAAATTGATGAACTTTAAAAAAAATTGTGAATTCTGTTTCAAAATATAGGTTTCCTTTTGTCAAACAATTTATAATAGAACTGAAACTAGGGCTAAATAACACTGTCTTCGGATGTAAAACGTCAAAGTTATTGTGGTGCATTTGTTATTGCCTTAAGTTTGTCCACAATTGCATGTGAGTTCGAACCCCACTTCTTGAGATAATAGCGTGTTTTTTTCTTGCTGCTGGGCTGGCCCACTACCGCTCGAGTTCGAGGGCCAACTAGCCTAAGCGGCGCCCTGGCCGAATCGGAGCTCCCTTCTTCTTCCTCCAAATGATTCTTCTCCATCCGTCATTGACTCGCCTCTGACTATGATGTATGTCTCTCGTTGTGTTATCCTTGCCTCCCGCGAGACCGCTATCTGATTTTGGCGACGATCAAATATGAAAGGACCTTTGCCCCTCAACCAACACACATGTTAATCCTCGTCCTCATCGCCGCCAGCGACTGTACAACTCGCGTCACCGTCCTCGTCTTCGGCGAAGACCTGGCTCGACCTCGCCAGGGCCGTAGCGTCCAGTCCCATCACCCATGTCTCGGCCTTAGAGCTCCACAACGCTTGCCCTTCTTCATTTGGAAATCCATTATAATAAGTATTACCAGAAGATGTCTCGTACAAAAACTGTTACCAACATATAACAAGTATCTTCTAACAATTCATAGTAGGTTTTTTATGAGAAATTACTGAGTAAGCCAAGAAATAGAAAAAACCATAGACTTAATTAACTAACTTGATACGATTAATGGAAATAAAAAATCTCATAAAATAATTAACCAGCACAAGAAGTAGAAAGTGGACTAGGAACGATGGGTATAAGTAATGTTTGATCATGTCATGAGTGATATGATGCATATGTTATCCCTTGGTTAGATTTGGAGCTTGGTCATGCCAAAATCCCCATAATGCACGTCCCAATATTATTTGCAAGAGATTTAGGCAAATATAAGTCCTTCACTCAAATATATCATTCAAGGAGAAATACTTTATACTTAAATTTTTGTTTACAATAAATACGATATAATTATCTTAGATTGTAAATATTATGTGAAAATTACATACAAAATTTGAATATATTTTCACAAGTGTAAACCGCTCATTTAAATAGATCCTTCATTTTTTTCATCTACAAGTTAAAAGACTATAGTTAAAAGATTCTATCAAAAAATATGGGATAAGTATGGTAGATTTCCATTTTTGGAATTGGAAATTTGTTTTTTAGGGGCAATTGGATATATGTATTGCATTACTCATGGTGCGCACCACATTCTCGATAACCAACTCCGTAGCAAATTTTATTTTAAGATTATAAACTCACCAAAAAAGGTTTGGACAAATATAAATATCTCTATTAAATAGACATCCTTATTCATTTAAGTCTAGGGGTAAAAATTTTTACAATTAAAGTTTTTTTAACGACATGCCAGTAGGCAGCAGGGTCGACCTGAGTTGCACGATCAGAATTAGACAACTCTAGTGGTACAGTACATAGTTTTTTAGGGGCGGAACAGTACGTAGCTAAGAGCATCACTCAGCAGATTTCCAAAATACCTTTCCTTATAAGTGCTTATTGGGGCCCAGTTATTCTGGCGGTTCTCGGAGAATCTTGAGAATTAGACCTCCTCCAGATTCTTCCAGAATGTTGAACCTATATTTTTTGACAAACTTAGCTAGTTAGGGTGGTCAAAAGAAATTGGGTTCAAGATTCTAGAAGAATTAAGTTGGAACTCCGATTCTCACGATCCTGGGAGAATCAAACAAAACATCTGGGCCTAGAGCTCTCCCAATAAATTTATGGAGCTTAACAAGTGTTTTGTTTTAGCATATCCCCAATATAAACCTGTCGTGTCAGTGGGTTAAATTTGTTGCATATGTCACTCTTTTTCCCAAGCTCACGCCGAGGAGGGGCGGAGCCAAACATCGTGCTCGGCTGCTGCGCGTCGCCGACTGCCCTCTGTTGCATATGTCAGTGGGTTTCACTATCATCATATTCCACACATTCAACAATAAATATGGAGGAAAAACAATTTCAACACATTCACTATTAAATTAATACTGAGGACTAATAGTTCAACAAGTCAAACAGCTCAACAATGCAAGCATAGTCGATAAATGTAATAAATCAATATTTACGGAACTCATGGATGTCTTTCCGTATAATGCGTAACCACTCCTTGGTTTGATCAAATATTAAGAACAAAAGGTGGCTACATAACATCATGTACAATGGTTTGATCATCGTGTGAGTAGATCGATTCCTCCTTAGCTATTATATGACCAGTCCTCCTTTATCCGAGCTTGAAACTCGCTATGCAGCAATAAGTGTCACCTTTGAATTGGCATAGGCGGAGCTCCCAACCAACACCCCATACTGAAAACACCACCAAAAGAATAAAATAAGACACATTTGTACAAAAAGTAGAAGCATATTCTTGTACGTCTTTTATCCTTTTTTTTTCTGAGACCAAATATGAAACAAGGGACTGCTAGCACTAGATGCCATAGAACAGCTCTATCTAATTTAAACACAATTTTCTACAAAAAGGGACAGTATTTAAAAAAAAAGCAAGCCATAGAAAGACCTATCCCTTGAGCCACGAAATAGGTAACATAGCACTAAAATTCTACAATCGGAAACATATTTTTTCTGACTTTTTGTGTGTGTTTGTTTTTCTCCCTTCAAAGAAGAACTATTAAGCTCAACGACTGGCAAGGTGATCTGTAGCTGGTGACATGCTAAGAACATCTCCAGCCGCGCCCCGAACAGGCCCCCCAAGGCCGTTTTTAGCGCCGGCGTCGAAAAATCGGCCCAGTCGCGCCCCCACGAGCCCTGTTTTTGCCGGATTGGGCCGAAATTGACGCCGGCGCACCCAACCCGAACCCGGCGCACTAGGGGGCGCCCCGGGCGCCGCCGCGAAAGTTTTGGCGCGAAAGAGTGGCGGGACCGATGCGTCAGCGAGACGAAGGCTGGTCGTCCTCGTCGTCTCGGTTTTCCCGCGAGGAATCAATGCCAAGGCTGCCGCCAGTCAGCATGCCATTGATTCACGGGCGGCGAAGTGCGGTGACGCCGCCCCGCCTTCCGCCCCCGAGCCGCTATAATAAAAGGCGCCCCTGGCCGTGCCGGTGAGGCACCCATCCATCGGCAGTCCTCCCCCTCCTCGCCGCTATAATAAAAGGCGCCCCTGGCGGTGCCGGTGAGGCACCCATCCATCGGCAGTCCTCCCCCTCCTCGCCGCCGCACTTCCTCCCCTCCCTCCGCCGTTCGAGCCCCTCTCCCCCCCGGCAACCATGAGCGTGAGGTACCCCGGCGACGCGGCGGTGGCCAACGGTTTCGGTCGCCGCTTGCTGAATGAGTGGGAGGCCTACCTCCTCCACGAGGCCAACTACCCCGCGCCGCCCGTCGACGTACGCGCTCCGTCGCAGTGGAGGCTCAGCGCCGGCGGGGTCCCTGTCCCGCCTCCGTCCGTCCCCGAGACGCCCTATTTCCACGCCGAGATCGAGCGTGCGCGTGCGTCCCTGACAGCCGCGGAGCAGGCGCTCCCGCAGTACGCCGCCGACAACCACGCGGCGTGGGCGGCGTACTTCGAACGCCGGCAGGAGTAGCGGCTCGTCTCCACCAACAACGCGCCGATGCCGCGCGGCCGCAACATCAGCGAGGGCCGCCGCCTGTGGTGCGGCGTCCCTGGCCGCACGCTCAGCGGCGTCCTCACGCACGTCGAGGGCGGCAACGACCCGCCGCTCGAGTGAAGCAGCGCGCCGGGGCGAGGGGTCGAGCAGCGGCCGTGTCAAGGAGGAGAAGCATCGGCTGTAGTTTAGTTTTTTTTGTCCCTTTTATTCGTGTAAAAAATGCCTAAATTTCACCGAAATTTGGCCGTGTTTGTTCAAATTTGACCGTGTTTGTTGAAATTTGAACGAACTGTGGGGGCGTCTGAGGACGACCTGGGAGCGGCGGCTGGGAACGTGCTCGCCCCCACGCCGAAAAAAACGCCGGCTCGCCCCCAAGCGGCGCTTTTTCGTGCCTTCGCTGCATGGTACTCCACCTACAAACTGAACGAACGCATATGAGCGATAAAAAACCAAACCAACGAAGATACAGCGAGCGATCCACCTAACTAGGGATTGAAATAAAAATCAAGATGGCTCTGGCGACTGGCGACGCGCCTGGCGACACGGGCGCTGGGGCTGCCCTGCCGCCGCCCTCCCTCCGCCGCCGGCCTCGTGCCCCGCCCCTCCCCCCCGGCGTCCGCCGCCCCCGCCCCCTTGACGACCCCTCCCTCCAGCCCTCCGCGGCTGATGTGGGCCGAACTCACCGAGGCCGAAGACGTCGCCGCTGGCCGCCCCGTCGTGTGCCGGGATCGGGTTCCCCCCAAGGCCCCGCCGCGGCTGCCTCCTGTCCTCGCCGGTGGCCCTACTCCCAGGGGTGGGAGTTCGGCCGCCCGTGGGTCGGGACGGCGCCGGCGTCTCCCTCCTGCTGCCTCCCCGGCACGGGAACTGCAAGGCGCGGCCTTTGGTTCGGGCTTGCCCTCCCGGCGGCGTCGCGCAGGCAGTTGGGGGGTTGCTGGCCGGGCTGACCGTGGCCCGGCTCTCGCATCCTGGAAACCCGCGTCCCCGGTCGTGCCCTCCTCTGCTCCGACCTCCTCTGCTGCGGCCGGTCCGACTCCAGCGATCCCGGCCGAGCTCGCGCCGATCCTTTCCCGTCGGACTCCCTTCCGGCCCTTCTTCCCCCCACGTAGGCCCTCCGGGCCCCATCCCCATGGCCGCACCCCCGCTCCGCTGTCCCCTCGCCGCCCCCGTTCATCCCCGCCGGTGGCCACCGCGGCGGTGCTCGGGGAAACCCTAGCGCCCCGCTTGGTCACCCCGGGGCGTTCGTACCGGGCCGCTGTGCTCCTGGGCCGGCCCACGGGCCTGGCTGCAGGCCGTCCCCTCGGGATGGTGGGTGTGGGTGTGGCCCAAGGGTTGCCGGCGTTGGAGGCTGGGGTGGGCCGGCTTGGCCGGCCTGATCTGTCCGGCCAGGCCCATCCCCGTCCCCTGGCCGCCGCGGGCCCGTACAGGCGATCCATTTGGCCTCCTGTAGGGTTTCCCCGCCCACCACTCCTCCCCCCACCCGCGCCGCCAAACCCCTGCCGCACCCTGGTACTTGCCGTCTCGCGCCGCCCTCCTCCCCCCGCCCACTTCCCCCCCTCGCCACCCATGACTCGGGAGTGGGGGGACGACGCGGGGCGCCCCAAGCGCCGCGACCCGCTTCGTCCCTCCCCCGAGGGTCACCAGCGCGAGGTCGATCTGAGGCAACAGCTGTCCTCCCGTCCGGCTCGGCGATCCCCGACGCGCGAGTCCCGCCGCCCTCCCCCCCGCCCCTCGCGCCGCTCGCCGGTCCGTGACGTCCGCCGCTCGCGTTCCCTGGCTCGCCCTCCTCCCCTTGGGCGGAGTCGCGGGACCGTGCTCGGTCGCCGGCCGGGGAGTCGCGGCCGGCCTCGCGTCGGCGGTCCCCGTCGCCGACCCATTGCCGGACTCGGTCCCCCTCCCCGCCCTGTCCAGTTCCCGTCGCCAACTCCAACAACACGCAGACCACCCGTCGCTACCAGCCGCCCCACACCCAGGCTGCATTCCCGCCGCCTAACGCCGGTAATGGCAACCGGGGACGCTAGGGGCCCAAGAAGAAGAAGAAGAAGGATCCCCCGCGCCCTCAGGCTGTCGCATCCACCGCCGCCGTCGCTCCTCCACCGGGCACCAACGCCCCTCCCGAAGCCCCGCCGTGCTTCAACTGCGGCGTGTCCGGCCACTTCCAGGTGGCTTGTCCCAACCCCCCGATGTGCTACCTGTGCATGGATTCCGGGCATCCCGCGATTCTCTGTCTGGACCGCCCGGTGTCGGAGGATCTCATGATGTACGGTCACGGCATTGAGGACATGGCCTTCTTCCACATCGAGGTGCCAAAGACCCCCCCCCTCGCTGATGGCGATTGTGACGGTCGTGGGCGAGGCCGTCGCCACCCCGGAGCTGCTGGAGGCCGAGCTCAACCACTTGTGCAGATGCACGTGGGATTGGCAGGTGACCCCCACCGCCTCCAGCGCCTTCTCAGTGATCTTCCCCGACGCCATGAGTATGTGATTCTGTACCCGCAGCAACAACATCACCCTGTCCCTCAACGACATTGTGGTGAACATTTCTGAGCCGCGTTGGGATCCCCAGGCTGTCGCTGTCCTGGACACTGCGTGGCTCCTCATCTCCGGCCTGCCAGATGTGGCCCGATCTGAGCGAGTCATCCGCAGCATGGTCAAGATCCTTGGCAAGGTGGTGGTGGTCGACGAGCTCTCCTTACGCAAGGAGGAGGAGGTCCGGGTCAAGGTGAAATGCCTGGACTCCTCCAAGCTCCACGTCACGATCCGATTCTTCTTCAACGACGACGGCTACGACCTCAAGATCTGCCCCGAGCCTCCAAACCACGTCGGCCGCCCCCGCTTCTCTGATGACAGCCACCTGGGGGGTGGCCCAGCCGATGCCGACGACTCCCATCGCCGACACTCGCGCCACTCCCGCCTCGACGACCCAGGCGATGATGAGGACGGCTCGAAGCACTCCCTCTCCCCCTCCCAGGAGCCATCCAACCCACCAGCGGGTCGTGGCGGCACCGGGCCGAGGCGCACTCGAGTGTCGGCCGCTGACCTCGCGGTGTCCCTCCGCTTGGCCACCTCACCGGTCATGCCCTCTCAGTCGCCTTCGGAGTCGGCTAGTGACATCTCCAGTGTGGGCCTTCTCGTCGCCCCTCCGTCGTCGCCCCGCTCCCCGTGCATCGTCTCCGCCCACCGCGCCTCGCCGTCGGGGCCGGACCCTCCGTCCCCCGCCGGCCCAACCTCTCCGGCCCCCACTGGCAGTGGCGGATGTGAGGTCCCCGTTGCACGTACCTCGTCTCCCCCACCGGCGGGGGTCGCGGTTGGTGTCAACCGGGAGCTCGCCGACCCGGGCGCTCAGCAGGTGGCCTCCGGCGGCCTCCTCTCCTCGCCGCCCTCTCCATCCGCCTCGGTGGCTGTGGACGTCTCCTCGTCAGCCTCCGTGCACCCCCTCCGACGGTGGCGTACGCCAGGCGGCCCTGCTCCACCTCGACGCTGGTGACGTCCTCCCGCCGCAGTGCCCGCCTCGATGCGGTGCGGCCGTCTGACTCCCCGGCGCCGTCCATCGCCGAGCGCGCGGAGCTTCGCGCGGCGGTCTGGAACCTCGAGTCAGGTGCGGACTCCGACCTCCCCAGTTCCTCCAGATGTTCATATTCCGCTCTTGAGGCTGCTCCACTTGGCCACCTCGCTAAGGTGGCCAATGACTCGGCCATAGTTTTCAGGGGGAAGTTGGTCCCCCCTTAGATCATATCATGGCCATTAGGGCCCGAGAGATCCTGGACGGCAAGCTCGCTGAGACCTGGGCCCGCCTCCTCCGGCCCCCCGAAGGGACGCCAATCCCCCCCGCGGGTCAAGCCCCTCCGGTGGCCGACAGGATTGTCCGTGGTCGCACCCGTTCGCGTACTGCAGCCCTCCGCGCTCAAAGCGCTTCCCGTGTCCTGGGGTCAAGCAGCCCCCCGATGGGGGCTTACATGCGGGCCCTGTTCTGGAACATCCGCGGCTTCGGCCATAATGGTCGTCGGCGCCAACTCATAGAGTACATTCGTGACGAACACATTGACATCATCGCCATCCAGGAAACCTTGCGCACTGAGTTCGCCCTTCAGGAGCTTGAGCGGCTCAGCTCCCACCTCTTCGCTTGGCACTGGCTCCCTTCTAGCGGGACCTCAGGCCATTCTGGCGGCATCCTATTAGGAGTAAAGGATGCCACCTTTGAGGTGGGTGGCATGGACCGGCGCGAATTCTTCGTTAGTATGGAGATCTACAAACGCGCCCTAAATTTCAAATGGGAGGTCATTATTGTCTATGGTCCGGCGGACCACCGCCGCTCCCCGGCCTTTCTCACTGAGTTGCGGCTTAAGATCGCTAACTCCCTCCTCCCAGTTCTAGTGGGCGAAGACTTTAACCTCATCCGATCCCCGGATGAGAAGAATAATGATCGGATCAACCTCCCTCGGATGCAGTTATTCAACGATTGGATCGCGGAGCTGGGGCTCCGCAAACTTGATCGGACGGGTGCCAGGTTCACCTGGACGAACCGACAGATTATCCCGACACAATCCGTGCTGGATCGTGTCCTAGTTTCCCTGGAATGGGAATTACGCTGCCCCCTGGCATCGCTCCGGGCAATCACCCGGATCGGGTCTGACCATGTCCCCCTCCTCCTCTCCATCGCTGACGAGTGGCCCCCCACCGCGCCACGTTTCCGGTTCGAGCCCTTCTGGCTCAATCAGGCCGGCTTCAGGGAGGCTGTCGTCGCCCGCTGGATTTTTGCCCGATCTGCCCCCCATCGATCCATGTCTGCTATCGACTCGTTGAAGGAAATATGCCCTAGAGGCAATAATAAAGTTATTATTTATTTCCTTATTTCATGATAAATGTTTATTATTCATTCTAGAATTGTATTAACCGGAAACATAATACATGTGTGAATACATAGACAAACAAAGTGTCACTACTATGCCTCTACTTGACTAGCTCGTTAATCAAAGATGGTTAAGTTTCCTAACCATAGACATGAGTTGTCATTTGATTAACGGGATCACATCATTAGGAGAATGATGTGATTGACATGACCCATTTCGTTAGCTTAGCACCCGATCGTTTAGTATGTTGCTATTGCTTTCTTCATGACTTATACATGTTCCTATGACTATGAGATTATGCAACTCCCGTTTACCGGAGGAACACTTTGTGTGCTACCAAACGTCACAACGTAACTGGGTGATTATAAAGGAGCTCTACAGGTGTCTCCAAAGGTAGATGTTGGGTTGGCGTATTTCGAGATTAGGATTTGTCACTCCGATTGTCGGAGAGGTATCTCTGGGCCCTCTCGGTAATGCACATCACTTAAGCCTTGCAAGCATTGCAACTAATGAGTTAGTTGCGAGATGATGTATTACGGAACGAGTAAAGAGACTTGCCGGTAACAAGATTGAACTAGGTATTGTGTCCGACGATCGAATCACGGGCAAGTAACATACCGATGACAAAGGGAACAACATATGTTGTTATGCGGTCTGACCGATAAAGATCTTCGTAGAATATGTAGGAACCAATATGGGCATCCAGGTCCCGCTATTGGTTATTGACCGGAGACATGTCTCGGTCATGTCTACATTGTTCTCGAACCGTAGGGTCTGCACACTTAAGGTTTCGATGACAGTTATATTATGAGTTTATGAGTTTTGATGTACCGAAGGAGTTCGGAGTCCCGGTTGAGATCGAGGACATGACGAGGAGTCTCGAAATGGTCGAGACGTAAAGATCGATACATTGGACGACTATATTCGGACATCGGAAAGGTTCTGAGTGATTCGGGTATTTTCGGAGGTACCGGGGAGTTACGGGAATACGAGGAAGAAGCAATGGGCCTTGATGGGCCTTAGTGGGAAGGACCAGGAGGTGGCGCGCGCCCCTCCCAAGCCCAGTCCGAATTGGACAAGGGATTTGGGGCGCGGCCCCTCTCTCCCTTCCTTCCCCTCTTCCCCTCTTTCCCCTCTTAACCTAGTTGGACTAGGAAAGGAGGAAACCTACTCCAACTAGGAGTAGGAATCCTACTCCCTGGCGCGCCCCTCCTAGGGCCGGCCTCCTCATTCTTGCTCCTTTATATACGGGGGCAGGGGGGCACCCCATGACACACAAGTTGATCTTCGTGATCGTTCCTTAGTCGTGTGCGGTGCCCCCCTCCACGATATTACACCTCGGTCACACTGTAGCGGTGCTTAGGCGAAGCCCTGCGACGGTTGAACATCAAGATCGTCATCACGCCATCGTGCTGACGGAACTCCTCCCCGAAGCTTTGCTGGATCGGAGCCCGGGGTGTGTCATCGAGCTGTACGTGTGTCAAGAACTCGGAGGTGCCAGAGTAACGGTGCTTGGATCGGTCGGATCGGGAAGAAGTACGACTACTTCCTCTACGTTGCCTCAACGCTTCCGCTTCGGTCTACGAGGGTACGTAGACAACACTCTCCCCTCTCGTTGCTATGCATCACCATGATCTTGCGTGTGCGTAAGATTTTTTTGAAATTACTACGTTTCCCAACAGTGGTATCAGAGCCTAGGTTTTTATGGTTTGATGTTATATGCACGAGTAGAACACATGTGAGTTGTGGACGATATAAGTCATACTGCCTACTAGCATGTCATACTTTGGTTCGGCGGTATTGTTGGATGAAGCGGCCCGGACCGACATTACGCGTACGCTTACGCGAGACTGGTTCTACCGCCGTGCTTTGCACACAGGTGGCTGGCGGGTGTCAGTTCCTCCAACTTTAGTTGAACCGAGTATGGCTACGCCCGGTCCTTGCGAAGGTTAAAACGGAGTCTATTTGACAAACTATCGTTGTGGTTTTGATGCGTAGGTGAGATTGGTTCTTGCTTAAGCCCGTAGCAGCCAGGTAAAACTTGCAACAAACAAAGTAGAGGACGTCTAACTTGTTTTTGCAGGGCATGTTGTGATGTGATATGGTCAAGACATGATGCTAAATTTTATTGTATGAGATGATCATGTTTTGTAACCGAGTTATCGGCAACTGGCAGGAGCCATATGGTTGTCGCTTTATTGTATGCAATGCAATCACCCTGTAATGCTTTACTTTATCACTAAGCGGTAGCGATAGTCGTAGAAGCATAAGATAGGCGAGACGACAACGATGCTACGATGGAGATCAAGGTGTCGCGCCGGTGACGATGGTGATCATGATGGTGCTTCGAAGATGGAGATCACAAGCACAAGATGATGATGGCCATATCATATCACTTATATTGATTGCATGTGATGTTTATCTTTTATGCATCTTATCTTGCTTTGATTGACGGTAGCATTTTAAGATGATCTCTCACTAATTATCAAGAAGTATTCTCCCTGAGTATGCACCGTTGCGAAAGTTCTTCGTGCTGAGACACCACGTGATGATCGGGTGTGATAGGCTCTACGTTCAAATACAACGGGTGCAAAACAGTTGCACACGCGGAATACTCAGGTTATACTTGACGAGCCAAGCATATACAGATATGGCCTCGGAACACGGAGACCGAAAGGTCGAGCATGAATCATATAGTAGATATGATCAACATAATGATGTTCACCATTGAAACTACTCCATCTCACGTGATGATCGGACATGGTTTAGTTGATGTGGATCACGTGATCACTTAGAAGATTAGAGGGATGTCTATCTAAGTGGGAGTTCTTAAGTAATATGATTAATTGAACTTTAATTTATCATGAACTTAGTCCTGGTAGTATTAGCATATCTATGTTGTAGATCAATAGCTCGTGTTGTTGCTTTCATATATTTTATTTTAATATGTTCCTAGAGAAAATTGTGTTGAAAGATGTTAGTAGCAATGATACGGATTGGATCCGTGATATGAGGTTTATCCTCATTACTGCATAGAAGAATTATGTCCTTGATGCACCGCTAGGTGACAGACCTATTGCAGGAGCAGATGCAGACGTTATGAACGTTCGGCTAGCTCAATATGATGACTACTTGATAGTTTAAGTGCACCATGCTTAACGGCTTAGAATCGGGACTTCAAAGACGTTTTGAACGTCATGGACCATATGAGATGTTCCAGGAGTTGAAGTTAATATTTCAAGCAAATACCCGAGTTGAGAGATATGAAGTCTCCAACAAGTTCTATAGCTAAAAGATGGAGGAGAATCGCTCAACTAGTGAGCATGTGCTCAGATTGTCTGGGTACTACAATCGCTTGAATCAAGTGGGAGTTAATCTTCTAGATAAGATAGTGATTGACAGAATTCTCTAGTCACCATCACCAAGTTAGTAGAATTTCGTGATGAACTATAATATACAAGGGATAACGGAAACGATTCCCAAGCTCTTCGTGATGCTAAAATCGACGAAGGTAGAAATCAAGAAAAACATCAAGTGTTGATGGTTAACAAGATCACTAGTTTCAAGAAAAGGGTAAAGGGAAAGAAGGGGAACTTCAAGAAGAACGGCAAGCAAGTTGCTGCTCAAGTGAAAAGCCCAAGTCTGGACCTAAGCCTGAGACTTAGTGCTTCTATTGCAAAGAGACTGGTCACTGGAAGCAAAACTTCCCCAAGTATTTGGCGGATAAGAAAGGATGGCAAAGTAAGCAAAGGTATATTTGATATACATGTTATTGATGTGTACTTTACTAGTGTTTATAGCAACCCCTAAGTATTTGATACTAGTTCAGTTGCTATGATTAGTAATTTGAAACGGGAGTTGCAGAATAAACAGAGACTAGTTAGGGGTGAAGTGACGATGTTTGTTGGAAGTAGTTCCAAGATTGATATGATCATCATCGCACACTCCCTATACTTTCGGGATTAGTGTTGAACTTAAATAAGTGTTATTTGGTGTTTGCGTTGAGCATGAATATGATTTGATCATGTTTATTGCAATACGATTATTCATTTAAATTAGAGAACAATTGTTGTTCTGTTTACATGAATAAAACCTTATATGGTTACACACCCAATGAAAATGGTTCGTTGGATCTCGATCGTAGTGATACACATATTCATAATATTGAAGCCAAAAAGATGCAAAGTTAATAATGATAGTGCAACTTATCTGTGGCACTGCCGTTTAGGTCATATTGGTGTAAAGCGCATGAAGAAACTCCATGCTGATGGAATTTTGGAATCACTTGATTATGAATCACTTGATGCTTGCGAATCATGCCTCATGGGCAAGATGACTAAGACGCCGTTCTCCGGAACAATGGAGCGAGCAACTGACTTATTGGAAATAATACATACTGATGTATGCAGTGCGATGAGTGTTAAGACTCGCGGCAAGTATCGTTATTTTCTGATCTTCAAAGATGATTTGAGAAGATATGAGTATATCTACTTAATGAAACACTAGTCTGAAACATTTGAAAAGTTCAAATAATTTCAGAGTGAAGTGGAGAATCATCGTAACAAAAATAAAAGTTTCTACGATATGATCGCAGAGGTAAAATATTTGAGTTACGAGTTTGGCCTTCAATTAAAACAATGTGGAATAGTTTCACAAACTCATGCCACCTGGAACACCATAGCATAATGGTGTGTCCGAACGTCATAATCGTACTTTATTGGATATAGTGCAATCTATGATGTTTCTTACCGATTTACCACTATCGTTTTGGGGTTATGCATTAGAGACAGCTGCATTCACGTTAAATAGGGCACCATCGAAATCCGTTGAGACGACGCCTTATGAACTATGGTTTGGCAAGAAACCAAAGTTGTCGTTTCTTAAAGTTTGGGGCTGCGATGCTTATGTCAAAAAGCTTCAACCTGATAAGCTCGAACCCAAATCGGAGAAATGTGTCTTCATAGGATATCCAAAGGAAACTATTGGATACACCTTCTATCACAAATCCGAAGGCAAGACTTTTGTTGCTAAATTCGGAAACTTTCTAGAGAAGGAGTTTCTCTCGAAAGAAGTGAGTGGGAGGAAAGTAGAACTTGATAAGGTAATTGTACCTTCTCCCTTATTGGAAAGTAGTTCATCACAAAAATCTGTTCCTGTGACTACTACACCAATTAGTGAGTAATCTAATGATGATGATCATGTAACTTCAGATCAAGTTACTACCGAATCTCGTAGGTAAACCAGAGTGAGATCCGCAACCGAGTGGTACGGTAATCTTGTTCTGGAAGTCATGTTACTAGACCATGACGAACTTGCGAACTATGAGGAAGCGATGATGAGCCCAGATTCCGCGAAATGGTTTGAGGCCATGAAATCTGAGATATGATCCATGTATGAGAACAAAGTATGGACTTTGATGGATTTGCCCGATGATCGGCAAGCCATAGAAAATAAATGGATCTTTAAGAGGAAGACAGATGTTGATAGTAGTGTTACTATCTACAAAGCTAGAATTGTCGCAAAAGGTTTTCGACAAGTTCAAGGTATTGACTACGATGAGAGTTTCTTGCTCGTATCTATGCTTAAGTCTGTCTGAATCATGTTAGTAATTGCCGCATTTTATGAAATCTGGCAAATGGATAAACAAAAGTGCATTCCTTAATGGATTTATTAAAGAAGAGTTGTATATGATGCAACCAGCAGGTTTTGTCAATCCTAAAGGTGCTAACAAAATGTGCAAGCTCCAGCGATCCATCTGTGAACTGGTGCAAGCATCTCGGAGTTGGAATATACGCTTTGATGAGTTGATCAAAGCATATTGTTTTATACAGACTTGCGGTGAAGCCTGTATTTACAAGAAAGTGAGTGGAGCTCTACAGCATTTCTGATAAGTATATGTGTATGACATATTGTTGATCGGAAATAATGTAGAATTATTCTGCAAAGCATAAAGGATTATTTGAAAGGAGTTTTTCGAAGAAAGACCTCGGTGAAGCTGCTTCCATATTGAGTATCAAGATCTATAGAGATAGATCAAGACGCTTGATAAGTTTTTTTCAATGAGTATATACCTTGACAAAGATTTTGAAGTAGTTCAAAATGGAACAGTCAAAGAAAGAGTTCTTGTCTGTGTTACAAGGTGTGAAATTGAGTAAGACTCAAAGCTCGACCACGGTAGAAGATAGAAAGAGAATGAAAGTCATTCCCTATGCCTCAGCCATAGGTTCTATAAAGTATGCCATGCTGTGTACCAGATCTATTGTATATCCTACACTGTGTTTAGCAAGGGAGTACAACAGTGATCTAGATGTAGATCACTGGACAGCGGTCAAAATTATCCTTAGTGAAATAAGGATATGTTTCTCGATTATGGACGTGACAAAAAGGTTCGTCGTAAAAGGTTACGTCGATGCAAGTTTTGACACTAATCTAGATGACTCTAAGTCTCAATCTAGATACATATTAAAGGTGGGAGCAATTAGCTAAAGTAGCTCCGTGCAGAGCATTGTAGACATAGAAAGTTGCAAAATACATACGGATCTGAGTTTTGGCAGACCCGTTGACTAAGCTTCTCTCACAAGCAAAACATGATCACACCATAGTACTCTTTGGGTGTTAATCACATAGCGATGTGAACTAGATTACTGACTCCAGTAAACCCTTTGGGTGTTGATCACATATCGATGTGAACTATGGGTGTTAATCACATGGTGATGTGAACTATTGCTGTTAAATCACATGGCGATGTGAACTAGATTATTGACTCTAGTGCAAGTGGGAGACTGAAGGAAATATGCCCTAGAGGCAATAATAAAGTTATTATTTATTTCCTTATTTCATGATAAATGTTTATTATTCATTCTAGAATTGTATTAACCGGAAACATAATACGTGTGTGAATACATAGACAAACAAAGTGTCACTAGTATGCCTCTACATAGACAAACAAGATGGTTAAGTTTCCTAACCATAGACATGGGTTGTCATTTGATTAACGGGATCACATCATTAGGAGAATGATGTGATTGACATGACCCATTTCGTTAGCTTAGCACCCGATCATTTAGTATGTTGCTATTGCTTTCTTCATGACTTATACATGTTCCTATGACTATGAGATTATGCAACTCCCGTTTACCGGAGGAACACTTTGTGTGCTACCAAACGTCACAACGTAACTGGGTGATTATAAAGGAGCTCTACAGGTGTCTCCAAAGGTAGATGTTGGGTTGGCGTATTTCGAGATTAGGATTTGTCACTCCGATTGTCGGAGAGGTATCTCTGGGCCCTCTCGGTAATGCACATCACTTAAGCCTTGCAAGCATTGCAACTAATGAGTTAGTTGCGAGATGATGTATTACGGAACGAGTAAAGAGACTTGCCGGTAACAAGATTGCACTAGGTATTGTGTCAGACGATCGAATCACGGGCAAGTAACATACCGATGACAAAGGGAACAACGTATGTTGTTATGCGGTCTGACCGATAAAGATCTTCGTAGAATATGTAGGAACCAATATGGGCATCCAGGTCCCGCTATTGGTTATTGACCGGAGACATGTCTCGGTCATGTCTACATTGTTCTCGAACCGTAGGGTCTGCACACTTAAGGTTTCGATGACAGTTATATTATGAGTTTATGAGTTTTGATGTACCGAAGGAGTTCGTAGTCCCGGATGAGATCGAGGACATGACGAGGAGTCTCGAAATGGTCGAGACGTAAAGATCGATACATTGGACGACTATATTCGGACATCGGAAAGGTTCTGAGTGATTCGGGTATTTTCGGAGGTACCGGGGAGTTACGGGAATACGAGGAAGAAGCAATGGGCCTTGATGGGCCTTAGTGGGAAGGACCAGGAGGTGGCACGCGCCCCTCCCAAGCCCAGTCCGAATTGGACAAGGGATTTGGGGCGTGGCCCCTCTCTGCCTTCCTTCCTCTCTTCCCCTCTTTCCCCCCTTGACCTAGTTGGACTAGGAAAGGAGGAAACCTACTCCAACTAGGAGTAGGAATCCTACTCCCTGGCGCGCCCCTCCTAGGGCCGGCCTCCTCCTTCTTGCTCCTTTATATACGGGGGCAGGGGGGCACCCCATGACACACAAGTTGATCTTCGTGATCGTTCCTTAGCCGTGTGCGGTGCCCCCCTCCACGATATTACACCTCGGTCACATTGTAGCGGTGCTTAGGCGAAGCCCTGCGACGGTTGAACATCAAGATCGTCATCACGCCGTCGTGCTGACGGAACTCCTCCCCGAAGCTTTGCTGGATCGGAGCCCGGGGTGCGTCATCGAGCTGTACGTGTGTCAAGAACTCGGAGGTGCCGGAGTAACGGTGCTTGGATCGGTCGGATCAGGAAGAAGTACAACTACTTCCTCTATGTTGCGTCAACGCTTCCGCTTTGGTCTACGAGGGTACGTAGACAACACTCTCCCCTCTCGTTGCTATGCATCAACATGATCTTGCGTGTGCGTAGGATTTTTTTTTTTTGAAATTACTACGTTTCCCAACACTCGTGGCATTTCTACGCCAAGCTTGCCCGCCAATTCATGAAGGGCTGGGGGGCAAACCTTGGCCGGGATCTTACAGAGCGCAAAAAGGCCCTCCTGGTGGCTATCCAAGCCCTGGACGCCCGCGCCGACTCGACCGGGATCTCCCCGGATGAGTGGATGCTACGTTACGACCTAGAAGACCAGCTCTCCCCCAATTACACCGATGAAGAAGCTTACTGGCTTCTCCAAGGCACCCAGAGGTGGGTACTTCGGGGGGATGCCAACACCGCCTACTTTCAGGTGGTGGCGAACGGCCGGCGTCGGCGTAACTCCATCCACTGCCTATGGGATGGCGAAACTCCTATCGTTCTCCCCTCGGCCATCCGTACACACGTAGACGGCTTCTATAAAGCCCTATTTACCCCCACCCCTCGGGGAGGGGCTAGTCTGGCCCCCGACATTTGGTCGGGGTTGCAATTGGTCTCGGCAGAGGCCAACGCGGCATTAGTGGCCCCGTTTGATGAGGCCGAGGTCCTCGCAGCCATTAAGGGGATGAACCCCTCCTCGGCCCCGGGTCCGGATGGTCTGCCCGTGACGTTCTTTAAAACGTTCTGGGCTACCATCAAGCCGGAGGTCATGGCTCTGTTCGATGAATTCTATTCGGGCTCAATGGACCTTGGGCGACTCAATTATGGGATTGTGACCCTCATCCCCAAGGTCCCGGGCGCCTCGGATATTCGCCAGTTCCGACCTATCACCGTGATTAACGTGATTTTCCGGATCTTGGCCAAAGGGTACGCCAATAGGGTGACCCTTCTAGCTGACACGATTACCCATCCGAATCAATCCGCCTTCATACAAGGCCGATTCATTCTCAATGGAGTGTTAGTCTTTCACGAGGTCCTTCACAAGGTCCGTACAAAACGCCAGCGCGCGGTCTTCCTCAAGCTAGACTTTCACAAGGCCTATGACACGGTCCACTGGCCATTCCTGCGGGAAGTGCTGCTTCGCAAGGGCTTCGACGATCGTTGGGTGACCCGTGTCATGCAGCTTGTCTCCTGTGGCCGGACCGCGGTGAACATCAACGGGGACATTGGACCCTACTTCCCTACCCTCTGCGGGGTTCGTCAGGGTGACCCGTTCTCCCCGTTCTTGTTCAACATGGTGGTCGATGCCCTGGCATCCATCCTGGATAAGGCCAAGGCTGCTGGCCATATCCACGGCTTAGTTCCCCACCTTGTAGGAGGAGGAGGGGTCTCCCTCCTTCAATTTGCGGATGATACCATTATCATGGTTGAGGGATCCACACTAGATATCACTAACCTGAAGTTCCTCCTCCTGTGCTTCCAACAAATGTCGGGCCTAACCATCAACTTCGATAAGAGCAAAGTGATGGTCCTCGGGTTTCCCCTGGAGGAAGCACAGGCTATCGCTAACCGACTAAACTGTCGGCTGGGTTCTTTCCCCATAACCTATCTGGGGATCCCCATCAGTGATTCGCGCCTCACCGTGGCTGATCTTCGCCCCACGGTGACCCGTATGCAGCACCGCGCTGAGCCTTGGAAAGGACGCTGGCTATCTAAGGCGGCTCGCGTGATCCTTATCAACTCTTCGCTCGCTAGCCTCCTTTGGTTTCTCATGAGCTTTTATAGTCTCCATGAAACCCTGCACCAGGAGATCGCCAAATACCAATCCAGATTCTACTGGGCTGGCGACGGGGATAAGCAGAAGTACCACATGGTCAGCTGGCCAGATATATGCAAACCCAAGGACCAGGGCGGTCTTGGGATTTTGTCCTCCCGGCGCATGAACATTGCCCTTCTGACCCGCTGGCTCTGGCGCATTGCCAATGGAGATGGGGGTCTCTGGCTCACCATAATCCAGAACAAGTACCTACGTGGACAACCTCTCGCATTTTGTCAGCGCGCTGGCGGCTCCCAGTTTGGGCAAGCCGTCATCCAGCTGCTGCCAGTCTTGCGCATTGGCACTTCCATCTCGGTGGGTACTGGGTCCTCGACCTTGTTCTGGCTAGATAGATGGCTGGGCGACACCCCCCTTGCCGCTCGATTTCCAGTCCTCTTCGACATTGTTGTAGACCCCCGGGTCTCTGTCGAGACGGCCCTTATTGACTTAGGGCGCCTCGCTTTCCGCCGCCCCTTTGGCCCCCTTGAGGTTGCGGCTTGGGATTCACTCCTACAGGACGTCGCCCTCCTACCTATAGACGTTACCGACTCTCCGGACGCCATCTCCTGGCGACTGGAACCCTCCGGCCGCTTCTCCACCAGATCCCTTTACGCGGTTATCGCCCCATCGACGGCCCCTGAGCCCTTCAGTTTGATTTGGGACATCCGCCTACCCCTGAAGATCAGGATTTTCCTGTGGCAATGGATCCGAGGCCGCCTCCCGTCCGGCGTGGAGGTCCTTAAATGCCATGGACCTGGGGACGGGATGTGCCCCATGTGCGGCACGGTAGAGGATACCAACCACATCTTCTTCTCGTGCTACACGGCACAGTTCCTCTGGTCCTGTTTTCGTGAAACGGTTGGGGGACAGTGGTGCAACACCAACGTCCCTGACCTGCTTGCGGAGATTCAGGCCTCTCCCCCTCGCTACAGGCATATTAGATGGCTTTGCGTGGGGATCCTTGCCTGGACGCTGTGGACTGTCCGCAATAAGCTAGTCATCCAGAAGGTGCCTCTTCGGCGTGCTACTGACTCCATCTTTAAATTGTGTGGATACTTGCAGCTCTGGCGGCAGCTTAGCCGCCCACAGGACCGGGACGTCATTAGCACCCTCCTCGCCGACCTTCGATCGATGGCCTTCCGCTTGGCGCCCCCGCTCCCCCCGCCACCGCCGGAGCCTGACTAGGCGCTGTACTCTCTCCCGGCGCGTGTGCCTTTTTGTTTTTCTTTTGGGCTTGTTCAGATGTGCCCTCAGCATTAACCCTCTCTCTACTTATTGTCTGGAACTTTCGTTTGTGTGTGTGTGTGGTGTGAACCTGGTTGGATGTTGGCTTGGGCATTTGCTTTATATATAAAACGGGGCGAAAGCCTTTTTCGGTAAATAAAAATCAAAACAGGTCGGTCCAGCTGAAGATAAGGCGAAGGAAAATCTTCAGCGAGTCGGAAGGTATACTCTCCATAAGCGAGATATAGCCTTCACGCTCAAAACTGGCGGTGGTGTGCGGGCTCACAGGCCGGACACCCATGGCCCCCAGCCTAGGTTGCCGCAATCTCGCACCCAAATTTATTTAGCACGTGCTAGACGAAGGGTCAGCCCTTTGCGAGTTTTCGAAGAGAGCAGTGCTACACACACGATACTGTGGGCACGATTCATGCACGACAACAGATATCTGTCCGTCCATGCATGTAGCAGAGTCCAGCAGACGGTTTGATTCCGCATCGTTCATCTGTCGTGCATACTTTTGTCGTCCACGCAGCAGCTCCGTTTGGAAGATATATATCAATCACCGCATGCAATAAATGGTTTCATCACAAGCATCTGGCTGAAGTTAGTGCAATCAATGCAAAACTACCAAAAGCGAGTCCTGCGGCCATCCCAAGACCGAACCAGTGGAAAACACCGGTAGCGGGATGTGTTAAGATTAATGTTGATGCTGCGGTGTCAAGACGAGCTAAGTGTGGTGTTGTTGGGGCAGTATGCCGTAGTGAGGATGGGACATTCTTGAGAGCTTCTGTAATGGTCCTCAATTTTATTGCAGAACCACATACTTTGGATGCGATTGCAATCACAGAAGCACTAGATCTCTCAGATGAACTCCATGAAAGGAGGATACATGTGGCCTTGGACTGCAAGGTAGTGGTGGAAAATTTGAAGAAGGGGTTCATCCGTTTATGAAGCGATTATACAGGAGATAATACGACACACCTTGGATTTTGATTTTTGTATATTTAGCCATGAATTTAGGAGCTCGAACTTCGAAGCTCACAACTTAGTGAAGTATACTTTATCTCTCCAGGGTGGCCGTCATGTTTGGTTAGGACTGCCTGAAGACCTTACTTTCGTCCCTATAAACATTGTGACGGATTAATAAAAACTTCGTAAGGCTGTCTTAAAAAATTTAAAAAATCAAACAACCGTTGCCACGCCTAGTTCTTTGCCAACTTTTTATGTGCGGGTGCTTGGCATAGATATGACCCCTGAAATTTTGTAATAAGAGAACGAAAAGGCAAAATGATTGACGATTTTCCGTTAGTGGAAACCCGGCAAACATAGACTGTTGTCACGTCTCCATCACCTAGTCTTTGGTGCGGTCCACCTGTCGGGCACTACCGACTTTTATATCCATCAGAACTCGGCGAATATGTGACACTACCGAGTTTCTTCCTTTCGTCGAGTCTCTTTTTCCTGGCACTAGGCAAATGGTTAAGTTTAGTGAGTTGCGCGTCACAGCCTGAGTACAATCATCAGCAAACTCGGCAGATGCCTAACTATGCCGAGATCCCGATAGATTGAACTCGGCGAAAACTTGGAATTCAGCAAAGTCCCAGATAGATCTCAGTAGTGTGCATTAATTTTTCGCCACCATATTTTGGAAAAAAAACCAAAGTAAAAGGATAGCATTAAAATTTCCCAAAAAAGTGAGAGTAATTAGCATTCAAAATTTCCAAATAAAAGGTTGATATGTGCAAATTGTGAAAAGATATATACAAATCCTGCCCGGGCGTGATTATTATATACCAGTTATTGCTTGACCTTTTTGCAAGCAGAATGGGACCCCGAGATCTTTCTGTCGTCCCTATATATAGGATTATGTGTTGATGGACAAATCATCTTTCTGTTTTGCTTGGAACACACAATCATAAACAATCGCCACTGTTGCATCGCATTTTTTGGGGACGCAGCTTCGGTGCCTTAAAGGCACATGCCTTTGGGTCACTGACATGTGGGCCTGCCACCTGTTGGGCCCACATGTCATAGACACAAAGGTAGGTGCCTTAAGGCACTGAAGCATCGTCCATTTTTTGGATGGACAGGTTCCTGACTCTTATGCGTGGGCCGGTCCTGCTGTCTCTACTTTTTGTATGCCTTGCTACTACTACACAATGTACGTGGTCGATTCACAAGCTACGGTTATTTCTCTCCTTCCCATAATCTGGAGCTTCTTTGTTAATAAATCTGAATCACAGTAATGTCAATTGTTCAAATGTTTTACCGTAGGTCAAATCATGGACAGCATGGAGAATGGTAAGATCAGTTTACCAACCGGGTTGTGCGTCTATAAACGGAACTCCGATGCCTGCCATGATTACAACAAGTGCTACTGTTGCTATGTGACGGATTTGTGCTATCTGACAGTCAATTTTTGCCAGAAATATTGCAAACGTTCTGCAAACTAGCGGCAATGGAAATCCGTCCTTTAGCTACCCCCCCCCCCCCCTCCACTCGCATTAGATTGAACTATTGTTCCAAGAAATAATAGCTGTTTGGAGGACAATATTTTTTCAAATAAAAATTAGTATGTCGGCTGTCGTGTTATTGGTCATGTTATTATACAAGTAATAAACCTCGGGCAATACTAGGATCCTGGGGTGAGAAACAGGCCGGCATAAAACGTCCAGCTTTAGAAGTTGTGAAATGTACATTTGTGATGGAAACATTAAAGCACGGTTAGGATAAAACCACCAGCTTTAGAAGGTACTAGCTGCGCACGGCAAACACATCTGATAAACCTCCCACGACGATTTGACCTCCTAGCAATGTGATATACTCATGTTCATTGGAGATCACTCTCGTATTCATGAATTTACCCCATAACCGGCATTCATTCGCTCTGGCCACAGTCTCGGGGCCGCTGCTCCATGGGCCAAGCTGGGCATGGTCTCCCCTTATATCAGTTCTCACTAGTGCAATGTGTGCCAACGCCCATGTTGTTGTGTTTCATGTTCATATCCGGACTCAATAAAGAATTGGACGCGGCTTCTCTAACATTGCACATGGCATGTCACAACTGTTTAAAGTGCACTGCTAGTTGTAGAGTACGAGAAGCGTGCACGCTATGAAGCCTGCTGCTACCAGTGCTAATTTGTTGCTCTAAAAAGCAACAATACACATTTACTCGCTCCGTCATAAAATAAGTGACCCAATTTTATATTAACTTTGTACTTAAATATAGTACAAAGTTGAGTCATTTATTTTGAGACCGATGAAGTAGTTTGGTTTTTTTGATGAAATTAATTGAAACTACAAACACGGATCATCTTACATATTTATAGGATATTCATTACTTTCTCACGGACATTAATCTGCAGTTGTTCCCGCCATTAAGCTGGTTCGGCCGCAAAACCTTTCATCTATGCATGCCTCGATCCCTTGCCTCTTTTTGACTACATTGTTCCTCCATATGGTCCTACAGTATGTTATAGCAATCCCAAATGGAAGTTTCAAATATAGCATGTATACACACGGGAGGATGAATGAAAAACACTAAACCTCGAGTTGGGCCATCTTAGGGCTTGTTTGGATTCATGGGTTAGAATTAATTTGAGTTAGTTTGGACTCAACTAAACCAAAAATATCCAAACAGGAGGGTTAGTTTGGGTTAGATGCATCTAACTTATTCAAAAAATCTAACGCACCCAAGAGGTGTTTATTTGAGTTAGTTTGTCTCGGGACCATTAAGAAAACACATTTTTCTCTCGTTCTCCCTGCTGGATGTGCCCATTATCTCCCTTGTCACAAATGGCCGCACATCCAGCGCGTCACTTGTCGCAACCTGAGAGTTTTCTCCTTTTTCGTAGATCCGTTTATTCAAAACCTTTTATCTCTCAAA
Source organism: Aegilops umbellulata (assembly GCA_032464435.1). NCBI lineage: Eukaryota > Viridiplantae > Streptophyta > Magnoliopsida > Poales > Poaceae > Aegilops > Aegilops umbellulata. The sequence goes on along the minus strand of CP136059.1, from coordinate 483,006,966 downwards.
CCGTGCGTACAAATCTCAAACCGTTTTCACCGTTGGATTCCTCGCGTCGATATCTTCAAAACTAGATGCCATGTTGATAGGTTTTGACGAACTTTTTTTACATGAAAAAACCGAACTGGGAGCACGGGTTTTTCCTTTTCTAAAAGAGGCACGCCCGTGCCTCTCACGAAATCACAACTATGCCTCTCGTAGAAGCAAAACCGTTACTCTCGCGGAAGGAAAAAAGAAGAGAAAACGCGTTTTTTTGTTTCCGAGGAGGCACGACCATGACTCCCGCGAAAGCACACCCATGCCTCTCGCGGAAGCCAAACCGGGACTCTCGTGAAAGAAAAAAACAGAAAACGCGTGTTTTTTTCGTTTCCGAGAGGCATGGCCGTGACTCTGGCGAAAGCACAACCGTGCCTCTCGCGGAAGCAAAACCGTTACTCTCGCGAAAGAAAAAAAAATAGAAAACACGTTTTTTTCTGTTTCCAAGAGGCAAGGCCGTGACTCTCGCGAAAACACAACCGTGCCTCTCACGGAAGCAAAACCATGACTCTCGCGAAAGAAAAAAAATAGAAAACATGTTTTTTTCGTTTCCGAGAGGCACGACCATGACTCTCGCGAAAGCACAACCGTGCCTTCCGCGGAAGCAAAACCGTGACTCTCGCGAAAGGAAAAAAAAAAGAAAACGCGTTTTTTCGCGGAATTTTTTTTTGTCGAAAAGCTAAGGAAGACCGATGAAAAACCAAAACATCGAAAGAACTTGAAAAAACCCGTATAAATAGCCAAAAACGCGTGTCCGGAGAGAACGCCCAGAGCGCGACACGTGGCGAATGGCTGAGAGCACGCCAAGTGGCGCTGATCGTTGCGAGGCTCCCGTAGGAGCGCTCGTTAACTAGTGGCTCCCAACAAATGCTTCAACAATACAAAAGAAAAGTGCTAGTTTGGGCTGGTCAGGCAAAAGGAGAAACATTGTCTAAAAACGTTAACCTTGCCACTAACCTTGGAGGCAGCCTCTACCAACTAAACACCTCACACATATTGATTTGCAGTTCGGTTGAGAAGAGAGCAAGCTATTGAGGACGCAGCCAACGTTGCGTCGCCACCGATCTGCCCCGTCTCTTGTGGCCTTAAGGCCATGCAAGCGTGATCGATACCTTCCCTTGCTAATGGGAGAACTACTACTTTGTTTTTAGGTGTCTTTTAGTCTATTAAGGGTTTGTGTCATACTTAGGAAGGCGAGGCAGTGACGGTCCTCTGAAGATGTTACGGGGTTCTCTCCACATAGTCCCCGCCGAATTGATGCATCTAGTGTCACTGGAGGGTGTGTGTGGAGTTGTGTTTCTTGTGAATACCACAAGATTTAGTCGGTGTATGTCTTCGATGAATCTGCATGGACTTGATCTTCATTTGTTTGCGCTCATGTCTACGTATTGGATTCTTTCAATCTATGCTCCTCTTCATTTATGATGGCTGTTGTTTTGGTGCTCTGGTACTTTGGGCCTTATCACGAAGACTTCCCGACTATCTACTAAAACAAGGTTTGTCTGGCTCTTGAGAGGGAGGAGCAAAGATGGTGGCGCCTCTTTGTCTCATTTAAGTGCTTTTAGTCATCGCTAGATGGACCACGAGATGAATACAATTTTTTGCTACTTCTGATGTTCTTTGTACTTTCATGATGTTTTATAAATAGATAAATAGTTTTTAGTGCAAAAAATAGAGGACAGAGCGAACATGTAAGATACTGGATTGATTTAATTCCATTAGGCCAACCGTGGAGGCTCTATGTTATGCGTCACGATAGCGTGGGGCCCATCCTGGAGGAACCGGAGCTTCTACCGGGGAATACACTTTGTTTCCTGGTTGTATATGCTCCCTATATGTGGATTTTTTTAATATTTAAATAAAAATTTAAAATAGATAGGACCAATTTTGACAAAAGACTTGACTTACTTTTGCACTAGTAAACAAATTTTTCATTAAAGAAACAAAGTTGACTTCACAGCAAAAAGACAAATTTTATTTGCTATTATAGGTCACTATTCATACTATTTTGATCAAAAAATTGCCTTCTTTGAAAATAAGTCAAAGAAAGATTTTTCTTTTTATGGATTTTTTCTCACAAGTACAATAAAAGGTCAAGTTTATTTCAAAAATATCTTCAAGAATTTTTGACTTTTTTGTATTACTATTTTTTTTTCATATAGGGTGCAGATGTCCCCAAAGACCAAGAATCTGCCTCCAGCTTCTACACCGTTTTTTAAGGGTAGCTTCTATAGAGTATGGGGCAAGATTCCATTTTTTTTTAGCCGGGCCAGAGTTCAACTTGAGGAGGAAGCAAAACACATGGCTGGCCGTGACCACACGTAAAAGGATAACTGAAATAGTAAGTGGCAAATGTTCGCCAGGTGAAAACTGCTACCTAGTTTTTTTTAATCTGAACACAGTACAGACGCAAGTGTTCATATATACACGCATACACTCACTTCTATAAACGCAACATCTTCAACCTACGTAGCAGTTCGGATGAATTTTTTGCACACAAAATTAAACAAATGCCATGAAAGTTTTGCAAAAAAGGCACCCAGATTCTTCAAAATGCACTGAAAACTGCTTGACGAACATAAAACAAATGCCATGTTCTATGGCGAATCGTTCGCCAAATATGCCCATGCATGGCTAAAGGCTCCCGAAAAAACCCATCTCTGATCAACCGGTTCGTAACGCAGAACCATCAACCGTGACCTTGTTGCAGACCGGCCGAGAGTAGGAACTAGGACGTACGTATCGTAACCGAACTCTGACACAAACTCTATATCTGCACGGAAGTTTAGTTTAAACCCTACGTACACACCAACGGCGATCTACGTTTGCCTCGTGCTGTGTTATATATACTCTACTCGCCTCCGTTGATCCTCACGACGCATAAAATCGACATCCTCACGACGCACATAATCTACGTACTGCAGGCGCTAGCTTCTCCTTGATCCCTTTGCTTTCGACTCGACTCCGTGTGTACGTGCAGCAGGAGGCCATGGACGACTACAAGGTCTTTCTCACCCCGCCGTCCTCGCCGCCCATCTTCGTGCCTCCATACGACCGCGGCTCCTACTATTCGCCGCCGGCGCCCCAGATCATCACGATGGACGCTGGCGGGGGACGTGGCTACGGCTACAGCGGCACGCCCATCTACCCTTCTCCTTGGTCGCCGCCGGTCTCGGGGAACGGGGTGGCCCCGGACTACCACGGCTTCTACGACGGCCAGTTGCGGCCTGCGGCGCCCGGTCTCTTTTACGCTCTGCCGATGGCTGGAGGTGAGACCGGTACCTTGCACTTGACGGCAGCGGCGCCGAGCCCAGAGTCGGAGCCATGGCAGTTCACGCCCCAGCAGTCGATCAAAGCGGACAGGATGCTCTATGGCCCCAGGAGTCGGCCCAGGCTGCGAGTCTTCGAGGCCATCTGCCCCTCGGGAACTCACAAAGAGTACTAGCATAGTATACGTACTGTCCATTGCATGCGCGATCAAGGGGCCCGACGTACTTCTGCACATCGCTTTTTACGGAGACAGGGGAGGATCGATGACGACAACACATAATCGTTCTGGCATGTATAGTGTCCACGTGCTGTAAACACAGGACATGATTAATTGTATTTCTTTTATCAAATATCGTTTATGGTGTTTGCTACGATTCGTCATTTTGTCTCCTTTTTTTAGCACCACCCAAAAAGGGTTAACTTGACACATTAGTCTTTTGCCAAGATATCCAGCAGATCATCTGGGATTGAGCCCAATTGTACGAAGTCACCAGAATTCCTTGCTCGCGCTGCTAGGCTATGGGCAACTTTGTTCTGCTCGTGGTTTTCACTTTCAGTGAGATTTCACTGAAATTCACTGAATTTCATTAATTTCAGTGGACACTGAAATATTACGTTTCGGTCAAAATATTTCAGCAAATTCAGTAGTACACAGGAAATCAAATATTTTTTGAAAATTTCAAATATTTAATTAAATTCAAATGAATATTTTGGCGTTTTGGCTGAAATGCAAACTGAAATAACTGAATTGCACTGAATTTTAGTGATTTCAGTTGGTGCTGAAATTTTGTTGAAACCGAAATTGAAAACCATGGTTCTGCTCTCTACTGATCCAGTCAATCCTATAGGACCTGAATGCAGTTAACACGGTTTTAATGTCCTCAATGATGGGGAACAGGCTTGATTTATTCGCGGCACCCATCTTCACTGCATTTGATAGTGAGAGGCCGTCGACCTCAACCAGTATAGGCCCATTATACCGTTTGGACATTTCCCGCACCCCCATTAACAAAGCCAGTCCCTCAACTTCCTTCACAGATGTGCAGAGGTTCAGAGAGCACCCTATCGAGAAGTATACCTGCCCCAGATTATTTCTCACAATGGCACCCCCTGCACCCACTCCAGTGACAGCAATATAAGCTGCATCCGTGTTCAGCTTTGCCATCCCTGTCGGTGGAGGTATCCAACGGCTGGTTTGCACCTCTGGCTGGTTCGGCATCTGGTCTCCAAATAAGTTTAGACTACAAGTGTTCCTAGCAATTTCTGACTTGTCCCTCGCAGTTTTCACCTCCTGTTCGTACCTGCTCAGGAACGCTACAGACCCGGAGATGGATTCTTTTCCATTTCCATGCACAATGTTCTCCCGGAGATACCATGCCCGCCAAAGTAATAGCAAAATTCTGTTCCTTTCATTAGTGCTACATGAACACAGTAGACCTTGAAGCCAATCCTCCCCAGTATACCAGAAGCCCTTCTCTTTCGGCAGCGAAGTGTTCTCGCATGGCCTGACGAAGTGCTATGCTTTTAGTGCAAGCTACCACTGCATGGTATTCGTTTTCCTCCGCACTGCCACATATATCGCAGGTGTTGTCAGTGGCTAGCGTGCGCTTGCATTTGTTCAGTTCCTACTATTCCCCACCGGCGCCGCAGATCATCACGATGGACGCTGGCGGCGGACATTGCTACGGCTACAGCGGCACGCCCATCTACCTGTCTCCCTGGTCGCCGCCGGTCTCGGGGAACGGGGTGGCCCCGGACTACCACGGCTTCTATGACTATGAGGGCCAGTTGCGGAATGCGGCACCCGGTCTCTTTTACGCGCTGCCAAGGGCTGGACGTGAGTCCGTTGCCTTGCAGCCGACGGCGGCGCCGAGCCCAGACTCGGAGCCATGGCAGCTCACGCCCCAGCAGTCGATCAAGGCAGACAGTGTGCTCTATGGCCCCAGGAGTCGGCCTAGGCTGCCGGTCTTCGAGTCCATCTGCCCCTCGGAAACTCACAAAGAGTACTAGCATAGTATGCGGAAGTAGCTCATCCATTGTATGCCTGATCAAGGGGCTGGACGTACCTCTGAAGGTCGCTTTTTACGGCGACGAGGAGGATCGACGACGACAACACAGAATCGTTCTAGCAATTTTATAATGTCCACGTGTTGTAAACACAGGACATGATTGATTGTATTTCTTTCATCCAATTTTGCAACGTTTATGGTGTTTGCTACGATTCATCATTTTGTCGCCTTTTTCATCGCACTAATCTGAGGCAAACAATGTACGTGAACATGCTCACCTTGGAGACCACCGATGTGCCTCCATTCTTTTCTTGGACATCACGACTGTTGGAGAAAAAAAAAGGTATTCCGGGATCTCTAGCCAGATGACCGGGCCAGCTTATTACGACGAGAGAATTTAGCCGTCAGCACAGGAACGGCGAGCGAATGCCTCGTCTAATGCTTAGTCACACTTTTGATAGCCTATGGCATTGGCACGAGTATTTAACCAAAAACTATCACAATTGACGGAAACGTGACCAAAAACTACCACTCTACAATTTTGTGCGAAAAACTACCAATTTTTTTCTAAATCGTGACAAAAAACTACCAAGTCGCGAAAGCGCTCGCTTAGCCCGCGCTAAACCCGAATCTGACCGACGGGGCTCGCCCGTCAGGTGCCGACATGGCATGTTTTTTGCAGAAAACCCCCTTGCTGATACATAATCACATAAATACCCGTTATTTTTGCGGAAAAAATGAAAAAATGTTAACGTGAGAGACTTTTTTTGTTCGGACTTGTTTGAAAGTTTCATACCCGTTATTTTTGCGGAAAAAATGAAAAAATGTTAACGTGAGAGACTTTTTTTGTTCGGACTTGTTTGAAAGTTTCCAACGAACTGGACAAATAAGTAAGCTAAACGAAAAATTGGCCACGCCAGGTTTCAAACCTGCGACCTGCAACACGCAGGCGGAGCGCGCTAGCCACCAGGCAGCGGGTTGTCCTTTATATTCCAGTAGACACGCTGGGCCGGCAGCCAACCTTGCCCTGAATTACTTATTTTTTAATCATAATATTAATACATTTTTTTGCGATTACATATTAGTGCACTAAAACAGTGCAACTTTTATTAAAAAAATTGATGTGTTTCTCGAAATGCTAGAATGATTTTACGCAATAAGTTTTTAAAACATGCTGAACATTTTCACAAATACACATTGTCAAAAAAATTCATCATCTATTAAGAAAATGCTCAACCTATATTACAAAAATGATCATCGTATATATTAAAAACTTTTCAACCTAAATTACAAAAATGTTCATCGTATATATTAAAAAATTGTTCAACCTAAATTACAAAAATGTTCAACCCAAAAGTTTAATATATTAAAAAATGCTCACCGTTTGCAAAGTAAAGTTCATCAAGCATTGAAAAATGATCACTATACGCAGAAAAGGTGCTCAGCGTACATTAAGATAATGTTCATGCAAATGCAAAAACATGTTCATCATGTATTTGAAAACATCATGTATTGAAGCCTATCTAAAAAAATGTTTAGTAAGTATGTTAAAAACAGAAGAAAAAGAACCCAGTGAATAAAGGAAGAAAGAAAGAAAAACCTAAAAATAAGCGAAAACCAGAAACAAAAATAAAGCATAATAAGATAAATAAATAGAAAAGAAATCTGGGCGAACGAGCACAGCACGCGCGTCAGTAAAACGCGAAACGAAAAAACAATTACAGGCTTTGGCTGGCCAACCACCGGCCAGCCTTCGTTTATTGTATAAAGATAATCCTGCCTGCACAGTAACATGTTCAGCCTTGTGGCCTGGTGGCTAGCGTGCTCTGCCTACCTGCTGGAGGTTGCAGGTTCGAAACCCGGGCACTCTATTTTTCATCTCACGTTAACATTTTTCCCGCACGGGTATTTATGTGATTACGTATAAAGCAAGGGGGTTTTGTGCCAAAAACATGCCATGACGGCACCTGACGGGCGGGCCCGCCAGTAAGATTCGGGGTTAGCGCGGGCTAAGCGAGCGCTTTCGTGACTTGGTAGTTTTTTGCCACGGTTTAGGAAAAATTTGGTAGTTTTTCGCACAAAATCGTAGAGTGGTAGTTTTTCGTCACGTTTCCTTCAATTGTGGTAGTTTTTGGTTAAATACTCCATTGGCACACTAGTGCAGACTGGGACATCGTCACACACTATTAGAAATTTATAAAATTTATGGTTTGTCCCTTGTTTCATTGCCCTAGTCTCGACTCCACAGACAAACAATGTACGTGATGGTCCTCGCCTTGCTAACCACCAATGCGTGACTCTTCTTTTGGGCACCAACTGCCCTAGCAAAAACCCGCGCGTCTACGTCTTTCTGTATTTCGGGATCTCCAGACAGATGTATTTCCAGAGGGAGAGCGAGTGCTTTGTTAGGGGGGCCTGCTCCATTGCTCACAGTGACACTTACGATACGCCATGGCAGCTGCTCAAAGAGGTCGCATAGCTGGAAGTTTCAAGTGATAATTACTTTGGCTGTGTCTAGAACAAAAGAAAGATATAGAAATTTTGGAGAACTAGGATTCTTGTAGGATATATTCCTTTGGTAATGTTCCGCACAAAAGAATTGCCATCGAAGAATCCTTTGAAAGTCCTATGGTTCCTACAGATTGGAGTATTTCGATTTAATAAATTTTGGAGCGAACCAAACATGAGGTCATACCTCATGTTTTATTTTCTTTGTGGCTAAAATTTCTGTGCTTTTCACTCATGACATCTAAACCACAACTTTAAGGTTCCCTTGTGGTTTTAATCTATTATCTATACCTATCAATATAAAACGACCCAAAGGAACAGATCCAACAAATCCCGACCGTGAAATCACGTCAATCCAACGACTCAGACTGCTCCAATGATGAGCGCTCAACACGTAATATCCATCAAATATTAATGCCAACGCAAATAATATCCTACCTAATATTTACATGTAATTAATATATTACCTAATATCAAAGTGCAGTGCACGTACACACTTACTAGTTCATGTAGTAACCCAAGGTACGTGGCATCTCAATTTTGGCATTGTTTTTTCTATTCCTGCGTTTTGATTTTCTGTGTTTTAAATGGGACTTTTTTTTGCATGGGAACACATGTCACATTTACCCCCTCCATCTGAAAATACTGGTCATCAAAATGGATAAAAGGAGATGTATCTAGACGTATTTTAGTTTTAGATACATCTCTTTTTGATGACAAGTATTTTCGAACGGAGGGAGTATATCATAAGGATCATAGTACAAGTCACGAAAACACCGACCTGACACGACTGAAAAGACAACAGAATGGTAGCCTTTGCAAAAAATAAACACTAGTCAAGAAAGAAAATTACAATCAAGACCGAAGAATCCCTTTAGTTTGACACCATTACCCGTCACCTACCTCCGACAACACCACAAAAATCACCAACTAAAAGAAAATGATTGATCACCTGGACATGCCATCAAACACTAGATCTAGCACCCGTTTAGGACTAATACGTCGGAGGAGGAAACTACACTTAGCCACGTACCATGAAAACAACAAACGATTCTACATCTTCCAGATGATGCTGATGCTAACCACAATCTACATCCGCTCCTGGCCAACCTCCGAAGCTCCAAGCCGGCGCTGTAGCAAACGTCGTCACAACGGCGAAGCCGGACACAAGTCCACCACGAGGATGCCGCCGCCGCCGCGCATTCCAGTTTGAACAGACAACTTTCCAAATTCATCTCCAAGCATTGGACCGATTGCCTCATTGGAGGAAGATCTGAAACTTGTTTATTCGGCGGCGCCGCCACAGCCAAGACGATGAATGACTGAAAACCTAAGCTACCCGGGCATAACCTAAAGCTACACGATCCACACACGTAGATCCGGCGACCCCCCTCATCACCGACGATCGAGATCGCCGTTGGAGGCACTACTAGAAAAAGGGCTACTAATGGCGCACCTAATTTGGCCATTAATGGCGCATTAGTGGTGCGCCATTAGTAGCACGCCATTAGTAATACTTACTAATGACGCACCACTGGTGCGCCATTAGTATCTGGTATACTAATGGCGCACGCCATTAGTATAGGACATGGTGCGCCATTAGTATGCCTCCCAGGGCCATGTATAGCCAGGTGCTTTGGTATACTAATGGCGCACCACAGGGTGATGCGCCATTAATAACCTCGGCATACTAATGGCGCACTGCTTAATGATGCGTCATTAGTATCCTCTGGAATACTAATGGCGCACTGTTATGTGATGCGCCATTAGTATGAATATTAGGTTTTTTTTATTTTTTTATTTTCTGTTTTTTTGCATAGGTTACAAAATGTATAATTGGACAAAATATAGACAGCACACATCAACAACAGATTCATCGAATACAATAGAAGATTAGTCTCTGAATACATTTCATCATATTAGTCTCCAAATACAATTCATCACATTAGTCTCCGAATTGAAAAGACCGAACAAAGATAGAACATTATATTACAAGTCTCGAGACCGCGAGTAGCGAGTTTGTCTTCACATTACAAGTCGATATCGATCATCTAAACTACCATCACATAGAAGAGAGCTGCGGTCATCACGATGAGCATCATCACGATGAAACTCGACTTCATCCGGTTCCTCCAACGCTCCCTCCCCTCTCGTGCTAGATAGCGGGCGTATCTAGATTCGGCCTCGGCCCTAGTGGTGTACCCTTTGTAACTGTTTCCGCTGAATCGGTGAACCTGTCTCCGACACTCCTCCCAGTCGTCGTAGACTCCGGGAACCTTACCCTTGTACACGACATACGACGGCATCGCTATGCACTAGCGAAACGAAACGTTAGTACCAATTCACGGACAATACATAAGCAATATATAAGTATGCAACAGAACGATCGGAAGAGAAAAACAAGACATTAATAGCATCAATTACATCTAAGTTGAACGACTCTCGAAATCAAAGAGACATACTACAAGTTCATTAAAGTTTAATTACAACATGAGCCAATCGATGTTTCAGAACTAGACACATCATCACTGCTTTCGACTCGACTCAAGGGACCGGAGCGTGGATGAAGCCGCCGTCTATCATGGGAGTCATGAAATTACGGGCGTTGTCAGCCTGCATTTGTAGCATTCCGTCTATCTCACTGTTGGACGGTTGATTTCTGAGGTAGAACTGCCCCGAGGTACGAAGGACATCTTGATGGATGATTTCCGCAAACTCCGACTGGATGCGAAAGAATTCTTGTCTGATGTCCGCGTCCTGGATTGCCGACACGCTCGCGGCCCAATCTTTGAGTTTACTCGGTAGCAGAAGTTGATAATGGTCCCGTACGATCGCCCGCATGTGATGGATGGCGTAGTAGGCACCCTTCTGACCGCCAGGCGGCTGCTTGACGCAGCAGAACGTCGTATTTTGGGAGAACACGTGCTTGCCATACTTACGAATAGGCCTGTTGAAGGTGCCTCCAGATTCGGCGTAGCCGGGGAGAACATCATCAAGAACCTTCTTGACATTTGTGTAGTCTACGTTCGACTGACGGTCCGGGTCGAAATACGTGGCCATGGAATATTTGGGGCTTAGGAGGATGAGCGTGCAATGTGTGTCACTGCAGAAAACACGGAATGTTAAAAGAAAAATGATCGAAATATAAGAATTCGTATGTTACGGGGCGGTTGAGGGGAGGACTTACTCGGGAAAGTAAGGCACGAGGAAGTTATGATTATCTGGGTTTGCCAGAATGACGCCTTCGAGGTAAGAACTCGCGACTTGCCGGTCCCCAGCGCTGCCCAAGATCTTGGCACGCATGTAGAAGGGGTCGACTATCACGATGTCCGGGGTCTTGTCGCGAATGATCCGCATCTCCATACTCAGCGAAAATAGCCGAACGAAGGTGTAGTGCAGCGGATGAAGGTTCAACATAGCGTGGATGTCATCAAACCGCAGGACGATCGTACCCCCGATGTAGTTATCCACAAAGCCCTTGCCCTCTGGCACCTTGGCCACGAAAACCGGGTATGACACATCCTTCTCTCTGAGACGCCGCTTCTCCAAAGAAAGAACACTGTCATGCAGACTCCGCATAGCACCGGCTGCAACATCGAGCATATTTCTCGGTAGCATCGGCCTACCCGCCACATGCACCCTCCTCATTAAATCCTCAGGTGAAGGTGGCCCGTCCTGAGCACGGATCGTACTCGGTGCCGGCTGGCCCGCACCCTTGTTAGTCTTTCTTTTGCGTGACTTCTTCTTCTCCTGTAATGGGACCGAGTTCTGCTCACAGACCGCCTTCTTGAGTGTGTTGGGGCTGATAATATTTCGCACCTCGCCTATCTGAGGCTCGGTGAAGTCGGCAGCTGGAGGCGTCTCCTGAGAGCTGAACGGCAGACGACGCCTGTTGCAACTTGGCTTCTCCGCGGTACCAGCTAGATCGCGCACGTCTTTTGTTGGGTTGGGTTCTTGAGAAGGAGGCCCCATGAAGTCGCCCTCGTACCCATGATCGGCAAAGTAACGATCGATGTTGGCAAATGTATCGTTGTCGTCGTTCTGATCCTGTGCCATATGCATGTTTGGATCCAGTGGCATAGGGATGTCCGGCACCGTTGCGGCGGTCTTGCCATGGGGCCGACTTGGCGCCGGCACGACTGGCGGTGTTGTCTTTGGGGTGGTGTCCCCCGCCCCCAAACGAATCTGGCTCTTTGGCCAAAGCAGGGGCCAGCTCAGGCAGGCGCTGAGGGTCATCACGTCATCATCGTCGGCCCCGACGGGTCGAATCGGAGGTAACAACTCGTCGCAGCCTGGCAGCACCCGAACCAGTTGAACCCTAAACAAGTTGGGTGGCATCTGGGTACCGTGGAACAAGGGGTTGCCCGGTTGAACGATTTTGCCCTTGGCGACATCGACCAACTCATTGTTCACGAAGTGTAGGAGAGTGCACGGAACGTCGGCGGTGCCCTGTGAAAACATGTAGAGCGTCAGGGATGCCCAGTCAAAGGCAAGGAGATGAAGTCCTCGGCCGAGAGAGGCTTAATTAGTTACCGTGATGATGGCGTCGAGCTCGGCTAATGTCGAGGCACCGCCAAAGGCGGGCGTGCAGTTGACGGAGGGCCCGCTTGCTGCAGAGGTGCCGGCCGGCGTACACCCGGGTGCATTAAGCTCCCGTGCCAGCGTCGGAGACACCAATGGCCCCGCCATCGCGTTCTGCGAGTTGCTGGCCATGAAGCTAGGAATCGGGGGCGGCCCCTGTTGGCCGCCCGCAATCCACGCACTCAACCCCTGGATCAAGGTAGGCACAATGGCGGTGATCGTCGCTCCGAGTTGTTGTTGCACTTGCTCTTGGACAATCTCCGGAATCCGCGCCACCTGTGCCTTGAGTTCTTGAACCTCGCGCGCCTGGCTTTCCGAGCTGGTCTTTTTCTCCTTTCGTCCACCAGTGTTATAGTATGACCCCCATTTTGTCGACAAGCCTTTGCCGGCCACACGACCAGCTGACGTCGGCTTACTGAGCTTATCCTTGTTCTTCATTACATTCAACGCCCTATTTAGAGTGGTGTCCCAAGGGTTGCTCTTAGCCGACCCCGCGCTACTGCTTTCTGTCGCCTGCGGAAGGAATGTGAACCATTTAGAAATTTGGCTTCATTAATTAGAATGCAACCATATGGAGCTAATTACGCGGGGGTGTATTCCTTACCAGAACAAGCTCAAGCGCCCTGGTCTTCGGATCCGTGGTAAGCTCCTTTGTTTTCGGGTCCTTCTTGTACCGGGCCCTGACATAGTTCCTGGTCTGCTTGTCACCGTATTTATCGAAGAGGGGCGGTAGGCCTTGCTCGGCACGGTCCGCCTCCTCCTTGTCCCATATAGGCTCCGCCACTCTATAACCGCCGGGACCGAGTGTGTGTTCCCCTAAGTTCAGCTCCCGCATTTCTTTCCCCCACTGACTTGATTGGGAGTGTGCGGTGCTCGAGCAATTGATCTTGAAGTCGTTGTAGTCATCTTCGGTGATCGAAGGATTTTTCTCCTTGATCTTCTCATAACTCTCACCTTTCTCGATCATTCTCTTCACATTGCTTTTCCAAGTAGACAAGGCCTTGCTCATCTTCGTGAGGGCAGCATTGTTCACTTTATTCCCTTTGAGGCTTGTGTTTTCAAATTCAGCGGGGAACTTGTATCGTTCGTGCAGCTTCGTGAAGAGGAGGTTGCGCAAATTCCCTCGGTCAGGATGCCTCAGGTTCTCGGTGTTGATCGAGACGGTGCTCCGGAGAATGCACCCGAGCTGAAGCGAGTACCCCTTGACTATTCGTGCGGGCGCCGTTGGATTCCCGTCGGAGTCCACTTCAGTAACTTCCTCCTTGAGGGTGCGGAGCACGGTCGGGCGCCGGTCCTTCCGTTGCCTCTTCTGGCTGCCATCTGTGCGTGCGCCGCCATCATCAGTGGTGGCATCCTCGGCGGCACCATCAGTGGTGGCATCAGTGGGGTCATCCTCGGCGGCACCATCAGTGGTCTCAGGATCGGTGGGGAAGGCGGTGTGCTCATACAAGTGAGGTTGTTCCTCCATCTCCTGGGACAGCTCCCAGAATGCCTTGCCGCCCGAACCCCCGGCTCATCGTTGTGGGCCATGTTTCTCTCTAAATAGAAACAAAGTTTGGTCAAAAAGTTGGTTATTATCAAGGAACAAGATCATGGTCTCATCATTTAGGGTTTGTCGACACCGAGGCATCCTAAAATCTAAGATTTTATCATTGAGGGTTTTTCGACGCCGAGGCACCTTAAAAGCCATGCATTAGTCACAAGTATGCCGGGGCACTTGATCCTACTTAATTAACTACTAAGATACCCCGGCCCATGCATTAGTCACAAGTACCCCATATGTCCTATTTTTAGCAAAGTCATGCTAAAATTCACGGAAAATTTCAGCATGACCTTTGCTGAAAATAGGACATATGGAGTACCCGAATTTGCCGGAACGGAAGTTAATCAACATTCCGGCAAACTCAAGGGCCTCTTGGGGTACCTGCAAAACCATTATCCCAGGTGGACAAGGCAATGTGCTACTTGCTTAAATCTCTGTCCAATGAGCCATGGGAACATGATAATAAAGCATATTCATCAATATTAGCCAAAACATGAACTGATAAAAACAAGTCAAGAGATATCTACAATAAGCATTTGTGCAGAATCTTTCAGTCTGCATGAAAAATGTATTTATGTTTAAACTACTTGTCCTAGTCACAATTTATAGCCTGATTTTTAATAGTGAAAGTCCTTCCGAAGTTCTAATGCAAAGTTCTGTAGAAAAATAATATAGGAGGAAAAACAAGGTCCTGGCACAAAGTTACTTTGGAGTTTGATTATGCAAAAATAATAACAAAAATGAATACTATCTCAAGATTTCATTCATCGGTATTGTGGTAATAAACTGACATTGTTACTCACAGTTTCATCAAACAAAAAATCATTGGTAAACTTAATAGGTCATGAACATTAAAATTTAATTCATGTGATGGAAAGTAATTTCTTTTTTTCTTGGTGAATCCTTAAACAGAGAACCAAAGTTGCATGCAGATTAAATCAACATTAGCGCATTTCTCTGTTTCAAACCCCAACTGAAGTCATATGCTGTCTTGAAGCATAGTAAGTACTAAGTAAACCAGTGGAACTTTCACTTACCAGTTGGCCCTTCACCCCCTTTAAGCAAAGGGTATTGCTCAAAATCTCTACCAGGCCGATGAACGTCAAACACTCTGATTGCTTTGTTGTATCCAGCAAAAAGCCTACATACCACCATATCCATGTTGAGTAAAGCATAAGCAGTAAAAAAGATTGTGCTTCAGTGTGGTTGCAAACTTGCATGGCCATCACAATTTCAGCATTTTTCTATTTGTAACACAAAAGCAGATCAGATGGTTGAGTTCACTGTAAAATCATTATCCTAGGTGGTGCACATTTATGCATACAAAATACCGTTACCCACTAATAAGAGTGAAAGCAGCAAAAATACTGTAAAAATTCTTTAAAATCGTGCATTGCAGTCAAACTGAACCGTTTCTCCCAGCTACAAAACAATCAAACTAGTTGGGAACCTAAAGGCAACAACATTACTACAAACTTATCAAAGAGAAACTTGACTATTGGCCTGCATGTTACAATGTTCTTTGTAGTCTGTGTTGCAACCCTGAACCAGAGGTAGTAGACAACTTGAGCCAACTGCTCGTCCGGGTCGAGATAACACTAACAGTGCTAGGCTGAATGTTCGTGTGCTAACAATGGGGGTATGCTGCAGCCATATTATTATATAAGACATACAGACAACCTAAGCAGAAAAGAATAACACCGCCTGAAAATATAGAGCGTCATCTGTGTATGGAACTGAAGATATGCTCTGTAAAAGAATAACACGGTATTCATATTCCCATAAAGAAACAGGGTTTTCATATAAACAGAAAATAATGGGAAACAGTCCACTTAAAGAAATGACCTGCGCTTATATCACTAAATGTCCAATCCTGGGTTCAAGACGTTGATGTAATCCATGTGGGCATGTAAATGCCTCCAGGACCCATTTAAAAAAATGTTTCGAAAACACAAATGCCTCCATGCATGCCAGCTATCATGCATACGTGCCTTGGTCCAAAAGTTCAACAGAATATCACACATACACACACTCATAGCTTGCTCTGTTTTCTTCTCTGTATTTGAATGCAATTTTGTTCCTACTGAGACTTTTGGTGCTAATACAAACTCCTGTAATCCTAAGCTGCAGCTTAAAAATGCTACTTTTATCATCAAAGCTCTTCACAAGGAAGAACAAACTGCATCTCATACACTTGCTGCCGTGTCCATCAAAATTGCATTCAAATAAATTTGCAAACTATTGTAATGGACAGATGCAAACTGAAACTGAACCTGAACCGAACATGTACAGAGAACAAATTGAAGTGGTTCTTTGTTGTTGCAGACCTGGTTGCTGCTGTTGTTGCTGCAGACGAGGAGGGGACGGGCACCTTGCTGCCGGAGCACCTTGGAGGAGCAAGTGGAGGACCAGGACCTGGTCAAAAGAGAAGAAACAGGCCGGTCAAAGAGAGAGAGAGAGAGAGAGAGAGAGAGAGAGAGAGAGAGAGAGAGAGAGAGAGAGAGAGGAGGAGGAGGGAGGGAGGGAGAGAGAGAGAAGAGGAAGGATGTGGCCGGAGCTCCATGGCAGCGCCGCCGCCACGGGAGAGAAGAGGAAGGATGTGGAGGTGCCGGTCCGTGGTTGTGGAGAAGGATGTCGAGTCGTGGTGGATCCGACGGCGTGGTCGCCGGGAGCAGCTCGAGCAGAGGATGGAGCTCCAGACAGGTTGAAGAGAGGCCCTTGCGCCGGTGCCGGCGGCGAGGTCAGAGGGAGACGGGGCGGCGGGTGGGTTGAGCGAGGCCACAAACCTGGCGAGGGCGGAGGGGTGGCGTTGCGGGGAAAGAGGAGGGGGGCGACGCGCTGGTGTCGGGGCGGCGTCGAGGGCGGCGAGGCGACGGTGGTGTCGGGGCGGCGCTGGCGACGGTGGTGTGGACGGGGCGGCGCTAGTGTCGGGGCGGCGTCGAGGGCGGCGGGGCGGCGGCGTCGGGAGAGGAGAGAGAGGGGATCGAGGGCGAGGGCTCGGGCGAGGGAGAGAGAGGGGATCGATACGAAGTAGGGGGGCACAATACTAATGGCGCACCACCCCTCGGTGCGCCATAAGTATATACATGCTAATGGCGCACCTCGACCTGGTGCGCCATTAGTATTTTTTTTATTTCCGCTCGAGCCAACAGGTTATCTCCCACCTGACCTTATCAACATCAAGTCCCCTCTACTAGCTCGACTGGTTAGGTGCTAGTTCTCACACCAGGAGGTCCTGGGTTCGATTCCCAGGCTCCACAATTTTTTTTTATGCATTTAAAATGCTGTTTGATACTTATTTGTGTTTAAATATGTTCAAACTTGTTTAAATCATAACAGTATTTTTTTTATAAAACAGTAATAATTTTTTAAAAAATATCATCAAACAGTAATGCCGGTGGAGCGGGGGAGGGTGCGGGGGGTCGGTGGCGGCGGTTGAGTAGGGGAGGGGTGCGGGGGGTCGGTGGCGGCAGTTGAGTAGGGGAGGGGTGCGGGGGGTCGGCGGCGGCGGTTGAGTAGGGGAATCGAGGGTGCGGGGGGTCGGCGGCGGCGGCCGGTGGACCGGGGGGTGCTCGGCGGCGAGGGGGACCGGATCTGGCGAGGTGGTATAGCGATCGAGATGGAGGGGGATCGAGATCGAGTGTCCATGAAATTTAAAAATATTCATGATAGTTTAAAAAGTGCCCATGAAATACAATCGAGAAATGAAGGCTACGATTTAAATACAATCGATCTTAGCTAGCTATCTGTTAACAATCTTCTTGCCCTTCTTTTTCGCAAATGGAGTTCTTCTGTGGAACGGACGTCCTTTAGGTAGGGTGGTCCTGCTTCTTCTTGTGGTGTATGCTGCTACTTCGTCATCGTCGTCATGTTCGATCCTCGGGTCGCCGTACTTGTCGAAGTCTTGCTCATTGGCTACTCCATCCATTCCGATGATCTTCCTTTTGCCTGTCCTCACGACAACACGACTGGTCTTTGACGGGTCGGTAATGAAGAAGCATTGGTCCACTTGGGAAGCCAGTACCCATGGTTCATTTTTCGCGGTGACGTTTGCGCCCGCGGTCTTGGATTTGGCTTCGGGTATAACCATGGTGGTGAAATACCGGTCTTCTTTTAGGACGCTCTTGGACCATCTGACACGGAACATCGGGACCTTCTCTCCAGCGTAGCTCAGCTCCCAGATCTCCTCGATCCTTCTGTAGTATCTGTCCTTGTCGTTACCGGTGTAGGATTCCATCGTTACCCCGGAGTTCTGATAACCATCGCTCTTCATGTCCTTGGCCTCGGTGGTGAATGTGTAGCCGTTGATATCGTACGCCTCATAGGTCATCAGGTTGTGCTCGGCGCCCTGTGACAAGGCGAATATGAGTTGTTCTTCCGCGGAAGAATCCTCATGTAAAGGGTACGACAGAAGCTTCTGTTTGAACCAACGCGTGAAACATGAGTTGTGCTCTTTGAGTATATCTCCGTCCGTCCTCTGTTGGCCTCGGTCATTGTACGTCTTCTTAATAAAGGTTTTGTGCAGTACCACCCAAGGATCGACCATGTCTATGTGTTGTAGCGCGAGTAGGTTTGCTCTTTCAAAGTCGGCGAGTCGACCCTCGAAGTCGACATGCATTTCGCGGCGACCCTCACGGTGACCCCATCCAGCGAGCCTGCCGAGGTGCCTGTTGACGGGCAGACCAACGGGGTTCTCGATGCCTAGATAATTCATGCAGTACGAGACGCACTCTTCGGTCAGAAAGCCCCTGGCTATGCTTCCCTCTGGACGTGACATGTTGCGAACGTATCCTTTGATGACACCATTCATCCTTTCGAACGGCATCATGCTGTGCAGGAACGTCGGCCCGAGTTGGATGTTATCCTCCACTATATGGACCAGCAGATGCACCATAACGTCGAAGAATGCGGGCGGGAAGTACATCTCAAGCTCGCATAGTATCACCACGATCTCTTCCTGTAGCCTTCTGAGTTGCCTCACGCCAATCGACTTCCGAGAGATGACGTCGAAGAAGTTGCATAGGCCAAATAGCGTTTCACGGACGTGCGCGCCCATGATCCCACGGATTGCAACTGGAAGTATCTGCGTCATCAGCACGTGACAGTCGTGAGACTTCATCCCGCTGAACTTCTGCTTCGCTGGGTCTAGGTATCTGCTTATCTTCCCCGCGTAACCGTAAGGAAGTTTTACTCCTAGGAGGCAGGTGAAAAACTGCTCGATCTCCTCCTGACTTAGAGTGAAGCACGCGGGAGGGTAGTCATTTCCGGTCTTCTTGGCCTTTTTGCCTTTGAGACGACTTTCTGTGTCCTGCTTCGCCTCATCATCATCATCATCATCATAATCATATATAGCGTGAAGCTCCTGCCTGATGCCCATTGATTTCAAGTCTGCCCTTGCTTTCGGCCCATCTTTGGTCCTCTCTGGCATGTTGAGCAGGGTACCAAGTAGACTCTCGCACACGTTCTTCGTGATATGCATGACATCAAGGCTGTGAGGCACACGGTGGATCTTCCAGTACGGCAAGTCCCAGAAAACAGACCTCGTTTTCCATACCTTCAGCAGCGGCTCTGGCGCCTTTTGTTTCTTTCCCGACAGTGGGCAGTCTTTCCAATTTTTCAACAGCTTGTCTATTTCCTCGCCGCTCCTCGTACACGGGCGTTTTCGGGGTTCGGTTTCACCATCGAACAGATCCTTGCATTTCCTCCACGGGTCATCGTCGCGAAGCCACCTTCGATGTCCCATGAACACGGTTTTCGAAGACCCGGGATCTCTATCTAGCTGGCGATACGTTGTGTCATCCATGCACCGTACGCATCCAGAAAATCCATGGACTACCTGCCCCGCGAGATATCCGTAACCGAGATAGTCGTGCACCATCGTGAGCAGTGCGGCTCTCATAGGGAAATATTCTTTCTCTGCGGCGTCCCACGTATTGGCTGGCGTTTTCCACAGCGTGTCTAGCTCCTCCTTCAGCAGCCCCAGATACAGATTGATGTCGTTCCCTGGTTGTTTCGGCCCTTCAATTAGCATACTCATGTGAATGTACTTCCTCTTCATGCACAACCAGGGGGGAAGGTTGTACATCCACACAAACACAGGCCAGGTGCTATGTGTGCTTCTCTGGCTGCCAAACGGATTGACTCCATCGGTGCTCGCGCCCAGCACGATGTTCCTTGGATCCTTCCCAAATTCTGGGTATTCAAAATTCAACGCTTGCCACTGGCTCGCATCCTTAGGGTGACTCAGCATCTTGTCTTTTTTATCTATCTCCGGATCATTTGCGTCATCTTCTCGCTTCTTCTCCTCCCTATCCGCGTGCCAACGCAGGAGCTTTGCTACCTTAGGATCCGCGAAATACCGCTGCAGACGAGGAGTGATCGGAAAGTACCACACCACTTTTCGAGGAGCTTTCTTCCTCTTCTTGTATCGAGTGACGCCGCACACCGGACATATGGTAGACTCCGCGTGCTCGTCCCGATAAATGATGCAATTGTTCATGCAGACATGGTATTTCACGTGCGGTAAATCCAGAGGACACACGATTTCCTTCGCCTCCTCCAAACTGGTCGGGCACTTGTTCCCCTTTGGAAGACGTTCGTGCCAGAATGACATGTTCTCGTCGAAGCATGCGTCGGTCATTTTGTGTTTTACCTTCATCTCCAGAGCCATGAGCGTTACTTTCAGGCGGGTATCCTCGGGCCTGCATCCTTCATACAATGGAGTAACCGTGTCTAACTCAAGTTGATCCACCTTGGCTTTCTCTCGGGCGGCGGCTCTTGCGTTATCCGTCTGCTTGAGAAGCAGCTCTTGAATATAAGGGTCCTGCACCCAGCCCATCGATGGTCCACCGTCGTATGCTCCGCCGGCATCATCATCTTCATGATCATGCCCGTCGTCTGCTCCGGCGCCATCTTCCTCATCATCATGTCCTGCATCTTCTACATGATGACTGTGTACAGCATCACCGTCGTGATCATCTCCTGGGGATTCTTCGCCTTCTCGCCCGCCCGAGCCGCGGTGGTTGCCTTGCTGCCCTTCCTCATTTCTTGCCCGGCCCCCATGGACGACTTCGTAGTCATCTTCATCACCTTGCCACCGATAGCCATTCATGAAACCACGCAAAAGCAGGTGGTCCCGCACCTGCCCGGAATCCGGGTCCGCAATAAGGCTCTCCAGCTTGCATCTTCGACACGGACATCTTATCTCCGTCTCATTCTTTTGAAGCATCTCGGCCTTCGCGGACCTCAAAAACCTATTCATGATGCCTTCGGTCATCGTGCGGACCATGGTTGCCTGAGGGGTAGAGCAAAACGATATTTTAGAACCAAGAAAAAAATTTGGCATGACTTTCCCTAAAAATAGGACCAAAAAGAATGCTTAATGCCAAAATTATCGCCGAAACGGAAATGAATCAACATTCCGGCAAAATATTGGCAACTATCGTATTTCAAATACCGGTACACCTCCAAACACAAACACATATGCAACACCACAAATATATGCAACACCACGAACATACATAGATCTAGCTAGGCCATAAAAAGTGCATGTGCAAATTGTTGTAGGGAGAACAACATAAATATAGCTTCCCCCCTTACTTACCTATCAAAACAAGGTAATTTAACCACTTAATTTCAATGAATCTATGGTGGAAATGAGGTGAAAAAGAGGAGGCACCCGAGACAAGGAGAAGGTGGAGAGAATGGAGTGGGAAGAAAGTGAGTGTGGGTAGGAGAGGCTGCCCAAAATATCTTGTTGCTGACCACTTACTAATGGCGCACCAGCAGTAAATGCGTCATTAGAAATCCAGGTTACTAATGGCGCACCTCTATCTGATGCGCCATTACTAGTTTTGCGACAAAAAAGAAAAAAAATCATACTAATGGCGCACTCTCCAACGGTGCGCCATTAGTAGTTTGAACTAGTAATGGCGCACGGTGGGACAGTGCGCCATTAGTAGTTTTCCAACAAAAGGAATAAAAAATAAAATTAAAAAAACAGCATTAATGGCGCACTCTGGTACTAGTGCGCCATTACTAGTTACAACTAGTAATGGCGCACCGTGCCAGGATGCGGCATTAGTGTGTTTGGACAGACGCGCTAGTTCAAAAAAAAAATTAGGATACTAATGGCGCACCCTAGGCAAGGTGCACCATTAGTACTTTCAACACTAATGGCGTATCAGATTGTGGTGCGCCATTAGTATATACTAATGGCGCACCACCTATCTGGTGCGTCATTAGTGTCAATCCCACCTATAGCCTTTTTTCTAATAGTGAGGTAAGCTACTGGAGAAAGGCGGACAATGACTCTCCTTGCGGTGGCAAGGATTTCTTCTGGCCCGCCCAAGAGGAAAAAGAACTCCATTCGGAAGAGCGCACTCGGAGTAATATTTTCCTGGAAACCAATTCTTCAATGGTCACATACACGATTTTATTGTTATGGAAGCATATGAAAAACTATAGGGGGTAGAGTACTTTGCAAATTGAAATACATATGAAACATTATTTAATATAGAAAAATATGGGATTATTTCCTAAAATAGGGGGGGGGGGGTGTAATTGCTCATAAATCCCACAATATTAGCGCCAGATTATTAGTTGCCAGAGAAAACAAACGCAGGCATCGTGACATGCAGAAGTGGTCCACCAAATTAGCGATTCAGTCCAGCTAATCTCTCGCCTGGACTTAGTACCAGATGATGTAACACACTGAACAAGGGGTGTAACTGAAACGGGGGTTCAACCATACGTTTAATTGATGCGCTTAATTGCATCCCAAAATATATTTAGGAATAACTTAATGTGACTTTTGTTTTACGGGTGAGAACTTATAGGGGGTAGAGTACTTTGCAACAAATTGAAATACATAGAGTACTTTGCAACAAATTGAAATACATATGAAACATTATTTACTATGGAAAAATAGGGATTATTTCCTAAAATAGGGGGAGTAATTGCTCATAAATCCCACAATATTAGCGCTAGATTATTACTCTCTCCGTCTTAAAATTCTTGTCTTAGATTTATCTAGATATGGAAGTACCTAATACAAAAACATGACTTGATACATCTGTATTTAGACAAATTTAAGAAAAGAAATTTGGGACGAAAGAGTAGTTGCCAGAGAAAACAAATGCAGGCAGCCATGCATCGTTACATGCAGAAGCGGTCCACCTAATCTCTCGCCTGGACTTAGTAGCAGATGGTGTAACTGAACCGGGGGTTCAACCATACGTTTGCACTCTACTTGAGACAATTGAGAAATACAAGGAAACAAATTGATGCGCTTAATTGCATCTCAAAATATATTTAGGAAGAACTTAATGTGACTGTTTTTTACGGGTGAGAACTTAATGTCACTTTAATCCGTGTTAATTGTTATCGATTGCATCCTCTATAAAATGCTACTCCCAATATGTCAATGGCACCACCATCATCCATCACCAACCATCTGCTCCATTGTTTTCCGTGCCCATCGATCGACCACATCTTCTTACCTAGCTGGTCAGATCCAGACCAGATCAGATGAGGAGGTCTAAAGTGCTGCTGCTCTTCGCCATCGCCTTGATCATGATCTCATCTGGTGCGTGCATCTGCATATGCATGGTCGATCATGGGCTATATAGTAAGTATGTATCCACTAAGTATATTTTGTATGCATGCAGGTGTGGATGCGTGGTGTAAATATGACGCCGTCCTTCCGAAGCACTTTTGCAATCAAGAAGGGTGCTTGGCCAACTGCCAGAAGCATCTGCAGGAGTACGTGTGCCCGGACTGCATCACGCTCGAGTCCGCCGCCTGCATGAATGATGGCTCGCTTGCGCCCTTGGACGGGGCTTGCTACTGCCACATCTGCTCCAAGGATTAATCCATCCTTACTAATTTCCATGTCTGCTCAGTGGATTGACCGCCCATGTTAGGGACATGCATATGCAAAATCTGGAGTTGATTCTACTTATTCTCGCACTAAAACTCTACTTACTTCCGAGCTAAATGTTGAGTTCTATTTATTGCGGGGGGGGGGGGGGGGGGGGTTACAATGAATCAATTCTACTTCTGGCAAGAAAACTCTAGTTTATTCTGAGCAAAATGTATAAATTATTTTTTTGCGAGGGGATCAGTTTCACAAAATCTAATGACCTCTCCAGAATACTTTCCAACCGCTGGTTAGCCACAGGTATGGCTGTGTGCATCTCAATGATTCAAACGTTATGGTTCCAACCTATTTTTTCTGCAAAGAAGGGTAGGCAGAATTGATTTTTAAAAAGACATTTCCTAACAAAAAAACATTGGATAATTCTTAAGTCGTTCATAAGCTGGTCCCCAGTAAATTAGATTTCCTTAGATGCTTAATACCCTATCCGTCTTATTGTGGAGCCACATGTTAGTTTTTTCTCTCCTAGTTTAGCCCCTCAAACCATGTGAAAGAAGTGAGAAATATATGTATTCCTTATTGCTTATTCTTAGCACTGTGGCCTGGTCTTTAGATTTTGCTGCTAAGACCCCTTCTCATATTGTTTGAGGGTGGGTCTTAATGCTATTTTTTTTGCTTAAGACCCATGTTTTTGGTACATTGGAGATGCCCAACGATAGACCATTAGTTAATACAAACAACACTTACAATTGACTTAAGCATCCAAAATGAATATTTCAAATAGTCGGTTTGGAAAATCAA
Organism: Aegilops umbellulata; assembly: GCA_032464435.1. Classification (NCBI taxonomy): domain Eukaryota; kingdom Viridiplantae; phylum Streptophyta; class Magnoliopsida; order Poales; family Poaceae; genus Aegilops; species Aegilops umbellulata. The sequence continues at coordinate 482,982,350 of CP136059.1, read as the reverse complement.
CTTGTGGTTGGATGGTAGTGGTACCCCCAGCCCACCAAGGATCAAACTACATGTTTGCCGGTTTGGTGTCCCATAAAGGCAGAATATTCTTTTAGTGGAGGTGACGACCCGTTGATAACAAGATGTCTATGCTGACTTTGTCAATGTGAAGATGCGATCCGCCGGCTTAACTTTTGCTCTCCCGCGAGGAGCCTAGGGAGGCAGGTACTTCATCATCCTTTATAGTAGTAATGTTTGTGTCGTGTAGTGTGTTTGCTATAATTCGTCAGTTTGTCGCTTTGTTTCGTTTCCCTAATCTGAGACAAACAATGTGCGTGAACCACCATCGTGCCTCCCTTATTTTTCTTGGACATCATGACTGTCCTAGCAAAAAGAGAAACATGTACCCCAGAATCTTTAGCCAGATGACTGGGCCAGCTTATTAGACGAGAGCGTTGACCGTCGGTGCCGGCGACCACGAGGTATGTCCCGAAGGGTGAGCGAGTGCCTGGTCCATTGCTCGGTGACTTTTGATAGGCCATGGCACAGTAATACAAATCGGGACATTGCACACGATTCAAAATCTATATAAAATCCATGATTTTGTCGCTTGTTACATTGCCCTAGTGTAAGACTCTACACACAAAGAATGTGCGTGAATGTGCTTGCCTCGTTTACTGTTAATGTGCCTCTCTTACGTTCTTAGGCACCAGCTGCCCTAGCAAAAGCCCGGCCCTCTCCGTCTTTCCGTATACCAAGATCTCCAACCAGATGTATGTCTAGAGGGCTAGTTGGTGCTTAGGCCTTAGGGTGTCGTGCTTCGTTAGGGAGACCCGCTCCATTAGTCACGGTGACACTTTTGATACGCCATTGTGGCAGCGCATTGGAAGCAATGCTGAAAGAGGTGGTTGCGTAGCCAGAAGCAGCATTTCCCACCCTCTTCTATCTTACTGAGAACACACAATTCTACGGGAAACTGTACACAAATGCTATTTCTCGCCCGTTGTGAGTCGTAATAGGGCTTGTCTACAATTCACCGACCCAATACGGTAGTTGGGGCGAGTTTTTTCCTGCAGCTTTTTATCAGTCTTTTCACTATTTTGAGTTGGTTTTCTTTGGGTTTTCTTCTGTGTTTCCTTTTCCTTTTCCCTTTTTATTCAGTTTTATTTGTTTTTTTTGCCTTTTTCCTTTTAACCTTTTCAACATATATCTCAGTTTTTGCATACACATTATATATTTTGTGTATACATGTAGAAATGTTTTTATGCAAACTTAACATTTTCAATATACATGAAGAATCCCGACTGTTGTCGTGGGGGTAGCTTCTCCTTCGTTCCCATGTGCTAGACAATTTGGTGTAATGCACTCGGGAACGAAAGGAGGAGCTACGGTCACCGACGGTCGAATATATACACCACGTGAGCTGAGAGTTTTCAAGAAAAGACTCGACAGACCCATAGTCAACCCGTGATGAATAATAATGATCTAATTTAGTTTTTGTAGTACATATATTTAATTGTACAGGTTTAATCTTTGAATTATGAACATAGAAAATGTCTTCGGACGAAGAAGGTCCCGGGGAGTGCTCCTGGTGCAGTGACAACCGGGGTTTCTGCGACAGGCCTCACCTGGACGATGATCGGCGCTTCAGCATTAAGCTCGAGGAGGCCTTCGATTGTGAAACAGTACGCTACGACGCTAAGTGTTTTTTTCGTAATTAAGCTCGACATCTACTACTTCAACGTGTAATTTTCGTGTTTTACAATTCGACTAGCTTATCCTATGCCATGCAAGACGCTATGTATTGAAGAGTATGGATTTTGAAGATCATGAGAGGAATGAAACAAAGAAAATTAACCTAAGGACCCATCATGGTATGGATATTGAGGTAAATCTGTCAATTCTGAGAGCGTATCCCATATTGGTAGCCAGGGTTGGGAAGCACTTGGCAAGATGTATGATTTTCAAGAGGGTATGTTTGTCACCATGGATCTTGGTGATCCTGACATCGACCAAGATAATTTGGACATTTGGGTTCTTGTTGATATGTGAGTTCCTCAAACATAGTTATTAAGTAATTTATATTGTTTAGTTCAAAATAGTTGACAGCTTATTTCCATTGATAGCTTATTTTCATGCTTCAAAAAGTGTGCGAAAGATGGTAGACAGAACCATCTACATAGATGGCTCTGAGTTAACTTATCAAGAGAAAATTCATCTGGTCACATATTGTACTGACATTGAGAATTACAATGCCTTTTATCGAACTCCTTCAAATTATGGTGAATACGTGCCACTAGTGCACGTGTTGAACAATGATAACTTCCATGGAGATTTCTTGGTAAGATTTTTTACTATTACGACATCCATGCATCTTTTGCATATTTCTAAAACTGAACTACATTGCTAACCACGAAGTTATTACTATGTTTTTCAATAGAAAATCCCGATGGATTGTGTGCCTCATTTGATGTATCAGAATAGTCTGCTGAATGTTTTGAACATACAACCAGGTCGTCCTACGAATCACACCTGTGCATACCGGGTTTCTAAAAACGGTGAACACATGATAATCAAAGAATGGAAGAAATGTATGGACATTCGTAAGGAGGTTCTTGGAAGCAACATTGCGCGAAAGGCAAGGATTGGAGACAGGATAATCCCCATTCTCCATAATGGAGAGTCAGGGGCTATCTTGTTTTATGCTATTTTACCCAAAAAAATATAGTAGGTCCTAACAGAATGTAGTAGGTTAGGAGGTACAATATGTTTATGAGAGTTGATGATGATGAGTAGTTGTGATTATGTCTAATGACCAACTTGTATGTGATGTCTCATTGATGAAAACGATTATCATGAGGAGGTGTTATATGACAATGATGTATTATGATGATAAGTTGCTAATGATATGATGATGATGATGATGATATTTATTAGATCAAGTGGATGGACATCCACTTGAAACTAGTCCACGGTTCTTTCTCCCACTGATGTAATAACTCATTATGATGTAAAATCATTCTCTAAATTGCTGCGGTATGAAAACTTGTATAAAGGTGTACGAATACAACATGAAATAAAAAAAGTACGGAATAATAGTAGTAGCATGTGCTAGTAGAAGCGCTACTACTAATTACCAGTAGCGCTCATTTTAGAAAGCGCTGCTACTAAGTCGATGTAGCAGTAGCGCGGTTCAGCCCACGCTACTGCTAACTTTTAGCTGTAGCACCTTACTAGTAGCGCTGTACCCCGCGCTACTGATAGGCTTCAAACACGCGCTACTGTTAGTGTTTTCTCTAGTAGTGGTTATCTCCATAGGAGCCGCCACTTTTATACCCCAGTGCATGAAATGACGAAAATACTCCCCGGAGGGCGCTGGAATTACGCGCGGTGGCACGCCAAGAGTGGAACTATTCATTGCTACAGGTGAGTGGGTTCAATCCGACGGCCCAGGCAATCCGGTGGCTTGATCCAACAGCCGAAAACGCATCAAGGGGATCGATCGGACGGCCGAGAAGCTCTGAGCTATGAGAGAGCTCGGTTTCCCCCCGTGAATCTTGTTTCTGGATTTACTAGTCTTGGAAGGCTGCTGGTGTTTGGTTGCCACGATAGCTGCAGATAATGAGTTGATGGCAGCCGACTGACTGTATACAGTGTATGTACACAAACATGCAAATCATGCCAGATGATTGATTAAGGAATGAATCATTTACTAGTCTTGTTTGACTGATGACCTAGTGTCAACTCTGCTGTTACATGGTCAGTTAACTGTCTTTCCTGTTTTGTGTTGATGCAATTATCCTCTGGCTACAACATTGGCTCATAGAAACAATTGGTCTAGTAACAAGAGTAGTCATCTCTCGTAGTGATTCTAGGATATAGACACTCGCTGACACAGCCTGCATAGAAACAATTATTTTGTCACAATTCACAAAGATAAGAAACCTTTTGATTACAACAATGCCCGTCATACATGTGCGGGATGATGCTGGTTCAAGCTAAGACTCTAGCTTATCTCATGGCGGCAATGCGGAAAGAAAGATACATGTCAAAGTGCATACAAGGCAAGATAAAAAATAATAGAAGGAAGGCAAAAAAGAAGGCAGGTGCTATTAGAATGGCTCCAGCTTCAAGACTGGCTTATTAGAATGTCGGTCAACAAGTTCTTTCAGGTGCTGCCGTTGTTCCTGGCTGTAGGAACCCTTAAGCCAGACTGTGTTGAGATGGGACAAAGCTGTTAGCCCACCGCTCCCAGAAACACGGAAAAACGAACCTTCAGAGCACTGGATTATGAGCACCTCAGCGGAGTTGATTATGTAAACTCCAACAGTTACCTCTAACTTGGAGCTGCAGTCTATCTTGACGACCCGAGGTTGGAAACAATCAGACCAGTCGTCATCGTAGTCGAATTCATTCGAGCTAAAATTTACCACTTTGTCTCCTTGCACCTTGATGCAGAGACGATTTAGGATATCACGACGAGGCAATTTGTCTTTCAAGAATAAATGGATATCATCTGGGCTTGTAATAGTCATCTCAAGATCCAACTTTGTGAGATTGACGAGAACCTTCATAGTGACTTCTGGCAATCTCGTTATAGGCCCGTACAGCTTAAGGCTCTTCAGGGTCTTGGGTGGCTTGAAGCTATCGTCAAAGCAGTCCTCATCGAATCGCACTGACAAGGATTCCAGATGGCAATTCTTATCCGATAGGGCAGAACACAACTGCTCCCAGTTTTTCTTATTGACGCCGCACACTCTGAGCTTGAGCAATTGGGTTAGTTTTGCGAGCTGCTTCAGAAAGGCCTCCCCACCTGATGCATTGACATTCACCACACCAACAGTGTGCAAGGCCGTAAGGCTTTCAATCCCTACAGGGACCCCAACACCACCATTATGATGTTGGGCCTCTTTCTTTGGTTTCGACCCACACAAGCTCCAGGTATGCGCTAATCTCCCCACCTTTGGCAGCATTGGCCTGTGTTGGGCTTCTTGTGATGTTGCCTGTGCTGGGCTCTCGGCAATGCCATTTTCAGTGCATGTTGGTACTGCTGGCCGCCCTGAAGATACGCTGCTATCACGGCCTTCTAGTTCTTCTGATATTGTTGCTGGTAGTTGGCTTGTAACCACATCACCATCTTCTGTTGATGCGGATTTCCAATCATCATCTGGCAATACAATGGGACCAGCACGTATATATTGCAGCTTATGTAGCTTGATGATAGCAGATGGCAACTTGACTATGGAGGTCCTTCTTACATCAAGAGTCTGTAACTGCCTCAGCCCTCCCAATGTATCCGGTAGATGACTAATTTCCCTACATCCCCGTAGGGAGATGAACTTGAGGCTCAACAACTTCACAAAGATCTGCTCAATATCTTCATTTGTTAGAGCTACCATGCCTTCTAGGTCCAGCACTCGGAGCCGCCTCATCTTGCCGGAGATAAAGAATGAATACCATTCCCCAAACACTGTCAAAGATCGCAGTCGTGCAAAGTCGATGCTCTCAAATGCAATTTGGTCCCTGTGCCAGTTTGCCATTATGGTCAGGTGTTGTCCTGTGCGTTGCGTGTTTGGATTGCAACGCCCGTCCAATGCAAAAACAAGATTATCCTCCATTGGCCGCGAGATGATGTATTCACGGAAGAAACCATTGACTTGACATATGACCTTGCTTGTTGCTTGCTGGATTATGCTCAATTCAACAAGCTCAGAAAAACGCTTCTGGGCATCCTCCCTTGCGGTACAACCAGGTCTGTTCCTGGAGTAGCCCTCAGCGATCCATCTCCTCACTAAACGGCCCTGCCTTATTTTGCTGCTTGCAGGGAAGACAGAAAGGTAGAAGATACATGGTTTTACCAAATCTGAACAAGCATCAAAATAGGAATGCATCCAAGATAATAGACTGCTCAAACTATGGAATCGAGGGTCGGTCTCCAATTTGAGCATAAAGTCATCATTCATATGCTCCAAAAATGGCCCAGAGAATTCCATGCAAGAAAGCACTTTCGCTATAGTAGACACTACTTTGGGAAGCCCACCACACTTCGCCACAAGTTTTGAAAGGTGCACCTTCCCCATTCGACGAGCCAGCTGTGTGCCGTCAGGATCAAGAAGCTGTAGTCCAAAAAAAAACATATTATGAAACTAATAAATGTCCGATTTGACTTGATGCTTAACTACAAAATAATCGGCTGTTGAACTTTAGATTAGGCCTTTACGGTAGGTACAAGTTGAACAATAGATTTACTCAAAGAAATAAGACTAAGCAATCTCTGATTTGACTAAATATAAAGGACTACAAAAGAATGTATTGGACAGAAGAACATAACACAAAGGAATAGATTGGACTGAACATCACTAACAAGATTTGAAGCAACGTAAGAATGGAAAGCAGAGGAGCTGAATATATCTTTCCTCTGCCTCATAAGCGTTCTGTGATCAAACATTTCAAGATATTTCAAGTTGTACATGCCACTGGCGCTCCATGCTCATCTATGATGCTAGCACAGTTTGCGTATTTACTTATATAGTTGTTATTACGATCCCCTGATCAGGCATTGGCTGACTGTTAACTGTAGGCCTATCTTTTTCAGTTCTTTTCTTTTTCTTTATTTGATTTTCTTTGTGATGTATATATTGTAACATAGCTTTCTAATGGAAACTACCGTACAACCATTGTTTAAAAGTGTATTTTTGTCTTCAACAGCATATCAAGTACTTATAATTTAAGAGTGCTCAAGTACACCCTCTTTAAACAGTCTTCAATTTTCGATGCAAATCAACAATGGAGATTAAAGATAACCTTTCATTGAAAAGGGCAATCTGGTCTTTTCTTAGTTGCGACCCTAACCAAAATAGCACTGTCATTTAAACCCAACGTCCCTACCAAAAAAAAACGTCCGTAAGAAAAAAAAAGAAAAGAAAAGATACAAGGTCTTGCATGCTAGGTTGGCTTTGTGAATTATTCTTTATGGAAAGGTTGCAATATTTGTCTACTTAAGATAGAGATAGGGAACGGGGCACAAGACTGGTAGAAATGGGCATCTTCTTTGTCTCCTTTTAAAACCACATGGCTGCCATTAGAGGCAAAGGCGACCCAGAGCTCTGAAGAAAGGCGAGGTAAAAGCTCCAGCGTGCGGGAGAAAGGAAAAAATGAGATGCACGTGACTATAGATGTCTTCATCTGGCTCAACGTGCTTAAATATGTTTGTTTTGATTTACATGGGAGTCTTGGGGATTGGTTATATTTGTTTACCAAGAGAATAAAAACCAACGATATTGGTGATAACAATAATGCCATTGTAAGTATAAAAATTACCATTGCTATATGCTCTTACTATAATATTTTTTGTCGGTCATAAAAATTGTAGATACGCTAGTATGTTGCCCGCGAAAATTGTGCGCGTCACTCTGCTAGTTATAATAGTAAAATAAATTATTTGTATAGGGAAGAACATTTTAGATAAGTCTTGTCTTTGCATGCATGCTTTTTTTTTCTTGTGTACGCCATTCTCATGTCCAAAGTTCATCGTTTTGAAATTAACTCGTACAGAATTGAAACAAAATGTATGATTAGAATAGAAAACAGCTTATATTCTATATCTTATAAATGTAAGTAGCATGCTTTTGCCTTTTATGTTCTTCGCTATATCTTATATCTATCTGTATGATTAAAATAGAAAGCAGCCTATATGTATATTAAAATATCAAATTGCATGACTAAAGTTCCTAGATTAATAAGGTATACATATTAATGGGTTATCTTAAAGTGGGGGCAGCAGAAACACTAGAAAATGGCACCGCACGTGACGAGCCTCTCGCTTCATCACATACCACTGCAACCACCATGAGTCTCAATCACTCCCACGACACACTGAAGATCCTGACTGCTCTGGTGATTCTGGCGAGTAGTGGGTGCAGAGAAGTTCGGCGGCTTGCGACAATGGCATTCTCGAGCGGTTCAGTATAGCGGTAGTGTGCGGGTCACCTGGTTCCTCTGAAGGAACCCAAGGAGCTAGGAAGGCTGTTGAGGGAGCTAGAGGTGGCGAAGGAGTTATGGATGATGTAGAAGGTGCAAAGGAGGAGGATTATGTCCGAGCTCAAGGCGAAGAACAAACTTACGACTCGCATTGTGGTGATAGCGGACAACGAGGAGCGATCAAGGATTGGGCCGACGGATAGCATGCCCATGGAGCAGGTGATTGTGTTGGGATTGATGGAAGCGGAGCCTCTGATCCCAAAGCAAAGACTCATGTGGAGGGAGTACACCAACCCGCGGTCAAAAGAACCGTCGCCGCCACAGCTGGGTGCGAATTCGGCCCTGCGGGATTCACAGATCTAGGGATCAGAATTTAGAAATCGAGGAATTGGCAAACCTTTGGAGAGCTGGATTGGTGCCACGACAGCAATCTCGATACAATAGAAGGGATCTGATCATGCATTGGTTGTCGCTGATGAATTTGGTGGATTTCGTGTAGTGCGGAGATTAATTGGGACCTATGTTGGACTGGCGGGACTCCATTGGCAAGGGGAAGATCGAGATGGCAGGTGCGGTATACTACGTTGTTGGTTTGGTCCAAGCGGAAGTACTCTAGATTTGTGTTCCTGTGAACGGAGGCTCTACGTGAGGCGTCGATGTCGTCGGGTTGTGGGGAATCATGTAGCAATGTGAAGGTGGCGAGCAGTGATATTGCTTGCATGATGGGAGAAGCTTGCCATCGTTAAGTGAAACTGAGACAGGGTACCTGTGAGGTCCTTATAATAGTATATCCAACAAGGTTTTGGTTACCGAATAAGGCATTTTTATCGAGAGGGTGGGAGGGGGGGGCGTAAACTTGGTTACCATGGTTATCGAGAAATACCAAAAATATTTTGAACGAAATTTATAGTTGAATTTTGAATTTGAGCTTCTATCTGGCATAAAAGTGCTACCAGCCAAATGGAATGTTGTCTACGCATGATTCTAGGGTACTACCAACACGCCAGAACCAAATCTCATAAAATTTCTTAGATCCTAAGTACTTTACTATACATCAAGCGTTTAAATTGAAAAAAATCAACTAACTTGGTATTTTTTGCTCGGTATGGGGATTTACCAAGGGGCACCGAAATACGTGGTAACCACGGAAAATCTAAAATTGCAGGAAGTAGAGCAGGGCAATGTTCGGGAGCAATTAAACTGACCTTTCTGAAGATAACATGGGCGTCGTCATCATCTACACATTTGACATTGAACATTTGACCTGCCTGCTGCTTCACACTATGTTTGGCAATGTTTTCTTTGGTTGTGATGACAACTATGTTTCCGTTTGTAGTAGGCTGGGATAAAAAGGCAGATTCGATCAAGTCCCAGTCACATGTGGATCGCAGACCATCAATTATGACAAGATACCCGTCTTGACGTAGAATTTCACGACACCCTTGAATTGGATCCAGACCCTGCATAATACCAATTGCTGCAGCCTCCATGGCTTCAAGATCATGGCGATGGAACTCCAGAAGTAAAAGCCGAGAAAATTCCACCAAATCAAACGGACCAGCTGGCATATCAACCCATGCAAACCTTTCAAGGTCAATCAAAGAGTAATCTCTTATTTCGTCATAAGTTTCTCTCACCAGAGCTGATTTACCAACACCAGCAATACCCCATACCGAGATGAGCATAGTAGCTTGTAAACATGGCAACATATAACGTGTCATCTTTTCTTGAGACTGCATGATCGGACCACTCACTTTCATTCTGTTGGACAGAAAGATACTTCGAGAAACCTCCTTGTTATTTCCATATCCATAGTAGTCAGAGGCCTACATGTGTGCGTGTGAGAGAGACTGTTAAATTTCTTGTTTTCAGCACCAGAATCTGTATAACTAATTAGAAGGACTACAATGATTTCCGTGCAGTTCAGTTTGCTGCATGTTGGTCGTTAGCGCGGGAGAGCATATGATATGATGGAACAGATGGTCTAACAATTTTAGTACATCAGGGACTACTGCATGATGTACTTATTTTTTAGTGAATAGTCCATCCGATTTATAAATAATTGAAGTTCTAGGTTTGTCCTAAGTCAAATTTCTTTAAGTTTGGTCAACTTTACAGAAAAAATCACTAATACCATAACATCAAAACACGCACATGTGGTTGGGCATGCGGTTGTGCAGGTGATGCACAGGGGTTTTCCCCCATTTATTGAGAATCAAGTTTGGTGTATGGTGGAACCACTCATCAAAAAATATATTGATACTCATTTAAAAAAAAATCTCAGGACCATGTTTATATTGGTACTCATACTAAAATGGCCGTATGCATCCCTAGTTGGTGTAGAGGCCGGGGAAGTCAATTTATCCCTCATTTTTAAGGATGCTCCCGAGTCACCCCCGCTAGGGCGGCTCGGGCGGAACCCTACCTCCACCACCGCCGGGCTCCCAACCCCTCCCTCCCCTCCCCTCGGCCGCCGTTGGAGGAGGCCGCCGGGCAAATCCCCGGGCGCCTGACGGCGGCGGTGGAGGCTCCCTTCCCTCCCACGTTCCTTTGGGTGAGGCGGGTCACCCAGGGCGCAGGGGCCCTCCTCCCTGATCTGAGCCGTCATCGCGGCGGCGCGGACGATCTGAGGCCACCGACGGCGCCTTGGCGGCGTGGTGATGGGAGGCGGCGGCGGAGCGGCGGGCTTCGTGGAAGATCTGGTGGTGCCGACTGCTCGGTGGGCGTGCTTGGTCATGGCGGCGTAGGTCGCACTGGACGGCGTCTTGGCCGGTCGGCGGCGGCGGAACATGGCCGATGGCAGCGGCGATGTTCTGTCTGGATCCCGGGGCGGCGGCCCTAAAGGGTGGCGGCTGGTGAAGCTAGGGCTTCCCGCGGCGGCATGGCGTGGTGTCCCTATCCAAGGTGGATATGTGACGGCGATCTGCTATGGATTGGTTCGGACCAGAGACGATAACGAGCGTGCTGGATCCATCTCGGCGGCTCTCGCGGCTTGGCGAGGCGGGGTGAGAGCCCTCCTCCTAGGCTCCAGTGGTGGCACACTCAGGCTGTGGCCGGTGTGCTAGGGCTCCTATGGTGGCACTGTTGTTGCGGTTGGTCGCCGGAACTAGGCGCCTGGATCGGGGGCTTTGAAGGCGGTCGAGACGGTGCACATGTTGTCGGGTGGACTTCTTGGGATGGATACGGGTGAAAACCTAGTTTTCGGTCGATGGCCGGAGCCGGTGATGACGATGCCCTTATCATCTTTTCCTTCATGAAGGCATCATCGAGGTGAAGCTCCCAACTCCACCCATACCTCTGGGGGAAACCCTAGATCAGCTGATCGGATGTTGGCGGCAAGCATGTGTCGTTACCCCCTTGGGGGTGGCATTCTTGGAGGTGCACTCGGCTTCGCGGGACCAGTGGACTACATATTTGGTGGAGCGGTGCTTCATCCTACACATTGATGGCGACGGATCTCGACGGCGTGGCGCCGTGCAGATTCGGAGTTCCATGTGCGAGGATGGACGCGCGCAGGAGGACAACGTTGTCAGTCGTCGTGGTGGCGTTGATGGCAGAGAGACCTGGCACGGTAGATGCAATAGTACAACTCTGAAGATGGATTTGTGGCAGGTGGCTGTGGCGGCCTCATACCAGGTAGGCGTCCTGGTTGAGGAGTGCGCCGGACTGGTAGGTGCCCCATACCCGCCAGGCTTCCTGGTTGGGACCGCAGGTCTTAGATGTTTAGGTTTGGCTGCGATGTTTGTTTGATATTAGGCCTAGGCTATCAGCGCCCCTTCATCAACTGGATAAGAGTAGCGACAATTGTTGCTTAGACGATACTGTTGTATGGCTTTGTAAGATTTTGTGAGAATAATTAATAAAATGGCCGCATGCATCGCCCAAATGCAGAGGCCCGGGTCCTCCTTAAAAAAACACGCCGATGCAGGATGCTACCATCGAAGGTCAGATGTTGGGTTTTCAACTAGGAGAGCATGTAAAAATCTCAACAGCAATGTCTTCAACAACAAAAATCCGCGTTCACACCATCGTTGCCCGTACAACCAACAAAGGCCATACCTAAGGTTTTCACCTCAGATCTAGAAACCCAGTAATCAGGAGAGCACCACCAAACTGAAGACATCGTGTGTTGCTGCCAGTGGTTACCAAAGAAGTTGATGCTGCATGGAGAGGCATACGCATACCTACACGCGATGATCCCGGGAAATTAAAATCCGAACCCTTCTCTGGCATACATGCCCGAAGACAGTTGTTCGCTTGTGAATCCCTGGCGTGACCATCACCACGCAGTCAAGGACATGCATTTCAATCATGAACTAGCTACTGCACAAACGGCTGTTAGAAGTATAATTGGGTTTAAGTTAGAGATAAGGAGATAGAGATAGAATATGTTTAAACCGTGTAACTTGTCTAGTACTCCAAGCCTCTACACCTCATGTACTCTATATATATCCCCATGAAGGTCACATCAATACAACACACAATATTAACCATTCTACAGTTTTCTACAACGGCGAGCCGAACTCATCGGTGGATTCAACACCTTGCACGCACATGCTCCGAAGAGATTGCGGAAGAGTCCGACGGTGATGACCATGCCTAGATGTGGCAAGCCATAGCATCCCTATCTCCACTCCATCGTCGCATCACTTCAAGCAACCGCGTTGTTGTCACATCGCTGCCATCGCCAATCAAGTCACCGCCGCATCATGATCTGGGAAAGCCCAAATCCACCGCCCCACAGTGCCGACAATTGCAGCAGATAACCATGCATGGGAGACAACCACCACCGTTGCCTGCCTGAGTCCCTGAGAACTCACCAACACCATGCAACACGAGTCAACGCCTGCAGTACGCGAAGATGCTGCGCCCCTAGCCACCGGCCCCTGGCACGCCGATAATCACCTGGAGTCCTCACCAATGAAGACCGAGGGGCCGCTGACACCTTAATTAGGCTGGGCAAGGGGTGGAAGGAGAGTAGATGGGTGGCCGTGCTAGGTTTCCGAAGTGCCGCCCAAGTGGCCAAGTCGCACTGGGCGAGAGCAACCTTGGGCCCTCCATCTTGTTATGTGTAACTCGGTACTACTCTCTACGTCCCATAATATAGCTTGGTACAACCAATATATAAGAATATCAGTTGTAATAACATCTTATATTATAGGACGCAGGGAGTATTTGATAATACAGTTCTTGATAGGGGCTAAGGAGACTGCGGGCTCGATGTGTGCAACATAAGCGTACGAAATGTAATTGAGAATAACAAATTAATTAAACAGGCCAATGTGTTCAGACTTCAGACTGTGTCGGAAGGCAAGTAACACACACAGAAAAAAAGAGGAAGAGCAGGTAACACCATTGGCATGGAGTGCGAGTTTTTGGTGCTCAAGCACCACGGAGGACGTTACATCCAAAACATCAAGATGCCGATTTCAATGTTTCAAAAAAAATTCAACTTTTCTCCATGGATACTTATATGTGTCCTGCACGAATGTGTCAAATTTCGTTCAAAAATATTGTGATTTCTAGGGAGGGGAACGTTTGGAACATGGAGGCATATGAACCCATTTTTTAAAAATAGTACTTCAAAAAATGGTCGAAAAATCATAAAATTTGTTGGCTACAAACTTGACTTTTTGTCCTACTCGTAAAAAAACTGGGGGCGAAATGACTTTCATGCTATTGTCCAGTAAAAAGTCAAAATCACACTAGATTATGTGTACTATTCACTCTATATTGTTGGGGATCTTCTTTTTATGCTCAGATTTTTTTTACACTAGACAATAAGTCAAGTTTGTTCAAAAAAAAGTTTCAAAGAATTTTCACTTTTTCCTGAATTGCTAAATTTTTTCCCCTAAAAATATTTTATAGGGTCCATCTACCACCAGGTTCATAGTGGTATTTTCTGATTTCTAGACCGTACAAAAAAAACCAAAATTTTCGCCCAACAACAAAAACGGGCCCATTTTAGAAGTATGTATGCCTTTTTTCTGCATGCCACGTGTGAAAGTATAAAATTGCGAAATTTTGCACATACATGTGTATGTGTTTTCACACGTGTCTTGAAAAATTTCACGCTGTGAAAATTTGTATTTTGAAAACAAGCTCCCTTTAGCTCGAGCTCCGTTGGCATTTTCCGCGCGGGCATGCTGCTAATTAACTGACTCATATATACTCCCTCCGTCCCAAAATTCTTGTCTTAGATTAGTCTAGATACGGATGTATTTAATACTAAAACATGACTTGATATATCCGTATTTAGACATAATCTAAGACAATAATTTTGGGACGGAGGGAGTACATCGTTGCAAACACCATATGATAAGCAGATGATATTAATCTATACTGTTATTGGTATAAAATTCTTAAACATTTAGAAGAACCCCACAAGCATGAATAAGTTCACACCGGTACGGCCGTACATGTTTTTTTTCTCGAATACGCTACGGTCAGCGTATCATTGCATTGATAGAGAGGGGAGAACATACAGGTTAAGCATCAGGGGCACGTGCGAATCAACCTGTGGTTGAGTTGGTTAGGTGGACAGTGGTATCCCTAACCCACCAGGGTTCAAATCCTGGTGCTCGCATTATTCCTGGATTTATTTCAGGATTTCCGGTGATGCGCTTTCAGTGGGAGGAGACGTTCCCGTCGACGACGAGGCGCCTACTCAATCCTTTGGCTCCTGCGCAGGCCCAGAGTCGGGTGTCGTCTTGGATCGCCGCCAGGAGCGAGGCGGAGGAGGGTGTGATCTTGTCAAAAATGATCGCATTGCAGTGTCGCCAAATGGACCAGACCGTTAAGGTGGCAACGGTGGAGAGTCCTCGTCTTTTATCTTGAGTCACCATGGTAAGGGCTGAGCTCAGCCAGTCTATAAAGAACATGTCACCATCTGGTATGATGAGTTCGGGGCAGCACCAGGAAAGAATGCCATGCCAGATTATGCGAGAGAAAACACACTCCACCAGAAGATGCTGAGGGGTCTCCACATGCTGGGAACACAACACGCAAGCCGGCTCGTGAGGAAGACCACGGCGTTCCAGCCGGTCGGCCGTCCAACAGCGGTTGACGGAGGCAAGGTACATGAAGAACTTGCAGGGAGGGGGGCACTCGACTTCCACACGAGGCACCAGTGCTCGGATGCAGTAGAACCGTTGAAAAGTGCAGAATAGCAAGAGGAAGCGGAGTAAACCCTGTTTTCAGTCCACTTCCAAAGGATGGTGTCGGGCTCCTGAGAAAGATTGACGGTCTGAAGATGACACCAAAGGTCGAAGTACTCTAGCGCAGCCGCCGGGCCCAGATGGCCGTGGATGTCACCAATCCACGTGCGATCCAGAAGGGCAGCGGCAACAGTCCGTGATCGGCGTCGCCTGCTTGGGACAAGGGCGGTGAGGCTCGGGGCGAGATCGCTAATAGAGCGGCCCTGGAGCCATATGTTGGTCTAGAAGCGACAAGAAGTTCCATTCCCGATGGACCAAGTCGTCGAGGCATGGAAGAACTGGAGAGCCTCGGGGTCGGAAGGCGGCGGGAGATGAGACAAAGGACGGGAACTGTCGGAAGCACGCAGCCAAAGCCATCGGACCCGAAGGGAGATGCCGGTGCAGTGAAGATCACGAATGCCGAGCCCGCCAAGCTCGATAGGACGACAAGCCCTTGCCCAGCTAACAAGGCAAGAACCAGCGCGGGCGTCCTTGCGGCCATGCCAAAGGAAGTCATGGATGATCCGGTTCGCCTTCTTGAGGATAGGAGGTGACAGCAACATGGCCAAGAGAATGTGCACGGGCATAGCCATCAGAACTTGCCGGACCAAGGCAAGGCGCTCTCCTCGCGAGAGAAGCGCGGCCTTCCAGGTTGCCAACTTGCGGAGTAATTTGTCAATGAGGGGGAGCAACTGAGTGGCAGGCACCTTGCGGAGGGATAAGGGGAGGCCTAGGTATTGGATGGGGAAAGCCATGACCGGGCTGGTCAGAGAAGAGCCAACCGCGGCGGAGACCTCGGCAGTGCACTGGATTGGCGCCGGCGAACACTTGGTGAAATTGGTGCGTAAACTAGACACAGCACCAAAGAAGTCAAGCAGCCTGCTGACAACGCGAAGCTCGGATGGGTCGGGGTGGCAGAAAATGACCACGTCATCCGCATAGAGGGAGATGCTCGAGGCAGCCAGGCGGTCAGTGAGTCGCCGGATGATGCCCTTGGTCACCGCAAACTGGAGGAGCGAGTTCAGCCCATCAATGACAATTGTGAAGAGCATCGGGGAGACTGGATCACCCTGCCGAAGGCCTTGATGATGAGCAATAGGTGGGCCAGGATAACCATTGATCAGCACCCTGGTAGAGGCCGTGGAAATGAGAATGGACACCCATTCGCGCCACCTAGGTCCAAACCAAGGTGTTCGAGGATCTGGAGGAGAAATGTCCAAGATACCGAGTCGAAGGCGCGGGCTATATCCAGCTTGAGTAGCACGCGAGGTAACCGGAGACGATGCAGCTGTCGTGCCGTTTGCTGGACGAGAATGAAGTTGTCATGAACGCTCCGACCCGCAATGAAGGCACTTTGGTTGGAGGAGACCAGCTCCCCAAGTCTAGGTGCCAGTCTCAAGGATAGAACCTTGGCAAAGAGCTTAGCGACGATGTGGATGAGGCCGATGGGACGGTAGTCGAACAGAGTGGCAGCGTCCGGTCTCTTAGGGATCAAGGTGATGAGAGATTCATTTAGTCTCTGAAAAGCTGGCCCATTGAGGGCGTATAACTTGTCGAAGACAGCGCAGAGGTCATCTTTGATGATGTGCCAGCATGCCCGGAGGAAATCAGCAGTGAAGTCATCCGGTCCCGGTGCCTTGCCAGAGGGTAGCTTTTTGATAGCATCCCAAATCTCATCCGAGCAGAACGGAGCTTCGAGCTAAGATAGGTCAAAAGATCTATGCTCAGTGGCCTGGAGATCGAGAGTGACGGCGCGCTCATCCTGGGACCCGAGGATGGCGGAGAAATGGTTGAACGCAGCACGGGCAAGGTCGGCCTCCCCGGAAACACGCTGGCCATCAACCATAAGATCAAGGATTTTGTTCTTCTGCGCCCGGTGAGAAGCAAGAATCTTAGGGAAGGCCGAAGAAGCCTCGCCCTCCTTAAGCCAGCGGAGGCGGAGGCGTTGACGAGCGATGGAGCGCTGGAGGGATGCAAGGCCTAGATACTTCCATTTAAGTTATCGTCGGAGCCACGCTTCGGCAGCGAAGAGCGGTCTCACGTCCTGGGCAGCGTCCAGATGCGCAATGAGCTCGCGGGCAACGGCGAGCTGGGTGTTGATGTTGTTGGAGACACGCACACTCCACCGTTGGAGGCCCTTGGCCGTGGCCTTCAGGCGCGCAAAGAAACGCCGAAAGGGGTCCGGATCTGGTGCCACAGAGTTCCACGCCTCGGTCACCGCAAGATGAAAGCCATCTAGACTTGGCCAGAATTTTTGGAAGTGGAAGCGTCTTCCTCCGGGAGAGTGGGCCACGCAATCAATTAACAGTGGGCAGTGGTCAGAGGCCGCAGAGGAGAGGCATCGCAGCAGACACAGGGGGTGAGATGCCTCCCAGGAGGGGGTGCAGAGTACACGGTCGTTCCGAACAAGGGTGGGGTTCGCTTGTTCGTTAGACCAAGTGTAGCGCCGACCATGCATATAAATGTCATATAGGCCATGATCGGAAATGAGGCGACGAAAACGATTCATTGTGCGGCGAGAGACGTGATCATTATTCTTGTCGGCCAGCGAAGTGATCATGTTGAAGTCTCCCCCTAGAAGCCAGGGGCCTGCAATGCTTGAACGGAGGTCTTGGAGTTCATTGAGGAAAGCTAACTTAGCGTCATCTCCTTGGGGGCCGTAGACGCCCGTGATCCACCAGTGAGGTCCGCCCAAGGTGGGGCTCACAACAGCCGAGACTTGATGGTCGCCAATCATGGGGTTGGATAGGGTGATTTGGCAGCTCTGCCAAGCGAGGATGATGCCACCCCGGGTGTCAATCGCTGGGAGGAAGTAGAACCCGTCAAAAGTGCTGCCAAGTGTCTCAAAGACTAGGGTTTGCGAAACCGCCGAGAGCTTGGTTTCTTGTAAGCAAACCACGGAGGGTGAAACTGAACTAATGACGGAGCGAACAGCAGCACGTTTAGCCCGGCTATTGAGACCACGAACATTTCAGAATATGATCTTAAGATTTACATCCATGGGAAAGGTTTGGAGCACGGGTATAGAACACATCCAGCATCGAATCAAGCCAAGACTTGGCTTCGCTGGGAAGGGTGGGGGGCGAGGCCGTTGATGACAGACTGGGGAAGACGCCACCCATAGAAGTCGGCGAAGGCACATACCACCTCCGTGGCCAGGGGGCGCTCAAACAGCTTGTAATAACGATCTAGGATGGCCTCGGAAACTGGCTCATCATCCTTTAGGAGCCCCAAGCGGAGGAGAAGAACACGCTTGGCTTTCGCCTCGGAGTCTAACCCATGGTCAGACTTGGCAATCCGAACACTACGCCGAGGGGTGAAGTTAGGGGGAACAACACATCTTCCGCGTCGCAGCATGGGGGTAGGCATCACAGGAGTAACCGCGGAGCTGATGGAATCCAGAAACCCTTGAAGAGGAGCAATGACGTGGG
Organism: Aegilops umbellulata; assembly: GCA_032464435.1. Lineage (NCBI taxonomy): Eukaryota > Viridiplantae > Streptophyta > Magnoliopsida > Poales > Poaceae > Aegilops > Aegilops umbellulata. The sequence goes on along the minus strand of CP136059.1, from coordinate 482,963,764 downwards.
CGCTTCCTGGGCCACCAGGTTGGACTGGCATGCATGCATTGGCTCCTGTTCCGCCACAAGCCGACAGGGTGTGGGCGCAGGGCTGGTGTGGGGATCCGGAACAGCATGAACCGAATCGGCTTCACAGACCGCGCCAGGAGGGTACGAGGGGATTGGCCTCGGACCCGAGGCCGAGTCCAGACACGGCGTGGCCCAAGAGACAGGATCAGGCTGGCAGTCCTCCTCAGGGGCATAGGGAATCCGCAGCGACAGCACAGGCTGGGCTGGCAGGGGCGCACTGGGGGTCACGGGCGTCCCCACAGCATGCATAGCCGGATTGGCTGGGACGGCATCCCGGGAAGCTTCTGGAGTCGCCTGAGAGACGCGTGGCACGCGCGGACTGGAGGGCACGAGCGTGGGAGGGGGGGAGGTGGGTCCAGCAGCAGCGTTTGGACCGGCGCGATTTGAACTGTGGCAGCGGCCCCGCCCGCGGTCTCAGCATGGTCAAAATACGGCACGGGCCACATCAGGCGTAGTTCCGGCGGGACCCGGGCGGCAGGAGGGGTGACGGAAGGGTGCGGGCCCAGCACCCCCTGCCATCCGCGGTACGGGAGTGACCACCGACGGTAGCCAGCGCCGCCGCCGGAACCAGAACGCTGGAGGCGTCGAGCAGCAGCATCACTGGAACGTCAGAGGCGTCGAGCAGCAGCATCACTGGAACGCCGGGGAGGATGCTCGTGGCGGCGAGGCCAGGGACCGGGGACCGGGGGGGAGCCGCGGTCGGGGCCGACATCACCATCAGGGTCCGCGCGTAGCGGCGGCGAAGGGGATGGGAACCGGTAGTCTTCCGTCTCCTCGACGTGGATGGAGACGGGGTAGCGGATTAGGGGCCTAGCAAACCGGGAAACGCGGTCTGGGTCGGCACGGTGATCCACCCCATGGCGCGCTGGCAAGAGCAGGTCGGAGGAGCGCGGGATGCTGTCGGGGTTGGCCGTCCAGGCGAACAAACGAAACACCGACGTGTCCTGTCCGGAGCTCGTCTCCGGCGCGAGATCCTCGATGAGACAGAACGGGGTGAGCAAGAACTCGGCGGAGGAGCGCGACCACGCGTGATCCGGTATACCACGGCGTACGCGGAAGCGCGCCGTAACCGGCTCGCCACCGGGGAGATGGCACCAAGGGCTGAATAGCAGTCGGAAGCGCGGGGTACGGAGACTGCCGGCTGCGACGCGGGCGCGGTCGTCCCGGGATCGAAAGCGGATGAGGAAGTCACCGGGGAAGTGGTAGTGGACGGAGAAATCAGCGCGTCTAAGGTCGAAGGAGGAGCGGAGGGCCTCCAAGATCTCGTCCGTGGAGATACCGGTGCGGTTGCCAGCGATGGTGGCCACGAGCGCGGACTGCAAGGCGAGCTCCGCCTCCGCCATCTCGGCGCTCCACGGGAGGTAGCAGACAGCTGCTGCCGGACGGAGCGAGGGGTGCCCAGACAGGGGTACGGCAACGCTGGTGGGCGTGCTCCGTCGAGCCATGGGGAGGGACGCCGAGGCCGGCGAGGGGGCACGCGTCGAGGAAGCAGGCGGAGGGGAGCTGCCCGAGGACGCGGAAAGGGAGCGGCTTGCCGAAGCCACAGGGGAGGCCGAAGCAGGGTTGGCCCCGGAGAACGCGGGGCCGCCTGGTCCAGCCACGCTCGCCACCGATGGCCCGGGGGAGCAGGGGCGACGACGCTTGGGAGGGGGCGAGCCGGAGGGCGGGGGCGCGGGGTGGTGCAGAGCCGGGCGATGTGGCCGTAATGGCGACTGCGCCGGCAGCGGACATTCCACAGCCCGCGGGGATGCCGGAGCCCGACGAGGAGGGGCACGGTCGCGGCGAGGAGGACGAGGGCGAGGGCGAGGACGACGATCCCGGCCACGGACGGCGGTCCACCCCGCATCCGCAGGCGAGGCCATGGGCTCCTCCAGCGGAGAAACACGGTGGAGTTCGGAGTGGGGCCACGGTCGGCTGACGGGCAGGGAGTGCGGCGGTGGAGAGGCCAGCACCTGGGGGTAGGATGCGACGGGGGCGAGGCAGGGGAGCCGGCAGGGCTAAAGTCCCGCCAACGGAGCTCGCGGGACCGCCCAACACCGGCGGGGGGGGGGGGGGGGGGGGGCGGCCATGGCCTCAGGCGGGAGGCGCCGGGGCAGGGCGGTGGACGCCGGGGCCGGAGTGGCCACCGGCGGTGCTCGAGCGAGGAGCGGTGAGCGGGGAGCGGGGAGCGGGCAGAAGTGCTACTCAGCTTCGCAAACACGGAGGCCACGGCCGTACATGTTAATGATATGAGATGGAACCAGAAAAATTACAAGGCCGAAGTAATTAATGTAATACGAAGTACATACTAACTAGAGTTTTCTGGGCTTTGGGTGTTACCTTGTTGAAAAGTGCACAAAGATAATCGCCACCGGTGAACTCTCTGAGCACTGATACTCCGTACGAGCCCCCCGTGAAAAAAATTGCATCCCTGATCTTCCTGGTGGACACAACGATCCGGCTACCGTTATTATTGTCTGGAAGGTACATTTTGATGATATCCCACTCTACGACACTAGGTATTCCTTCGAGGATGACCAGATATCTCTGCTCTGTCAATTGCTTCATGGGATCATTTTCTGAAATCTTGCCCTTGTAATCGGCGGCTTGGCAAGACCGAGAACTGGCTTGTAACCGAGTCTGCAAGTTCTTGAGGAACTTGTCAGGGTTAAATGGATGCATCAGCTTTACCCAGGCACGGCTTTTGAATGTGTGGCAGATTTCAGGGTCGCAGTAAGCCTGATCGATGATCTGCGCCCCCTCCATATCAGATCCTGCACTTCCCCACAAAGAGATTACTTGAAGGTCATTGCCCTCATTGGTTATCAACTTCTGGAGGTTGCCCAAACCTCGGTGCTTCCCATTGGCTCCCCATAGCTCCATCAGGATGTCAATTGTTGATGGACCGGTGGTGCCCGGCTGCACCGCCAGTGACTCTGGGACAGGATTGGAGTTGGAGTCGCTTATCAGGTTGTAGCGGGTGTTCCTCTGGCTCACCTCCTCAACCCTCACCTTGAGCAGCTTCAACTCAGCAACCGCAATGTCGAGGTCGTGAGTCCGGCGTGGTACCATGCAGGAGGGCACCAGGCGCCACACCCAGCTCCAGGTCGAGTCGTTATCCAGGTGGATAACGAACTCGACGCAGTCTTCGACATCGAAGGCCAGGTCACGGAGCTGCCGCACCCAGGTCCTCACCACTTCATTCCTGGCACGCTCCTTGCTGGCGACATTAAGGAATGATTGCATCATTTGGAATTCTCCAGTGATGAACACCAGGTCCTGCTGCGCCGCCTTCTTCTGCTTGTCCTCTTCATCGATCGCGAACTGGACCCTGCTCAGGGTCCCCTCCACCGCCGTCTTGGCTAACCCAAGCGTGAAGTCCGCCATTGTTGCTCTCCCGCTTTCTCTCTCTCCTTGTGTGGTTTGTGTTTGTGGTGTCGCTAGAAACTGATGGATGTTGGCAGCACACGGAGATGGGATTTAATAGAGGATGGACGAGGAGCTTGGCATTGTAAAGGAGACTTGGAGGTCGTATAAGAAAAATAACCTATTATTGGGTGGTTAGTGGAGGCCTCGTGCACGCACGTTGATCAAACGTGGATCTGAATACAGACGTGTGTTGCTACACTGGTTCCTCCAGTCAAGGAATCTAGCTTGCTTTGCTTGTATTAGAGGCACCGAGGAGCAGCGGTTAGAATATGTACTGACTGCCGGATTGTAAATTGATTATCTTAGGTCAAATTTCGGCAATCTAGTATACATACAATGTTATCTTCAGAAGGTATACTACTGCTTCATGACTAAAGCCACCATACCAATTAATACAAACATAAATGAAAACAAGCACTATGTTGTATCTGTGCAAGCATTCAGATATGACGATACATTGTAAAGGCATCCTAGGTTTAGCGTGTCTATGGATCTCGAAAGCACATGCATGGACAACAGGAAACCAGAAAAAATAATCCTTGTGGCAGCTGGAGTTGCCTGCTCGCAAGTGTGAGCAAGTGGCTGAAAGAAATAGCAGGCTTACATTCATGAATTTTTAATACAACACTACTGCTTTACACCCCCTACATACAAGTGGTGAAGGAATCTGCATCATCACCATTAAATGATGCTTACATTCATGAAGTATCCAAATTGACAATTCTGAGATGATTTTTATTTCTACGAGAGTGGCAGCCCAACAAAACGTCACCGACACGATCGGCATCTGGTCATGCCTGCCTCCCTCTTCGATCGATCTTTCAGGTAAATAGCTATAATGTCATCACAATATATATTGCACATGATGTCACAGTGTCTACACTGGCTGATGAAAATAGCGCCAATTTACAGGTGTTGGACGTACTGATTGCCGGATTGTGTAAATTGATTATCCAAGGACAAATTTCAACAAACTAGCTAGTATAGGATTACTTATCTAAGGAGTGCGTACAGGACACACTTCTGACTTCTCTAATATTATCGTCTCAAGGTATTCTGTACTACTGCTTCATGACTAAACCCAACATGCCAATAAGTGAAAATAAGCACCGTGCATGTTGTACGCAAGCATTCAGATCTAATGCATTGTACAAGCATCCTAGATTCAGCGTGTCTATATGGATCTGGAAAGCACATGCATGTACAAGTGGCAGGTTGAGTTGGCTGAAGTTGTGAGCAAGTTGCTACTACCTAGGACAGAGTATTTCTCAGCTGCATGCAACTGCGGATTCCCGAGTCAACGGATCTTCATCATCGCCATTAAATGATGCTAACGTGCATGAACGATCAAAGTTGACCCGGATTTTTGCGCCCCTTCGCATTTGACCTCGGATGATTTTTTTTCTTCTAAGAGAGTGGGAGCCCAACGAAACATCACTGACACACCTTGGGCAACTGAATGCGCCTCTCTCTTTGACTAATACTCCCTCCGTTTATATTTAGTTCGCGTATTAGATTTGACTGAAGTCAAGCTTCATAAAATTTGACCAAGTTTATCGAAAACAATATAAACATTTATCAATTCAAATCTATCTGACGTGAAAGTACAATTAATAATGAATTTAATGGTATTGATTTGTTATTGTATATGTTAATATTTTTGCTTAGAAACTTTGTCAAAGTTCTCAAAGCTTGACTCTGACCAAAACTAATATGCGAACTAAATAAAAACGGAGGGAGTACACCTGTTAAGTAGCTATTTTTTCCATATGTATATTTATGTCATCACAATATGTACATCGTCGATCGATGGATGACAACAGCAGAAAGTTATAGCAAATTCCAGGATGAGGGCTTGGATGAGAGGCATAGCTGGGGGAGCAGTGGTTAGACGTGCTTATTCTCGGATTGTGTTGGTTATCTTAGGTCGAATTTCAACAATCTACTACCATACATATTGTTTATACAATATGGATTCCCTAATGTTATCTTCGAAGGTATTCCCTACTCCTGCTTGATGACTAAATCCAAAATACTCCTTACCATATAATTTTTCTTTTGCGACAGTGCTTATCATCTAATCTGAACATGAGTGAAAATAGGCACCATATCTTTCCGTGCAAAGCATTCAGATCTGACGCAATGTAAAAGCATCATAGGTTAGCGTTCTACATATCTGGAAAGCACATCCATGCAGTACAACCGTTAACAAGAAAAATATCTATGTGGCTGCAAGTCGGCAAGTGTGAGCAAGTGGCTGAAAGAAATAGCAGACCACACGACCTAGGACAGGGTACCAGTGATCAGCAGCGTTCACAAGCCAACCCCATCTCACATGAGCTGGTAGATGAAGATGAGCGCTCCAAACACAGCAAATTTAAGCTGCTGGAGTATTTTATACATCTGCGAGAAGACTTGGAGGTTACCAGTCCGGGTCGAGCGCGCGCTCTGTAGGTCAATTATAACATCAAAATGTGGATTCCTCGGATGAACGAATCTTTACTGACACCTACAAATTAATATGCATGCAAGTTGTCTGATTAGTGGGTATAGATTAACACAGTGGCAGGATGCCTATCGTACAGTATTAATAATTTGCTAAAACACGATAGAAGTTGACATTAATCAGTGCCGTGCCCCCGCGGCTCCACACCAGCAGCCTGTCTACTCGATGATGCCTTTGGCTGTACGCAATTATTTTCTTACACAATAATAGTCGATTGGTGTTTCTGCAGTTTGGTAGTTCTTCTGTTTCACATTTTGATTATCTTGATTTTATCTTTGATTAACTACTTAAATTTTTCCACTGTATAGTAGAAGAAGTGGACCGGACCGATAATATGTGTCCTCTAATGTTAGTTTCTTGCACCGAAGGCATTTTGCCTGACTTCACAAATAATGCGAGTATGCTCTAATGTGATACAAGTATTAATCAATTAAGCACCTTGGGTAGTCAGATCAGATGGATTGTAAAGGCAGCGTCGGTTTAGCGTATGTATTGATCTGGAAAGTAGCTTCCTTACCACTGGATATAAAAATTCAGAATCCATTTGACAGATTGAGTTGCAAGCAAGAGCTAGCAAGTAGCTGAAAGAAATAACAGGTTACTCTACCTAGGACAGACGACCTGGTAGCTGCGTTCATATGCAGGTAGACCAGCATGACCCGCAACTGCGAAGCCAATGAGAAGGGCGACCCCAGCGGCACGCCCACTACAGGGGTGATATCACGTCGCGACAACTCTTGCACCCATCAGTTTCTCGAAAAAAAAAACTCCTGCACCAACTGCCACTCCCACTCATGTAGTCTGATTAGTGGACATATAAATTAACAAGGTGGTAAGATGCCTATCGTGCGGTAGTAATACTTGCTAAGACACGATAGAAGTTGATATTCATCAGTATCGCGCCCCACGGCCTCTCTTCTCGATGACGACACTGGCTGTATGCAATTAATTTTCTTACGCAAATATAGTAGTCCATCGGTACTTATGCAATTGGGTAGTTCTTCTGTTTCACATTTCAGTTATCTTGACAATATGTCTAATGTTAGTTTCTTACACTGAAGGCATTTTGCCATTGTATATAGTACTTAGATTTCGCCACTGTGTTAGTTTCTTACACTGATAATACGTGTCCTCTAATGTTAGTTTCTTACACTGAAAGCATTTTGCACATGATGTCACGGTGCCTACATTATATTGGCGAATGACATATAGCGATGATTTACAGCGGTTGGGACATACTGATTGCCGGTCAAATTTCAAAAAAAAAAAACTAAGCAGTATAGGGGTACTTATCTAAGGAGTGCATACAAAATACACCATGATTTACTTGTGACTTCTCTAATGTTATCGTCTCAAGGTATTCTGTACTACTGCTTCATGATTAAAGCAACATGCCAATAAGTGAAAATAAGCACCATGCACGTTCTATGCAAGCATCCAGATCTGATGCATTGTACAAGCATCCTAGATTCAGCGTGTCTGTGGGATCTGGTAAGCACATGCATGTACAAGTGTCAGGTTGAGTTGCCTGCAAGTGTGAGCAAGTTGCTACCTAGGACAGAGTATGCAGCTGCGGATTCCCGGGCCAACGAATGCCTCAACAACATTAAATGATGCTAACATGCATGAAAAATCAAAGTTGACCCTGCTCTTTGCGCCTCTACACATCAGACCTCGGATGATTCTTATTCCTAAGAGTGTGCGAGCCCAATGAAACGTCGCCGACACCTTGGGCAAATGAATGTGCTTCTCTCTTGGACCAATCTTTCTGGTAAATTGCTATTTTTTCCTGATATAATTAGCTTGATGCCATGACAATATGTACATCATCGATCGATAGATCACAACAGCAGAAAATTATGGCGAATTGCAGGATGAGGCCTTGTATGAGAGACATAGCTAGGGAAGCAGTGGATAAACCTTCTTATTGTCGGATTGTGAAGGTTATCTTAGGTCAAATTTCAACAATCTACTACCATACTTATTGTAGACACAATATAGATTCCCCTAATGTTATCTTGTGAAGGTATTCTGTACTACTGCTTGATGGGTAAATTCAAAATGATTACCACATAATCTTTTTTGTGAAAGTGCTTGCATATAATCTCAACATAAGTGAAAATAGGCAGCACATCTATACGTGCAAGGCAGTCAGATCTGACAATTACATTGTCAAAGTATCCTAGGTTAGCGTTCTACAGATCTGGAAAGCACATGCACATAGTACAAGGGAACACAAGAAAAATATCCATGTGGCAGGTTAAGTTGCCTGCAAGTCGGCAAGTGTGACTATGTGAGAAGTGGCCGAAAGAAATAGCAGACCCCGACCTAGGACAGAGTACCAGTCAGCAGTGTTCAGATGCTAACCCCATCTCACATGTGCTGGTAGATGAAGATGAGCGCTCCAACACAGCAAATTTAAGCTGTTGGAGTAATTTATACGTCTGGGTGAAGACTTCGAGGTTACTAGTGTGTAGGCCTGGTCATTCGGTCTAGCCGAACCTATTGGACGGTTCCTCGGGTTATTGAGAAATTCTGTTTTCAAAAAACCATGACCGATCGGTCATTTGAGGAAGTGCTAACCGAGGCTTCGGTGAACCGAAAATTTGGTTCGGTCCTCGGTTTAACTCGAATGAAGCCGAACTTGTTTGACAACAAGCAATGTTCTCAGAAAATCTGAGCTAAAAGATAGGAAGCAAAAATAGGTCGTACCAGCAAGAACATCTCGTGTGTCCTAATGAACCACTCAACGAATAATCACAACGAGATGATAAAGGTGATAGGTAAAGAGAAGAAGAGGCAGTCCAAGGGGACACAGGATACACGAAGGAAGGGAAGACAAAGGCGCCGGGCAGTCGGGCCACCTCCATTGCCGGCACAGGCTGCCGTGTTCACACCTGTGTGGCGGGCTGGTGGCTAGGTTAGGAACGGGGAATCAGAAGTTGTCCTCGCATGAGGACGTGGGGCTGCTATTTTTCTTTGGGTTTTACTATTGGGTCTGTCTATGTTGCATCTAGATGTGAGATAGTATCTCACATCTAGATGTGAGATACTATCTCACATCTAGGTGTGACGTCACGTACAAAAACAAAACACTCCGGATCCCCCAACGTGACTTGTTTCTTTTGTTGTCGGGCTTGTTTGTTTTGTTCCTCCCACCCAACCCAGTTGCCCGTGTGTTGTGCTTTCTTGTGGCCTTTGTTTGTTCTGGGCCTTGTTTGTTGCTCTTTTTTCCTGCCAACACACCCAGCCCAACTAACCCACCTCCTGGGCCTTGTTTGTTTTTTTCCTGTTTGTTTCTTAGACAGACAAAAGAACTGGGCTTTGGTTGACGGCAGAAAAAGGTTGTTAGCTTGAAGAAGAAGCTAAACCCAGACAGGGTTTATGCAGCTTTGTGCCTACTTTACAGTTGTCCACCCACCCCACCCTTCTCTTCCCTTCGTCCTCCACCCCACCCCGCAGATCTGTACCCTAAATCCATCCATCTATTTCCCCCACCCCTCCTCTCCTTCCCTCACAGCCGCCATGGATGAACAAGACTGAACAAAGTAGAAACCCAAGTCAAAATTGGAGAAAAAAGCAGAAGAAGGCAATTCCAGAAGAAAACATGACGGGCATGGAAGGCTCTTACCAGGGTGAGTTTCATGTTCTGCCCCCTCCTCCCCCCTTGTAGATACTTCTCTGAATGCCAGATGCTTCTCTGAATGCCAAATCTGAAATTCTGCTCCAGACAACAAACAAGCAGATGGTGTTCTTGTATATCCTTGTAGCCTCTTTGCAGATGGTGTTCTTGTGTGTCCTTGTAGCCTCTCTACAGATGGTGTTATTGTGTATCACATCGTCAATTGTCTATAAAAAAACAGTTCAAAAAATGTGTTGTGTTGTTCTCTGAATCAAAAAACATGGGTGACAAGAACAGAGCTTGTGTATGACATTCAGACAAAATTTGGAGTGTGTCATATAATAAGTTCAAGTCAGTGTGTTTGTAGTGTGTGGAATGTTTGCTGTAGGGAGGAAGTTGATCTGAAAAAAGTTTGCATGAAGACAACAAATGGGGCAGAGCAGTCACATTATTAGGAGATTTAAAAAATCAAACTCTGCTGGAATTCCTTGAATAACTAAAATCACACTTTAAAAAGGTTTCATAATCACAGAAAAAAATGAGAAGAAAATTCAAAGTATACTGTGGTTTCAGCTTTCAGTGTTGATCATACAGAAAAGTCATGCAAAAAACAAAACAGTTGTCATGACACCTACAGACTTTCAGTGTACACATGCAAAAACTCATAAGCATCAAGTTTTTTGATTTCGTTCATTTGAAGAAAAAAGTTTTGATTCATTCTAACACTGAAAGTTTGCAGCAAATGAAGAGTTCTGTGCAGGCGACTACATTGGAACTCAGGTACGATTTGCGGTTCTAAAAAAAAATTTGATTCAAGGATTTCTCAAATGATGTTTTGATTGTACTATGTACGACATAAAATGAAGAGTTCTATGTACGACAGAAAACAAAAAAAAGAAGTTAAAAACTTACCTGTATGTTTTGATTGTAGCCTGTGCGCTCCCAATACCCAGAAATGATGTTTGACCCAAGGATATCTGAAATGCAAGGCGGCGGGATTAATTTTCTACAGATGATTCCACCTTACTCATTGGCCTATCCGGTTCATCAGTTTGGAACATCGACACATCCTCTGGCTGTTGTGAGTAACAAATCCGTTCCGGTGACTGGACAACATGCTACCCCAGTTGTCAAACATAAAGAAAATGTGAGTTAAAGAAGATATTATATCTTGTGATTATCCAAATTGATATAAAAACTGTACGTGCATGAAAAAATTAACTGTGCAAAAAATAACATGCAGGCATTAGTGTTGAGTCCAGGCTTTGGTATGAACATGTCATACACACAAATGTTGCTTGCTGCTGAATCAGAGGTTTGGACTGTCCCTAATGCTCTGTTGTTTATAAAAAGAAGAGTATCATGGTTTGAGGATATTTGTTTTAAACTTTGTTTTGTCTTCTGCAGGATCCTCTATTTGGGTCACCACACACAGAGTACTATCCTGTTGGGGCTGAGGTACGATCGCAAACTGAACTTTATAAAAACATGAAGAGCATGCACAAACACGTATATGTTGAATAAAGAGGGAGAAGTCTTATACATGTTTTTTCTCAACAAAAATGCAGAATGAGACATTTATGGTAACTGGACGGAACACAAGGTTGAGCGAGCTAGCTGGCATGGACAATCCAGAATCAAGCAACTACATTGAACAAGATGATCCTAGCAACTGGAACAACAACCAGACAGATTTCCAGGTGGCTGATTTGGCATTGCAAACTGCGACATGGGATGATGGCGTCCCAGCTCCTGGAGCAGAGCTCTTGCAGGCTCTAGGAATTTGTCCTGGAGACAATCAATATGAAGACGTTTCATGGAGTGAAGACTCGGACACCGATCCAAGTGCATTTGACAAAGTGCTAGTTGATGCTGAAGAAGATGCTAATCAGGTAGTTGCTGCACATGGTGATCAACATGGTGATAATGAAGCTGTGGGCAATGACGTTGACCGATTCTCACCAGATGACATTGACAATTTCCTCGAGAATGATTCAGTTCTCGCTGCTCAGACTTGTAGCCAAGAAGTTCGCAGCCGCCATGTCCCGCAGATGGGTATGGATTTCGAGACATCGAAAGCAGCACAAGCATTCTACAACAGCTATTCTTGTTTGTGTGGATTTTCTGTGCGAAAAGCGTCGAACTACTGTGGCCAAACTAGCACAGGGGGTGGCGAGTCCCGATGTATTTTTAGATGCAACAGGTCTGGAAAGGTGCTTGATGAGGAACAAAAGGAGGCTAGGAGGAAACAAAGTAAAAGATAGGTGGCAACAACGAACTGGAAAGCTAGCACCAGACACAAGGAAGAGAAAAAGGAATGTCATTGATGTCACAGGGTGTCAAGCTAAACTGGTAGTCAGCAAAAAAAATGGCAGATGGTTTGTCACGGACATCAACCTCGAGCACAACCATGAGTTGAGTCCACCGGATGAATCAAAGTTTTTGAGATCGCATAAGCAAATGACGGATGAAGAAAAGTTGTTAGTGAGAACATTGAACTCAGCAAAACTGCCAACAAGAAAAATTATGGACATACTATCATTTTTAAGGCATGGCCCGCTCCCGTACACGAAAAAATATGTGACGAATGTGAGGGCATCAATCAGGAAAGAGAATGATGGCAATGATATGATGCAGCTGCTCGACTACTTCAGGACCAAGCAAGCAGAAGATCCAAGATACTACTACAAGTTTAAGGTTCATCCGCAAAACCCAAGCAAAGTGCTCTGCATTTTCTGGGCTGATGGCTACTCGAGGAAAATGTATGATTTGTATGGAGACAGCCTAAGTTTTGACACAACCTACAAAACCAACAAATACAACTTGCCATTTGCCCCATTTGTTGGTGTGTCCGGGCATGGACAGAACTGCTTGTTTGCATGTGCTATCATTCAGGATGAGACGATAAACACATTCACTTGGCTCTTTCAGACATTCCTAGAGTGTATGGGTGGGAAGCAGCCAAGGACCGTTATCACGGACCAAGACGCGTCCATGAAGGAGGCTGTCCCTGAGGTCTTCAACCTTTCCAAGCACAGAAACTGTCTGTTTCATGTGAAGAAAAAAGCTGAAGAGAAATGTTGTAGGACTTTTGTTACAAAAGGAGATCTCCATGATGATTTCACAAACATTGTGCACAACTCCCTCACAGTTGCAGAGTTTGAAAGGCTGTGGCAAGAGATGGTGCAGCAGTATGACATTGGTGATGTTAACTATTTCAAGATTATGTGGAAAGAGAGGAGAAGGTGGGCACCTGTCTACTTCAAGACAGATTTCCTCCCACTCTTACATTCAACGTCGAGGAGCGAAGGCATGAATGCCATATTCAAGGACAATGTAGCATCGACCGACAATGTGATTAGTTTCATGAAAGAATACGAGAAGATATCTGAACGCATACAAGACATGGAAAGGGAGCAAGACTCGTTGACAAGGACAACAAAACCAACATTCTGGGTACACAATGAGCTTGAGATTCAGGCATCGCGAATGTACAACCGGCAGATTTTTTACCGGTTTCAGAAACAAATGAAGTTTGCTGCCCAACTGCACGTGGATGTTGTTGAGAATGGATCAAGGTTTGAGGTTTACAAGTCGAGCATGCTTGCGGAAAAAGAATTCAGGACATGGCGTTACCTTGTACTAGCAAACCTGAAGCAAGAAGAATTTGCTTGCATCTGTGGGAAGTTTCAAAAGGATGGCATTGTGTGTGCACACATACTGCGAGTGCTTGTCAACCTGAACATGCCTGTTCTACCAGACAAGTATTATATTAAGAGATGGAAACCAAAAGACAGAAAATATGTAAGAGACAAGCAGTTCAATGTTCCCATGGAACTGACTGAGGCGAGCAGACATTTGAGGTATTCACAGCTATCAACAATGCTCAATGAAATGGCTTCCGATGGGGCAAGAACGTATCAAAAGTACTTGTATGTTGTGAACGAAAGTGAGAGAATATTTGCTGGGCTAGATGAGATGACCAAGGCAGATGAGTTGAGGGAGCTTCAGGCAAGAGGAGTTGTTGTGGAAAAGGAACCCCCAATACAAATGCAAGAACCCCACCCTGATGGCTATGACAACCTACAAGACCCATATGTTGTTGTATCTAAAGGTCGACCGAAAGGTCGTTATCTAACAGCTAGGGAGAAGTTCCTCGCAAAGAAACAAACTAAATGCAGCCACTGCAGAAGCCAAGACCATAACATTGCTACTTGTCACAACCTGCATATTGATAAGTCTTTGTTTGAGAAGAAGAAACCAGCAACTAAAAAACCTACAGGTATCTATTTCTTTTGCTTTTTTTGTCATGTGCTTTTTTTGTCATTAAGTCCATACGTGAAGAAAAAATCAAACAAGTCACTAACCAAAAAGAAAAAAAACCCTACAGGTCCTTCTGATTCATCAACTGGTAAACAGAATGGAGCTAAGCGTCAACGAAGGAAGGCGCCTGCCACACAGGTTGGAGGAATGCTGTAGTTCAGGCAGAAGATTTTTGAAGAAAGTGGAGCAAAAAGAAGACATGTAACACCTAGGCAGCGCGAGTGACCTTGAAAAAAAAGTAAGATGTACCCAATGCGAGAGAAAAAACTACATTGTAACAAAATGCGAGAGAAAATTAAACTTTGGTTGGCAATGTTTGTACCTGGATTTAATACTTTGCACATATTATTTCTTGAATACTGCTTGAGGTGTTTTGTAATTTCATTTGCATTGCACTTTCTTCGCCCACCCCGCCTCTCCTATAGACATGTTTGAAAAAAATCCCCTGTCCAGGGAATTAGGAGAAGTGACAAAGCATAAAAGAAAAAGAAAAATGTTAGATATTTGTTGGACGATAAATGAGAAATGTTAGACATGTTGATTGAATTAAGTAAGCGAAAAAAAGAGGTTTTACCTGTATTTGTTTCTCCATTACTTTTTGTCTTTGCGTAGTAGTTGACCAAAAAAATGATACAATGTATTCTTTAAAAAGAACACAAAAAGAAAAAGAAGGTTTGAATAAGAAAAGCATTGGCACAGAACACAAAAAATATACTTTCTATTACCCTCACTGTAAAAAAATGTTTTTCATATGAACAAAAAAAATTATGATTACTCCTCGAGCGACCACAAAACATGAAGAAAAAAAAGAAAAAAAATCTAAAAAATCTAGAGTATTCTTCAGTTCTTCATTCTTTTTGCTCCTCCTTGTAGATCAATGTTGTCCTCAACTCCCTGACAGAAAAAAGAGAGATGATAAAAATGTATGTTAGCTTATTGTTCTTCCTCTGTATCTGGTAATAAATTATGTTGCTTTGACAAAAGAGGAAGAAATCTGTTGCTGTAAAAATTCCATTTTATTCACAAAGGTACTTGACAAGTCTTTTGGCTTCATCATTAGTGTTATGATCACTGAACAAGATATCAACAGCAAATCTGATCCTTGCATCTGCAACATCCTTCATCCTGAATTGGGCCTGGCGAGGATTCCGCGAAACAAAAGTTTGCATCCACTTGAGCACAAAAATCCCGCAAGCAGTGCTGTGTTTTTTGCAGAAAAGAAAATGATTAAAAAGAACATGAAGACACGTTGATCACACATAGAAAATGAAAAATGAAAAAAGCATCTCTTGATGTGTTTTTGTGTTTCCCACGCAAAAAAAGGCGGAAAAATGTACCTTCCAGTTTGCTTAGGCATGTTTGGGTATTCTGTAGCAAAATTTCTGAACCCCATTCTCCTGAGTCCCGATTCTTCCCATGTTTTGATAAAATTGTTTATCTATGAAAAGTTGAAGAATGGAAATTTTAAAGAACACATAAATGGCTAATTTGTTGCTGTACCAAAAATGAAAGAGAACGACAACTAAAAAAGAACAGTCTGCAAACACATTGTTCTTACCATCAAATCTTTTATCTCCATGTGAAAGGCTGACTTCCCATCATAAACTGAATCTAGGAAAATGAATTTTCTTGCAACAATATCAACGATAAACAAAATCCAGTGCTCGCGATGTACTGATGGAAAAAACAGCTGCAAAGTTTGGGAACAGCTTGTGAGGTTACGAAAAAAAAGAAAACATAAATATAAAGACAAACTTGTAAACTGTTGGGTTAAATTTGGACCGTACACGTTCACATTCATGTAGAGGCAATGCTCTTCCTGCTCCACTAAAACTTATAAGTGCTCTATTTCTCATTGATATCCTTCCTTCTTCAGTGGACCATGCTTGAAGAAAATAATCCTGTTTTGAGGCAAAAAAAACATTTAAAAAATTAATAACTTGAAAAAAAGTTTTAAGTTAAAATACGTTTTAGTTGACCTGAAATTGTACTTACAGCGAGAATAGTGAAGAAGTAGTGCTTCTTTGATTGCCTTGGATGGTTGTCTCGAAAGAGCAACCGGCAGAAAACATTGAAAACATAGGCTTCCACACGTCCGTTGGTGTCGAATGAATCACCGAGTTGTCCAAGGGATAGGCTTGTTTTATCGACAATCACTACCCATTTGCTGCATGTGGGAGAAAAACACATCAAAAAGTGAGGTGGAGAAAAGAAGTGCAAACAAAAAGATTCAAGCAGTAGAAAAAGCAGAAAAAAGAATTAAGCGAAAAATGACGAAACAAAAAGAAAGAGAGGTAAGAAAACCTTCTGTTAGGTTCATATTTGCTTAGTGTCACAATGTTCCTGTGTAGCTGCTTCTCAAGTGCCGTGACAGGGCCTCTCAGATCGTGATCGAAAGGTGAGCATTGATACTTGCTTGGGCGTACAAGCCTTTTGGGAAGCAGATTTTCCTTGCCACTTGAGTAACTGCCTAATGTAAGGTTATTGTTGTACAGATTGTCTGCTGTGTTTACCATATTGGAGCATGAACCATTGAAAAATCTCTCCCCCAGAATTTGAACGTCCGGAGATAACTACAAAACATATAAAAATGGAACAAACATAAAAAATAATGATTAGTTTGTGTTGTATTAAGAAAAGATGAAAGAAAGTTATTGATACACAAAAAGACGGAAAACAGATTTACTTGAAAATCGTTGTTGACAGGGATTGGTTGATATTCGGTCCCATCTTGGTTGTCTTGTTGAATGAACTCATCTGTGAAAAGCCTCTTGCCTATAAATGGTGTTGTCCAGTAACTCTGCAAATTGGGACAGATTGTTGAAAACAGATGTATTCACTAACTAAGCAAAAAACAACAAAAGTACACCCGCTCGAGTTGCGACTCGGCGGTGGAGTTGCAACTGGCATGAATACAAAACGTCTTGAGTTACGACACGGGGTGTGGAGTTGCAACTATGGTGAAACACTAAAAACATCTTGAGTTGCAACTTGGGGGTGGAGTTGCAACAATGGTGAAATACAGAAACATCTTGAGTTGCGACTTGGGGGTGGAGTTGCAACTGGGGTGAACACAAAAACATCTTGAGTTGTAACTATGGTGAAACACAAAAACATCTTGAGTTGCAAGACGGGGGTGGAGTTGCAACTGGGTTGAAACACAAAACATCTCAAGTTGCGACTCGGGGTGTGGAGTTGCAACTGGGACGAATACAAAAATATCTTGAGTTGCGAGTCGACGGTGGAGTTGCAACTATGGTGACTCATGGGTGTAAATACAAAAACACCTCAAGTTGCGACTCATGGGTGGAGTTGCAGCTGGGTGAACAGAAAACAAAAATTGCAACCCTTCGAGTTGCAAGTTGAGTGATGGGAGAGTAGCATGTCAAGGGCCTAATTGCAAAACCCCCATGAAAAGAAAAAGAAAAAAACAGAGCCTCGCCCCCCCCCCCCCTGAGTTGCGACTTGAGGCTTGAGTTGCAAAAACAAGAAAAGTACACCCGCTCAAGCTGCGACTCGAGGGTGGAGTTGCAACTGGCATGAATACAAAACGTCTTGAGTTGCGACACGGGGTGTGGAGTTGCAACTATGGTGAAACACTAAAAACATCTTGAGTCGTGAGTTGGGGTGGAGTTCCAACTATGGTGAAACACAGAAACATCTTGAGTTGCGACTTGGGAGGTGGAGTTGCAATTGGGGCGAATACAAAATGTCTTCAGTTGCACACAAAAAAAGCCCCCCCCCTATTTGTGAGTCAATGATTGACCCACAAAAAAACTTGTGGGTTACCTGATTACAACAAACGATGCCAAGAATGGAAAAATCCTACAGCTATGCATGGAAATCATTTCATGCCAATTGTATGTAGCCTCTCCAATTGCCAAATGCGAGTCGATGGTTGAATTGCAACTAGGGCGATTATAGTTACACAAAAACCGTAGCTGCAAAGTCGTGTGGTGGCTTGCAAGGGCCATGAAGAAAAAACTACGAACTAGGGACAGTTCGCTGGTGAGTTTCAAGTCGATATTGGACTCACGACTAGGGCAAACTACAAAAAACACATTAGACCAAAAATGAACTTACAACTAGGGACAATGCCTATGAGTATGCGAGTTGACTTTGGACTCACGACTAGGAGGTAAATGTCCTATGAGTTGCGAGTCAACGTTAGACCCGCAACTAGGACGAGAAACACAACAACAACAAAAAAAGATGTTGGTTGCAAGTCAAATGTTACACTTGACAAATGTTCCAGCCGGGTCGAAAATGACTACTAGTGTGGCCCAGTTGCAAGTCGCCAATGGACTTGCAACTAGGGGTAATGTTGCGGGGTGATGTTTGACTTGCAACTGGGCCAGCTACTACTAGGGAAACAGGTTGAGTTGCAACTTGACAATGGAGTTACAACTTGTGGCAATGCCTAGGAGTTGCGAGTTGACGTTGGACTTGTAACTAGGGCGACAAATTACAAAGAAAAAAAAGAAAACATGCTAGTTGCGGGTCGATGTTTGACTTGCAACTGGTCCACCTAAAAACTAGGGGAAAGAAGTCGAGTTGCAACTTGGTAATGGAGTTGCAACTAGGGGCAATGTCCTAGGAGTTGCGAGTTTGCGTTGGAGTTGCAACTATGGCAACAAAAATACAAAGAAATAAAATAAAACATGCTAGTTGCGGGTCGATGTTTGACTTGCAACTGGTCCACCTAAAAAATAGGGAAAAGAAATCGAGTTGCAACTTGGCAATGGAGTTGCAACTAGGGGCAATGTCCTAGGAGTTGCGAGCTGGCATTGGAGTTGCAACTAGGGGAAAGAAATCGAGTTGCAACTTGGCAATGGAGTTGCAACTAGGGGAAATGTCCTAGGAGTTGCGAGTTGGCGTTGGAGTTGCAACTAGGGCACCAAAAATACAAAGAAAAGAAAAAAGAAAACATGCAAGTTGCGGGTCGATGTTTGACTTGCAACTGGGCCACCTAGAAACTAGGGGAAAGAAGTCGAGTTGCAACTTGGTAATGTAGTTGCAACTAGGGGCAATGTCCTAGGAGTTGCGAGCTGGCATTGGAGTTGCAACTAGGGCAACAAAAACGAAGAAAAAGAAAATATGCTAGTCGCGAGTCGATGTTTGACTTGCAACTGGTCCACCTAAAAACTAGGGGAAAGAAGTCGAGTTGCAACTTGGTAATGGAGTTGCAGCTAGGTGCAATGTCCTCGGAGTTGCGAGTTGGTTTTGGAGTTGCAACTAGGGCAACAAAAATACAAAGAAAAAAAATAAAACATGCTAGTTGCGGGTCGATGTTTGACTTGCAACTGGTCCACCTAAAAAGTAGGGAAAAGAAGTCGAGTTGCAACTTGGCAATGGAGTTGCAACTAGCGGCAATGTCCTAAGAGTTGCGAGCTGGCGTTGGAGTTGCAACTAGGGGAAAGAAGTGGAGTTGCAACTTGGTAATGTAGTTGCAACTAGGGGCAATATCCTAGGAGTTGCGAGTCGGCGTTGCAGTTGCAACTAGGGCAACAAAAATACAAAGAAAAGAAAAAAAACATGCAAGTTGCGGGTCGACGTTTGACTTGCAACTGGGCCACCTAGAAACTAGGTGAAAGAAGCCGAGTTGCAACTTGGTAATGTAGTTGAACTAGGGGCAATGTCCTAGGAGTTACGAGCTGGCATTGGAGTTGCAACCAGGGCAACAAAAAAAACATGCTAGTTGCGGGTCGATGTTTGACTTGCAACTGGTCCACCTAAAAACTAGGGGAAAGAAGTCGAGTTGCAACTTGGTAATGTAGTTGCAACTAGGGGCGAACTTCTGAGGAAACCCACCGGCGAACTTCTAAGGAAACTGCTTCATGGCGGAGCATGGTATAATCTACAAAAAAATAAAAAAATAGAGGATATGAACTTGAGCACACATGGCGTTATGAAAAAAACATTGTACTGACTTAGTTTTTCTATGAGGACTACAATGCAATCCCTTGCATCGCTACGCTGGTACCAAAAAAATGTACTAGTATTCGTGGATGCAGGCTATCATATAACAGAACTAAAAAAACATGCGCTCGTGACATTTGAAGTAACATGTCACAAGACAAAAGTTTATGGTTGTAAGGAAGATAACTTGTTTTTGTATCAACGAAAGAACTGCTAACAACACTGAGGGAAAAAGATTTCATGAAGTATACAGTTGCAGCAAACACACAAAATAAACTATACACGACATGACAAAGGGGAAAAGATTTCATGAAGTATACCGCAGAACTTGCGTCCACATCGCGAAAATACATGCTGAAGGTCCGACCATTGTCACGGTCACAATGAGCAAAGCAAACTGGGCAAACCATCATGGTAGACAGGGAGAGAAAAACACAAATCAGTACCAAAAAGTCAAAAAACAAAGCATCAGTGTGAGCGCAAAAAAAATTAAAACCTTGATTGATACAAAAAAAATGAAACTACTCTGAAATACCATAGAAAAACTTCAAACCAAACTACCTAAATAGCTCACCGATCGAACCTCCTAAAGTTAATCAAACCAAACTACATTTGGTTGACAAAAAAGCCAATTTACTACCTACGAAACACACAATACCGACTGATATAAAAAACTTCAAAAATGAACCAGCCCCCACTGAAATCTAGGCAAAAAGAACACTAACACCAAAAAAACTCCATACTGACAAAAAAAACTATCACTCCACTAAATCTTGACTACTGTGGAGTGGAACAGTATGATGCAGATATAAGTTTCACATTCGTGTTCATTGTACTTGTACACTTGGCTGTGTTCATCACCAGGTGCAGAGGCGGCACTAGTTTCAGAAAACTAAACTCAGAAAATCTGAAACGTCTACTGCAACAGCTTGGACCCTGTAAAACTTTCTTGGCATAATCCCTCCACGCAGGACTTGCTAACACATAAACTCTAGCCTGTCTCAGGGTAATTTGAATGCTCACTAAAACAAAAATAGACTAAAAACGGAGAAAAAAGCACATATAATAAGTAATGATACTCGACAAAAATGTATCTGAACAGACTCAAAACTACAAAAAGAATCAATCTAAAAAAGATGAAAATAAATCAACCGTGATTGATACAAAAAAAACCTAACCCCTACAAATCACCCAAGCAACACCCACTGAATCTCTCAACACTACCTAAAAAGACCCTTCCTGAAATCAAAACTGCTCTGCATACGATGGTTTTCCCGTCCGACCGGTACGACCAGAGAGCAAATCATTTCTAAATGCTATGGCCCACAAACTGAATTATCTAGGATTGTCTCTAATCGTACAGTGTTGGACAGGCACTCTGTCGTACGTATAGCACTGCTCTCCTGAAATCTACATAAACTTGAAGACCCCTTTCTTAAACACTGCTACAAAAACTAGATTCTAGCCTGACAAAAATGGATCTAAACAGACTCAAACTACAAAAGAAAAAATGAATCTAAAATGAAAAACAAAAAATCAGCCCTTGATTAATACAAAAACCTAACCCTACAAAATCACACAGGCAACCCAACTGAATCTCACAAACACTACCAAGAAGCCCCTTCCTGAATCTACATCAACTTGAAAATCCCCCCCCCCCCTTCCCGTAGTAGGATGTACTGGGCCAAAACAAAAACACAAATAGGGGGATGCTAAAACTATGAGGAACACTAACACTTCCACACAGATTAAGGGGGCAAATCCTAGATCCCCGAACACCTGAGAAGGGAAGGGGTGTGATGCTAAAAATGGGTGCTAATCTCTTAACAAGAATCAACTCCCGAACACATACGAAGAAGAGAAAAGGAGACGAAATGACAGGACAACTCACTCGGATGGCGCCTCTCTCCTCTCTCGCTCTTCAGAAATCGCCGCCACTTGGAGGAGCTCAAGCCGAAGAGCAATGGGGAACACAGCGAAATGAAAGTGATGGAGAAAAAGAGGTAACTGCTCGCCCCCTCGTCTTCTGCTCTGCGAGAGACCGAAAAAAGGCCCGCCAGCCCAACAAACAACACCACTGCCACGGCCCGCTGCTAACAACGACCTGAAACGGGCCGCTCAACAGACAACGCGCGCGCGGGGGACGGGGAAAACGCCAGACCGGGACAGAAAAAATAATTGCGCGAATCTTAAAGACAAAGAGAAATCCAATGGCTATGGACTTAGATGTGAGATAGCTATTTCACATCTAGATGTAAAATAGCAAACCTGTTTACTATTTATACCATTAGTTGTGTCCCACTACACAGCTTTGCCATTAGAAATTTCAACTGATAAAAAATGACATCGATTTGTTAGACGCGTGCTCAAAAATGCCATTAGACATTATTACTGTCTGATAAAAAATCATTTGCCATGTTATAATGACATAAAATACCTATGGACCAACATGTCAGCTCTTCATCTTCCTCACTACAATAAAGTTGTGGGTCCCACTTGATCACAACACGTTCTTATTTTTCCCTAAAATTATTCGCGTGCTTACTCCTGACAAGTGGACCAACACTTATCATTGTGAAATAGAGAGAACTGAAAAGTGAGTCTAGGTGTATTTTTGTCATATAGTATGGTAAGCGGATTTGACTGGCAATAACGATACCATTTATGAGCAAGCATCTAACGGAACGATGGCATCTTTGAGCAAACATCTCGATTGCATTTTTGAGCAATTGTAATTTTTAATGGCAAAATTGAGTAATGAAACACAACTAGCGGCATAAATGGTAAAACCCATTTTTCATTTACTTAGTGGCTCTTGGGCAGCAAGGGTGGGCTGTGGGTTCTTCACGATCCAGATATCAAGTACTACGAAGTTTGTACCGATGTTGGGTCACATGGGTTGCTTTTGGGCTAGTGCGTAGCAATTCGGTGTTTTCGGTCAGTTCGTCAACTCTAGGTGGACACCGAAATCACCTAATAATATTCTGGTTTTCACACCTCAGCGTCGTACAGAGCACCGAATTTTCGGTCTTCGGTGGCAGTTTTCGATCCTCGGTTTATTTGCCAACCCCTACTAGTGTGGGTCGACCGTGCGCCCTGCAAGTCAATTATAACATAAAAATGTGGATTCCTCCGATTAACGAATCTTCACTGACTTCCCTAAAAAAAATGAATCTTCACTGACACCTACAAATTAATATGCATGCATGTTGTCTGATTAGTGGATGTAGATTAACAAATTTGCAAGATGCCTATCGTATGCCAGTAATAATTTGCTAAAACACATCAGTGCTGCGCGCGCGGCTTGTGTACTCGATGATGATGCTGGATGTACGCAAAATATAGTCAATTGGTATTTCTGCAATTCGTTAGTTCCAATGTTTCATAATTTTATTATCTTGATTATATCTCCGGTTAAGCAGTTAAATTTCGCCACCATACAATAGAAGATGACTGTTAATATGTGCCCTCTAGTGTTTTTTCTTACAACGAAGGCATTTCTCCTGACTTTGCCAATAAAGCGAGAATGCTCTAAGGTGATATAAGTATAAGAGCATCTTCAACAGCCGCGCTACGCGCCACGCGCAAAAAACTACTTTGCCGCGTTCCCTTCGTCTGGTTTTGCGCGGCCAACAGCGCTGGCTCCAATAGCCGCGCTAAAATGCAGCGCGTGCGCACCGCTCCAACAGCACACAAAAAATGCAGCGCGCGTGACTCGCCGGGGCATTGCATATGTTGCATTTTGGACACAAAATGGATTTGGAACCTTCAAAATGCAATGAACATGACATATAAATTTCACACAAACAAGTTGATGAATAAAAGTTCATGCCCACAAGTTCAAAATCATGCTCACAAGTTCATCCAACCAAGTTCAAAATGCAAACCAAGTTCATGACACAAACGAAAGACACATCAAGCCTCGTCCTCGTCTTCGTCCTCGTCTTCGGAGGACGATTCTTCCCCCTCCGAAGATGGTTTTTCCTCCTCCTCCTCATCGCGCACCGCATCACGTGAAGCTTCGACGGTGTTGGCAGGATCTTCAACGGCATCTTCATGAGAATGTGCGTGAGATGGCACACCGAAAGACATTCCGCCCATCGCGGCCGGAGGTGCACCCATGCCTCCAATGAGAGAAACAAAACTCATGCCTCCCATGGCGGCCATAGCGTCGGGGGGTGCTCCAAAGCCACCCATGCCTCCCATGGTCTCCATGGTAGCTCCAAAGCCACCTAAACCGCCCATGGGAGGCATGAGTATGAAACCGAGTTGGGTGTGGGGCTTCTCCTTACCGTCATCACTTGATGCATCCTCCTCCTCATCATCATCATCATTCAACTCAATTGTTCGCTTGTGTTTGTTGCTCAAATGCAAATTATCCAAACCTTCACGCTTCTTCCATTTCTCATCATCCTTCAACACTTCATAGCAATGAGGCAAGGTAAACATCCTTCCTTTCTTGATTTTCCCCTTCTTTGAACAAGTTTTGTGCAATGTGGTACTACATGAAAACAAAGCAAGTTAGCACTTCGAACACCAACAACAAGTATGATGAACATGTATGAAATGCCACTTACTCTATCGTCCTCATTTGTGCCACTTGGGTTCAACTTGTCAACCGCCTTTTGACAGGTCGCCCACCTTTGACAATCCGAGTAGATTGTCGACCACAGGGACCGAAGTGATCTCTCGGAGCGGTCAATTCCACTCACGTTGCGAACATAAAAGTGTTCTTTCATCCGCCCCCAATAAGCATCTCTACTTTGATCACCTCCAACGGATGGATCCCTCGACACTTGCAACCAGGTATTGCATAGTAAGATGTCATCGGCGTTGGTGTAATTGCCCGCTCTTCCTTTTGGCGCGTCGACAATGCCCTCACCATCCTCGTCCACGTCGAACTCATGGTCTTCTAAATGCATGTCATTGGTTTGAGACCAATGCGAATTGTTGGAGCCAACACCCATAGTTGACATGTATGCATCATCGTTGACACTACAAAATATATAGAACAATGCCAATAAGCTATCTATATGGATGCATTCAAAAAATAACAAGAAAAGAAAAGTTGAAAAAAATTCTACCTTTGGGGCATATCGTCGAACACGTTGTGCGCGTCGGCCGCCGGCTCAACGAGTGAGCTCGCCGGCGCTTCGGTAGCCGCCGCGCCCGTCACACGCCCTGCAAGTTTCTTTCTCCTCACCTTCGAGGTGCCGGAGCCGTCCGCCGCCTTGTTCTTCTTCGCAGATGTCTTGCCTTCCTTCGGCCGCGCCGCATTGCGGAGCTTCGAGGGGGGGGGGGGGCACGGGCCGGCGCCGGTGCGACGCCACCCGCCGCCTTGGTCATCCGCGGTGGCATGAAGAGGCCGCACGCGAGGCCGATGCTCGGAGGATCTCCGGCGGTGGCGAGGCCAACGCTCCCTGTGCTATGGTTTCCTCCGGCGGCGGCGGTGCGGGAGGGGTCGTGGCTGTAGGATGGGGTGAGCGGGGTGCCGGCGCGTGCGTCCATCGGGTCAAGTTCGCCGGCGCCGGCGCGTGCGGGGTGAAGGTGGCGGGGAGGAGAGAGTGTGGGGCGACCGCTCGTGTGTGCCGCGCGCGGAAGCCGGCGCCCCAAATACACAGCGCGAGTTGGCATTTCGGACTGCGCGCCCAATACATATACCGCGCGCGCGGTTATTGCGCGCCCGCTGGAGCTTGCCTACAGGTTGCGCGCGTGCTAAAATGATAAAATTTGCAGCGCGGCGCTTGTTTAGCGCGGCTATTGGAGGTGCTCTAAATGAAGTAAGATCCTTGGGAAGTCAGATCAGATGCAGTGTAAATGCAACCTCGGTTTAGCGCGTCTACTGATCTGGAAAGCAGATGCATTGCCACTGGAGATAACAAAAACACAGTCCATTTGACAGATTGAGTTGCAAGCAAGAGCTAGGAAGTAGCTGAAATTAATAACAGGTTACCTAGCACATAGGACCTGGCAGCTGCGTCCATATGCAGGTATACTTAACATGATTGACCTAAACCAGATCTGAGAAGACCTGAACTTCTTTGAGGTCCTAAAAAATTAACATAACCAGCTATGCGTTAACGAATCTGCCAAAGTAGCTACATTATGTCCCATGGAATATGTGGGTCGAATACAGCAACGCAATTGTCCAAACGAAACTGCTTCATGCACGATCCTAGTGCACAATGTATGCACGACATCAAAATCCAGCGACTGGTGTCCGATGTATGCACGCATGTCCGGCTGAATTTTAAGCATGGTCTATGAGTCGTTCGAATCTTGCCGTGTGTATAGCATGATTCTTGCCCAAATAATCACCAAACTCCTTTGTTCCTACCTAATTAATATATCTATCACATTGACCCTATTATTTATTACACACTGACGCATAATTGATTACTGAAATAGCCAAGTGAGGAGTCCCTAAAAAAACCGGGGATGGGATGGTGGGTGCTTGAGCCAATTAATAAAAAAGGGTTTCCCTCGCTTTGTATTACAAAGAAATCAACCGATACAATCAACGATAGGTGCTAGGGCAGAAACAACATAGTCACGCCCAAAATAAACGACAGAGAAAATACAAAAGGAACAAATGCTGACAATGGCGGATCAACAAAAACGAAGAAGCCTTGTGACCACTGCACCCATCGGAGATCTCCTACCAAGCTCCTAGACTCCGAAGCGCCAGTATCAATCAACACCTCCAAGAAGGGACTCAACGATAACGACGCTACTGCTAAGGGTTTTTCTCGGTACGCGACGAGGGCGGAGGAAGGGTAGCCCTGATGCCCTCTAGGAAGGTCCAGTGGCACACTCGCGTCGGTGTCGGCAAGGCCGACAAGGATTTCTCCCGATGCCAACCTTCACCTCGAGCGCTTTCGAGCTCGCCACCAAACCGACCACCACCCTGCTCCAACATGGTCTTGAAGCTTCACACGCTGTCTCACCACGGCACTACGAAGTAGGGCCTGCACAACGAAGAAGAGGAGTCGGGACTCGGAGCAGCAGCACCGTCAACACGCGGGAGGGCCAACCTCCACCATCACCGACGGGATCCGACTTGATGCAACAGCAGGAGCATACCTGGCTCGTGGACCCACAGGCCCGGCTAGGCTCTAAAATGCCCGTAAAGCTCCAGTTGGCGCAATGCAGAAGGCATTGCCGCCGACGTCACCGCTCCTTTTCTAAGCCGCTCCACCACTTCACTGCGCAGGAGGCGGCGAAGCCACGCCAACGCCGGTCCTAGCGATCTTCGTCCGCCATGATGTCTACTGCCGGACGTCGACATCTTCGATCTGGCCGTTGACAAGTTCCGGTCTTTATCGTCCGAGATTGATACGGATTGACATATTGTTTATGCACACATCTCGAAACGAATATTTTGTTTGTGAAACCTGCAAAAAAATCTGTTAGCTAGCTTCTAAAGTATCCAACTACAAATGCAGCATAGAAGAACCGTTTTTCATTCCCAGTCCCAGGTATGTCTAAGGTTACTGAGAATAGCATATTTCATACAGGAACAAAAAAAAATTGAAAGCATAACCACACTCTGTGTGTACATAATGATTTCACACAGCTTATTCTCAGATTTATGTATTAGTACGTTACAACATCACGGGGATCAACACAAGATTGACATAGGTCGTCCACAACGTTTAGTCTTTTTTTTTTGAAAAGGAGGATACCCCCGGCCTCTGTATCTGCGTGATGCATACAACCATTTTATTAATTATTCACAAAACCTTACAAAGTAATACATCAGTAAGTCACAAGCCACCATCTTGGTAACACCTGTCGCTACTCCTATGCCCTTGATGAAGGGGTGCTGAATATCCGAGCCGAATACCAAACAGACAGCGCACCAAAACCTAATATCTAAAGCCGGATGCCCTAGCCCAACCACATACTAGGACTGTGTCGCACACCTGTCCAGCCGCACTCTCAGAAGTCGCCGCCACCGTCTTCCACTCGTCCATCTCCAGAGCAGGTACTGATGCACCAACCTTGTCAGGCCGACCATCGACGCCACCACGGTACCAGACGGCACCACCATCCTGCACGTATCCATCCGCCCGTGCCCGTCGCCGAAACTCCGCAGCGCCATGCCGCCAGGATCCGCCGTCGGCCTTGCAGGATCCGCCCCTCCTCTAGTCCCGTCCAGCCAGCACTCACTACAAGAAATCTGTTAATCCATGACGGAAAATGTCTGTCACAGGTCAGTACAAAACTGTCAAGGATGCTCGATCATGACGGATTCAAAATCCGTCATGTATATCGCGTCATAATTTGACACCACACCATCCATGACGGTTCTTCACCGTCATGGGTCGACCCCCAAGCCCATCCGGCCCAAACTAGGCCCGCGCGATTGTGACGGAACAAACCGTCAAGGATTTATGCCATGTAGGATTTTGGACCAACCAATTGGAATGACATGGCTGCCTACGTGGACACTATTTTCGTCACAAAAATTGTCACAGATTTATGCCATGTAGTCAAACCCATTAGCACATTTCTTTCAACCAATTTTGGCCCGATATTTTTTTCTGACCTTCATACTTCACACAAATACTTCCAATTTTGCACCAAAACCAAGTATTTCTGTGTTATACAATACACAGATCACATAGTATTTACATAGCCATCCGACCATATCTACAACATAGCAGATTACAAAATCCTCCATGTAATGATAATTTACGACATCAATTAACAAATACAACACTAGGCAAGGTTGGAAACCAGCACAATCTAGTTTACATCATCAACACATATAAATTATTGAGGGTGTCATTTAGGTTCTTTGCTGGTAGTCCTCCTGATGGCAACTATCATGTCAAAGCAGATTGTGATGGGCAGCACCAAGAGCCCACGACCCGATCATACCTAGCATATTTACAACAACATTAGATATTTGTGATATGAATAGACAGTACAAAGAGAATTAGGACATACGTAAGAAATGAATTACAAGTTGTCCGAAGTTCTGAAATCTTACTGTGCCTACAAATGAGAATAACAAAGTATCTACGCCAAGAAATGGGTCGGCATAAACTTCAAATATTCATGTGTCAAAAAGTTTACACATGAAAATCAATGTGTAGGTTGCATGTTCATCTTAAAATGCTGACAATAGTAGACAGTACTCTGCTTGCAAAGTAAACCACAATTTGTTCATGTTTGTTCAAATTATTGGCCCATGTTTATGTTAGCTCATTAACAAAACGTAGAAAGAGAGAAAGAGACCTTTTGTTGCGACGTCGTCGGCCCTCCTCTCCTGGCATGCCCTTGTAGCTACTCCATGACATTGTTGTCTTCCTTTCCCTAGACACAACCAAACCAGACATTTCCCTCTTCCCTTCCCTTGACACAGCCCAACCGGATTAGATGGGAGCAAAGTTCCTGCGCAAATGAAATGAAAAGACAGAGGTTCTGCTTCAGACTATTGTAGCAACAAAATTGTCCAAAACTCCAGATCAATATAGAAACTAACGATATTGCAGCAAAATTGTCCAAATCAATAGAGAAACTACTGATATTGCAGCAAAATTGTCAAAATTATACCAGCTACCAAAACTCTCAGGTCTTGCACCAGCAAGATAGCAGAAAGTGACGTGTAAGGAACATAACAGAATTTTCTCTTCCAACATGTTCAAATTGGGAAGAGGAAAAAAAAGACAGTATCAAACAGAAAGAGGAGAGGAGCATCCAGTACGGTAAATAATTTAATCTAATTTCTGAATGCAAACAAGCAAAAAAATAGCAACATAATAGCCCTAACTAAGAAAGTTCCAGGTCCACAAAACAGAATATACATATAAATACCAACTCCAGAACCATGGTTCATGAGTTCTAGTTTTCACAAAGATCAAACAACCAGTTTCACAAACTGAAGACTGTAATGCTAACGTGCTCAAATTTATTTATCAAAGCTCAATGGAGTGACCATATTAGAGGTCTGAATGTAACAATGATTTCTAGCTCTGAGAGCATCCTAAAAATCTATTGAGATATGTCCGCATGTGGGAAAGGACTACCTCTCAACTAAGAAAAATGAGAATCATAAAATTTGTTCAATTTGCATCGCAGGTCTATTATTTGGATTTACATTATGCCTTTCTATAATGCAAGCTTACAATGGTCCAGTTCATTTGTGTCTATGGCAGCTTCAATTAGCACTACAAACATTACCATTTTTTATATTTAATATATCTTAGTTACTGTGAACAACTAAGCTATGTACGAACTGTTCTAAATAGTAGATGGTTAATCCACTTTATTCTCTTCGTACATCAACATTTGACACGCCCAACTCATTGTATATGTCATTAGCCAGATGTTGAAATTACAATTTGTATCTTTGTTCTGACGCAGTACTTGAGATCTTTATGTTTTGAAGCAATAATCTATTACACTTGAAAGAAGGAAATGAAAATGTACAATTCTGTTTGCGGACATGCTACATCTATCTAAGGATTGCATTTACTATTATTTTGGAAGATTATACAGACCAAATATCTAGATAATGCATACGTACATGATAATTAACATGTAAATATTCAGACCAAAATATCAGATCAAAGGAGATTATATTCACATAAACTTGACTGTCGTTAAATCAGAGAGCAATGTAGTACAGGACCACAACTAGAAATATGTTGTGCCACTTTCCAGGTATTGGAAATCTGAAACATGAAAGGCATCAAGGACATGACAGCAACAACAGACATGCAGTCTAAATTCCAAGGATTCCTTTCTGTACAGGAAGAATTAAGGGCGAGTTTTGTTCAAAATAACACTCAACGAGCGGCCGTTTACATTGATGGACGCATACAAATGGACAACCAAGGAGCGGCCGTTTATACATTCTAATGGACGCATACAAATGGACAAAGCGGCCGTTTACTCCAAGTGCCATCCAGATCCAGACGCATACAAACTGAACAAAACATGGTGCTTATTCATATGTATGTACGCAGCAGATGCAAGTGCCATCCAGATTTGGCGGCAGAGGGGGGAGGGGAGAGAGAAAGCTCACCACGACCACGATGCAAGTGACGCGTACAGGAGGACGCGAATCCACGTGCGTGAGGATGAGCTGGACATGGGTGGACGGGATTCAGGGACGGCGGTGCCTGAGCTGTACCGGCGCGCGTCCCTGGAGGTAGAGGGCGAGAAGGAGCACCGGCGTTCGCCACTGCCATCATCGAGCGGGACAAGGCCGTCGCGCCCGCGCTCATCCCGAACATGCCACTGCAGGGTGTGCCGCGTCAGCACATCCTACGGGAGGAGGGCCTCAGCGCGGCCCTGTTCAAGGAGCAGCATACAGCAGGTGGCAGGGGACGAAGAGAATCTACTGGAGCAACGCCGGCGACGAAACTCTAGCTACGGAGATGGGTTGAGAGCGAGCGTTAGTGGCCGGGAGATGTGAATCTAACCGGAGGGGAGGAAAGAGCGGAGGGAGGGGAAGACGGGGGTGTGCTGCGCGCCGGCCATAGCTGCCGGAAGTCGCCGGAATCGGGCGGCGGCGGCGGCGTGGAGTCGGAGGAGTCGCTTGGAGAGAGACAGGAGGCTGGCTGCGCAGGAGGGAGAGAGGAGCGGCAGAGGAGGGTTTAGGGTTAGCATTTTATATGGGGGGGGGGGGGGGGGGGCGGTTAGTCGGGCTTGAGCGGGCCTGAGTGGGCCTGCGGGGCTGTAGTTGTCCGTCAATGACAGTTTTCGAAATTGTCATGAGAATTCCGTCATGCATTAACAGATTTCTTGTAGTGACTTGCTCCGAAACAATGCCCCCAAGAGGGCGAACGACATCAAAGGCGCTGTCATCGTTTGATTCGGGAGACCCAGATCTAGGGTTTCCCCCGGAGCATCCTGAGCCTGATGACACATCCGAAACCGCACCGCTGCACTGCCGCGCCCGCAGCACGACCAGCAGGATCGCCGCCGAGCCGCCCCGCACAAGCGCCTCGCTCCTCACGAGCATGCCACGTCCCACGCCGCATAGCACCAGGGGAGGAGGGAAAATGGCCCCGCCGTCATCGACGCCAGTTGGACTTTGCCTGGCGCCGAGGAGTAGGGGGGTTGACGGGGGGGGGGGGGAGGGAGGGCCCAACCTGACCAGTTTTAAAATGGGGGAGAATTTGACTTCCCCGACCTATGCACCAACTAAGGATGCATATAGCCATTAAGCATGAGTACCAGGATTTTTATCTTGGTTAATAACCAAGCCTGGTCCTCTAGATAAATTGCATGAGTACCAGGAAAGGCTGGTCCTCAAGAATAAATAGGAACCTAAATTTGCCTCCGCGAGGATTCGAACTCAGGCGCTGGGATTTCTACATCCACTCCCCCAACCAGTTGAGCCAGGCTCACTTCCTAGGAATGAGCCGAGTTTAGTCATTTCTTTTGTTTATCTATGGACGTAGTGAGGGTAATGAGGGGATATGCAACTTTAAAGCATGGTCAACTAGGAATGAGTTCGCTAGTGATCTAGTTGGAGCACTTCAATATTTTTAATGCAATGAAACATTCTTGCTGCTACATTTTTATAGTTTTGGTCTCAGAACATAAACTTGATGTGTTAAGCATTCTCTGGTGCCCATTTATGTATTAGACCAACAAAAAGTGCTTCGATTCCATCCCCTATGCCCCAAATTGTCTTATCTAAAAAAAAAAGGCCCCCAAATTGTCACTCCCCTTTCATTCTATTGACTACGGTTGTTCAAAACTATCTTTGTGGTCTCAATCTCTTTGAAATCACCCCAATCGCGGGTTCAATTTGCTCGAAACAAGCAACCACAAAAATGAAGGGGATCACGAGTTCGTACCTCGTAGATGTGGATGCGTAGACGCGCGTCGGGGTCTCAAGGCATTCGGTACCTCCACCAGGCTTGAGTGCGAGAGCAAAAGGGGGAAGACGGACATGACATCCATTAGAGAGATCGCCGACCACGTCCGCATCTCGTCTACTGGTCGTAGTTGTTCTTTTCAAATGCAAAAATATGGTATAATCCTTTTTACTTGGGATCGGGTGGAACTAGCCCAGGTGGTGGTAGTAGATGCCAGCATGAGACTGACGAGTGGGGGTCACTTGGGTCGGGAGGAACCAGACCAGACCACCCACGCGAAATCATCTTCACGCCACCACCGGCGATCGCGCCGCCGCCGCCACCGCGTTCGCCATCTCCCATCTCCACCAAGCCGCCATGCTCCGGTTTCGCCACAGCCTCCTCTCCCAGATCCTCTTGTCTCCCTCCTCCTCTCCCATTTCCCACCTCAAGCGCCTCATCTCCGCCGCCGTCTCCCCGAACCCTAGCTTTGCCATGGAGGACTACCTCGTCTCCACATGCGGCCTCACCCGACCCCAGGCCCTTAAGGCCTCCACCAAGCTCTGCCACCTCAAGTCCCTTTCCAATCCTGACGCCGTCCTCGCCTTCCTCGCTGGCCTCGGCCTCTCAGGCGCCGACGTCGCCGCCCTCATTGCCAAGGACCTGCAGCTTCTCTGCGCCAGAGTGGAAACAACCTTGGCCCCCGCCGTCATCGAGCGCGCCGGCGTCGGCCTCTCGCGTCCTGAGATATCACGCTATTAGAATAAATTCGAGGCATACCGTCAATCATCCGAGTACCAAGCAATCACACGAGGCACGACACCGAGATTTGTTAACGAGGTTCACCGATATGGCTACATCCCCGGGGCTTGACTACGGGCGCTCCTCCCCGTGACACCGTCACAATACCGCACCCGGTTGCCCTGGACACCGGCACATGGCGCCGGCTTCCCCTGCGTTTTGGTGCTATTATGTTGGCATAGGTTACATCGTGTGTCTAGCCCCGCTATATATGAGAGGCCTAGGATACAAGTGTCCTATTAGGACACGACTCCATATCCTATCTAAATACGATACAACTACAAGTCCAACTGTAACATACTTTGTACACTATATTCGACACAACTCCAACACACGCCTTGTCTCGCATGCCAGTCAGTACTTCCGCCGCAGATCTGCCGCCTCGAGGCTGCTCTACTTCCTGTGCTTATTTGGCTCCCACGAGAACCTTCTCCGGGTGCTGAAGTACCCCTGTCTCCTCGGATGCGACCTCGACAGGGTTGTCAAGCCCAATGTCGCCTTCCTGCGGGACTGCGGGCTAGGTGATGGCGATATTACCAAGCTGTGCATGCGTGTGCCATGTATGCTCAGCAATAACCCGGAGCGCGTTCGGGTGATAGTGGCATGTGCCGAACGAATCGGTGTCCCACGTGGATCTGGGATGCTCAGGAAAGCACTACAAGTTGTTGCAAACTTCAGCAAGGAGAAAATCACCGCCGAAGTGGAGCACTTGAAGAAAACATTCAGGTGGTCAGATGCCGAGGTGGGCATTGCTGTTTCTAAGGCTCCAACTGTGCTGGCGAAGAGTAAGGAATCGCTGCACCGCAGGTCCAAGTTCCTCATCTCCGAGGTGGGGTTGGAACCGGCATACATTGCTTGTCATCCGACAATACTCACATACAGCTTGGAGGGCCGCCTCAGACCCCGGTGCTACGTTGTCAAACTTCTCAAGGAAAATGGACTGCTAGATCACAACCGGGACTACTATGCTGCAGTCATGATCAGCGAGAAGGCATTCGTCGACAAGTTTGTACGCCCTCATAAGCATGCTGCACCGCACCTCGCTGATGACTATGCAACAGCTTGCAGAGGGGAGGTTCCAGCTAGATCCAGTTTCACATGAACCAAGACTAATAAGAAAATTGGTATGTTCATTATGTCATTCAGTAGAGAAGAAAACATCGCACTGCTATGAACTTGTCTTTGCTCGTGTCATATTGCACACGTCTTGGAACTAGGAGAGTATGAGATCAGGGCATTCTGCAAATGCTTTGAAGTATCAATGAGTAGTATTTCTGCACCCTATCTATTTGTATGTTCTGAAATGGCCATTTCAGTTCTGAATGCAATCCTCAATCAATCTTTCCATGAAAGAATGTTCCCATATTGGCCATGAAGATGATATGAAGTTTCAACCTTTCCTTTGGATGAAAATTTTGGACCTCTTTTTCTGTGGGAAACAATTTTGGATTTGTTGATGTACTGTAGAGGATCCTGTTTTGATCTAGTTTGTTGCCTGCTTGCTCTAGTTCTTCTATAAGCTGAAATATTCCTTCTTCCTGCAGTAGCTTTGTTTATAACATATTAACTGTTGGAAAGCAGGCCATTGTTGACTAGTACTCCTCTGTATCAAAATATAAGACGTTTTTGCAGTTCAATTTGAACTACAAAAATGTATTATATTTTGATACAGAGGAAGTAGTTTGTATATCAGTTTTTTCATTTATTTGTCTCTTATAGTTTTGGATGACCTTCTGGGTGATACTTTTCAAGGCGCATCTGACCACGTAAACAAATATTTCTAACACCCTGGTGTTAACTGAAGAAGCAAATTAGCGATTGTATGCTAATGGTATGGTGCTGAAAAGCAGAGGGCATTTTATACAATAAGGAAAGTTATGTTATGGTAACCTTAAAAAAGGGTTATGACATTACCAACGTTTTCGAGTCGATGTGTCAACAAGTCGTTCTGGGGTAGCGACTCTTGACAAGTCGAGCGCCTAGTATCGACTAGTCAGGGTTTTTGAGTTGATCCTTGCAGTGCAACTCATCGACTAGTCGACGACTAGTCGCGCAACTCAAAAACAGTGGGCATTACCATGTTAATTTCTGCTATATGTTTTAGCTAATTTTATTTATTCCATAAAAGAACTATCCATACAGATAGCGAGGGCGTATTTATCCCTTATATTTGTGTAGGATAGCAAAGTGGATCTTATGTACCATCTCTTTTGCAAATTTCTATCTGGATAGTCAGAATAGGAAAAGGAAAAAAGATGGATGGGATGCCATGTAACGGAACTTGTAGAATTTCAAACATAGGAATTACTGATGGGGCACATTTGTTTGTTCCTGCATGAGGATGGTGCACATTAGTTTGTCCCTGATGTGAGGCTGTAGAAGTTGGAAGGAATGAGATCTCATGTGTGTGCTTGTAGTAAGACAAAGGAGATGGTCCATGCTATTACCAGCAAAGAGATGTGATTTGAAGATAGCTGTGTGTCCCTTCTCTGATACTTGTTGAAATTATAGAAACAAGATTAATGAAATGCAGACGAGGTGAACGGATCATCAATCGATGGAGTGACTTACCACAAGGTCAGAAGATGTGGAGTTCTTCCTCAAGCAAAAAGTGGTTGGACAATAGGAGCGTGCTGATTCACTGTATGTGGATTGTGCTTTATTTCTTCCAGGTGAAGATGTGCTGAAAGTGGATGTTGATTTATTTTTCTTCTTCGAGGAAATGCGGCAAAACATGGCGGCTATGGCTTTGCTGTATTATACGTGATGCTGAAGGCCCTGGTGCCTTGAAGCTTCAGTGATAAGTATGACTCCTGGTTGTTAATTACCTACTGCTATAATTAACTACTTTAGTTGTTACCTATTCAGAGAGGCGCATAATTGTCTCCCCTTTTTGTACTCTGCTTGCCTTTCTGCTTTATTGATTGGATTGATAATGACGAGCTAGAACTAGACTTAGAATCCTTCCTGTATTTTTAAGGACTCATAAATCATAGATGCCTATACTAAGCACTACAAGGGCATGTTCAGATTGAAATATAAGTTAATAGGTTGTTCAACACTTTCAGATTTCCCTGTGCTGGCATAGATTTACTGAGACTAATATGTTTTTCCTAGCTTAGAATCTACTCAGGATATGCACTATTACTTTGTACTAACTCTCATAGCTGCCATAGCTTTACCTATGTACATTGTTCTCCTTCCCTTTGGTTGTTGGTGCTCCTCTAATGGTTATCCGAAAATTGTTGTTGGTGCTCCTCTAATGGTTAGCCAAAAATTGAAATCACCGAGTTATCAACAGATGATGGTCCCGTTATTTCTCTTTGGCATTGTTATGGCATCTTTACAATTAAGCATGTTCTGACAGTTATGACGTATTTCAGAGCATTCATGTTTCTCAAATCGGACCCAGAATCCTTGACTCCCCTATTGTAAAAAATTTGTTAATGAAGTCTAGATTTTTTGTGTGACTGAAAAATAATCATGACGCAAAGAACCATCCCGATTTAATTATTGAGATCTGTGTAGGTATATGTGGCCGAGAAGATCATCGGTCGGATGACTATGAATGTCAAACTAAGTATACATATTCATAAACCGATTGAAAATAGCAATGATTCAACGACAAGCTCATCATGAGCACATTGTACTCTAGATTTCTCTACTTGTACCAAATCATGCACTATAGACCGTTGCAAAGATATT
This sequence comes from Aegilops umbellulata, assembly GCA_032464435.1. Classification (NCBI taxonomy): domain Eukaryota; kingdom Viridiplantae; phylum Streptophyta; class Magnoliopsida; order Poales; family Poaceae; genus Aegilops; species Aegilops umbellulata. Next base: position 482,926,596 of record CP136059.1, on the reverse strand, counting down.
TGATCAACTATGCACTAGAGATATTTACCAAGGCATTCGAGAATACTAAATATAAACAAGCACAAACAAAAACATATATATACACTATGGTCATACAATTGCCACATATTAATCCCTCGGAGCATGTGATTTGTCCTTAGTTGCTTACACGTTTAAGTGGTTCGATTTATGTACATTCTTAATTGATAATGTCCCGAACGATAAAAATAATGAATATTTTTTACGAAATACGTTGTATGTGGTTTATTTTGAGACAATATTTTAATTTCATAAAAATAATCACAAAAAGTACAAAAGTTTATTATAAATTAATTGAATCAACGTTGAGCTTCGACTTGTTTGAAATTTACAGTGATGCGTGCCATATCTTTGGCTGGTTTAGCTATTGGTTGTCCTGTGATCGATCTAATAGGGTTTCACGAGTTTATGTTGTTTGTCAGTGGAAGCCCTCAAGTTATACAGCTCCTTTTTTCCCTTCGCATCAGTTCGCTATAAATCTCACATCACCCACTTCCTCTAGTTCTGTCGGCTCATCCGGACCATGTTGAGAAAGAGAAACTGGCAGGAGCAGACGCGGAACCGGACCGGGTTGAGAAAGAGCCGCCAGACGTGGACACAGACCCAGACCATGCATATTGAGCAAAAGAACCCATCAGACATGAACACGGACCCGGAGCAAGAGAAGCTGCCGGAGACGGAAGCAGAAATGGACCCGTAGCATATCAAACAACAGCCGCCCAAGTCGGACGCCGACACGGAGATTGTTGAGCAAGAGAAACCGCCGGACATGGATCCTTTTGTGCCGGCGGACCCACCATATCTTGTCTTTCTGTGATTGGATGATGTTATAGCCTTACCCAAGTAAAGCCTATTTTGATGCTATAGTTGGCACTGCCGCTAAGTATGTTGAGATTTTATCTCATTTTGTTCTCATTTAACCTGCTAATAATGGCATTTCCATTGTTTAAATAATTCCTAGTCATACTCTAAGGTTTGGCTTGTTCCCTCAGAAAAACTGACTGACACTACAATACAACACTACATCCCCAACAGACAAGTTGGTCGGAAAAACAACGTCCACTGACAGACAATCGGTCGGGAAAGAATATTGCCAGCTGACCTTGTCTGTTGGGGAAAGTCCAGACGGGAAAGCCTTTTCCCGACCAACTGTTTGACGGCTAAGGAAAGAGTTACCGAGTGACTTTCTGTTGGCCCTGCTATGAACCTTTCCCGACCGATTGTCTGATGATAATCTTTCCCGACCAATTGTTCGATGGTACTTTCTTTGCCGACTGAGTTTCTGTTGGCCCTGCCATGAACTTTTCCCGACCGACAATCCGATGGTAGTACATTTGCCAACCGACTTTCTTTTGGCCCTGTCATAAACCTTTCCCGACTAACAATATGACGTTGTTATCTTTTGCCGACCAACAGTTCGATAGCATTTTGTTTAGCCAAGCAAGATATATTTAATACCCACCTATTATTTGGCTTGTGCCAATACCAATCAAGTTGCATTTCTCATTACAACACAGAATCAGTCAAGTTATAGTAAGTTGCCAATCAATAACAATCAATATTAAACCATAACCAAAGAAGAATATAACTGAAAGGAGGAAACATTTATGTTTCAGCCACCGAGACACCTGATAGGTTTACAAAATGGTATATGCATGTCCGAAATTCATTGATTGCTCCATTACACATAATAACCAGTTGACAAGACACCATATAGGTTTACAAAATGATAACTAAAAGACACATTGTTTTTGCTCCATTACACAAAATATCTAGCTGACGCAAACTGACATCTTCATGGTTCCTCCCTGGTCCTTTTGTATGTCATTCCTCCAAAGGATAAAAAAGTCACCGGTGAATAATTGTATAAAGCATCAATGGTGGAAGTATCTTCTATATCTAAATAGGGCCACCCCACTACATGATTTTCCTGCCTTTTCATGAAGCCACATCATTCCAATTGTTATAGCCGTTGATTCACTATAGTTGAGGAGTCTGCAGCTGTCTGATCAAAGGTCTAGGAAATTACTAAGACCTGCCACCACTAAGTGGAGATATTGTTTCATTCTTTATGGGCTGCCTGGTCCAATTGTTAATACATGCTAACTTGGTCGTTAATGCCAGCCCATGTAAATAACACAATATTGTATTTTTCTTTTTTGATTGCTTTTCCTGAGTGCGCCACCACCAGCTACTGCCGCCCCGCGTCGCCCGCGTCTGGCGACACGAGGGAAACCCGTGCCGCCGCCGAGGTTACCTCCGCCACCACCGCTCCCCGCAGCGCCGCTGCCGGAGGGCCGACCGGCGAAGCCGCGCCGCGCCCAGGGATGGCGGCGGCGGGGCGGTTCCGTCCCCCTCTCCCGTGCCAGAGCCCCCACCCCACCACACCTCGATCTGGCCGGGAGCCCCTCCACCACCGTCCCCGCCCCTCCCGCGTGGCCTTCCTCGTCTCCGGCGATGTAGCTTGTGCCCGTTCTGCGACGACTGCGCCCTGGTGACTCCCCTGCGCGCTCGGCCCAGACAGGCCAGATCCGATCTGGTCAAGTCCCACCCCCCCTCCTGTCCGGCTGCTGCGTCCTCCGGCCGGCGTGGCCGCCTCCTCCCTCGGCAGTGCGGGCTTGGTCTGCACCTTCACTGGCCACATCCTCCCTCGGCAGCACACCCATCATTGCTGGTGGTGGTGGTTGGGCTTGTTTTGGGTGGCGCGGCCAGGCGAGCCGAGGCTCTGGCCCTGCCTTACTGCAGGCTATTCCTTGTCCCCGGCGACGCCTCCTCCAAGTTGCGGTGTTGATTTCGTCCGATTTGTGTGCTATGGTGGTCTTCCTTGGCATGCGGTTGAGGCCTCAGGTGGACCTTTTGTCGGCACCGCTCCGGTCCTGGTGGTTTTGGACCTGCGTTCTCCCCTCCAGTGTCCATAGCCTGCCTGCGTCCTTTGCCGCTGCGGTTCCGGCGCCGGCGCTCCTATTGCTGCGTCTCTCCGGCCTTTGGCTCGCCAGCGTCCCGGCGACTTCGTCCTCAGCAGCTTGGATCTGCGCCCCTTTCCAGCTCCTATCTTGTCGATGGCGTCAGTTGCCTTCCTTCCTCCGCATCGGCTTTTTCGGCCCTGCCGCCCTTTGACCCCGTCCACCTCCACGGCGAGCCAATCCCAAAGCTTGTGATTTTTTGGCGTCGCCCGATGCCACCCACCGACGGCAGGCGCAACCCCACCCAACCCCGTCCTGAGGTGGTGATCTCGACTAGCGAAGTGACTTCCTCATCTCCGGCCCCTGATCCGTGGCAATGGGATTGCTCGGACTCAGGCCAGGGCGAAATCCCTGCTCGGCTCGCCGACGCTGGCAGCGACGGCACCCGTGGGTGTCGTTTTCCTTCTTGGAGGCGCTGCCATGGCCTCTACTCGTGCCCCTCTTCGAGCATCGGGGGAAACCCTTGGTCTGGTTCTTCGGATCGGATGGCGACGGTGTCACGACGTCGTGCCCCTTCTTGAAGGCGTCATCTTGTTTGCTCGCGGTGTCCCGGGTGTTTGTGCTAGAGATGATCGTCGCTTAGCCGGTTCAGCTTGCCCCTCTAGCTAGGCTTGGCTTGGTGATTTAGCTCTGTTTTCTCTTTGTCCGGGTTGAGCATCCCGTCTCTCTGCTCTGGGTCCCATGTCCACGCCTTCTTATGTACTCAGTCTGCTTTTCTTCTATCAATGCAATGATACACAAGCTTTGCGTATTCGCGAAAAAAGGTAATTACCGCAAGGCTTAGCCAGCTTATTTCATCCTGGTGTGTCAGCCCATGTAATTCTTGTATACATCGCTCAGGGTTCATCCCCGCCGCAAGTTTTATCAATGTCGCTCTCTCTCTTCCGCTCGCCGCCGCCGTGACTCTCCATTCATGGCCATGAAATAACAGCCACAAATGCACATGAAACGGCAGGATTCAATGCCTTCCATGACTCCGCTCTCCATTATCTCCGCCACAATTTCTATTTTCTCTCCCCCGCTTGCATCTACTCCCAAATTATCTTTTGGACTTCTAGGAATCCTTCAGCTCTTTACTTCCTCATGGCAATGATACCGCATTTGATCTCGCTGACCCTGCCGCCGCCGGATTCGACCAGGAGGAGGAGCTGCGACGACTCTTGTGGTGTTGCCACTGCCGGATTGAATGGTGAGGAGCTGCGCCAACTCTTTATAGAACCGAGATTCACCTCCCTTACTTCCTTACAATCTTCAGATCTTTGTAGTTACCTTCATCTCTCTGCTGCCGCGATCACCATGACGCGGCATCTGATCTCACCGGCCTCTTCCGATGCTGGATTCGACGGCAAAGAACTGCGCCGACCCCTGCTGCCATTGGAATCGTCAATCCCTCCAACATGTCGTGTCATCCATCCAAGTCAGGGAGATAGTCCCCGAGTGTAGTGAAAGGCTTCAGGTCAAGACGCAGAGCGGTTACGCGTGTTCGGACGTCTTCTTGCTTTTGGGGAACGTAGTAATTTCAAAAAAATTCCTACGCACACGCAAGATCATGGTGATGCATAGCAACAAGAGGGGAGAGTGTTGTCTACGTACCCTCGTAGACCGTAATCGGAAGCGTTTATCAACACGGTTGATGTAGTCGTACGTCTTCACGATCCGACTGATCCAAGTACCGAACGCACGGCACCTCCGAGTTCTACACACGTTCAGCTCGATAACGTCCTCGCCTTCTTGATCCAGCAAGACAGGCGAAGTAGTAGATGAGTTCCGGCAGCACGACGGCGTGGTGACGGTGTTGGTGAAGAACAATCTCCGCAGGGCTTCGCCTAAGCACTACGAAAACTATGACGGAGGATAAACTAGAGGGGACGGGGTTGCCGACACACGGCTTGGTGTTTCTTGATGTCTCTTGGGTGCTAGCCCTACCCCTCTATTTATATGTTGAGCCTTGGGGTCAAAACTTGAAGTAAAAGCCTCCACAAAGTCGGTTTCACCCGAAAGGCAAGAGTCCTTCTCGGACTCCAGGGCCAGATGCCAGGGTTCCCGGCGTCTGGACCCAAACGCCAGGGACCCTGGCGTCTGGCCCCTGGACTCCGCAAAACTTCCTTTTGCGCTTTCCAAAAACCTTGTGGGCTTTCCCCTTTGGCCCAGATAAAGTGTTCTCGTGCCCAAACATTTCGGGAAACATCCGGAACCCCTTCCGATGGATTCCAGAACCCTTCCGGAGATCAAACACTACTATCCACATATCAATCTTTACCTCCAGACCATTCCAGAGCTCCTCGTCATGTCCGTGATCTCATCCGAAACTCCGAACAACATTCGGTCACCAACAAACATAACTCATATAATACTATATCGTCAACGAACATTAAGCGTGCGGACCCTACGGGTTCGAGAACTATGTAGACATGACCGAGACACCTCTCGGGTCAATAACCAATAGAGGAACCTGGATGCCCATATTGGCTCCTACATATTCTACGAAGATCTTTATCGGCCAGGCCGCATAACAACATACGTTGTTCCCTTTGTCATCGGTATGTTACTTGCCCGAGATTCGATCGTCGGTATCTCAATACCTAGTTCGAAATCGTTACCGACAAGTCTCTTTACTCGTTTCGTAATACATCATCCCGCAACTAACTCATTAGTTACAATGCTTGCAAGGCTTATAGTGATGTGTATTACCGAGTGGGCCCAGAGATTCCTCTCCGACAATCGGAGTGACAAATCCTAATCTCGAAATACGCCAACCCAACAAGTATCATCGGAGACACCTGTAGAGCACCTTTATAATCACCCATTTACGTTGTAACGTTTGGTAGCACACAAAGTGTTCCTCCGGTAAACGGGAGTTGCATAATCTCATAGTCATAGGAACATGTATAAGTCATGAAGAAAGCAATAGCAATATACTAAACGATCGAGTGCTAAGCTAACAGAATGGGTCAAGTCAATCACATCATTCTCCTAATGATGTGATCCCGTTAATCAAATGACAACTCATGTCAATGGCTAGGAAACATAACCATCTTTGATCAACGAGCTAGTCAAGTAGAGGCATACTAGTGACACTCTGTTTGTCTATGTATTCACACATGTATTATGTTTCCGGATAATACAATTCTAGCATGAATAATAAATATTTATCATGAAATAAGGAAATAAATAATAACTTTATTATTGCCTCTAGGGCATATTTCCTTCACCCGCGACATTTGCCCTTTTTCGTAGAACATCCATGTTTTTTCGAGGACCTCCTTCATGATAATTTGGGCAAGTTCACGCTGGATGTGATAGATCTCAGCTCGAAGTCGATGATTCGGGATATCTCCTAGGTTCTTTGGCCATTGCAGAATATGGGCATCGCCGGATCTAGGTGACATGTGAAGGTTCTGTTGATCTCGTCTGTACTCCAGCATGTGGTGGAGGACATAGAATCCATCACTGAGAGTACCACTCATTTGCTGGATGAAGCAGAAGTCGGTCTTATGGCCGAAGGCGGGCGCGTGGTTCCTTGTCTTCTTGAGCATGATCTCTCCACCCCGTAGGCCGTAGCTAAAGATATCACTGTCGAGAACAGACTTGATGTGGGTGTAATCCTTTTTCTTCATGTTCTTCGACGAGTCCAAGTAAAGAGCATGGGAGAATCGGGGGTAAAGGACGATGAAGACGGCGCGCCCTTCGCTGCACAAAATAAGAACACCTCAAATTAGCCTCCACACGTGCAAATGAATGATTGAAATCGAAGGAAGGATATCCGCACGGACGACTTACATGGGATGATAAGGCATGAGAATCGTCTCCTTGTCCATATTGCCCATCATGAAATCGGTGATGTAGTTAGTCGCGTATTCACGGTGCTTTTGGAAGACTGCCAAGAAGTCCTTGTGCATGAAGTACGGGTCAGCGACACAAATATAAGGTATCTGCTCAATCCTGATGATGTAGTTCATGTACAAGGAACAAGGTGGACAAGTGTAAAATCCAGCTTTTTCAAATGAAACATGTCGAAGATGTAATCGAATCGAAGGAAGAACTTCTCCGCGGGGAATGTGTCGATGTACAACCTTTGCTGTGGCCCATTAACCACGTAGAGCGGGTATCCTTGATTTTTCGAGGCGATCAGGCTTTTCTCTCTCTGCAGCACATCGTCATGAAGTATCCTTAGATCGCCGTATATGGCCTCTACCGCTGCCTTAGGTAGGATTGGATCACCGGGGATATGCCATTTTACCGCACCTATGATAGGTATACGGTCTTGAACTTGAGGCTACGGAGGCGGCTGGATCATAGAAGCAGCTTTGTTGTCTTTCCTCGATCTCTTCCTATGCTTCTTTGCTATTGGAATTGAGCCTATAATAAGCTCATATTCTGGCAATTCAGGCACCAAATCATCATGCTCAAACCCTCTGACGTCATAGGCGCTGGTGTTGAGATACTATAGAGGGTCATCGTCATCCTCGTCGATGGCATGATGCATTGCTTCTTCGATGGTGGCAACATCATTAGCCACTAAAGGAGCCTATTCCTCACCCGGCACGACATGCGATGCTAATTGGGTAGGTGGGGTGTTGGTGTTCATACCTTGCTAAGGCTGCTTGGTCGTGGGTGTGCTCCCGGCTGCCTCTAGACAAAGCAGACTCTTCGGCCGCAACAGGACCCAACTCTTGCAATCGCCAAGCCGCCGCGGGGTCTCTTCGTCATCTCCCCCTAGTGCTACCAGAGGAGCCAAATTCTTGTGGCCTGGTTCGACACTGGCCACGGAACCTTGGAGATGTCACGGGGGATCGGCCGACTGTGTAACAATTGTTCCTTCGACTTCATTATTGTTGCATTTCCCACGTCCACCTTTTGGCCGCTGATGGTGTACAGTATGGTGCACGGGGTTACATCGGCCTACAAAGACATGTCTGCGACGTGAGACATCCGAAACGCAACGGAAGCGTGAGATTGTACATATGTTGAAGAGGGCCGGTGTTACAGGTACCATGAGGGCGTCGAGCTCAGCCAAGGATGAAGCCCCGCCGAGCGTGCCAGAGACGGAGGACGGGCTACTATGAGCAGGTGCGGGAGCAGGTGCTGGTGCAACACTAAACGAGCTGCTCCCGAAGAAGTTGGAAAGGGGAAAGTTCGCTTCCTCTTTATTTGGATTTTGCTTGCTCCAATTGATGAAAACCGGAATCAACAAACCATACGAAGCTGTCATTTTCTCTCTTGCGGGAGCTACCGCTGCTTTGATTGTCTCAGTTGATTTCTTATCAACCGCAATCTCAACCTTCTTGTCGATGTTTTCTTCGTTGAACCTCCGTCTTTGCTTTCTCTCCTTAGTGGTCTCACGATAGTACTTCTTCCATGTGGCGCCGTCTCCGACGCCGTGCACGCGTTCATACGACGGCCAAGTGTCCACCAGGAGTCCTTTCAATATGTTCAAAGCCTGGTTGAATGGGGTGTCCCACTTGGGGCTCGCCAACGCCTCAGACGGCGAGTCGCTTTCGGCCGCAATCCTGTGTTGCTCTTTATACAAGATGAACAAGGATCGTTTACAAATATGACTAAACGTGCAGTCGAATTGATCTGAAGCTAAAATTAGGGGGTAAATTAAAAAATACCAGCAGTCTCATGAACTCCTCGTGACCGCGTCCGTCTCGATAACCTTCTTGACTCGGTCCCAACGATACCGGGCCTTGATGATGTCACGCTCCTGTGGGATGGTGAACTCCGCCAAGGGGTCTGGGATCCCCAAACTTTTGCGCTCCGCGCCCTCCTTGGCCCATATGGGCCTCTTCCCCACGTAACCACGGCTTCCGAGGTGGTGGCACCCCACGTTCCTCTCTTGAAGCCCCTTCATGTACTTTGACTTTTCTTCGGCAGCTTCGGCAATGCAAGCCACCTTGAATATTTCAAATTGATCTTCTATAATTGTCGGATTATCCTTTACAATGTCGGAGTAGGGTTCCTTTTTGACCATGATCCGATGTCTCACCCTTACTTTCCAGGCAGACAACGCGTTGCTAAACTTGCCCATGGCGCGTTTGTTTATGTTCTTCATTGTCGGGTCTTGCCACAGTCGAGAATATTTGATTTCATCCCGGCCTGGGAACAAGAATACGTGGTGCAGGTTCCTTAGGAGGGAGTGCTCCATATTTGGTATCTTCTTTAGTTTCTCATCGTTGATGGTGGCGGTTTTCCGTAGGATGCAACCTATTTGATTGCCGTAGCACGAGCGCGCTTCAGCGGGCTCTTTTGGCTCAAAATTGCCGGCGTCCACCTCCGTGACCACCAGTCTAGTAGTGTTGAGCTGGTTTGGCATCGTGTCCTCTTCGGTGTCGGTTCTATACCGTCTTCACCAGTCTCGGTGCCGGTCTCGGCGCTGGGGTCGGTCTCAGCGCCGGTCTCGGCTCCGGTGTCGGTCTCAGCACCGGTCTCGGCGCCGATCTCAGTCTCGGACGTGACAGGTGGGCACTGCAAAAACCGTTGCTCCTCGAGCATGTTCAAATAGGCGGCTGTCGCCTCGTAGACGTTGCAATCACCAGAACCATATCCTTCATCATGGCTAGCCATGTTTCCTACGATTAAATGTAGTCAATAAATTCTAGACCTAATAAAATGAATAATGACATAAAAAGGCCTATGTTTTGTAGGAATGTTGGTTCATTCCCGGCAAATCCCGGGCACTCGGTATGTCCTAGTTTGTAGCACAAGTCGTGCCGAAATTCACTGAAAAATTTGACATGACCTTCGCTACAAAGTTGAAAAATCGAGCACCTAAAATTTGCTGAAACGGAAATGAATCAATATTCCGGCAAAAGATAGGCCACTCGCAATCATTCCCTACAAATAACAAAAGGCCACTCAGAATCATTCCCTGGAAATAACAAAAGGCCACTTGGGCACAATCGAACCACTTCAATGTTGCATATAATAGGACCACTTAAGAACATGTACATGAGCAACTACAACAGTAGATATACATGAGCAAACACTAATGAGGAATTTGCATATAACATGACCACTTCAAATTTGAATCTCCTAGTGTTTGACACTTCAAGAAAATCTACACAAATCGCATGCTCTCTCATATCTATAATACCAAAATAGTTCATCCCCACTAAACTATTTCTCTTAACATGCAGCCTATCCACCTCATCATATGTGCCACATCATCATTATCATCTTTATTTTTTCCAACGCACCGCTTTTTTGATAATTATAATACCTAAATATTTCATCCCCATTGAACTATTTCTCTTAACATGCAGCCTATCCACCTCATCATATGTGCCACATCAGCATTATTATCTTTATTTTTTCCAACGCACCGCTTTTTTGATAATTAATTTTACCGCTATGTTTTCTGCCAAAGGCCCACTAGGCCCGACCGCAACGCTTCCTTACGTCTTTCCTTTTCCTTCCCGATTGATTTCCCCACTAGCCCGACCGCACCGCTTCCTTCTCCACTCCCGTTTCTTCTCCACAGGATAAATCTTTCTCCAATCCTCGCGGTGAGTGGCGGCTGGAATGCAATCTCTGCGAGAGGAGGCTCCTTCGTCTATGAACCAGTCCGCTCCTCCGGCTATGACTCCCCTTCGACGCCTCTCTGGGCGATGGGATGTGGGCCGAGGCGCCGAGCCATGGTTCCATTGCCGCCCAGCCAGCACGTTTGACTAACACAGCTGAATCAACCCGTGCGCATGTCGTCGTTCTTCTCTAGGCCCTCCTGGCGCCGGCGGCCTCGGGCGCGCCAGAAGCTACCTCCCTGCTGCGGCCCCGATCTTGACAAGGAGTTCAGGTTCCAACTGGAGGAGCTCGGGAAGGAGAAGGTCACTATACGGTGGGCTTCCACAGGCGTCGCCTGTTCCTCTGCTACAAGAGCCATGAGGACTTGAGGAGTGGTCTTCTCACCTCCTTGCTGTCGACATCAAGGTCTGTAAGCCCAGCCCGAAGCAAAGCCTAAGCATCTCTCCTTGCTCTGTCTCGATTAGTTTTATGATTCACTTGATTTGATGTTGTGACCTGACATTCGTATCCCCTTTTCTCATCTCGACAAGAGCAGCCAAGCTCAGCCTTTCAGTCGCTGCCCTGGATTGACGTTTTTCTCTTCCTATCACCACTGTGTCTCTGATGGTGGATCAGTACTTTGGGCCACTGCACATCTTCTAAGCGAGTTGCAGGCCTGATGAGTGTTGGCGCCGCTCCTCTCATAGCGCCGCTTCTTCTTCTACCTCGAGCTGCCTCGCACAACTCTCCTGAGGTTTCTCTCTTCTTCTCTCAAGAACACAAGAATACACTTCATGGAAACTCACACGCACACACACTTCACCAAGGAGAAAGCTGGCTTTGCCTTGTCTCCCGGTTAATATCACAGGCGCTACATGTTTTCTTAGCCCTCTCTCTCCTTTCTATCTCATTCATCTGTTGAACTTAAATAGGCAGTACAAATGACTCCGCACCCAGCCACTAACTCATGCATGCACGCACTTAGCTGACCGGCACACTCGGCCACTATCCAACTAACCCATGCATCATGCTAATCAGTGGCTGCTTGACCGAATCACTCGGCCAGTTCAGCACCTTCCTAGCCTCCTCAACGGCCACACGACTAACAACTCAGGCATCCTAACAAACTACAATGACTTACCAATTTTCTCTACTGATTTGTCCAGCCGTTCCATCCGTCTTGCGCCTGCATGCCGCATCTCACGGCAGTGCTGCATCGCACAGCATCACGGCATCACACTTTGCACGCCGTGTCACACGATCGTGCCGCCTCGCGCAACATTGCAGCTTCACACTGCCATCGGCATCTCGCCGTGCTCGCCGTATCGCACGGCAGCCCAGCATCTCGCCTCCTCCGCGCGCCTCTGCTGAAACCTTGCCGGCTAGCTACTCCCTAGACCGTCTAAGACTACATGCAAATAGCAAAACTAAATATGCAGATACATTGAATCAAAATTAGTGCTAACAATGAGTCCCTTGTGTACATCAGTTTATATTTTCTGTGTTTACATTCTTCATTTTCTTCCTTCTGCAAAAGTCAGCCGCATGTACCACTCCTGATCGACGTGTTAGGAATAATCTTTAGGGATACACGTGACAGGATCTTAAGCCTAGCATTTAGATCAATTCCAACATGACGACCTAGCTTCACAGTTGACATTAGTAGATGCATGTGCACTAGCATCATTTTCAGGCTTCCGTGGTTGTGTATGCGTGTACAAGACAATCTTTTACCTCTTCAATGGATTATATTTGATGGTTTATTAAAAAGTAGCTAGCATAGTATGCGTGCCATTTTTATACGAGCTGTTATTTTATCTCATTGTGTTTTTCTTTAATGTCTCACCAGAACAACTTTGTTTACTTAAAATCTCTTCTTGACCTGAGTGTGTTATTACTGGATCATCCACTGTTGTACCATATACCAGCTTTGGATATGCTGAAGGTATGCCCATTTAAACTGACATGCCATTTATTTTCAGTACCAGCCGATATGCTATGTACAAGTACTTCTCGGGCTCTAAAACAAATATTGGGTTCTTTGAGCTACATATCCTTGCCTTCAAGTCCTTGACCCAGTTGAGAAATGTATGGTAATTCATCATACTTACCATTTTTCTTGGATTATAGATTAACTAAATTGGATTACATTATTTCAATTGGTATATATTCACATAATTATAGAATTAGCAGTTATGTTTTGGGATTAAACAATTGATCCAGTTCTGTGTGGTTCATGTTCAAAGTTAATGTAGTTTTAGTTTTAGTTTTATTTTATTTACATGCATGGCCATTCTAATAGACAACAATTGTTCAGGTTTGGACCTTTCTTGATTGATGCAACTCCTTTTTATTTTAGCGCTTCTGCTTTCACATTTGTTGCAAATATGGAGGGTTGTCGATTATTTCTTTAGGTAAGTGTGTTAGAAAATTTCAGTCGAGATTGAGTATAGCAATTTCTCTGTGTTGTCACTAATTTTAAATATGAAAAACTTTGCACCCGTCAGCACCACATTTCTTTTATAACATTGTTGATTCCTGAAGTCTATTTACCTATGAACAGGGAGTGTTCGAGAAATGTTCGAGTAATTAATCTCAAAACTGCATACAATCATATAGTTGCTGACTCAATGTAAGTTAACCCTTTAAGTTAAACAAAAACTATAGATATTTTGCTAAATTACCTTCACGTTAATCCTTAGATGCACGCAAGCAGGCCTTTTATCACTTCAAAGCCATTTTTTTCCCTTAATGTGCATCTCTCAGTGCGTTGATTGGCACACTAACGTCCCGCAACAACGCGCGGGGAATCATCTAGTTGAATAGATGGATGAACCCTAGAAACCTAGAACCTTTATATATTTGTGTCCTAATAAAAATTATGTCGTAATATAAATTGTGAACCCTAGAACTCAATTTCCATCCTAAAGTTCGGATTATGAACCCTACAACTCAATTCAAATTATGTCCTAGATTTCTGTCATAATAAAAAATCAGTAAAAAATCAGTTAAGTATTAATAGAAGAAAATTCAGTTAAGTACTAATAGAAGAAAATTCAGTTAACTTTAGTGCTCTATAATTATGAAATGAAAAAATTCAGTTAACTACTAATTTCATTCATTTAGGTCATTCATTTAACTTCATCTAATTAACCTACTACCACTACTACTAGTAGCACTACTAACCTAATTAACCTAGTAAAATCCTACTGCCCTAACTAAAAATCATCTAATTAACATCTACTTGTACCACTACTGCCCTAACCTAATTAACATCCACTAGTACCAATATATACTACTAGCAGCACCGCTGCAACATTTTCTTCATTTTGTTCTTTTAAAAAAATATCTATGAAAACAAAAACCATAATTAAACCCTACTGTTGTACTTAAATTCTACTGCTCTAACTAAATTTTTGCTCTAAACCCTACTGCCCTAGTTAAACCTACTGTGCTAACTAAATTTTTGCTCTCACCTAGCCAACCTAGTTAACCTAATGAACCTAATTAACCTAGCTAGTTAACCTAGATAATTACCCTAATTAAATTAGTTAACCTAGCTAGTTCTTTGTCAAATGTTTGTGCTATGCATGAGAAACATAGACGAGGGGTGGGGGCTTACAGAGGATGGCTCCGGTGGTGGCGAGGGAGGCAGGGGCGTCTCCGGTGACGGCAAGGGAGGCAGGGGCGTCTCTGGCGACGACGAGGGAAGCAGTGGTGGCAAGGGAGGCAAGGGCGTCGAGGGTGGCTCCGGTGGCGTTGATGAGGCCGCGCGGCTCCGGTGGCGTCGGGTGCGGCTCCGGTGGCATCGACGACGCGCGGCTCTGGAGGCTCCGCGGGCGTCGACGTTGGTAGTGTTGGGGATCGTAGCAGAAATTAAAGTTTTCCTACGCATCACCAAGATCTATCCATGGAGTATTCTAGCAACGAGGGGATAGGAGAGCATCTACATACCACTTGTAGATCACAACGGAAGCATTCAAGAAGAACGTGGATGATGGAGTCGTACTCGTCGTGATCCAAATCACCGATGACCAGCGGCGAACGGACGGCACCTCCGCGTTCAACACACGTACGGTCGGGATGACGTCTCCTCCTTCTTGATCCAGCAAGGGGGAAGGAGAGGTTGATGAAGATGCAGCAGCACGACGGCGTGGTGGTGGATGCAACAGAATTCCAGCAGGGCTTCGCCAAGCGTCTACGGAGAGAGGGAGAGGTGTAACAGGGGAGAGGGAGGCGCCAATGCAGCAGGGGTGCGGCTGCCCTCCCTCCCCCCTTTATATAGGCCCCCCTGGGGGGCGCCGGCCCTGGAGATGGATCTCCTGAGGGGGGCGGCGGCCTAGGGGGGAGCCTTGCCCCCCAAGGCAAGTGGGGCGCCCCCTGCCCTAGGGTTTCCAACCCTAGGCGCAAGGGGGAGGCCCATGGGGAGGCGCACCAGCCCACTATGGGCTGGTTCCTTCCCTACTTCAGCCCACGGGGCCCTCCGGGATGGGTGGCCCCACCCGGTGGACCCCGGGACCCATCCGGTGGTCCTGGTACAATACCGGTAACCCCCGAATCCTTCCCGATGGCCGAAACGACACTTCCTATATATAATTCTTTACCTCCGGACCATTCCGGAACCTCTCGTGACGTCCGGGATCTCATCCGGGACTCCGAACAACCTTCGGTTTGCTGCATACTAATATCTTTACAACCCTAGCGTCACCGAACCTTAAGTGTGTAGACCCTACGGGTTCGGGAGACATGCAGACATGACCGAGACGATCTCCGGTCAATAACCAACAGCGGGATCTGGATACCCATGTTGGCTCCCACATGCTCCTCGATGATCTCATCGGATGAACCACGATGTCGAGGACTTAATCAATCCCGTACTCAATTCCCTTTGTCCATCGGTACGATACTTGCCCGAGATTCGATCGTCGGTATACCGATACCTTGTTCAATCTCGTTACCGGCAAGTCTCTTTACTCGTTCCCGTAACACATCATCCCGTGAACAACACCTTGATCACCTTGAGCTCATTATGATGATGTCTTACCGAGTGGGCCCAGAGATACCTCTCCGTCATACGGAGTGACAAATCCCAGTCTCGATTCATGCCAACCCAACAAACACTTTCCGAGATACCTGTAGTGCACCTTTATAGTCACCCAGTTACGTTGTGACATTTGATACACCCAAAGCACTCCTACAGTATCCGGGAGTTGCATAATCTCATGGTCTAAGGAATGATACTAGACATTCAGAAAAGCTCTAGCAAACGAACTACACGATCTTTGTGCTATGCTTAGGTTTGGGTCTTGTCCATCACATCATTCTCCTAATGATGTGATCCCGTTATCAATGACATCCCCATGTCCATAGTCAGGAAACCATGACTATCTATTGATCAACGAGCTTGTCAACTAGAGGCTTACTAGGGACACATTGTGGTCTATGTATTCACACATGTATTATGATTTCCAGACAATACAATTATAGCATGAACAATAGACAATTATCATGAACAAGGAAATGTAATAATCCTTTTATTATTGCCTCTAGGGCATATTTCCAACAGTCTCCCACTTGCACTAGAGACAATAGTCTAGTTACATTGTGATGAATCGCACACCCATGGAATTTTGGTGTTGATCATGTTTTGCTCTAGGGAGAGGTTTAGTCAACGGATCTGCCACATTCAGGTCCGTATGTACTTTACAAATATCTATGTCTCCATTTTGAACACTTTCACGAATGGAGTTGAAGCGACGCTTGATATGCCTGGTCTTCCTGTGAAACCTGGGCTCCTTCGCAAGGGCAATTGCTCCAGTGTTGTCACAGAAGAGAGTCATCGGGTCCGACGCATTGGGTATGACTCCTAGGTCGGTTATGAACTCCTTCACCCAGACTGCTTCTTGTGCTGCCTCCGAGGCTGCCATATACTCTGCTTCACATGTAGATCATGCCACGACGCTTTGCTTGCAACTGCACCAGCTTACTGCCCCTCCATTCAAAATATACATGTATCCGGTTTGTGACTTGGACTCATCCAGATCTGTGTCGAAGCTGGCGTCGACGTAACCCTTTACGACGAGCTCTTCGGCACCTCCATAAACGAGAAACATATCCTTAGTCCTTTTCAGGTACTTCAGGATGTTTTTGACCGCTGTCCAGTGTTCCTTGCCGGGATTACTTTGGTACCTACCTACCAAACTGACGGCAAGGTTTACATCGGGTTTGGTACACAGCATGGCATACATAATAGACCCTATGGCTGAGGCATAGGGGATGACACTCATCTCTTCTATATCTTTTGCCGTGGTCGGGCATTGAGCCGTGCTCAATCGCACACCTTGCAATACAGGCAAGAACCCCTTCTTGGACGGATCCATTTTGAACTTCTTCAAAATCTTGTCAAGGTACGTACTCTGTGAAAGACCGATGAGGCGTCTCGATCTATCTCTATAGATCTTGATGCATAATATATAAGCAGCTTCTCCAAGGTCCTTCATTGAAAAACACTTGTTCAAATAGGCCTTTATGCTTTCCAAGAATTCTATATCATTTCCCATCAATAGTATGTCATCCACATATAATATGAGAAATGCTACAGAGCTCCCACTCACTTTCTTGTAAACGCAGGCTTCTCCATAAGTCTGCATAAACCCAAACGCTTTGATCATCTCATCAAAACGAATGTTCCAACTCCGAGATGCTTGCACCAGCCCATAGATAGAGCGCTGGAGCTTGCATACTTTGTTAGCATTCTTAGGATCGACAAAACCTTCCGGCTGCATCATATACAATTCTTCCTTAAGAAAGCCGTTAAGGAATGCCGTTTTGACGTCCATTTGCCATATCTCATAATCATAGAATGCGGCAATTGCTACCATGATTCGGACGGACTTCGGCTTCGCTACGGGTGAGAAAGTCTCATCGTAGTCAACCCCTTGAACTTGTCGATAACCCTTAGCGACAAGTCGAGCCTTATAGATGGTCACATTACCATCCGCGTCTGTCTTCTTCTTGAAGATCTATTTATTTTCTATGGCTCGCCGACCATCGGGCAAGTCATTCAAAGTCCATACTTTGTTTTCATACATGGATTCTATCTCGGATTTCATGGCTTCTAGCCATTTGTCGGAATCTGGGCCCGCCATCGCTTCTTCATAGTTCGAAGGTTCACCGTTGTCCAACAACATGATTTCCAGGATAGGGTTGCCGTACCACTCTGGTGCGGAGCGTGTCCTTGTGGACCTACGAAGTTCAGTAGGAGCTTGATCAGAAGTATTTTGATCATCATCGTTAACCTCCTCTCTTATCGGTGCAGGCACCACAGGAACATTTTCCTGAGCTGCGCTACTCTGATTTTCAAGAGGTAGTACTTCATCAAGCTCTACTTTCCTCCCACTTACTTCTTTCGCGAGAAACTCTTTCTCTAGAAAGGACCCGTTCTTGGCAACAAAGATCTTGCCTTCGGATCTGAGGTAGAAGGTATACCCAACTATTTCTTTGGGATATCCTATGAAGACGCATTTTTCCGATTTGGGTTCGAGCTTTTCAGGTTGAAGTTTCTTGACATAAGCATCGCAACCCCAAACTTTCAGAAACGACAGCTTAGGTTTCTTTCAAAACCATAATTCATACGGTGTCGTCTCAACGGATTTTGACGGAGCCCTATTTAAAGTGAATGCGGCAGTCTATAAAGCATAGCCCCAAAATGAGAGCGGTAGATCGGTAAGAGACATCATAGATCGCACCATATCCAATAGAGTGCGATTACGACGTTCGGACACACTGTTACGCTGAGGTGTTCCAGGCGGCGTGAGTTGTGAAACGATTCCACATTTTCTTAAGTGTGTGCCAAACTCGTGACTTAAATATTCTCCCCCACGATCTGATCGTAAGAACTTTATTTTTCTATCACGTTGATTCTCAACCTCACTCTGAAACTCCTTGAACTTTTCAAAGGTCTCAGACTTGTGTTTCATTAAGTAGACATACCCATATCTACTCAAATCATCAGTGAGAGTGAGAACATAACGATAGCCTCCGTGAGCCTCAACGCTCATTGGACCACACACATCTGTATGTATGATTTCCAACAAGTTGGTTGCTCGCTCCATTGTCCCTGAGAATGGAGTCTTGGTCATTTTGCCCATGAGGCATGGTTTGCATGTGTCAAATGATTCATAATCGAGAGACTCTAAAAGTCCATCAGCATGGAGCTTCTTCATGCGCTTGACACCAATGTGACCAAGGCGGCAGTGCCACAAGTATGTGGGACTATCGTTATTAACTTTACATCTTTTTGTATTAACACTATGAATATGTGTATCATCACGTACGAGATTCATTAAGAATAAACCATTGACCATCGGAGCATGACCATAAAACATATCACTCATATAAATAGAACAACCATTATTCTCGGATTTAAATGAGTAGCCATCTCGAATTAAACGAGATCCAGATACAATGTTCATGCTCAAACTTGGCACTAAGTAACAATTATTGAGGTTTAAAACTAATCCCGTAGGTAAATGTAGAGGTAGCGTGCCGACGGCGATCACATCGACCCTTGAACCATTCCCGACGCGCATCGTCACCTCGTCCTTCGCCAGTCTCCGTTTATTCCGCAGCTCCTGCTTTGAGTTACAAATATGAGCAACGGCACCGGTATCAAATACCCAGGAGCTACTACGAGTGCTGGTAAGGTACACATCAATAACATGTATATCACATATACCTTTGGTGTTGCCGGCCTTCTTATCCGCTAAGTACTTGGGGCAATTCCGCTTCCAGTGACCATTTCCCTTGCAATAAAAGCACTCAGTTTCAGGTTTGGGTCAATTCTTTGACTTCTTCCTGGCAACTGTTTTACCAGGCGCGGCAACCTCCTTGCCGTCCTTCTTGAAGTTCTTCTTACCCTTGCCTTTCTTGAACTTAGTGGTTTTATTCACCATCAACACTTGATGTTCCTTTTTGATCTCCACCTCCGCAGATTTCAGCATTGAATACAACTCGGGAATGGTCTTTTCCATCCCCTGCATATCGTAGTTCATCACGAAGCTCTTGTAGCTAGGTGGGAGCGACTGAAGGATTCTGTCAATGACCGCCTCATCCGGGATATTAACTTCCAGCTGAGTCAAGCGGTTGTGCAACCCAGACATCTTGAGTATGTGTTCACTGACAGAGCTATTTTCCTCCATCTTACAGCTAAAGAACTTGTCGGAGACATCATATCTCTCGACCCGGGCATGAGCTTGGAAAATCAATTTCAGCTCCTCGAACATCTCATATGCTCCGTGCTTCTCAAAACGCTTTTGGAGCCCCGGTTCTAAGCTGTAAAGCATGCCGCACTGAACGAGGGAGTAATCATCAGCACGTGACTGATGGGCGTTCATAACGTCCTGGTTTTCTGGGAATGGTGCTTCACCTAGCGGTGCTTCTAGGACATAATCTTTCTTGGCAGCTATGAGGATGATCCTCAGGTTCCGGACCCAGTCCGCATAGTTGCTGCCATCATCTTTCAGCTTGGTTTTCTCTAGGAACGCGTTGAAGTTGAGGGTGACATTACCGTGGGCCATTTGATCTACAAGACATATTGTAAAGATTTAGACTAAGTTCATGATAATTAAGTTCATCTAATCAAATTAACGAATGAACTCCCACTCAGATTTGACATCCCTCTAGTCATCTAAGTGATACATGATCCGAGTCAACTAGGCCGTGTCCGATCATCACGTGAGACAGACTAGTCATCATCGGTGAACATCTCCATGTTGATCGTATCTTCTATACGACTCATGTTCGACCTTTCGGTCCTCCGTGTTCCGAGGCCATGTTTGTACATGCTAGGCTCGTCAATCCAACCTAAGTGTATTGCGTGTGTAAATCTGGCTTACACCCGTTGTATGCGAACGTAAGGACCTATCGCACCCGATCATCACGTGGTGCTTCGGAACGACGAACCTTAGGAACGGTGCACAGTTAGGGAGAACACATTTTTGATATTTTAATGAGGGATCATCTTATTTATGCTACCGTCGTTCTAAGCAAATAAGATGTAAAAACATGATAAACATCACATGCAATCAAATAGTGACATGATATGGCCAACATCATTTCGCTCCTTTGATCTCCATCTTCGGGGCGCCAAGTTCATCGTCGTCACCGGCATGACACCATGATCTCCATCATCGTGTCTTCATGAAGTTGTCACGTCAACTATTACTTCTACTACTATGGCTAACGCTTTAACAATAAAGTAAAGTAATTACATGACGATTTAAGTTGACACGCAGGTCATAAATAAATAAAGACAACTCCTATGGCTCCTGTCGGTTGTCATACTCATCGACATGCAAGTCGTGATTCCTATTACAATAACAAGATCATCTCATACATCACATACATGATTCATCACAACTTCTGGCCATATCACATCACAAAGCACTTGCTGCAAAAACAAGTTAGACGTCCTCTAATTGTTGTTGCAAGTTTTTACGTGGCTGCTATAGGTTGCTAGCAAGAACGTTTCTTACCTACGTTAAAACCACAACGTGAATTGTCAATCTCTATTTACCCTTCATAAGGACCCTGTTCATCGAATCCGATCCAACTAAAGTGGGAGAGACAGACACCCGCCAGCCACCTTATGCAACTAGTGCATGTCAGTCAGTGGAACCGGTCTCACGTAAGCGTACGTGTAAGGTTGGTCCGGGCCGCCTCATCCCACAATACCACTGAATCAAGATAGGACTAGTAACGGCAAGAAGAATTGACAATTCGACGCCCACAACTACTTTGTGTTCTACTCGTGCATCGAAACTACGCATAGACCTAGCTCATGATGCCACTGTTGGGGATCGTAGCAGAAATTAAAATTTTCCTACGCATCAACAAGATCTATCCATGGAGTATTCTAGCAACGAGGGGATAGGAGAGCATCTACATACCACTTGTAGATCGCAACGGAAGCGTTCAAGAAGAACGTGGATGATGGAGTCGTACTCGTCGTGATCCAAATCACCGATGACCAGCGGCGAACGGACGGCACCTCCGCGTTCAACACAAGTACGGTCGGGATGACGTCTCCTCCTTCTTGATCCAGCAAGGGGGAAGGAGAGGTTGATGAAGATCTAGCAGCACGACGGCGTGGTGGTGGATGCAGCAGAATTCCAGCAGGGCTTCGCCAAGCGTCTACGGAGAGAGGTAGAGGTGTAACAGGGGAGAGGGAGGCGCCAATGCAGCAGGGGTGCGGCTGCCCTCCCTCCCCCCTTTATATAGGCCCCCCTGGGGGGCGCCGGCCCTGGAGATGGATCTCCTGAGGGGGGCGGCGGCCTAGGGGGAGCCTTGCCCCCCAAGGCAAGTGGGGCGCCCCCTGCCCTAGGGTTTCCAACCCTAGGCGCAAGGGGGAGGCCCATGGGGAGGCGCACCAGCCCACTATGGGCTGGTTCCTTCCCCACTTCAGCCCACGGGGCCCTCCGGGATGGGTGGCCCCACCCGGTGGACCCCCGGGACCCATCCGGTGGTCCTGGTACAATACCGGTAACCCCCGAATCCTTCCCGATGGCCGAAACGACACTTCCTATATATAATTCTTTACCTCCGGACCATTCCGGAACCTCTCGTGACGTCCGGGATCTCATCCGGGACTCCGAACATCCTTCGGTTTGCTGCATACTAATATCTTTACAACCCTAGCGTCACCGAACCTTAAGTGTGTAGACCCTACGGGTTCGGGAGACATGCAGACATGACCGAGACGATCTCCGGTCAATAACCAACAGCGGGATCTGGATACCCATGTTGGCTCCCACATGCTCCTCGATGATCTCATCGGATGAACCACGATGTCGAGGACTTAATCAATCCCGTACTCAATTCCCTTTGTCCATCGGTACGATACTTGCCCGAGATTCGATCGTCGGTATACCGATACCTTGTTCAATCTCATTACCGGCAAGTCTCTTTACTCGTTCCCGTAACACATCATCCCGTGAACAACACCTTGATCACCTTGAGCTCATTATGATGATGTCTTACCGAGTGGGCCCAGAGATACCTCTCCGTCATACGGAGTGACAAATCCCAGTCTCGATTCATGCCAACCCAACAAACACTTTCCGAGATACCTGTAGTGCACCTTTATAGTCACCCAGTTACGTTGTGACGTTTGATACACCCAAAGCACTCCTACGGTATCCGGGAGTTGCATAATCTCATGGTCTAAGGAATTATACTTGACATTCAGAAAAGTTCTAGCAAACGAACTACACGATCTTTGTGCTATGCTTAGGTTTGGGTCTTGTCCATCACATCATTCTCCTAATGATGTGATCCCGTTATCAATGACATCCCCATGTCCATAGTCAGGAAACCATGACTATCTATTGATCAACGAGCTAGTCAACTAGAGGCTTACTAGGGACACATTGTGGTCTATGTATTCACCCATGTATTATGATTTCCAGACAATACAATTAT
Organism: Aegilops umbellulata; assembly: GCA_032464435.1. Classification (NCBI taxonomy): domain Eukaryota; kingdom Viridiplantae; phylum Streptophyta; class Magnoliopsida; order Poales; family Poaceae; genus Aegilops; species Aegilops umbellulata. The sequence goes on along the minus strand of CP136059.1, from coordinate 482,903,632 downwards.
AGCATGAACAATAGACAATTATCATGAACAAGGAAATATAATAATCCTTTTATTATTGCCTCTAGGGCATATTTCCAACAGGTAGGAGACGACAGCGAAGTGGGGCGACGGCGCGCAGCGCGACTTGCGGCAAGGGGTTTGGGGAGAACTGTTGGCCGGGCGGGAGAGAAACCGCGCGAGGGTTAAGTCAAACGTAGCGGTAGTGCTGGTACGCAAAAAGCGCTATAGCTACGTTAGCTGTAGCGCTTGTTACCAAAACGCGCTACTGCTACTTTATCTATAGCTATTTATTTTCTTTTTCTTTTCTTTTCCCCTTTTTTCTTTTCTTTTTTCATGTTCCTTGTCTATAGGGGGGTCTAACAAACGCACTGCTGCTATTTTATCTATAGCGCATGGCCTAAACAGGCGCTACTACTATGCCTTTCTCGTTTATTTTTTAATTTTTTTTTACATTTTCTTTTTTCCTTTCTCCTTTTTTTCTATTTGTTTCATTTTCATTTACTTTCTTATTTATTTTTCATTTAATTTTCTTTTCATTACCAGTAGCGCTTTTTCCAGGAAACGCGCTACTACAATAAGCTTATCGGTAGCGCGTTTTCCACAAGATCGCTACTACTATTCCTAGCCTGCCGGCAGCAGTGTGAGAATTTTAGTAGTAGCGCTCTTTGTCCCGGCCGCTCTACTGCTAGGTATACAGCAAGAGCGTCTACTGTGCACACGCGCTACTGCTACTCTTTTATGCAGCACTGCTGCTAAGGTTCTGTGTATAAGGTTATCCCTAGTAGTGCAGCCTCACCACTTAACCATTCCTCAAGCATTAAGCTTTCCTAGTCTTGTTACTCTTGGTAATGAGATTGCTAAGTCCCCGTGACTCATAGATTACTACAACAATAGGTGCAGGCATAGGTAATACGATGCTTTGACGTGAGAGTGATGCTTGTTCTATTTAGAGTTCTTCTTCCTCAATGATCATAGCATGGGTTCCAGGTCGACATCCTGGAATTAGCAGGGTGGACGTCATCTTCTTTCATTTGTTTTCATCTGTAGTCAGATCCTGATCTTCTGTATGACGATTGATATGTATTGATGCATTGAGATATTCATGGTGCAGCTTGTGGCAAGTGTAAGCCTCTATCTTGTATTCTCTTCTCTTCAGTACATGTATTTGTGACAATAACCACCTTGTAAAAGCATCTCCGATATGCGCTTTTGTCCCTGTTAAGATTTTTCATGTTTTCACGAGGATGGGACCGCATATTGGGCGTTATAGAGGTTTACATATTGCATACCCCGACGAAGCTAATGATTGTCAAGAAGTCGAGCCGAACACGACCCATGCGACTCCTACACCAACTACATCGACGTTGTCAAGACCGACGAGGCGCGATCGGTGGCAAGGGCAGACGGGGCTAGCACAAAGCCATGTTTTGAGCAGCGCATGTACTAACGAGGACACATGCTTCGCCACTGCTCACCCCCCCCCCCCCCCCCCACACACACACAGACACACACACACCATCATCATCATGCATGGAGAATGTGAAGCGAAGACGGCGAAGACGGCCGCACGGCCTAATCAGAGGTATCTCTTGGAGCAACCCGTGGGAGTAATTAACCTGGAGCCTTCCGAGGCCCTGGGAACCAGGAGATCACACATCTCTAGTCCGGCTAGCCACACTAGTAGTCCATAGAGCGCATATCGGGAATTGTATTTGTTATCCTTGAGATTAATAAAATACGGTTCCCATATCTTTGTTTTCTTTGTGTACCATGGTACATTGGCATGCCCGCATTCTTTTCCCCGACACATGAGAAAAATGCATACTCCATCTTTTCCCCTCTGAAGGAGTGCCTTTACATTTTTCTCGTGCCAAACAGTCTAACAAGGGTTAGAAACTTTTTACCGTTGTGGTGCATATGACCTCTCTTTTAATAGGCACGGACCCTGCTTCAATTGATCTCCATCTTGTGGTCCAGTGGATGCCCTCCAATAGAACCTACTAAAAGCAAACTAAAAGGAAAAAAAATATTTTTTACCCTTTTGCGGTTTTTCAAAAAAAATGTGGCACAAAGGATTAGAAACACAAGTGATAAAATGTAAGCCTCAATGATCAGTTCATTAACTTAAGCACCTCTCTTAAGTAATAAACTAAGTCTAGAAGTTAGCTCCCTCCTAGATTTGAACTAGCATAGCCTGCGCGGCGGCACGCCACGCCTGGTGATGCATTATATTTATACGGATCGTAAAGGCCATTGTTATATTTTTAATGACAGAATCGCATAACTAAAACCCAGAAAGAATTCTAAAAGGTGAAAAATGAGTACATTTATTGCAGTCATGTATGATAAATACTGATGAACGGAAGTGTACACGCTACTAATAAGGTCTAGTTATTGACACATTATAGAGACCGTTCTATGGAACATACCTTATACAGTGATGCAACTGCATGAAAGTAAATGATTGCGGGTGGCCTAGTTGAGTTAAATCATCCTAGTGTAGCCCCTTGTAAGATAGTTTGTAATGAAGTAGTCAAGAGCTTTTGCAAATTCATCTACCTGTCCAACGGGTGTCTTAGCTCCTTTGTATGTAATGATCATCTCTCTGAGGACGTTGGGGTACATGTGAAGAAGTGCCACGTCGGAGAAATCATTGCATATTATCACCAAGATCATTGTTTGTCATGCAAATTCATTCTGTTGGGTACTTACTTGCTAGCGAGCCATGTTGAATTTTCATGCCTGTGCGGTTGCACGCCGCGCCTATTGATACTTTATATGAAATTCTATGTACAATAATATTAAACTTCATATACCAATTATTTAATTATTTTATTCAATTTTTACATGTTCACTTCAAATTTTATATGATGGTGTATGTAAAAAAATTATATTGGTACAAATGCTATAATCTTTCATAAAGAAAAGTTTTATTGAATGAAAAGAGTCAGTACATTAATTGTACATAAAGAGAATACATATTGGTATCGCATGATAAATTTCTGATTCCTTGGTAATTCAAGGCATCCTTGTTTGACCGCCCATTGGTTTTGTGTTCGTAATGAAATGATAGCTGAGGAAGTTCACATCAGTAGTTAACATGATAGAGCTTGTATATGGGGCAGTTGTTCAACTTCAGTAAGAAAAACGGATTGTTAATGCCTTGCAATTGCTTCCGGTTTTTCACCCCGTAAGGGTCTTATTATGTAAGTTAATAGTATGTCATCCAAATTCATCATAGCTTGATGCATCCATACAATAAATATGAGAAGGGGTTAAAACCATATCTCTAGTATTGATGCCTACATACAACAAATATGATAAGGGGGTAAACCCATATTATTTAGTCTTGATGCTTGCATAGAACAAATATTAGAAGGGAGTAAATCATGGTCATCCCAAAAACCATATCATCAAGTTAACAGCAGATGCAACAAATGACACGGGACCATGAAGAATATATCCCACACCGGAACCGCGGTGGGTTTAACGGTTGCAAATTCCTGCACCAAGGACAGATAGTAAATGTTTGCAGCAATGATGGAAGGGATACTATACCTTAAGAGCACAAAAGTGAACCTGAAGCTAAATAACACCAATCAGTTAGTGGCCATCTCTGAACCTTTAGTCTACAAGAAAAGGCTTCAAAATAATCGACAGATGCAATCCCTATATGGATTATCAAGAAGAAAGAGGATCAGGAGAAACCTTGTCTTATTACATAGCAATGATAGCACCAGAATTTTTACCACTTGCAAATCTCCCTCGCTGTTGAGCTGCACAAAAAATATGAGAGAGAGAGAGATGATCACACGAACCTGGACGTACGCGAAACCTCGTCGGACCATGCAAGGGGATACAACGCGGATGTCATGCATCGCGGTTTGAGTGCACTTCATGTTCAACAGCATCACATAGCAGTGCAGTGCGCAACGCCAGGCTGTGCCTTGCTGATGGACATTTCATGTTGAGATCCACGTACTCATCCACATGCCCGCAGCATCATCAGCAACAGCTGATCCTGGCTAACAACGGACCACTCCGGCTCCAGTTGCTCCTGGGCAGTGTGGCCGCCTTCGAGACCATCCTACTGTCTGTTGCACCGCCTCCCCTCTGCCCCGACGCTGCAACCTAACCCCTTGTCGGCACCACAGAGCAACCTGCTGTCTGTTGCACCAGGAGCATCCTCCCTCGCCACTGTCACACCGCTCGCACTAGCAAGTGATCGTTATCCGACGGTGGTGATGTCGTCATCGTCGTAGAGGTTGTTTCCGCAGGATCTATGCTCCCCGAACAGGGTGTCCTGCTACGTCCGAGCAGAGACCATGGCCCCGCAAAGGGGATATGCAAGCGCCGGCCGCCGGGACACCCGGTTTCCGCGCAGCCCGTAACCAATCGACAACATCTTCGACGTAGTCACCGTCGGCCGTGGACGGCCGGTTGGACGAACTCAGGGCGGTGCCGGAGCTGAAGTTGTGGCTGATCCTCACCAGGCCCGCTAGCACCGCAAAGAAGGTCAAGGGAGATTAGGAGGCCCGGGGCAGCAGCAGCGAGTTGCCGACAGCCAGGGCGCGGCGGCGGCAATGGCCGATCATCAGAGGACGAAGCATGCTCCATACATACGGGCCGAGCCGAGACAACGGCCGACGCAGCAAGACAGCCCGAACCACCACACCGGCCAACCAGAGCTCCCCGCGACGGAGGAGGCCGAGCAGGACGTACGCCACGGTCCATTACGACAGGAAGAAGGATATGCCATAGAAACAGTATATGCTAACCCAAAGAAAACTTAGCACAATGATATGAGAAGAAGGACGATCTATTTATAACCCCCAGCACGTAAGCGATGGTGGTATGTGGTGAGGTTTCGAGATAAAACGACTACAGCGGCGCAAACCAGAAACAAAAGGCAGACTCTAGATCGAAACATGAAAGCGGCACCGTCAAAAAACGCAAGAACCCTCCAGCTCATGTGATGGAAGCGGCACCATTTTCACCATCGAGCGGCAAAATCGCTAACCGCGCCCAACCACACCCAAGAATTAAGCACACTAGTTCAAAAAAATTGAAATTAAACACCGAATCCACAAAGCGTTTGTACACAGCCATTTACCAAAATAATACCACGTGCCAAGCCGAAAATTCACCATGGGTCACTTTCATCCAAGTGGATGAATGTTGGGGCAAAAACCTTGCCTGGAATAGAGGCTTGGGTATGAAGTGTGTGTGAGGCAAGAATCTAGACACATGTGTGCAGCTCCTACGTGCCTAATTTAAAAGAGACATCTCACTTAGGTAAGACTCACAACTTTTATCCAAGAACATGTCTTACTTCCTGCATGCATATGCAGGGTAACTTCTTTATCTCTGTCACACTCACACTTTTATCAATAGTTTGTTAATCACAGTGACATTTTGGGCGTCAACTTGTGTCTTTATCTTAAGCCCTTTCTCTTGTGCAATTTCATCGAACACCTCTTGTGCGCGTTCACACTGGCTTCAGAGCCGCACCGGTGTAGGAGGCGAGCAACACGTCCAGATGCGGCAAGCGAGGACGTGAATATTTTTATGTTGCTGAGTTATTACTATAAAATACTTAAATGGTATCATGCTAACTTACTTTATTTTTTTATATTATTGAAAGTTTGACATTTAATCACATCATTGTCGAGTATCCCTCCTGGTCTTGCTATTATGTGTGATCCATTAGTATTTTTCCCGCGGCATTTTATCATCTCCTTGATTTATGTGGGGTTGCTCGCTTCCTATAGAATATTGAATTCAATTGTATCATGTTGATTAATAAGAAATAAATGGAACTTAAGTCATATCTTTGTTTAGTAATCTTGAGTATTTGACCTGTTCATAACTTCTGTTAATGTTGGCATAACTGACTATTCAAAAAAAATCTTCACAAGATAGGAGCTGTTTTTTTATCATTAAGGTATTGAAGGATGAGACCGTATATCAGTACCCAGTTCGCCATGACAACTTGCATCACTGGTTTTCGTGTGCTCGAACCTCATGATGACATGTTGACAAAATTGTTGTGTTCTTTTTGGAATGTTAGCATACTCCGAAGAAATTCTTCCTCAATTCATCTCATCATGGATTACCTCTTGCCTACTTTCATATGTAAGTTGAATGATAAGTTGTTTTGGAAAATTCATCTCGTTATGCATTTCCATTTGTTTATGTAATACAATAATCTTTTATGTGGTTTTTAGCTACTCGTGTGTGTAAAAATGTCACGCCTTACTTTTTTTGAATTATTATGCTTTAAAAACAGAAATATCTTCCTTTTGTGTGAAAAAACAACAATTGTTCAACTTATCAACAAAGCCTTATGTGTTCTCTACCACTTTTTCTGTGAAAACAAACCAGCAATTTCGATTCACGATGACATCCTAGATAAGGCATGCAATCATTTACGTCATTTTCGATCTCGTAAAAAGCCTAAACTCGACCCCCTTAGTTGTCTACTCAAGGATACTATATTTTCATCCTTTGTGAAGTGAGTATATGGGTTGCAAGATTGGTAGGAACAAACAATGAGTGCTGATGTTGGATCTAGTGATCTATCACCATATATGATTGAGTGACCATTGTAACTAGACCTTGACTACTATGTTGTCATAGTTTTAAATAGCGGGTTATGCCTCTTAGCGGTGGATCTCTCTAAACGCTACAACATCTCTATAACATGCTATTAAAAATGTTTGTCCATGTGTTTGGATCAAAGTCCCTTAGCGCAAGACCTCTTTTAAACACTATAGTTGTCATGGGGATGACCCCGGGAAGTCCCAAAACGGTGAGCCGGGCGGGGTGCCTGCCTGCCCAGGACTGCTGCGCCGGCTCGCACCCGCGGACGGCTGCTCTGACCAACCGGCTGCCCAAAGTCAACCGCTGCATCACATCTTACCCGACGCAGACAGACGGCCATACAATGGCCACTGTTGCTACATAAGAGTGCACTATTTGTCTGTCACCTGTTGTCGTCTACAGTGCATCGTGTCCCCTGGGCACTAGTTTATAAAGTGTCCTAGGGGGCTCCTCTTGCCTCGAACAGGCTCTCGGACGCTCGTTCCCACCTCTCTCTATCGGCTCCAAACGATAACATCAGGGCCCGGCTCCCACTTAGATTTACCATTGTATCCCCGGGGCCAGCCTATAAGACCCCCTAGGAGCCCTCCACGCAGAGGGCCTTGGACTTTTAGCTTATCCCCCGCACACATACACGCGGGAGAGGCGGAATGGAGGGCTAGCTCCTTCAGCTTCCTCCTCCACAGAACAACTCCAGGAGCACCATTGTAGCCCTTGTGCCATTCATACCATTTTCGGCAGGACTAGGGGTGTTACCTCCCTCGGAGGGCCCTGTACCTGGATACGCCTTGTGTCTCACACTCGCGCGTGCCAACCTCGCCTCCGGAATCCACAGGCGTCCTCATGCAGCCCCCACTTTTAGCCATCTCATGGCATCTGCCGTGACTTCACCACAACAATAATGTGCTATTTAAAAGTTAAAGCCATGTATGTTGTATGTTTTCAGAGATATCTATAATACCTAGATAGTTCATCCCCACTATGATATTTCTCTCAACATGCAAGCTATCCACATCAGCAACTATGCCATCTAAGCAAAAACTGATTCCATTTGTAGCCACGTCATTACTAACCCTACAGCTGCCGCACACACAATTCAATCAAACAAATGATGGGACTCGGTTTTTCTTAGTACACAATGATACTGGTCACTGAAGCGACCCGTCCTTTCCATAGGATTCAATTTTTCTTAGGAGTAGTACGCAGCCATCATTTTAGTCACTGAACCGATTCGTCATTTCCGTAGCATTCAGTTTTTACTTGACGCGCTGCAGTCCTGGTCACCGACGCAACCCATCGTTTCCTATTCATAACTGACGATGCCCCTTCTATAGATAGAGGAAGAGCCCGGTTGCATCGTCTCTCACATCCCGAGGCATCTCATCTTCCCACATGTTTCTTATCGAGTTGTAGCCGTCGAAATCGAGCTCCGGCATTACCTCGATTCTAAGATGGCCTTGGATGTTGCGCCACTGCAGCGTGCGGCAGAACGGTCGCATGCCCATAGTGCGTCGCTGGCCCTCGCATGGGCTTCGCACGGCCGGCCACCACCGACCGTCTGCATGGGCTTAACCCGCCCTCGGCTGCCTACTACTTTGCACCGGCGCCACCAAGAATGTTGCCGAATGCCTACCGCCCGCCCGTCACCCACCCTACAGCCCTTAATACCTCTTCCTTTTGCTCCGGCCTAGAGCACGGCGAGCCGTCCGGCATGGTGCGCGGTGGGAGAGGAAGAAGAGATCGGCCTGGAGCACGACAAGCCGTTCAAGGAGATTTTAGATGAACGCACAGGAGACTCCATGTCTCCAGCCAATCGCGTCAAAGGGTTGCTCAGCATAGGCGGTGGTGCCCTCACCGCTCAGATAGAACATGTCGTCGCCGTCCGTCGAGCAGGCAAGGAACATGTCCTCACAGTCCTTGCTCGATGGCGCGGTGATGGACTGTATGGAAGCCCGTCCATTTACTACAACGACCTCAGCAGGAACCGGTTGTTCGATGTTATGTGGGCGTTGTGCGGCCTGTGTTAGTCCATGCCAGGAGACTCAAGCACCCTGCAGAGCGCGTGGCAGAACATCAGCTTTGTACCTCGGCCTGCCGGCATGTTTGAATCCTTTGGACATCGGGTTCATTCGTTTGACAGGTGCTGCTGCTCCTAGAAGGCGCTGCCAATTACGTGATGTGGAGCCACTACTACGACATGGAATCTGGCTTTTGTGTGAAGCTGCGGAGCAACTTGCAAAATTGGAATAAATAAACAGGTACATTTTGCTTTATAGGCTTACAGCGACCAAATACCAAAATTTTAAATTAAGGATTTGTTTGTGGTTATTTGTTCTAATTTTATGTTGGCATGTCGCATCTTCCAACAAGTTAATGTTTGGTATGACAAAACTACACGGAATCATATTAAGAAAACAGAATCTATAACGTAATTTTTTTTCTGCGAATATATAAGAATCTATAAGGTTTTACTCTTTTGTCCATTCCGATTATGTTTCCTTGCAGCAAGACTTACTCCATACTCCATACAGTGATGGTCCATACACAGCCTAACTCAAGAACAAGCTGGTATTTCCTTGACATTTTGTTTTGATGCATTTTCAACACCCATTTGATTATACAGAATTATATAGGTATAATAATAAAATTCATCGGTACAACTTCCTGCTGCACCTGCTTCTTACCACTGGCACATGCAGGCAACCCCGTCAAGGTTCTGGCAAAAGCCATCTACGTGCGTGTTTTTCCAATCCATATCACCGAAAAGCAACAGTATCTTTGCCACCGCCAACATGTATTGTTAGTTCTATCACCTCCAATCTTAGTAGTAGTGGTCTCTCTGCATCTCAGCCAAATTGTACGCTTTCAACTTTCTCAAGCATTCAACCAAAGTGGAGATCAATATATCAACTAGCATAATTATTTGCTCTGATTTAACAACGTATGAACACATCTTTGCATTTTGGTGGTCTCCTTGGAGTTTTTTTTAATTTATCTTTCCTCAGGTGTTCATTAGATTTAATTTTTGTCTGATAAATCCTAAAGGAAAAAAGAGAAATAAATTAATCTCTACAGGTTTTTCTCGACTATTTTTACTGGTAGTCTAAAAATATCATTTGTGATCACTACTGAGAGCAGTAGAATTTGGTTATCTAATAGTATTTATTATTATTTATATTTCCTAAGGTGTTGATTTGATTTAAATTTTTATCTGATTCATCATAAAGCAAAGACTGAAATGAATCTCTACGGGTTGTTATTGCTCATAGTTGTGAACTATTTTTAGCGGTAGTCTAAAAATATCATTTGTGGTCAGTAATGAGATTAAGAGAATTTGGTTATCTAATAGTAGTATTTATTTTATTCCAAACTCACACGCTAGAATTAGTAGCTTCATTTGTTTATGTTTCTGCTTGCTAGCAATAATATTTTTTAAGCAATATTAAAGAGCTGGTCTATTGCTGAAAACCAATTTCATTTACTCACTATATACACAATTTGCACTATTTATTGAATGAAAAATTTAATCCTGTGTTGCATCACCCTTCAACTTGCAAAATTAAATCACCTCTCCAAGATCTGCCTCAAACAGATACTCATGTTTATCAAATCATGTTTATTGTTTAGTATTCATGTATATGAGAACCCTCTTCAGTGCTATATGGCAATATGACTAATCTCCAAAGAACGTGCATTGCAAAGCCACTGTCTTTTTAGTGTGTGTACTTAACCGCAATGCCAATTTGTTGCGAACAGTGTTCCATTAGTAAACAAAACAACTTTTTAATGGTTATTGAAACCAATTCGTTTAATATTTAGAAGATTGCACAAGACGTCCCGTAGCAAGGCGCATGGTATTCCTCTAGTTTAATATATGTAGCAAGCAACACCCTTATTACGCACTATGTATGTTTTTTTTTTGAAAAGGAGGTTTACCCCAGCCTCTGCATCAGAAAGATGCATACGGCTCATATTATTAAAAATAAAATCCAGTAACAAAGTCTCCAAGTACCGAGGTGCGAAAATAAACAAAAAGCTCGAAAGAGCTAAAACCCAAAGCCACAACCGGCTGGCAAACACAATAGGAGCACTACATGCCTATCCTATTACATGACCGCCATCCAAACTGGTTGAAAATATCCCGCGCTACCATCTCCCATCAGGTAGACGCAGTAACCAAACGCTCCCTGGCCTCCGTCGGAGTGAGTAGCGACCACATACGGATGAATGTCGTGGCCCTGAAGATAACCTGCAAAAAGTGAATGTTTGTTGATCTGTTAAAAACTAAATCATTTCTGCAGTTCCATACTGCCCAAAGTAAAGCACAAACGCCAACACGAATGTGTCTTGCAGTATCGGAATCAACCCCATCAAGCCATGTTCCAAATAACATGTTGATAGAGGTGGGCTGATTAATATTAAACGCAATATGAATCGATCGCCACAGAATCTTAGCCAACAGACAATCAAGAAAGAGGTGTTTCATGTTTTCGTTATGATCGCAAAAACTACACCTAGAGCCCATCCAGTTGCGTTTTGCCAGGTTATCCTTAGTCAAAATGACTTGTTTATGCACAAACCACATAAACACTTTGATACGTAAGGGAACTTTTACTCTCCAAACGTGAATCGAGGAAGGAACAACGCTAGAGTTAATGACATCCAGATACATAGACTTAACCGAGAACACACCGTTCTTAGTAAGTTTCCAATACAGCTGATCTGGTTGCTGGGTCAGCCGGACCTCCATTAAACGTCTAACAAGGTGGAGCTAGGCCTCCCAACATTTCCAACTAGCGTCCTCCGAAAACTAATATTGAGGGGAGTGGATTGTAGAGCAGTTGCAATGTAGGCTTCTCTACGCCGCACAATGTTGTACAAAGTAGGATACTGAAGTGCAAGGGGAGTCTCCCCAAGCCATGTATCCTCCCAAAACCTCGTAGTGGCACCATTCCCGACAATAAATTTTGACTTGTTGAAAAAAAGTTGTTTGACTCTCATCAAACCCTTCCAAAAAGGTGAGTCGGAAGGCCTCACATTTACCTGGGCCAAGGTTTGAGCATAAAGATACTTATTACACAAAATCTGTGCCCAAGTAGCTTCCGTCTCAAACGACAGTTTAAATAGCCACTTGCTAAGGAGACATATGTTTTTGACTTCCAAATTTTCAATACCTAGACCCCCTTGGTCCTTCGGCCTACAGATTATATCCCACTTAGCAAGCCTATACTTTCGTTTGAGCTCGTCATTCTGCCAAAAGAATCGAGATCGGTAGAAATCTAACCTTTTCCTAACTCCCACCGGAACCTGGAAAAAGGATAAGAGAAACATAGGCATACTTGTAAGGACCGAATTAATCAGAATCAATCGTCCTCCGTATGACATGGGCTTTCCTTTCCAACAGCTCAGTTTCTTTTCAAAGCGATCCTCGATGCATTTCCACTCAATGTTAGTCAGCTTACGATGATGAATGGGTATACCTAAGTACGTAAACGGTAAGGAGCCCAATTCACATCCCAACAATTGTTTATACGTGTCCCGGCCATCCTTTGCTCTTCCAAAGCAAAACAATTCGCTCTTGTGGAAGTTAATTTTGAGGCCAGATAATTATTCAAATAAGCATAACAACAGCTTCATGTTTCTTGCTTTCGCCAAGTCGTGCTTCATAAAGATGATAGTATCATCAGCATACTGAAGAATAGAAATCCCTCCGTCAGCTAGATGTGGGACTAGGCCACCTACCTGCCCTGCATCCTTTGCCTGACCTATTAAGATAGTGAGCATATCAGCCACTATGTTAAACAGGATCGGTGACATCGGGTCTCCTTGCCTTAGCCCCTTGTGTGTTTGGAAATAGTGACCTATGTCATCATTCACTTTAATCCCTACACATCCTTTTTGCGTAAAGGAATCAATCTGGTTTCTCCAGGCCGGATCAAAACCTTTCATACGCAAAGCTTGTTAAAGGGAAGGCCATTTAACTTTATCATATGCTTTTTCAAAATCCACTTTAAAAACTACGCCATTAAGTTTTTTTGAGTGGATTTCATGGAGCGTTTCATGCAAGACAACAACCCCTTCAAGGATGTTTCTATCAGGCATGAAAACAGTCTGAGACGGATGAACCACAGAGTGCGCAATCTGCGTAAGTCTGTTCGTCCCGACCTTGGTGAAGATTTTGAAACTCACATTAAGCAGACATATAGGTCTGAACTGCTCAATGTGAACCGTGTCTGTCTTTTTAGGAAGAAGAGTTATCGTTCCAAAATTCAGCTTAAACACCTGAAGTTGTCCCTCAAAAAACTCCTGGAACATGGGCATCAAATCACCCTTAATAAAATGCCAGCACTTTTTGTAGAACTCCGCCAGAAACCCATCCGGTCATGGAGCCTTATTATTCTCCATTTGTGCAATGGCTTCAAACACCTCTTTCTCAGAGAAAGGAGCAGTCAAGAGCTCATTCTCGGCAGTCTCAAGTTGAGGAACATCTTCAACCCTAGACTCATCTAAGGACACAAAATTCTCTTCCGGGGGACCAAACAACTGCTTATAATAATTGGTAATGTAGACTTTCAGATTGTCTTGACCAACTATCGTCCCTTCGTCTTGTTCTAGCTAGAAAATTCTCTTTTTACGATGCTTCCCATTAGCAATCATATGAAAGAATTGAGTATTGTCCTCGCCTTGAACTATCTTGCGAACCTTAGCTCGCAATGCCCACTTCAATTCCTCCTCGCGAAGAAGCTGTTTAAGTCGCATCTCCGCCTCTATCTTTGTTTCCAACTCACTAGAATCCAAGATAGAAGTTTCAGCTTTAACTTCAAGGTTTTGAATAAGTAGAAGAAGTCTCTCCTTCTCCGCCTTATAAATACCATGCGTGTGCTTAGCCCATCCTTGAAGGAACCTTCGGAGATGACGAATCTTGCATTGCCATCGCTCGATAGGCGTCCTTCCTCCTGAGTATTTAGCCCACTCCCGAGCTAACAACTCAAGGAAACCTTCTCTTTCAAACCAGGCAAGTTCAAACGAGAAAATGTTCTTGTTGCCCGCAAAAGTTTGAACTCCTGAATCAACTAGTAACGGTGTATGATCAGAGACACCTCTTGTTAATGCCTGCACGGTTACCAGAGGAAACTTCTGTTCCCATTCGACACTTGCTAAGACACGGTCAAGTTTCTCAAACGTCGGGACCGGTAGCGAATTAGCCCAAGTGAATTTCCTACCCGAAAGCTCTATCTCTCTGAGATCCAAACTTTCGATAATAGTGTTGAACATAATTGACCATCGGCCGTCGAAATTGTCATTATTCTTCTCCTCCTTCCTACGGATAATGTTGAAATCCCCCCCCCCCCCCCACTAAGAGGGGGAGCTGTTCATTACCACAAATACGAACCAGATCCGCCAAAAAGTCTGGCTTGAGCTCTGGTAGCGCAGCTCCGTACACCGCCACCAAAGCCCAATCAAACCCATCTGCCTTAGTTCGAACTCGAAACTTGACGGCAAAATCCCCCAAAACTACACTCCGAACTTCCAACGTTTCGCATTTAACCCCAAGTAAAACCCCATCGGATCTTCCTCGAGGGGGGAGGCAATGCCAATCAAAATCTACCCCCCCCCCCCCCCCGGACAAAGTGGCAAGAAATTGTGAAGTGAAGTTGCTTCTTCCAGTCTCAAACAATGCAATAAAATCTAGCTGATGTTCAAGAGAAGCCTCCGCTAGAAATCTTATTTTAGCCAAGTCTCTAAGACCTTTGTTATTCCAGAAAATGCCTCTCATAATTCATCATGAAATTTTTTTGCAGTGCGGATCCTAGCACTCCTACGTGCTGCCGAGACGGGATAAACCTTCCGTTTCCACGTCCGCTTTGGCTTAAGGTGACCATCAGCCTGATCAGCACAGTCATTCTCTGCTTCTATCGCCTCGGGCTCATCTACATGAAGAGACACCTCAGGAATGGTGTCCTCCTCCGTCTCGGGTAGTGCAGGGTCGAGATCGGCACACAAGCTATCAAGAACCCTAACCCCAAGCGCATCTATCTTCGAGTCGTTCATAGGTTTAACAGCAGCGATGTGACAGATCATATCTATCGCACGATCAGCTTCCAAATCAAGAATGTCATTAACCGACCTAGAAACCTCAACATCATTTTTACCAAGTGAAACTCCTATTTGATTTGCATTATGAATAATTTCAACATCAGAAAAATGTAAAATGGAATTCGACTTATTAACCGACATACCAGTGGAGGTCTCCACGTCGCGCAGCTTGGCAGCTCTCAAAGCACACCTCAGCTGCATGTCATCAACGTCCGGCTGCTCCTGCAGCCTCCCGCTGACCCGCCTCCCTTGGGAGACCGGGTCCGGGATACCGCCAAAGGCGATGACCTCCTCGCATGAAGCTCTGCTAGGGGAAAGGCCTCCTGCCCATCCCCCAACAGCGGCACCCCGGGCCGTAGACACCGGGGCAGGAGAGCAGCACGGCGACGACTCCCACGGCCTGTCCACGGGCGACCCGCCGGCAACAGGGGCCGGAGAGACCCGCGCACGGTGCTCCGGAGAGGAAGCCGGTGAGACGGGCGCGTTACCTGACCCGCCCACCGCCACAGGGCAAGGAGTGACGGCAGCCTCCTGCACGGCCACCCCTCCTCCCGCGCGCGGCGACGTGGGGAAGAGCTCCGAGTCCTCTGTGGGCGCCGTCGGCGTCGGCATCACAGGGGACCGGGCCTCCTGCCCGTCACCCCTAGCCATAGCCGCAAGCGCAGCACCATCCACGGTAGTCATCAGCGAGGTAGGAGACGTGGGAAGGGCCACCTGCCCCTCGGTATCTCCCAACTCAAGAACCGCCGGCGCACAACGAGGAGCCGCGGGATCCACGGAACCCGGAAAAACACCCCGAAGCCGAGGCGGAGCAGAGAACGGTCCCAAGGACCCAAGCTGCAAAGTGGATGTCGGAGCAACCCCAGAAGAACTAGCAGGAGCAAAATCAGTAGACTCAGACGGACCTATCGGACCCTTGGCCCCGTCTTCATCACCCATAGCCGAATCATCCTGGTTCCCCGGGGCACCTCCTCCCTCAGTCGTGTCCATAGGGTTATCATCCTCAAACTCATCAAACAAATTAGGATCCTCATATAGAACGTCCAGCTGATACATAACACCATCGTACGTCCAAGGCACCACATTCGGCAAGAACTCAATATTAGCGACACTGACAAGTAAACGTGCCACCCCGTTGGCCCGAGTGAATGGCATATCCACCTGTTCAGTCTTGCCGAGCAAAGACCCCAAACTCCACGTCACCAAGAAGCTATCCAAGGGATCAGATGGCGCCCCAGAGAAACGAACCCAAATCTGCCTCAAAGGCGTGCCCTGCGGCTCCTTCTTTTTCCACTCATCAAACTGCAACACAAAACTAGTGCATGTGACCCTGCTCATGCCGAACTTGAGGATTCGCAACTGATCCTCCTTAGACGGAAAATCAACTTTGTAAGACGTGTCATTAAGCTTGAGCAACGACCACTGAAAATTACCCGGGGTGAGTTCCCGCAGCTGCTGAATGATTTGCGCCTCGGTCAATGGTCCATGAACTACCTTCACCACCCCTGGGAAAGAGGTCTCTACCGCTGGTGACAGAGGTGCCACACTGGGAGACTCGAAGAACATCAACTCCGAGCAGCAGACCCCGTATATCTGAACAGTAGGCTTAGGCCCAAGCATAAGAGGACACTCGGCAGCGGTATGCTTAGGTTTCCGGCACAGGTCACATAATTCCGCAGTGCACTCAGCCATAAAGTGTCCCGTGTCACCACATCGAAAACAAGTAAGCTTCTTCTTCTTAGCCGCCCACTTGGACAACTTGTCAGCCTCATATTCTTCCACTTAGCCGCCCATGCAGAATCACTAGTCTGCATGGGTTCCGGCAACGTGACTTCGGCCAGGGCCTGAACCGTTTCCACCGCCACCTGCGGTAGAACTGAACCTCCGTCGGCCACCACCTCAGTCTCAACCGTAGTCTTCGGATGCCTAGGCGGGTAGTTACGTCTGTACCCGCCCCGGCCTCCACGGAATCGGCCCCGGAAGGAGCGGTTATTAGGAGCAACCGCCCCCTCCACGAAGTTACCGGGCGGACCCTGAAAACCCCGGTTGGCATTG
The DNA here is from genome assembly GCA_032464435.1 of Aegilops umbellulata. Taxonomy (NCBI): domain Eukaryota; kingdom Viridiplantae; phylum Streptophyta; class Magnoliopsida; order Poales; family Poaceae; genus Aegilops; species Aegilops umbellulata. The sequence continues at coordinate 482,886,877 of CP136059.1, read as the reverse complement.
CCGTCGTCCGTCCAAGCATAACCACGACCACCGCCGGAGGACGAAGATCCCCGATGCAATCCAGCACCGTAGGCGTCGTAACCGTCATCGCCCCACTGGCCACGCGGGGGGTTTCGGTCATCTCCCGGCGACGCCCCAACCCCACGGCCGAACGGGCCTTGGCCAGGGCCACCGCAGCCGGCCGCCATTTGCCGCGGCCACGGCCTGTGGTTCGGCTGCGGCTCAGCCCTAGTCGGAGGCGGCGGATCAGCCCTAGGCTGTTGAGGCGGCGGGGGCAGGGCCCGAGTGGGCGGTGGAGGAGGCGCCGCCCGAGGCGGCGGTGGAGCAGCCCGATGCGGCGGCGGAACCACTCGGGCTGGAGGTGCCGCACGCGCGGGACTCGGCGCAACAGCGCCCGCCGCCGATGTGGCCGAGCCGTCCGCGACCCCGGACTGGCTTCTCGGCACAGGTGGCACCCGCGGCGGCGGCGGCTTGGGCGGCACGGCTGGCCGTCATGAGACTGGAGGCAGGCGCCGGTCGACTCCGGCCAATCTTAGCGAAGAACGGCGCGAGGGGGCAGAAGGAAAACCCACACGCCTGCAGCGCCGAACCCTAGCCGAGACAAGCGGAGGAAAGGAGGGGGTACGTGCATGCAGAGGCGATCGGTCCAAGGCCCCCCATGCACGTCGCTAGCCCCCCCCCCCCCTTCATCGTTTGCCTGGCCAGCCCCCTAGGCCTCAAGCCCAGTACTGACCAAGCCTACGTCGCAGGCACCCCCAGGCAGCCCAACCGAGCCCAACAACTCATTCAAACGTTCAAATCTGGCCGTCCGAATGTCACACGACACGGCCACCGCCGGTGAGCACCGTGACACCCTCGAACCACCTTTTTTCTTGCGCCGAGTCACTCTTGTCCAACACTCGGGATGAAAAAAATCTGACAAAGTGATGGCCGACAGCCCATCCTTTGGCAACGTCCCTTCCATGGTTTCACCTTCGACTTCTGCGAAGGACCCGACGTATCCAACGAACTCGAGTACTTAGCACTCACCTTAGGTTAGACCCCGAAGTAGATGTGGCCACAACAAGTGCAGATGGTGACCGCACCGGCGCCTCCGGCCGATCCTCATCATCGTCTTCTTCATCATCAGCTAGTATCCAAAAACGCCCCCCTATCCGCTGCGCAGGCTTGGGTTCCTCGGCGTCCCTTGTGAGATCCATGAACTCAATGTGCTCATCGCATTCTCTGGGTGCCTGCACACACTCAAGAACTTCGATATGGAAAAAATCAATAATAAAACTCTTGCCAACAGCGAGATCTTCGTCAACGTTGAGATGTCGTCCGGCTAAAATGTCTCCTTCTTCATCGCGGATCGTCATCCAACGGGACGGGTGCGAGTAGATCAGGCCATTGATCCAACTCCCCGCCTTTCTATCGTCCTGAAAACGCACATACCATTTAGTATGATTCAAAAACTCCCAATCCCGATCTGCCGTCGAGGGATCCGGGCTAGACGACGAGGAAAGAGAGAGATCGGGCGATGTCTCCGAAACCGGCATCCACGCATTTTGGATCGGATCCGGCGCAAGTCGCCGAGGCGACGGCGGCGTAGGATCCGCACTGCGGAGGAGCGGCGGAGAGGAGATGGGCGGCAGTGGCTCCAGCAGGATTGGCTGCGTCGAGGACTCCCGGCCGCCGCCCGCCGATCCGCCCGAGGGGTCGCCCGTCGAGTCGCCTATCCTCAGGACTCGAGTTTCCTATTGAATGTCCTGAAGAAACATCCCCCTTTAGGGGTTGGGGCGCGCCCATGGCGCACCGCCTGAGAGGAATCTCGGTGGTGCTAGGTAAGACTCGTCCCTTTCACTTTCCTATTTCTACTTTGCATGAGACTGAAAGTACAACACTACAAGTTTCTAACTGGAACAATAAACAAGAGCTCTGACATCATAGATATTAACAAGTGTGTATCAACCGGCACGGAGCAGTCTTAGAGCTTACATGAGAGATGGCATACATGATACTGGTTCAAAAGCAACAGTCAGGTCCACATCGCCAGGGTCAGGCTGGCTACCACGTGGTGTCACTAGACCAGACGAGTCGGCCTTATCCGAATCCGTTCATGCCGACGGCTTCCCTCACGGTGTAGCTCTTCTTCTCGCCCACCTCGGAGACCACACTGCAGCAAACCATAGCATAAGTCAAAACTGAACCTGCGATTCTTTGTTATCTGATTTCAGTTAACTATAAACTCTGTACCTAGCAGTGAAGAGCTTATCAGTCAAAAGAGTTTAGCCTGCTGGCCATAAAGGCACAGGAACAAACGGGAGAAATTAACTGAAACTATTTTCTTGTAGGCATGGCACAACACACATGTGTTCGTTACTTCATAGCTAAAATAGAAGAAGAAATATAATGTGACAATTTTTGACTTGGCATACTCCCTCTCAACAGAAACATAAACAGGGGAAAACGTGCACACAAGTAATATAACGCGGAGGACAAAAGATTCGACCTGCATAGACTCCGAAGGAGAAGCAGCCAAGAGTATAGAATGGTCCAATATTTTTTTATGCAGCAGATCGGCTGACCGGATCACAAAATCCTGAAAACCAAGTCAATCTATCACAAAATCCTGAAAACCAAGTCAATCTATTCCACCCCAACCATGGCAGATACAAATCCCCCCTGCAACACACACACACGGGAACCACGAACCTTAGAAACTGAGGAGTAAGAATAACAAGGACGGCATGATCGGTCAGGTATCCCAACCTCAGCCTACATCCGCAAAATAGCACACATCCACCAGGCCCCCCTCCCAAAGAAATCTGAAACAGAGAAAGGGATTATATGAGACCAACAAATAAATCATATACATGAAGTAATTAGCCATTTCAGTGATCCAAATAGTCATCGAGCAATTACCAATACATCATCTGCTAAACAAAAATGACATGAAAAAGGCAAAATATACGACAATACTCGGCATCACCTCCCATTACTTCTGATCCTCCCACTCGACAACAAGGCCTCTGAGTGGTGCTCCAGACCAACATCTAAATATTTCAGACAGTAATGCCAGCAAAAAAGTTAACAAAACAAAAGTATGTGATAACACTAATTTCCACTGTAAAATCACATGCACATGTAAAACTCTATAGAATGCGCATACATGTGTTACATCGTCCATGTGGGATTCCTCTAAGCAAGCTATTTTTTTTGAATTTGTCCATGCCCATAATTAGAACCTAAAATCAAGCAATTTGAGTGGGACTCAACCTGAATAACCTCATGTTTTTTGCTCTAACAGATGACATATGAACTAAAACCACAAATTCTGATAGAAAAGATACTGTAGGGAAAACCTGAACTATGTTGGCAATTAGTCCCTCCGTACCTTAATATAAGATGTTGGATAAAGCTGGTAGTGATCTGGAGGTTATAGAAAAGGGTATCGCAGCAACCACTGATAAGATACATGATTGCGAAGGGCTTATTGCGCTCAGAGAACAAGAGTCAGCCATGGCAAGTTACAAAAGGCTATGGCTGCACTCCTGTGCTGCTAGAGCAGAATTGATTGCCGCAACTGAAACAGATGACAATGAGGAAGTGGAGATCTTACACAAAGAAGCTGGAACCACAGAATCTAAAGCGCTAGAACTCAAAACATTGTATAACTAACAGCTGGATAGCGACAAATATATTTTTCAGTATGGAGTTCCTAAGTCGGCATTATTTCAAAGGATAGCGACGGGTATATATTTCAGCCTCTATGTCATAACAAATTCAACATGGCAGCACTTGTTCTACTTCTACAATATATACTTCATATTGCATATATAAGTTGATGAATCAAATTTATACTTGTTCTACTTCTACAATATATACTTCACATTGCATATATAAGTTGATGAATCAAATTCCTGCTTGTTCTACTTCTATAATGTACTTCATATCGCATCAATTGGGTGACATTCTCACAATCAAGCGTGTACTCCTTACTATTTGTTGTTTGAATTGAAGCTTTGGGTCAAAATAAACTGAAGTATCATCCTAAACTTTGATGGACCCTGAACATGCCATTTGATCAATTTCAGACGGGAGCAAGATGAAAACCTGAACGGTGCCTTGGTTAGTCCCTACAAATAGGTGGGTGCCACGTTGCGCCCAACTCACTGAACAAACAGTGTGGTCTGCCCCCAAATCACAGAGCTTGGTGACCTTGTGGAGTTAAAAATTTGTTTCGGATCCCTCTTAGAGTTTTAAAATAGAAATCGGATAACATTGGTTGCACACACCTTGTTGTTGCATTCCACGGGTAGACGCAGTTCCCCAATCCGACCGAGGGGACATTGTGCAAAGACCAATCCACGAAGTTGAGGTAGAAGTCTTCCTGCAATGTGGGTGCATACAAAACACCCAGGAGGAGAATTCCATTGCCGTGATATTTTCTATTTGAGCATGAATTTGAATATAATAACAGATACTCTTGGAATACCAATGGGCATGAAAAACAAACAATGACCATAAGAGATTCACCTGCGGGAATTTGCAATTAGCACAGCAATGTGTAACAGCAGTAACAGAGTATTCATGGCATGGAAGCAAGCACAACCCACTATATATCCCCAAGATTTAGAATGCATAAATCTGTTCCCTGAAGAAGCACAAACAGGACACAAGATCCAACTGAAACTAAATCTGATCTATCATCCATATCTTGTTCAACCATGCATAAGAAATCATTCTCAGCTTGCTCAACAGCAGAAGTGATGCAATTCAGCACACCAGCTTGAAAACTTTCAGAAAGTTCTACATCTTCATTCCCTGCCATTTCCATGGCTAATGTGAATTAACTTTTAACCCCATTAATTAAGGGAGTTCTCTGATGAGCTATATAGGCCATCTTGTTGCTTGATACGACACTCTAATAAGTACAGGTAATATACTATGTTATCATATAGAGTTACTGCCAGAAAATCAGCTGCATCTCATTCATTAAATCTATCATAGATTCCACAAATCAACCATCCACATGTCGTCCGCTCTCGGGCGACCCGGGGTCGAAACCCTAGGCGCCGCCGGTCCCCACCCCGCCCCGCTTTCTCCTCCTTCCCCGCCGCCGCCGGCAGCCGTCGTCGGGCTTGCCCGCACGGCGGTAGGCAGCGGCGGGGGCTTCCCCGCGCACCCGCCTCGACCTCTGGAGAGCCGGCCCCCCACCCCGCATCGGGCGCCGCCGCCCGCTTTTCCCTGGTGGCCGCCGAGGCCGGCCCTCTGCGGCGGCTGCCGCCGGCGTTGTCGCCCCGCGCCTGCCGCCGGGGACGGCTCCGCCCATCAGATCCGGCCGCCTTGGCCCTGGGATTGGAGCCATACTCCGATCTGGCGGCTGATGGGCCGGGGTTCGCCGGATCCGCCCGGATCTGGCCGGTGTGGTCTTGCCTCGTCCTGCCCGGCTTGGATGTTCGCGGTGTGGTGCTCCCTGGTGGCGGTGGTGTGGGCCGTTCTCCATGTTTCGACGGGATGTGTGCGGTGGGTGGATGCCGGGGCGGCGGCCTCGGGCGGTGTGGACGGCGTTGCCTCTTCGACGGGCGACGGTCGTGGGTGCTGGTGGTCCGCGACTTCGGCCGTGCGGGCGGCGAGGTCTCGGTGGACGTCTACTACTGTGGGTCGGGGTGCCCCGTCACCCGGCGTGCCTGCTTCGATGAAGTCCAACACTTTCTCCGGCTGCGTGCGCTCCCCTTGCCAGGTCTTTGGCTGGGTGGATGGGATGGGGCGGGACCGGGGGAAACCCTTGGCCGTCGGCGGAGGCCACGACAATGGCGGCACCTTTGCTGGGCGTCGGTCCGCTTCTTGGAGGCCTTGTCGAGGTCCTCTCCCGTCTTTCACCATGATCTTCCTTTGGGCGAAAGCTCTAGTTCCCCTTGCGGGCGACGGTGTCGTACCCTCGTCGCGCTCCTTCTTGAAGGCGTCGCCTGAGGTTCCCGGAAGCATGGTGGGCGCTTTGCGGTGCGTGTGAGGTGTTTGGCGGTGGCATTGTGTGCAGCGCTTCACCTATTCTCCGCCGGTCTTCGTCCTGTGGTAGCGCTCCTTCTGCTTGGAGATGGACTAGCGTAGATGGTGGTCGTCGTTTGGCATCTTGATGGCGTCGACGCCGGAGGATCCTGCCAAGGTTGGCACCTCAATCTGCTCTGAAGATGTACCAGTGGAAGATGGTGGCGACGACACATGTGAGTGCGTCAGACCGGATTGTCCCCCGGATCCGGTATGTGGCTCGGTCGGGGCCTCCGGCTTTTGATGTTAGGCTTAGGTGAGAGGTCTGGGTATTTGGCCCAGCTTGCACCCCCTTCATCATATGGATAGGAGTAGCGGCAGATGTTGCCAAGATGGCGGAATCAGGCATATTGTTGTACTACTTTGTAAGGTCCTCGAGAATAATCAATAAAATGGCCGTATTCATCTCCCAGATGCAGAGGCCGGGGGTCATCCTCCTTTTCTAAAAAAACATCCATTTTTCTCAGAGCACACATCTTGGACTCTATCCTTTCCAGCTGATCAATCTGCCATCTTTACCTCGTACCAGTCAGAAAATTGGATGATACAGTTTTTACTTGATTTGCTGAACACTGGACATCTAAAGATTTTTACTTGATTTCAAATATGGAGCTCTCATTTAAAAGAAAAAAGACGATTTGCGGGCTTACCTCAGGTCGATTTCCTCGTCGGTCCCTGCGGCAGCGCCCTGGGAGTCGCCATATCATGGGTCCTGCAGGTCGTTGGAGGTGGACGTGAATCACGATGGAAGCGATTTGGGCGCGGTCCTCTTCCTTGCCCGCCAATCGACGGTCGCACTTGGGGGTCGCCGCTAGCGGCAGCAAAGGAAGAAGGAGAGGTCCTGCATCACACCCCGGTTAGCGCCTAAGAGAGCTCGAAGAAGAGGAGAAGGGTGGGGGCTAACCGAGGGGCAAATCGGCGGCGGGGCAGCTGTGACCTCCTCCGGGTACAGCTGTCGAAGGCGAGGATCACAGGGGAGACGCTAGTGGCGGCGGGTTACATGGGAGAGGAAAGGTCGCGTGTTAGGTTGCCTACGTGGGGAAGATAAGGAAACAATTTAACGGGGGAAGGTGTTTTCTGGGGTAGATACCTGCCACAGTAAAATCTTCGACGTGGCTAGCGCCAGGAGGCGCCCCTTATGCTCACGTTAATGCTTCTTGATTAATTTTCTCAATGGATTAAATGTCATCGCCATATAAATATACTTTAGTCAACTGTTCTGAGCGATGAGTTGTTAATATAAAAAGATCCCTTTGCATGGTTCAAATACAATGACTTGTTGAGATTCAAACATTCCTCTGTCTCAAGCCGGCATCGTTTCATTGAACACATGTTGTGTGTATTGGCACTGGCTGCAGCGTCACACCGGCATCGGAGCAGCATGTCCGGACGTGGCAAACAAGGACAAGGCGGTGATGGGTGCCTTTCTGACTCATTGTGTCCCTACCTTGCTATCTGGCCTCCCCCGTATCCCACCACATGGCACCACTGCCAGACTTGGAGAAACAAAGGGGGCGAAGCAACTTGGAGTCATCCTTCCATGACAATTATAGTCCTTTCTTCCTCGAGTATCTTCCTCATTTTTTCTAGTCCTCTCTCTAGTTGTTCAGCTGGTTAAATTGCTATAATATATTTTGTTAACTGTGACAAATTTGTTAATAAAATCTATGGTTTGGTATTTCATAGCTGACCTAGAAAATAACTATGATGATAAGAGCCTTTCGATCTAATTATTGAGATATGTGTAAGTACACAGGGCTAAGAAAATGACCTGACCATATTAGGAGATAATGAATATCAAGCTCAGAATACATATATACCGATATAGGAACATACAAAGGGGCAGATCGAACAAATCTCGGCCATCAAATCTATTCAATCCAACGACTCAGATTGCTCCAATGGTGATGACAGAATATGGTTAGTGTGCAGTTAATATCATATTATGTATCAATTCCAACAATAATCACATAATTAACATGCAAATAATATCTTACCTAGTATCTGCAAAAAGTTAATATACTGTTTAATATGAACATGCATTGTACGTACATATTTACTAGTACTAATAAATTAATTGAAAAACACAAACGATTAAATGACCAGCTCTTCATGAACACATTACCCTAGATTTCTCTGCTTGTACGTACTGATTTACTAGTACTCATAAATCAATTAACAAATACAAACCATTGCCAAGATATTTGCTAGACATACTCATTAGATATCTTTATCAAGACATTCAGCAACACTAAATATGCACAAGAATGATCACTATAATCATTTCATATATTAATCCCTTAGAGGGCTGCTATTTGTGCTTCTTTTGTTGTTCTCACATTTAACTATTCGATTTATAAATATTTGTAAGTGATAATGTCTTAAATATAATAAATAAATCATATTTCCAGAAAACATAGTTTTAGGTGTATAATTATGATAAACAAGCAAAACAAATAATTGATCACATTTCAAGTTGATAAAAAACATAGAAAGTATAAAAGTTTGGTGTAATTATGAAATTATCCATACATTTCTTATGTACTTCCACCTCTTTCATTTTCGCACCAATGATTCACGCTTTGCCTCCCGATCCATGCATTCGGTCTAGCAACTGTCTCATGTATGGTTTGTTATTTTTACACAAATGTAAAGGAAATATTTTGTGATTTTGGCAAGTAAGTATGATGTGCTAATTTTAATCTGTTTGGAATTTATACCATTGAAATGATTGTAAAATTGAATTAAAATAGTCAATAATTGTTAAATGTGAAGAGACTAGATTCTTCTTCGGGATACATGCAATGGGGTTCAAAATAAGATGAACAGGCCTCCATTTCTTGCTCACTTAATGTTGGATCAAATTCAAGATTGGGGGATATATCACGTCTCGGTATCCAATTTTGCTATTTTGTTCAATTGTACGAATTGCTTTCATTATCTGGTGATAGATGGCTTTCACAATCCCTTAACATTGTTCCAGGCACATAAAAGCATTTGGATTATTTGGTAATACATTATATCTAGTAATAGGAAAGTGGATTTTTTGTATGCATTAGTTTAATGATATTTTTACAACATTAAGCAATTACAAAACACTACCATTTCAAGACACTATTTGGTTGAATATAGTGACATTGATACTAATATAGTACTCAATAAAGGGAGTTCTGGATATGAAATTTTAGTGTGCCAATTGGATTGGCCTCATCATTGAATCCATGTGCTATTCTACTGAAAATAGTACCTATGCCAGCTTATTTAGTGGTGGCGAGATTTGTCATAAGAAAAATATTACGTCATTTGGTCACTTTTTTTTGCATGGTAATACGTGTCTCATTTATATCATAAGAATCATAGTACAAGCCACGTACATACCGATCTGACAAATCTGAAAAGACAGCAGAACACTAGCCTTTGCACACAGGAACACCAGCCAAGAAATAAAATTACAAACAAGACTGAAGAATCCTCTGAGCTTGATACCAACGCCCGTCACCTGCCTCTGGCACCACCATAGCAGCCACCAAAGGAGAAAATGACGGATCACCTCCACACCCGAGTTCGACGCGGCTCCATGATATGCAGCTTTGCGGACCTCCAAGGTGGCTCGCCAATAAAGGCGAAGCCATTGCCGTTGAACGAATCAGACCGGGGCAACACCCCGGACACGCCATCGAACTCCAGATCTGACAACCCCGCCCAACTAAGACGTTGGTGGAGGAAACCATACCTGCCTGCCACGAACCACGAACCCAGATCCACCATCTTCTAGATGTCGTCGATGAAGACCACAATCTGCATCCTCTCCTGGACTACCTCCCAAGCTCCACGCCGACGCTGGAGCAAACGCCGCCGCAACGGCGGAGCCCGAGGACACAGGTCCACCACGAGGATGTCGCCGCCGCCGCACCATCCTTGCTTGAACAGTCTAGTTTCCAAATCCACCCCAAAAACGGATCGCCTCATTGGGGAAGGATCTGAAGATTTATTAGTCGGCGCCGCCACCACCACCGCTGAAGCCATGACGATGAACAACCCAAAATCCTAAGAAACTAATGCCTAAAACAATCCACACGCGTGGATCCGGCAACCCCTCTCACCACCGACGACCGAGGTCGTCAGCGGAGGGGAGCCGCCGGAGGACGGCGGCGGAGAAAGGCGCCCTGGCGGCAGGAGGCGAGATCGTCTTTCTTTCTTCTCCTGGAAGAAAGAAAACGTTAAGTAAATTGTTTGATTCTCGTCATTTGGTCACTTAATGATTCCCACTACAGATTCAGCTAGTATGGATCCCGAGTATGATGTATACATACTTGTGCCTCAGGCTATTTTGTTTGGGGATTGGAACCACAACAATGTGCAAGCTTTTTTAGTGTAATAGCACCCTGATATTTGAATTAATGATTGTTGTTCGGTCTTCACTTGCCTGGAACTTTCAAACTCTCTTTGAGTTCTTAATGCTAGTGGAGGAATTGATGTCTTGACTATTTTGTCACCATTTAATTCAATCTGTAAACTATTGCTATTTTGGCACTATTTTATTCAACCTACGAACAACCGTTATATGTGCTACAAATGCACTTGTGACCTCTTTTAAGTAATTACAAGTGCACTCTACCAGAAACCTTTATTTGTTGGTCTGTCTTATTCTGCAAATTTGCATCCACCTGTCCTTGATCAAAGCTTTCTCTATTTATCTATCTAATGGTTCTTATGATTGTTGTTTTGACTTGCACTCTACCATCAGTATTGTGCAAACTTGTTTGTCACTACTATCTTATGATTCTTACAAACTAATATGCTATTTCAGACCAGAGCTAACTTAAATATTTATGTTTATCTTCAATAGGATCTTGATATGACTAAAATCACATGCAAGCTAAGTACCCCAAGGGGATAGTTTGGGAGAGATAAACCCTGTTAGGCGTCCCGGATCAACCAAGGATGCTAGGTTCATCGGCATAATCCTCTACAATCATTCAATTGCTAATCAAACCACTAGAGTCCCCAACTTACGTGTTTAGGTGAAAGAAAGGCAATAGTTCATAGGACTCCTTTGTTGGGTTTTTGATTAAAGAACATGGCAATGTTTTTTCAGAAGATAACAAAATTTCCGCACGCTAAGTAAAACAAAAGCAAAGCAAGCATATCAAAATAGCAGGACACACTAATGCACGAAAACCATATGATAAAAAGCATTGCACAAGACACTACATTCAAATGTAACCTCCCCACGCTTAGAACTTTGCATACCAAACCACTATATCTGGGAGAGTTTTTGCCCTCACGTTTCACCACTTGGGTGAAAGCAACTTGGGAACCTGTGGGCTGCCGACACGTGTATTAATTTGGGCTACTAGTGTGCACAAATTCGTTGTGACTATAGACCTTCGATGTAAATTTTGTTAACTGATTCAGATTTTTGCATGTGCACTCGGGATGTCTTTAGCACTTTTTCTCCGGCACACCTCTCTTTTCTATCTGGGCTGCACATGCCTCTTGAACGTGGTGCCGCTTTAATGTCAACAAACGATATTGCTTCGATCGTATGATCTGGAGGTTGTTGGTGTTCGTTTGTGCATGCGGTTGATTTGGTGATTGATGTGACCACGTCTTTTGCTTCCAGCACTACATGCGGTGGGCCTCGCAGACCTGCATGGGTGCACGTCATTTGGAGTGGTAGATGCATGTTGGCGTTATGGCACCACGTGTTGGCGTGCGTTTTTAGTTGATCGGTTGTTCCCGGGTTTCTCTCGATCATTCCAGCCTCCTCTCTCTCTCTCTCTCTCAGGAAGGAATTCATCAAATCACATACGATCTCACTCCGTTCTTGTCTCGAACCCTGCTGCCACCGTCACACTGCAGTTTGCGCCTATAAAAGGAATCGCTTACTTCCCGTCGAGCATCCTCTCCTCGCTTCTGAACCTCACCCCTCGATAGTTGTTTTGCTAAATTCCGGCGCGCGCACATCCCACTTCGCCACCATGCCTCGCCGTAGGCCTCCGCCAATTCCCGTCCCGGCCGACCAGCCCTTCATCGTGGTTTTCTCCGGCGCTGCCAACCGGCTAACATAGCTGCGGAGGGGCAGCGGCCACGCGATCTATTCTGGACCGGCTGGTGGTGTGCGACACCACGCAGGGGCAGAACCAGGCGTTTGCAAGGCTACCAACATCTTCAAGGGCCGCCGCAAGCGCAATCACGTCGCCACCGTCATGCTCTTTTCGGACAGACAGGAGCATGATCAGCAAGACTCGAGGAAGCACGACGCTAAACAGCCCGCATACAGCTCTTGCGGCGGCCACGCCCTTGGCCTTAACCCAAGCGAAGATCCCATCGCTGGACCGTCCGGCCCAATGATGTGTCGGCGCGGTCGCCGCTTGCCTCCAAGCAGGAGCACGCACCGGAGTTCAGCGCTCCCGCAGAGGACGCCTTCACGAAATGCTTGGGCTCCTCTCGCTGAGGGGCACCTGTCTCCTTGTCCTCTCTGTGTTGCTTTCGTGCCTGCAGCCTGACGCGTCCTGCTGCTGCTTCGTGTGTCTGCGCGGATTGCGTGATGCTGCTGTTGCATGTGTGGTGTATAGGCTTAATGGGAGCAGGCCGATTAGCAACTGGCCGGTGACGTGCTCTACTAGACAACCAGGACATGGAGGCGCTCATGTTCTGCTTGGCGATGGCTCTCCATGCCAGCATCCCGTCCTTCTTTCTCCCGACGATAATGACAGCGCCGTGTCTGTGTGGCCGTCGCCGGTCAAGCTCGAGGCCGGCCTGCTAGCCGTCTTGTCGCTGACCACGTCGAAGATCGCGAGCCCGCCGAGAGGCACCAGGTGTAGCCCTCCACCTTTCCACGGTCATGCGGCGGCAGCTGCACCAGCCCCTGATGCTGCTGCACGTAGTTTGAGCAGAGAAACCGAACGGCGCCGGTGCGCAGCTGACACAAGCAGGCGGCGCAGAGCAGGGCCTAGGCGTGGCGGAGTACATTAATATTGCTCTGCTCTTTTGGGCTATCTGAATGCAGAGACATAACTTGCTAGATTTGTGTGACCTTGTGATGAAAATATAATGTCACAAGTATATATATTGAATTTACATGGGTGAATATACTAATATTGCACGTATTTCTTCCTCTGTATAGATGATATAGTATAGAACAAAATGTCGTGCGTCGAGTAATCCGTGGGCGCGAATCAACCTGTGGTTGAGTTGGTTAGATGGACAGTGGTATCCCCAACCCATCAGGTTTCAAATCCTGGTGCTCACATTATTCCTGAATTTATTTCAGGATTTCCGGCGATGCGCTTTCAGTGGGAGGAGACGTTCCGTCGATGACGAGGCGCCTACGGTGACTTCGTAAATCTCAAGATGATATACCGGCTTAGTCTCTCGGAGGTGCTCATAGGGGTAGGTGTGCGTCTATGTGTTCATAGGAGTGAGTGTATGCGCGTGTATATGAGCGCTTGTGTCTGTACTGATGCTCAAAAAAAAATGAGTAATCCGTGGGCTGTTCCAATCCATTGAGTGGCCAGACTCCTGACTTGCATCAGTAGTTTATTTCATTCTATGAGTTGTTGATTTACTCGCTTCATTGTTGTGCTTTTGTAATCTTAATTAGGAGTATGCACTATGCACTATGCATAGTTGGCGGTGATCATCGACGACCAGGCGATGCTTTGTGAGCGCGTTTGCGTGGTGGGTTCGGCGGCGGCGACGGTGTCTGTGTCTGACGTCACAGTACAATTGCACGTCGGTTAGCATGGGGACAGCAAGGCGTTCGACGGGTGTTGTTGTTCATGTTATTATCTATTTTTATTTTATGAAACATTGCAAAACATTTCACTTTGATATTTTTGTACAGTACTGCTCATGGTAGAGAAAGAACAAACGCATGGTGTCAGGAAGCAACGAGGTGTTAGTTGATGATTATGGAGTGACATTGTACTGAGTCAAGAAGCTTTATAACACTGTTTGCAGCATCTTAGTGTTCGCACACGAACACGTCATCGTGTACCCTCGACGCCGGGGTGATGCACCGCAGCTCACGTCGAAGGAGACCCGCCGGAAGCGCGCTACGCAAGACAATCCGGCGGGCGCTTTTGTACACCCAAAACCCCACACGCCAGGGAGGGACCCCGTCAGGGCGCGCGGCGGCTATGGGCTGCCCTAGGTCGGCCTGACCGCCCCTAGGGCCTCGAGGTTCGCCGCCCAGCAAAAGAAGAACGAACGAAGAACGAGGAAGAAGAAGAACTAGGGAGAAGGAAAAGTAAAGGTAAAAGATGTAGTAGATTTGTTCGATTGTGTGTTGTTCAATCGGCCGTCACCCCTTAGGTATATAAGAGGCGGCTGGACTTCCCGTTCAAGGAAAAGGCTTGGATTCACGTCCAAAACCCTAGTCAAATTCGGATTGGTTTTGTCCGAACTTTTCAAAACTGTTCGGTTTAAACTGGCTGCACCTTGCGGGTCTTTTTTGTGGTGGTAAACGATCTCGGATGGGAAAGAGCCCAACAGCAATCTTGACCATTTCGACGAGGCGAACAACTTTTATGTTGAACGTTTCTTGGTCAGAGATAATCTTGAGGGTCAAATCGGTCGCCCAAAACAGGTTATCCCTCGCGCTACCCATCAGACAGGGTGTCTGGTGGGGCGCACCAGTTTTTGCCTCCTGACAGGACTGTATTCCGATGGCTCTAACTTTTGCATACGAACTTGGATTGGAACAATTTTTATATCAAAATCGATCGTTTCGACGAGACGAAGACAATCCGTGTAGATAAATTTTCCATTTGAGGTCGTCTTGGGGGCTTAATCAGCTAAACTGTATTCTGAATATAAGATCTTAGTACTTTGAGCATAGTTTCGGCCTTCGAGATGAAACCGGACTGCGATGACCCAAACTTCAAAGATGTTCATATCGACAATACGGAACTCTTTCATGAAGATCACTTCTCCATTTGAGGCCATCTTAAATAAGTTATTGACCGTGCCAAAATCTGGTGTCAACACATGCCCCCCTGTTTTTCGGCAAAGTTGGTGTGCCGAAAAATAACTTCCACATAGCTTGTTCTAAGGACGATGTCAACACTCCATCGGCCATTTTGCATGTTCTTAGGACGACAAGTATATATCGGCCATTGCTTGTTTGAACATCTTGATGCAAACTTGGGTGAAAACTTCTCAGCTTCTATAACAATCCGGTGATAAGGTTCCATAGATCAAAACCATCCTCCGAACCATATTGTTCACCCTTTTGCTAGGATTTTGCAGATAATCAAGAATGAACTTCCTTCAATCCTTACTTCGCCTGCATAAAAGTTTCATTAGTGGCCGAAGCGGTGGGCTTCGATTCAGCCTTACCTATGTTGACAAGACCTAGCATCGGCTATTGATAGAAATGCAATACACACACCATGGTTAACATAGTAGCCGGACGCTTGCTGTGCCAACTCTTTTGAATTGTCATGCCTAGATATATGAACTATTTCAAAGCAACCCAAGGTAAATCTTGCATCTAGACATACCAAAAGATAAACTATAAGTGATCCGTCAAAACATTGATAACCCTTGGATATTTGTTGCACTACTAATAACGAATCACCGGAAGCCTCAATATGTATAGCACCTATATCAAGGCAAAGCTCCAATCCGAATGACAATGCATATTCGGCTTGATGATTGTGCAAAAATATTATAAGCGGCCTGAGGCTTCACAAAATAGCTCCATATAAAGATAAATAAGCAACACCAACACCTTGGCCATTGCCACAAATTTACCGTCGAAAATAATCTCCATAGTACTAGAAAGACAAGGGCAATATCAATGAGCATGTACCTCGTTTTGGCCTCTAATTGAACTAAGAATGATGTTAGGATACTACATCAGCCATGCTTTGACATATTCTTAGGGCGATAGATAAATACCGGCCATCAACATAATGCCCATGTAGAATTCATTCACCAAATCATGTATAGCCGAAATAAACAAATGAAATAGCAATCAAATATTTCGGCCCTTTCAATTAGCAAGAAAAAATGTAGCTAATAAAATGTATAGAGATTTGGTAATACCCTCTCATGATGCAGAAAATTATGTCGCTTCCATGGATTAAAATAAATCCAGGGAGGGTAATTTATCATACCTGATGATGAATTCCATGGCAAAGGCATCAATGGTATGGTTGATGAAAATGGATGATGTGCTAACCGAAGATTTTGATGTTGTGATGCGCACCTTCGGCTTAATTGTTTGTTGCTTTCATTATTTTCCTTCTTCACTTTTATTGTACTTGTTGCAACAGAAGCATGCACATCATTTTTGTGTTGATTGATCTTCTTGGGAACCCATGCCATTTTCTTCTTTTTCAGCTCTTGTGCACTAAGATTTTGTAATTTTTCTTTTGCCAATATGATAAACCGAGTGGACATCTCGGCTGTGATTTTGTTTCAACAAATGGCAACTCTTTTTGGGCCTTGTGCACCCTCAACTTCTTTTCTTCAGATTTGGCACTCTGATTTTTATCAGTTGATTGCTTCACTTCTTTGCCTTTTGTAGCCAATGTCAACACTTTAATTGGCTCTTTGTTATTTGAGATCAAATCTGAAGCAGCACACTTACGACCATCTCTTTTCACGCGGTAAACTTGCTTTACCACCTCTTTCTTCTTTCTTGAGCTCTGGACCGATTCCTTATGATTGAAACGGTCTTTGACGCGTGATTGTTCAAATGTTGATCTCCTTGGAGCTGCATAGTATTGGTGAGATGGTCTAGAATAAGATGGAGAATGTACCCTTGTATCATACCTGTCCCATGATGAATATGTATCTATATGAGCATAGGGAGGTATCCACGGCATTGGCATCGGCGGCCCAAAATAAGGATATGAATATGTTAAATTAAAATCATCACTTTGTCAATACCAATCCTCATATTTGTGACTTGGGGGTGATCTTGGTCTCTTTGCATGATTTGGCCGATAAGCATTCTTCTCTTCACTCTTCTTTTGATATTTATCCAATAGTTCAGCAAAGGTGATTTTTGATCTCTTACACTTGCGCTTATTCCGGCCTTTGTTATCTTTTGGTTTGCTTTCATCGATCATTAGATTTGCTTGCTGCCCCCCAGTCCTTGGCGTCTCCATTGTAGTTTCGATGGAACTCCCGCCCTCAAGATTATGCTCGTTATGCTCTTCAACAACTTCTTTACTTGAAAGCTTGATCCCATCACCTGCAGCTTTTACATTCTTTTTAAATGGACCGCCTTGAAGCAGCCGATGTAAAAACTTTTTGCCATCGGGACCAATCGGAATAGACTGGTCATCTCTTGGTGTTTCAACAAATTTCAATCGTCCTTTTTCAATGGCCGATATAACTATTTGACGAAACATGTTGCAATCCTCAAAATTATGCTTGGATGAATCATGCAACTTACAATACATTCGTCCTTGGATTGATGGCTTAACATGGAGATCAAGAATTGTAATGTAATTATTTTTCAGCAACAAATCAAATATTTTATCACACATGCTTGAATTGAAAGTATACTTCTTGTTTCCTAGCCGATCTTGCTGTTTGAACGGCTTTGGAGATAAGCAAACGAATGGTTCAGATTTGGAATCTCCCCATTCGGCTATGCATTGTGTTTTCCACTCTATCTCCGATGTCTTTGGATATGATATTATATTAGCATCGGTTTTCTCAATAGAATTTAACCTTGGCTTTAAATTTCTGAAATGAAGATATTTAGAACATACATGTCTCAGTTGAGACCAAGTGTAAGCCAAGTAAGAAATAAGCAAAGCTACCCAACTAGATATGAACTTTAGAGAAAGCAACGGGAAAAGCTTTGGCTGTAACAATAAGTCATTATCGGTCTTTATAAATGGTGCGATGGGTTGACCGATATGTTCCATAACAATTTTACTGCTAACAAGTAAATTACCCTTCCTCATTGGTCTTTCAAAATTACTTATGAGAATATTTCTTATAGATGCATCAATAATGAAGTTGCGACCAAATCTGAAAATAGGTAAATTACTCGCTATGCATACCTCTTCAAATATGTTGGGAGAGCATAATAGTGGTGCCATTTGAAGAACATCTTGCTCCGTCTTTGGATGGCTCCCCAACACCTTGTCATCTTCTTTTTCTTGAATCCGTGCATCATTGCTTTGAAGATTTTTGTCGGCCGAACTTTGTTCGGCTACTTGTTCTTGTCCTTGAAGCTTGTCAATTTCTACGGCACGGAACTCATAGGGCAGGAAGTAGGTTCCATTAACTTCAGAAAAATCAAGCACCGTTGTTTTCCTATGCTTGCCATGCCCTTTCTCAATAATGCTTGCCTCGTTGGATTTGATGGATTCAGAATATATACTACTTGATTCGGCTTTTTCAACCGAAGCACTTTCATGTTCCGAATCATCCTTCTTTTCATTGATAGTACCAATTGGCAATGCTTATTTTATCTGAGCCAATTCTTTTTCTATTTGTTTCTGACGGCGAGCGGCAAAATTAGCTTTAAGCTTTTTCTCAATTTCAGCCCACTCCGGATATGATTGCCCCCCAATGCTTTTAGATTCTTTCGGCAATGACACACGGGTGTTGCCGAAATTTTGCAATTGTGTAGGGAGTGTATAATATGATGTAGTACTAGGTGAAGGCATATGCAGTGTTGTAAGACCATACTTTTGCTCGCCAATTTTATCAATTGGCAAAGATTCATCTTCTTGCAAAACTCTAGCTTTTATTGCGGCATAATCAGGAAATAGCCCCTTTTCATGTTGTTCAAGGCAAAGGGCACTAATTCTCTTATTTTGGGCTAAACTCTTCAATGCAGCCACCACTACCTCATCTTCTACAATGTTGGGCACAACCGCTCCTGTAAAATTTACATTCATTCGGCTATAACCAGGAAGGTGTGAAGCCGAATCATGAGCATCTACAGTTGTGTATGGTGCCGAAGAATTACTAACATGAGGCGTAGCATATGACGATTGAGAGTAACTGGCCAAATAGCCATTAGTAGCATGGCCAATTCTCTCATTCATCGGCATGGTTGGATTACTATATTGCACATTAGCTGCCGATGAATAAAAGTGTGAAACACTTTCTTTTATGGCATTGGAAATTCTAACTTGGGGTGTTTCAAATTGATTAATCGAACTCATCATGTTGCTCATCGGCATATGAATTTGTGGGGTTGCCGATGCATGAGAGTTGGGATACATATGTTGCATGTTGATAAATTTATAAGAATTTGAAACATGAAGATTGTTTTGCATCGGCCCTTGCACATAATTAGATGCATGATTGATAAAACTAGGGCTAGCCGATACATTATGCTCAATAGGTGATCCAGCAACAACATATGGATTATTTGCATCTACAAAGGGGAATTGGCTATTCATATTACCTTTGTAGATTGCAGCAACTTGATGACGATCTCTTCGTAGCAAGAACGGGCTGGAGACCGTTCAAAGCTTCGTCCCCAGCGGAGTCGCCAAAAAGTGTGTTCGCACACGAACACGTCACCGTGTACCCTCGACGCCGGGGGTGATGCACCGCAGCTCACGACGAAGGAGACCCGCCGGAAACGCGGTACGCAAGACAATCCGGCGGGCGCTTTTGTACACCCGAAACCCCACACGCCCGGGAGGGACCCCGTCAGGGCGCACGGCGGCTATGCGCTGCCCTAGGTCGGCCTGACCGCCCCTAGGGCCTCGAGGTTCGCCGCCCTGCAAAAGAAGAACGAACGAAGAACGAGGAAGAAGAAGAACTAGGGAGAAGGAAAAGTAAAGGTAAAAGATGTAGATAGATTTGTTCGATTGTGTGTTGTTCAATCGGCCGTCACCCCTTAGGTATATAAGAGGCGGTTGGACTTCCCATGCAAGGAAAAGGCTTGGATTCACGTCCAAAACCCTAGTCAAATTCGGATTGGTTTTGTCCGAACTTTCCAAAACTGTTCGGTTTAAACTGGCTGCACCTTGCGGGTCTTTTTTGTGGTGGTAAACAATCTCGGATGGAAACGAGCCCAAAAGCAATCTTGACCGTTTCGACGAGGCGAACAACTTTTATGTTGAATGTTTTTTGGTCAGAGATAATTTTGAGGGTCAAATCGATCGCCCAAAACAGGTTATCCCTCGCGCTACCCATCAGACAGGGTGTCTGGTGGGGCGCGCCAGTTTTTGCCTCCTGACAGGACTGTATTCTGATGGCTCTAACTTTTGCATACGATCTCGGATTGGAACGATTTTTATATCAAAATCGATCGTTTCGAAGAGACGAAGACAATCCGTGTAGATCAATTTTCCATTTGAGGTCGTCTTGGGGGCTTAATCAGCCAAACTGTATTCTGAATATAAGATCTTAGTACTTTGAGCATAGTTTCGGCCTTCGAGATGAAATCGGACTGCGATGACCCAAACTTCAAAGATGTTCATATCGACAATACGGAACTCTTTCATGAAGATCACTTCTCCATTTGAGGCCATCTTAAATAAGTTATTGACCGTACCAAAATCTGGTGTCAACACTTAGCCTCTGGGCTCTGTTGCAGTTTAGATTCTAGCATGTGCAACTCAATTATGTGCATTCGCATGTAGTGCTTGGTGGCCCTGATTCATATATTATAATTAAAAAAACAAAGTGACATATCCGGGACTCAGTTAGTATAACCTCTTAAACTTTTTTTTGAGGGAAAAACTATCGCCGCTTTATTAACTAAACAAAGTTTGGAATATCATCCGAAATTACATCCAAAATAAAATCAGGAGGAGTTTGAAGCCAGAGCTCCGATCTCTCCTCTCCTACCCCTACTCTCGCGAGCTTATGCGCGGCGATGTTGGCAGACCGTCGAATCCACGTCACCTTAAAATCTAACATTGAGTTGAGCATGTCCTTAATCTCCTAAATCCATGGGCCTACAGCCGACAGGTTCTTCTCCCTTTGCTTGATCATTTGTACCACCGCTTGGCAATCAAGCTCTACGTGGATCCTCTCCGCATGCATGTCAAGTGCCAACTGTAGCGCCTTCTTGCACGCGAGTATCTCCACAGCTTCCGGGTCGGCTGTGTGTGGAAATAGATGACAGAATCCTGCTCTAAAAGCTCATGTATGGTCTCTGATCACCGCACCACCACCTCCTTTCTCCCTATGCCTCGACGTCGCCCCGTCCGAGTTGATCTTCAGCCACCCTTCATCAGGAGGTTTCCATCTTTCATTGACCTTGACCGTTGGCTGGTGAACCTTGGGCACATGTATTTGACGCCATTCTATCATATGGTCATACACCGACTGCACTATTTCAGGTGGATGAGCAATCTTCTTGCCGTCTCTAGCCTCATTTCTGGCCAACCAAATGCCGTAGACTGAATGAACCATCGCCTCCTTTTCGTCGTCGGCTGCTCCTGCGAACCACCCCAATAACCAGCTAGCTAATGCATTCTGAGAGTCCATCGGGCTCGTTGGGATGGCCACCGAAACTCCCTTTTCCGACTGCATCGATCGCCAGAATTGTGATGAATGCTGACATGCCCAGAATTTGTGATACACTGTCTCTTCTCTACCACATGCAACACAAAACATGCCAGGTTTGATCCGACAACGGTGGAGTTCGGCCCCCACTGCCAATCCATTCCTGATCACCCTCCACATATGTATTTTTGCTTTGGCCGGTGCATTTGTATCCCATATACCATTTGTGTCCATCAACAGACCTCGAAGGATCCGGCTGTCCGGTCCTTGATTTTTTTAGCGACATCCTTAGATGATATGCTGACCTTACAGTAAACATACCATTCTTTGTAAAGTTCCAGGCCAAAAAATCATCAGCCCCAGGCCCCCCAACTAGAAATTGTTGGATATCTTGAGCATCCGTTGGAGTAAACATTGCATGGATCTTTTGTACATCCCATGCCGCACCACTCGAATCCAGCAAATCAACCACCTTAGTTGCTCCCTGTACATAGGTTTGCCCAAGAGGTTTCAAGCTTCCAGAACGTGGAATCCAATTGTCATGATGTATGTTGACCTTTGAGCCATCCCCTATCCTCCATACCAGCCCCTCTCGAAGTAAGTTTCTGCCATGAATGATGCTATTGAACGTAAAGGACCCAGCAGAAGGGTAGGTGGCTGTCATGATTGAGTGATCTGGAAAATACCTCGCCTTGAGTACCCTTGCACACAGAGACGATGGTACCTGCAAAATACGCCACACTTGCTTCGCCAAGAGGGCTTGGTTAAAAGCTTCCGGGTCTCGAAATCCCATTCCACCACTCCTTTTTGATGTGCACATCTTCTCCCAAGCAATCCAGTGTACTTTCCTTTCACCATCCATTGCCCCCCACCAGAATTTCGAGGAGATTGAATTCAGGTTCCGGCATATTTTCTTAGTGAGTTGAAAGCAACTCATGGTAAAAGTAGATACGGGTTGAAGGCCTGACTTGACAAGCACTTCTCTTGCTGCTTTGGAAAGTCCTTGGCCTTTCTAGCCACACACTTTGCCCTTAGAGCTTTCTGTTACATATTTAAAAGTGCCATCTTTGGACTGCCCAACCAGTGTTGGGAGGCCTAAGTACCTTTCACTCAGGGCCTCAGAAAAAACTCCCAAAGTATTTTTGAGTTCCGCCTTTCCCTCATCAGTGCTGCCTTTACCAAAGAAAATCGAGGACTTATGTAAATTCACTTTTTGGCCCGATGCCTCCTCATACTTATGCAGAATATCTCTAAGAGTCAGCATATTATCATGAGTTCCCTCAAGAAAGACAATACTGTCGTCAGCAAATAGGAGGTGTGTGACGTGGGGACCAGTGCCCCCAAATGATACCCCTTTGATTTTGTTTTCACTTTGAACTTTCTTCAAAAGCGCAGAAAAATCTTCCACACAGAAGAGGAACAAGTAGGGCGAGAGAGGGTCACCTTGTCGGAGTCCACGAGAAGGAGAAAAGCCCCTAGAACACCTACCATTTAGTCTAACAGTGAAATTTGGTGATCTGACACACCTCATGATCATAGATATCCACCCAGGGGCAAAACCAAACCACTCCATCATCTGTTCCAGGAAGATCCACTCAACTCGATCATACGCTTTCATCATGTCTAGCTTGACCGCGCAAAGAGGTTTTTTCCTTTTCCGTTTCCTAATCGCATGGACACACTCATACGCCACCAAGACGTTGTCTGTAATGAGTCGCCCCAGGACAAAAGCGCTCTGCTCCTCTGATATAAGGATGGGTAGGATGGATTTAAGCCTGTTGGCCAAGACCTTCGTAGCGACCTTATACAATACATTGCAGAGGCTGATCGGCCTAAATTGGGATAACAACTCCGATGAATTAATCTTAGGAATCATAACAATGACTGTGGCATTGAAAGCATCCGGGGCTCCATTCAAGAAATCTCGTACAGCCCGACAAACATCCACCCGAACCAGCGACCAGTGTTGTTGATAGAACAGTGCAGGCAGTCCGTCCGGTCCCGGAGCTTTCGTTGGACCCATTTGAAATAAAGCCGCTTCGATCTCATCATCAGTGATAGGGGAAGCCAGTGCTTCATTCATATCTGCCGTAACAGTCTGTTCAATATTCTGTAGAAGTTCATCAGCACCGCTGGATCCTTCCGACGAAAATAATTTTTCGTAGAAGCCAGCCGCTAATTCACGCATCTCCTCATCGATAGTACAGCGGGATCCATCATCCTTCCGCAGCGCTTTAACTGTATTTTTCCACTTCCTGTGGTCGCTCGGTTTTGAAAATACCTTGTGTTCTGGTCGCCCGCCTTTAAGAAGTCAACACGTGATCTTTGATGATACATAATCTCTTCCCGCTCGTAAATTTCGCGTAGCTGTGTTTCTATATCCCGAATCTCCAGTGAGACTCCAGATGTTGCCGCCCTTGCCTTGGGATCTGCCAGTTGGCCTTTCAATTTTGTGATTTGCCTTCTAATTGATCCAAACACCTCACGTGCCCATCTTTGCATGCTTCCGGTTAGAGTACCAAGTCGTTGCCACACTGCATGCAAATCATGCTCTCCCGTACTCGCTGCTTCCCATGCTTCCTTCACCATGTCATCGTACTTTTCATGTCTCGTCCAAGCCTCCTCAAATCTAAAAGGCCTATCCCCTCGTGCTGCACGATCTGGAGCTGTCTCCAGCGCTCGCACTAGGAGTGCCTGATGATCAGACTCCTCCGTTAGTATATGTTCCACTGATGTCTCCGGGAAAATATCCAGGAAAGTGTCATTGCATGTTGCTCGGTCCAGTCTAACTTGGATGCATGTTCTCTGCGCCATCTCTTTTGTTGTCCCATGTGTATTGATATCCCGAGTAGCCCAAGTCCACTAGTCCGCAATCAGCCAGGCAGTCGCGAAAGTCCTCCATTTGTGTAAAGCTTCGCGGGTTCCCACCTATCTGATCCGTTTGAAAGATAGCCTCATTATAGTCCCCTGCGCATATCCATGGGAGATTATCTTGAGCGCGGAGGTATCTAATAGCGTCCCATGATTTTTTTCCGCAGCTCTGTTTTGGGCTCTCCGTAGAATCCAGTGAATCTACAAGTTTTGCCCTCCCAAGATATCTCTGGTCGATGAAATATTGGCACCATGGCCTCACTGTGACATTAACATGCTCTCTCCACCACAAAGCCAGACCACCACTCCGTCCCTCACAGTCCACATCCACTCCACACTTGAAACCAAGGCTCCACCTTATTTTCTCCATGGCCCTGGCTTTCTTCTTCGTTTTACAAAGGATCACCACCGCTGGGTTGTATGACCTAATCAGGTCCCATAATTCGCCAACTGTCGGGGTCAACCCCAACCCCCGACGGTTCCAGGCCAACAGATTCATGGCATCCGGCGACCCCGCGCCGCGGGGTCCGCCTATTATTGTTCTCCGAGATGCGATCAAACACTGTCGACGTCTTACGCCTCGTATCGCGAATGAACGCATTGCTTGCAATCTGTCTATCTGTATCATCCTTCGCCACCCAAATCTGTCTCGGTCCCCGCTTCCTGCTCTCCCTCTTATATCCTTGATATCCCCTGCTATAGTTAGCATAAACATGATTAGGGCGCGGCTTCCTTACATAAGTTCCTCGTCTCCTCTCCCTAGTATCCGCGGTCCTCGAGCCAGTGCCCGCGTCCCAGTCCTTATTATAGTTATCACATTGCTCATAATCATAATGCACATCTTCCTTCCCTTTTCTCTGCCATTCGCGTTTTTGCGCGCCTTCAAAACCATGTTGCTGCTCAAAGAGCTTGTTTCAGAGCTCTCTCTCCCTTCTCTGCTCTAACCCGTGACGTAGGTCGTTCTCCCTCGGTGGATCAACATTGGTGGTATTTTTATGAGGGCTACTTTTTTCCTCCAGTGCGCTGGTCCGTCGGGCAAGCAAAATCATCATACAAGTTTCGTTTAGCAGGAGCATCTTTCTTCTTGTTGCCAGAGCGCCCCACGTCAACTTCACCTTTGGGAGCACTACATCTACTGCTGTTGGTACTTCCTGTCGGCCCATGTGAGTTTTCCTTCACATTAGTGTTCCTTCCAGAAGATGTTCTCAGCCATTCTCCCCATTGGGACGTTGAGTCAATTGGAGGGTCACAGCGCCCTCCCACATGCACTAGTCTTCCACACTCAAAGCAGAAGTGTGGTACCTTTTCATAGTGGAAATCAAACCAGGTTCTATCCTTGTCCTCCAGTGAGGTCTTAAGGTAGAAACCCCGGACGAGCGGTTCATAAACTGAGATTTTCATCCGGACTCTCAAGTCATTGCCTCTCGCCAGTCCATCCTTGTCCACATCCACTCGCACTACCTGGCCAAGCCAGTTTCCGAGAGCCTTCCCAAAAGCCTCTGTCCTCTTATCTGGTGGCAGATCGGTGACCCTTACCCAGATATCTATCTTGTCAAAAATCATCTCTGATGGCCTTTTGTCACCCTCTTAGTCCTTAAGAATCAGAACATTGAAATCATACTGCCACGGCCCACTGTTCAGCGCATGGCGCCAATCGCCCTCACAGCCAAAATGCACTTCAAAAACATTGGACCCAAGCTCTCTGACCTTTACCTCTTTGTGTAGCCCCCACGCCCTATGCATTGTCCTCTCCAAAGCACTCCTCACGAGCGGCCTCGACGAGCAGACTTTGCCCACTGCAGACCACCTGGAGATCTTAGGCGCTGGTTCTTTCTCTGCAAAAATTATACCTTCAGCTTCCTTGTCTAGTAACACCATCCCGCCCATCCTCGCCGAAAGACTCGACGTAGGGTCCGGAGTTTTGCACTCGACCGGGGATTTAGATGCCTCTCTACTAGCAGTACCACCTGATTTGCGCGTCGCCGGCGGTGTCGACACCACCGGCCTCGCCGTGGCCGCGGCCCCTTGCGTGGTCTCCTTCTTCTTCCGGTTTGCCGATCCGTCCGCTGTCGCCTGTGGGATCGGTGCCTGTTTGGGTGTAGCCGCCGCCGTCTTGGAAGATGCCATCTGCTCCGGATCCTTCATCGTCTTCCCTGAAGTTCTCTCCGCCATCAGCTCTGCCCCTGGTGGAGATAAGCCCCGCCGATCAGTACCCCAGGCTGCGCCGTCGCCTCCCAGGATACTACCATATATAGTTGCACCACCCCCGCACACGAAACCCTAACCCTAGCGCAGGGGCGCAATCGCCTCCCTGTCGCCTTAGATTAGTATAACCTCTTAAACTTTTAGGTTTGGGTTCGACATACTTCTGAGCGGGTCATATGTGGTGTCCAGTAGGTAAATTATATGTAAATATTTTTCTGAAGTACAAGCGTAATTATTTTTTGAAGTGCGATTAGATTTAGGAGATGACTTTCATATTTTGTTTCCGATTTCGTTATCTCTTTTTGTCCACTTTATCCCGCAATTAACTGATTCATGATACTTGGCCTTGTGATAAATACTACAGAAAATTATCCTATTTTTCTGGGTTTGGTGCACAACTAGGTTGTAAAACTGCAAGCAAGTTGGCATTTGTGCCCAGCAAGAAGGAAAATGGTCTGTGCTATATATACAGACTGAACTGGACAATCACATAAAAAGTTGGTATTTGCACATCTAATTTCTTCTGTGCAGTTTGGATGTTCTCATGGTGTTAGAAATATATATTTTTGCGAAATTGTATAACTTATGTGAGTTTGTAGCGCACTAAGTTAACCCAAACTGGCTTTAATTTATTGGTTTGGCTTGGCCTGAACAAGGTTGGTAAAAGCAGCAGTGCTTGCTTTGGTTTATGTTGTTGAGTTAAATTATTAACATGAGTACCTCAACTTAATTAACAGTGTAAGTTGATTATGAGACTGTACTTTTTGTCAAAAGAAAGTACTACAGCATCTAAATGTGGCTCATTTGCACTTAGTAGTAAATTTTCAGCTGCCATTTTAATGTGGCGACCTACTTTACAATAGAAAGCATGACTCCTTTTGAAATTGTTCCTATGTATAGCTTGCTTTCTTGTGATTACTGAATTATAATGACAAGCTTAAACATGTGAAGACCTTATTTTCCACCGCATGAACCAAAAAATAGTGAAGCCCTTATTTTCCATAACCAAAAAATATCATATACATACATATCGTATTGAAAGGGCGCGGCGTGCCGCCGCGCGGGTATGGCTAGTACTAAACCAGAGAAGATTACAAAAGTGAAAAGAAAATAGCAGTTATTAAAAGAGGGCACGATAAGTGGTTAACTCCCCAAGCTTACATCTAAGTAAGGGTTAGAAACATTTTCCCGTTGAGGTGCATATGACCTCTCTTTTAATAGGCATGGACCCTGCTTTAGTTGATCTCCATGTTGCGGTCCAGTGGATGCCCTCCGATAGAACCTTGTGAAAACAGACTAAAAGGAAAATACTATTTTTGCGCTTTTGTGGTTTTTCATTTTTGTGGCACAAAGGATTAGAAACACAAGTGATAAAGCATAAGCCTCACAATGATTGGTTCATTAGCATAAGCACCTCACTTAAGTCAACAAACTAAGGGGTTGTTTGGTTCCTAGCCACATGTTGCCACACTTTGCCACACCTCAACTTAGGCAAGTTTGACCAAGTTAGGTGGATGTTTGGTTCTAGCCACACCTAAGGCAAGAATATTTTCATGAGCAGTGAACCCCACATGTCATAGACACAAAAAGTGTGGTAATATTTCCTTAGGCTAGACAAAGTATGGCTAACAATTTGAGCAATTCAAGTAAGGCAAGTGTGGCAAAAATAATGTGGAAATATATGGCAAAGATAGTCACAATCCAAACAGCCCTCAAGTCTAGAACTAAGCTCCCTTCTAGGTTGGAATGAGGTGTGTGTGACGCAAGAATATAGACACAAATGTGCAGCTCCTACATGCATAATCTAAAAGAGACATCTCACTTAAGGTGAGACTCACAACTTTTATTTGAGTGCATGTCTTGCTTCCTGCACGCATATGCAGGGTAATTTCTCTGTCTCTGTCACGCTCACACTTTTAGCAATAGGTGCTAATCACAGTGAAGTTTTGCGCGTCAACACTTTGTCTCTGTCTGAAGTCGTTTCTCTCCGCGCAATTTCATCGAACACCTCTTGTGGGCATTCGCACTGGCTTCAGAGTCACACTGGCGTACGAGGCGAGTAGCACGTCCAGATGCAGCAAGTGAGGACGTGAATATTTTTATGTTGCTGAGTTATTACTATTAAATACTTAAATAGTATCATGCTAACTTACTTCATTTTTTATACTATTGAAAGTTTGACATTTAATCACATCATTGTCGAGTATCCATCCTGGTATTGTTATTATCTGTGATCTATTAGTAATTTTTCCCATGGTATTTTATCATCTCCTTGATTTATGTGGTGTTGCTCACGTCCTATAGGATATTCAATTCAACTATATTCTTTTGATTAATAAGTAATTTAATGGGCCTTAAGTCGTATCATTTTTTTAGTAATCTTGAATATTTGACATGTTCATAACTTATGTTAATGTTGGCATAACTGACTGTTCCAAAAAAAGTTCTTCACAACATAGGAGTTAATTTTTTTATCGTTAAGGTATTGAAGGATGAGACTGTATACCAGTACCCAGTTCACCTTGACAACTTGTATCACTATGGTTTTCCTGTGCTCAAACCTCATGATGACATATTGACGTAACTGTTGTATGCTTTTGGGAATATTATCATACTTCCGACGAAACTCTTCCTCAGTTCATCTCGTTCTGGATTACCGCTTGCCTACTTTCATATGTAAGTTGAAAGATAAGTTGTTCTAAAAATTCATCTCATATTATCATACTTCCGATGAAACTCTTCCTCGGTTCATCTCGTTCTGGATTACCGCTTGCCTACTTTCATATGTAAGTTGAAAGATAAGTTGTTCTAAAAATTCATCTCATTATATACTTCCTTTTCTTTATGTAATACAATCATCTTGTATGTGCATTTTAGCTAGTCATGTGTGTAAAAAATGTCAAGCCTTAATAGTTTTGAATTATTATGCTTAAAAAAACAGCAATATCTTCCTTTTGTGTGAGAAAACAACATTTGTTCAACTTATAAACAAAGCCTTATGTGCTCTCTACCACTTTTTGCATGAAAACAACCCCTCAATTTAGATTCACGATGACGTCCTAGATAAGGCATGCAACCATTTACGTCATTTTCGATCTCGTAAAAACCTGAACATGACCCCCTTGGTTGTCTACTCAAGGATACCATATTTTTCATCTTTGTGAAGTGAGTATATGGGTTGCAAGATTGGTAGGAACACACAATGAGTTTTGATGTTGGATATACTGATCTATCACCTTATATGACGCAGTAACCACTGTAAGTAGACCTTGCATGCTATGATGTCATAGTTTTATATAGCGGGTTATGCCTCTTAGCGGCGGATCTCTCTAAATGCTACAACGTCTCTATAATACTCTATTTAAAATGCATGTTCATGTGTTTGGATCAAACTCCCTTAGCGCAAGACCTCTTTTAAACACTATAGTGCACTATTTAAAAGTTAAGTCCATGTATGCTCTATATTTTCAATGATATTTAAATATGTAGCTATTAGATTTTCTCATATGGATTAACTGTCACCACCAGAGCCCTTTGCATGGTTCAAATACAATGGCTTTTTGAGAGTCAAACATTCCTCTATCTAAAACCCTTCTCCACGTCATTTCATTGAACACCTCTTGGGTGTGTTGGCACTGGCTAAAGGGTCACACCAGCATCAGAGCATCACGTCTAGACGCGGCGAACAAAGTCAAGGCGGTGATGGGTGCCGTTCTGACTCGTTGTGTCCCTACCTCGCTATCCGGCCCCCCTCGTATCTTCTCGCCACATGGCACTGCTACCAAACTTGGAGAGGGAACGGGGGACGAAGCATCTTAGACTTGCCCTTCCATGATGATTATAGTTCTTTCTTCGTCGAGCATCTTCTTCATTTTTTCTAGTCCTCTTCCTAATTGTGCAACTGGTTAAATTTGCTATCATATATTTTGTTAACTGTGACAAGTTTGTTAATTAAATCTATGGTTTGGTATTTCGTAGCTAACCTAGAAAATAACTATGTTGATAAGAGCCTTTCGCTCTAATTATTGAGATATGTGTAAGTACACAGGGCTAAGAAAATGACCATATTAGGCGACTATGAATATCGAGCTAGCTATACATCTATACCAATATAAAAAGGCACAAATGGGCAGATCGACAAATGTCGGCCATCAAACCTATTCAAGCCAACGAATCAGATTGCTCCGATGGTGACCACAGAACACAATTAGTGTGCAGTTAATATCATATCATGTTTCAAGTCCAGCACTAATCACATAATTAATAGGTAAACAATATCTGCAAATAATTAATATACTGCTTAATATGAACATGCATTGTATGTACGGATGTACTAGTACTCATAAATCAATTGAAAACACAAACAATTAAATGAACAGCTCCTCGTGAACACATAACTCTAGATTTCTCTGCTTTTACGTACGGATTTACTAGATATCTTTATCAAGACATTCGACAATAATTAAAATGCACAAGCACAATCGCTATAATCATTTCATAAATTAATACCGCATAGGGCTGCAATTTGTGCTTCTTTTGTTGTTCTCACATTTAACTGGTTGAGATGTAAATATTTGTAAGTGATAATGTGTTAAATATAATAAATAAATCATATTTCTAGCAAACATAATTTTAGGTGATTAAATATGATAAACAAGCAGTACAAATAGTAGATCATATATTCAAATTGATAAAAAATCATAGAAAGTATAAAAGTTTGGTATAACTATGAAGGGGCTGCTGGTTTGATGTCCCATCTCGGGTAAGACAACATAATCTCCATGTCCTCACAGAGCTTCTCGATCTGCCGCATGGAGATCTTGGAATTTGATTTGCCTCTGTCCATCTTGTCCTCGTCCCCATATGTCTTGTCCCCATCAGTCGACACTTCATCCTCGTCAGTTGACGTCATCAACTCCTCATAGAGCAACTCAATCTCCTTTGACACAGGCCCCTCCATCTCCACACAAAGCTCCTCAATCTGCTGCTGAGAGATCCCCTTGTACTTTGATTTGGCTGCATCCATCTCATGCCCACTATTTTTCTCCTGCTCCACCGCGAGTTTGAGCTGTGAGGCAGCCCTCGACTAATCCAAGTCATAGACGACAAGCTTGGGCTAATTGAATTTGGAAGCGAATGTGTGGAATGCAAGAGATGGTGATGGAACAGTGCTCTCAATCTGCTGCTTGGTTGTGGCCTTGTCATCCTCCTGACGCTCCTCCTCCTCCTCCATTGTTTCTTCCTCGGCACCAGTGCATCTAAATTCTGACATCTCTTTCTCAACAAACTGGAGCTCCCTCACAGTGGTAGCCCTCGACTAATGCAAGTCTTTTTGCCTCTTGACCAGTTCCCTATATCCAGCCTCTGTCAGTACCTTCTCCTTGCTCACATCAGCAAACAAACCCCATGTAGCAATCCTGGTACCACTAGCGGGAACAATCGGGGGCTGCTTCATAATGGGATATGTCTGCTGCTTGGCGATGGACCTCGATCCGCTGCTGGGCGGCGGACGCGGACCATGTTGAGCTGCCGGAGACAGAAGCAGACCCGGACGAGCAGAAGAAGCCGCTGGACACAGACGTAGACCCGATCGAGCAGAAGAAGCTGCCGGAGATGAAGGCGGAGGCGGAGGTGGACCCTGAAAAATCGCCGCCCAAGTCGGACGCCAATCTGGAGGTTGAGAAACCACCGGACCCCCCGAACCCGCTGGAGATGTATCCCCTTGCACCGCCGAACCCCCCAGACATGTATCCCATTGCTCCACCGACTCATCAGCAAGAGGAAACGTCAAGGAGGATGCTTGTTTCGCCCCCTTACGACCCTTCCTACGCCCCATCGCTCATCTCGCCACCGCCGCCGCTCCCGGCCAAGCTTAGGGTTTCTACGAAATGCCCGAATTGGGGGAAGATGCTCAACTTGTATTCTTTCCTTACGGGGAGGCTCAACTTGTATTCGGTCTCACTCTCTGGCTGCCTAGGCCCAACCGGACTAGTCCACCAAATCCACAGGTACCAGAGAGAGTTGCTCTCAATGGTACTTTATTCCAGTTTTCTTCTCTGTTTCACTAGGCTTTCCTTAGTTAAGGACGCCATAACTGCCACACGTGTGGGACAATGGATACCAGACCACACGAGTCTTGTGGTCAGCAGACAGCCCATACGACCTTGTGTGAGTGAACATTAAAACTGCCCACATGTGTGCCAAGAGGAGCACCCTACCACACGACCCTGCGTTTTTTTTTTCTTTGACAAATAAATGCCTAGATTTTGCTCGGCTACTAAAAAATGCCATCAGCTTTGAAATAGTAGAAAAATTGTCATTCGAGTTTGACCAAACTATTTGCTATTATATTTTTTCTAACAATGGCAAAAGTTTATAAACACAAAAAATCAACATCTCCATGTGAAAGAAACACAAAATAGTTGAAAAATTCATGTGAAAAAAACACAAAACATTAACAGGACAAATAAAAGATAAAAATGCAATGGCATTTCTAATTAAAATTGACATGGAAGTTTAATTAAATTGTAGGGTTTTGAAGGAGATTTTTACCATGGCAAATGTATGACCAAATTTTTTATTTTTCCATGGCTTCTTCTCCTGCTCAACATGGCAAAAATGCATATTTTTAATTTGCCATGGAAAATGTATGATCAAATTTGCAATGGCAAATGCATGTCCAAAATTTTCATGGTATTTTACCCATAGTTGCCAACCTTTACTGTGATTAAATTGTTATGTAGGTGAAACAACACAAAAAATTGAACTAATTTGCATGGCAAAAACAAATGCATAATAAAAAAATTCATTGGAATTATTTTCAAATTTACCATGTTTTCATACAAACAATTTGCCATGAATATGAAGTGATAAGAAAAATGATGAAAATTTTCCATGGCAAATGCATGTTCGAATTTGCCATGGTATTTTGACATGTGATTTTTTTTATAAAATTTTCCATGCTTACGTATACACAAATTGATATGAATATGAAAAAATACTCCAGAAATGTAACTACTCTTAGAATGTTGTCATGGCAACTACTCGTAGCAAATTATGCCCATGACAACAAATTTTCATGGCAATTCCACTACATAACTTCGTGATTCCCCTGGCTATGAGATAGTAAAGGCCCGTTCGGAAGCTCTCCCGCTTCCCAAACGAGCCAGCTTCTCACGGGAGCTGGGCGAGCTGGCTTCTCGTGGGAGCTGGGAGAGCATTCGGCAACTTGGTGGGCTGTAGCGATAGGAAAACTGTTCGCTGGGAGAAAACGGTTCATGCGGGGCTTTAGCGATAGGAAAACGATTCACTGGGTGGGCTGTAGCACTTCGGGATGGCATTACCACGTAATTTGGAGCAACTCCCACTTCTCATTTTCGCGAAGCTGAGCGATAGCTGCTCCACAAATTTGCACGCGGGTCTGCTCGTTCTCTAGAAGCTGGATTCCGTGAGCTGAACTGTTCGGCTGGCTTCTCGCGCGATTCTTTGGAATCTGGAAGCCAGACGAGATCCGAATGGGCCCTAAGTATACATCCCTTTGGGGATCTCATGCTTGTAGAAGCTACGAGGAAGCCAGGGAAATCTATACTGACCAATGCACATCATTCCATTCCCCTTATCATCTCTAGGAGTTAACTACTACCACACATCAGTCATCAACAACGCTACAGAACATGGACGAAAACATAACAGTTAGTAGCAACAGTTAGCAATGCAGAACGCCGATTTTTAGGGGGGGGGGCAGTGCGGCACTGATGGAGCAGAGCAGCCAGCGGCTAGCCACCTGGTGAATCTAGCCGGGGGATGGACTCACCATGGAGGGCAGTGGCGCCAGCGGGAGGAGTGGGAGGAGGTTGCCCTAGCATTGCGACGAGCAGCACTAGAGCGTGGCGTAGCAGCAGCAGCTCGGGCTCACGGCAGGAGGCGATAGTCATTGGGGCCACCGACTGCTGCAGGGGGTGGAGCCGAGCCCAAATCGCCCACGTAGCAGAAGCGGCATCGGACCGCGCAGCCCCATGTGCGGCGGCCTACTCGTCCTCGCCGGAATCGAACCCCCTGCCAAAACTGCTCGCCGCACCATCCTTCTGCTCTGCGCAGGCACACCGCTGTTAGAAGGGAGAGAGGGATTGTTGCGGAATATGATGGTTGTATTATTAAGCCTCGAGGGTGAGTATATATTGAGTACAAGACTTGGAGGGCAAGAGGCCTCTCCTGGACATAAGGTAGGAGGCAGATTACAAATCCTAGACTACCAAATACAAGTAACCCAAATATATCTCTAACATCCCCCCGCAGTCATAGCGGTAGCATCGCGGACGGTCAGACTGGAGAGAATAGCAGCCGACGGGCTGACATCCCCCTCAGTCATAGCGGGGGCTCATGGACGATGTCGCGTCGTGGACGCATTGACTGTAGAGGAAGCCGATGAGTTGCTCATGCGGATGATAGCCCTTTGTGCCGATGTGGAGGTAGCCGAGAGTGTAGGGTGGTGTAGCTGTGGTCGAGGTAGTCGTGCGAAGAATGTCGTGGTCGATGTCGAGTCAGGGTAGCCGGTGTCGAGGTAGTCGTCATGGACCAAAAAGAAGAGCGGCAGCGACGGCCTGAGGAGGCGGCGGCGGCGGCTTGGATCCCGGCGGTGCTTGAAGTAGGCGAGGAAGAACCCGACAGCGTGACGAAGACTGGCGCGGACGGTGGCGTTCCCGCTCCTAGGAAGATGGGGCGGCGCATACCACACAGGAGTCACCGCGCGTGGACAGCGAAGTGGATCGCGTGCCATGGCGCTACGCCTAAAGGGGCGACGCAACGGCACAACGCGGGTCGGGGCGACGGCGGTGAAGACCTCAGGACGACGGCAGGGACCGCGTGCCACGCTCGCTACCGCCCGACGGGGTGACGCAGCTGTTCGCACACGAACACGTCACTGTGTACACTCGACGCCGGGGGTAATGCACCGCAGCTCACGTCGAAGAAGACTCGCCGGAAGCGCGGTACGCAAGACAATCCGGCGGGTGCTTTTGAGGACCCGAAACCCCACACGCCCGGGAGGGGCCCCGTCAGGGTGCCTGGCGGCTATGGGCTGCGCGAGGTTGACCTGATCACCCCTAGGGCCTCGAGGTTCGCCGCCCTGCAACAAGAAGAACAGACGAAGAATGAGGAAGAAGAAGAACTAGGGTTAAGGAGAAAAGGTAAAAGATAAAAAGTGGTAGATGAATTGATCGATTGTGTGTTGTTCAATCGGCCGTCACCCCTAGATATATAAGAGGCGGCTGGACTTTCCGTGCAAGGAAAAGGCTTGGATTCACGTCCAAAAACCTAGTCAAATTCGGATTGGTTTTGTCCGAAATTTCCAAAACTGGTCGGTTTAAACTGGCTGTACTTTGCGGGTCTTTTTTGTGATGGTAAACAATCTCGGATGGAAACAAGTCCAAAAGAAATCTTGATCGTTTCGACGAGGCGAACAACTTTCATGTTGAACGTTTTTTTATCAGAGATCACCTTGAAGGTCAAATGGCTCGCGCAAAACATCTATTTGCTCGCGCTACCCATCAGACATGGCGTGTGCTGGGGCGCGCCATATTTCACCTCGTGACAAGGCTGCATTCCGGTAGCTGTAACTTTTGCATACGAACTCAGATTGGGATGATTGTGTTATAAAAATTGATCATTTCGAGGAGACGAAGACAATTCGTGTCAATCATTTTTCCATACGAGGCCGTCTTGGTGGCGTAATCAGCCGAATGGTATTCTGAATACAAAATCTCAATATTTCAAACACAACTTCGGCCTTAGAAATGAGTTTGGATGGCTATGGCCCAAATATCAAAGTTTCTCCTTTTGATGACACGAAACTTCCTCACTTTAAGCACTTTTTCATTTGAGGTCATCTTAATTATGTTTTTGACCATGCCAAAATCTGGTGTCAGCACATGTCCCCCTATTTTTCGGCAAAGCTTGTGTGCCGAAAAATATCTCGCATATAGCTTGTTCTAAGGACGATGTCAACACTCCATCGGCCATTTTGTATGTTCTTAGGACGATAAGTATATATTGGCCATTGCTTGTTTGAACCTCTTGACGCAAACTTGGGTGAAAACTTCTCAGCTTCTATAACAATCCAGTGATAAGGTTCCATAGATCAAACCATCCTCCGAACCATATTGTTCACCATTCCGCTAGGATTTTGCAGATAATTAAGAATGAACTTCCTCCAATCCTTATTCCGTCTGCACAAAAGTTTCATTAGTGTCGAGGTGGTGAGCTCCAATTCGGCCTTACCTATGTTGGCAAGAATAAGCATCGGCTATTGATAGAAATGCAATACACCATGATTAACATAGTAGTCGGATGCTTGGTCTGCCAACTCTTTCAAATTGTCATGTCTAAATATATGAAAAAATTTAAAACAACACAAGGTAAATTTTGCATCTAGACATACCTCATGATAAACTATAAGTGATTCATCAAAACATTGATAACTTTTCATTGTTGTACTACTCATAACGAATCACCTAAAGGCTCAATATGTATAGCACATATAGTAAGGAAAAGCTCCAATCCGAATAGCAATGCGTATTCGGCTTTGATCATTTGTGCATAAATATTTTAAGCGGCATGAGGCTTCACAAAATAGCACCATAAGGAGATATATAAACAACACCAATACCTTGGCCATTGGTACAAATTTGACCATCAATATATAACCTCCATGGTACTAGAGAGATCAAGCTAAAATCAATATTATGCATGATGTCAATATGATGCTAGATAATAAAATCAACCATGATTTGGCCTTACGTAAATTCTGAATACTAATAAGCCAAAGCACATCTAATCAAAACATAAGTTCACTTTGCAATTTTGGTGAATTGGTCTATGCATAATATCTTCAATGGCATCAATTTGACAAATTCCTTTGCAAGCACTCATCTCAATCTCTACTCAAACTAAGGACGATGTTAGAATACCACACCGGCCATTCTTAGATATATTCTTGGGGCGATAGATAAATATCGGCCATTACAATGAGGTCCATGTAATATTCATTCACTAAATCGCGTATAGCCGAAATAAACAAATGAAATAGCAATCAAATATTTCGGCCCTTTGGATTAGAAAGAAAAAATGTAGCTAATAAAATGTATAGAGATTTGGTAATACCCTCTCATGATGCAGAAAATCATGTCGCTTCCATGGATCAAAATAAATCTAGAGAGGGTAATTGATCATACCTGATGATGAATTCCATGGCAAAGGCATCAATGGTATGGTTGAAGAATATGGATGATGTGTTAACCGAAGATTTTGATATTGTGATGCACACCTTTGGCTTAATTGTTTGTTGCTTTTACTCTTTTCCTTATTCACTTTTATTGTACTTGTTGCAATAGAAACATGCACATCACTTTTGTTTTGATTAATCTTCTTGGGAACCCATGCCATGTTCTTCTTTCTCAGCTCTTGTGCACTAAGATTTTGTAATTCCTTCTTTTGCCAATACAGTAAGCTAAGTGGGCATGTCGGCTGCGATTCTGTTTTGACCAATGGCAATTCTTTTTTGGCCTTGTGCACTCTCAACTTCTTTTCTTCGGATTTGGCACTTTTACTCTCAACAATTGACCACTTCATTTCATTGCCTTTAGCCAATGTCAACATTTTAATTAGCTCTTTTTCATTTGAGATCAATTGTGAAGTAGCACTCTTACGACCATCTCTTTTAACACGGTACACTTGTTTGACCACCTCTTTCTTCTTCTTTGAGCTCCGGACCGATTCCTTATGATTGAAACGGTCTTTAACATATGATTGTTCAAATGTTGATCTTCTCGGAGATGCATAATATTGGTGAGATGGTCTCAAATAAGATGGAGAGTGTGCCCTTGTATCATACCTGTCCCATGATGGATATGGATCTACATGAACATAGGGATGCATCCACGGCATTGGCACTGGCGGCCCAGAATAAGGATATGAATATGTTGCATTAAAATGCTCACTTTGCCAATACTGATCCCCATTTTTGCGCCTTGGGGGTGATCTTGATTTCTTTGCATGATTTGGCCGATAAGCATTCTTCTCTTCACTCTTCTTTTGATATTTATCCAATAGTTCAACGAAGGTGATTTTTGATCTTTTACACTTGTGCTTATTTCGGCCTTTGTTTTCTTTTGGTTTGCTTTCATCGATCACTGGATTTGCTTGTTGCCCCCCAGTCCTTGGCATCTTCATTGTAGCTTCGATGGAATTTTCGCCCTCAAGATTATGTTCATTATGCTCTTCAACAACTTCTTTACTTGAAAGCTTGATCCCGTCACATGCAGCTTTTACCTTCTCTTTAAATGGATCGGCTTGAAGCTGCCGATGCAAAAACTTTCTGCCATCGGGACCAATCGGAATAGACTGGTCATCTCTTGGTGTCTCAACAAATTTCAATCGTCCTTTATCAATGGCCGATTTAACTATTTGAGGAAACATGTTGCAATCCTCAGAATTATGCTTGGACAAATCATGCAACTTGCAATACATTCGTCCTTGGATTGATGACTTCGCATGGTGATCAAGAACTCTAATGTAATTACTTTTCAGCAACAAATCAAATATTTGATCACACATTCTTGAATTGAAGGTATACTTCTTGTTTTCCAGCCGATCTTGGTGTGCAAACGGCTTTGGAGTTAAGCAAACGAATGGCTCAAATTTGGAATATCCCCATTCGGCTATGCATTGTGTTTTGCATCCTATCTCCGATGTATTTGGATAAGATATTATATTAGCATCGGATTTCTCAAAAGAATTTGACCTTGGCTTTAAATTTCTGAAACGAAAATAGTTAGCATACACATGTCTCAATTGATACCAAGTGCAAGCCAAGTATGAAACAAGCAAAGCTACCCAATTATATATGAAATTTTGATAAAGCAATGGGGAAAACTTTGGCTGCAATAATAGGTCACTATCGGTCTTTATAAATGGCACAATAGGTTGACCAATGTGCTCTATAGCAGTTTTATTGCTAACAAGTAAATTTCCCTTCTTCATTACTCTTTCAAAATTACTTGTGGGAATTCTTCTTATAGAAGCATCAACAATAAAGTTGCGACCAAATCGAAAGATAGGTAAATCACTTGCTAGACATACCTCTTCAAACACATTGGGAGAGCATGATGGTTGTGTTACTTGAATGATATATTGTTCCTCTTTCGAACAGCTCCCTAACACCTTGTCGTCCTGTTTTTCTAGAAAAGATTTGGCATACGTAATATTTGATTCGGTCTTTTCAATAGCCGAATTAACTTTGTTATCCGAATCACCACTTTTTTTGACAATTCTATCCACACCCAATGCTTTCTATTTTTGGCATAATCTAGCTTTGATTGCAGTAGAATTAATAGGCCTTCCCTCTTTTATTAATTCATGTGGAACAACATTGCATTCGTCCCAAAAAGACGCAAGATTTTTCTTAATGACCCAATCTGGATAGAATTGCCCCCCGACACTTTTAGACTCTTTCGGTAACGATATGTCACCGAAATTCTGTAATTGTGTTGGAAGGACATGATATGCCACGGTTGTAGGTGAAGGCATTTGTGCTCCTGTAGAAGTTTCACTTATTCGGCGATGACCATGAAGGTGCAGAGCTGAATTATGGACATCAACAGTTCTGTATGGTGCCGGAAAATTAGTAGCATGAGGTGTAGCATATGATGTTTGAGGGTAATTGGCCGAATAACTAGTAGTAGCATGGCCAATTTCCCTATCCACCGGCACGTTTGGATTAACATACTGCAAGTTATTTGCCGATGAATAAAAAGTTGAAACACTTTGTTGCATCATATTGGAAGTTTCTACATGGGGTGTCTCAACTTGATTAACCGAACTCATCATGCTATTCATCGGCATATAGATTTGTGGGGTTGCCGATGCATGGGAGTTGGGATACATATGTTGCATGTTGCTAAACTTATATGAAGTTGAAGCATGAAGATTATTCTGAATCGGCTGTTGCACATAATTAGATGCATGGTTGATAAAACTAGGGCTAGCCGATACATTATGCTTATTAGACGATCTAGCAACAACATATGCATTATTTGCATCTACATAAGTGAATTGGTTATTCATATTACCTTCGTAGATGTCAAACCCTAGATGACGATCTCTTCGTAGCAAGAACGGGCCGGAGACCGTTCAAAGCTTCGTCCCCAGCGGAGTCGCCAAAAAGTGTGTTCGCACACGAACACGTCATTGTGTACCCTCGATGCCGGGGATGATGCATCGCAGCTCACGTCGAAGGAGACCCGCCGGAAGCGCGGTACGCAAGACGATCGGGCGGGTGCTTTTGAGGACCCGAAATCCCACACGCCCGTGAGGGACCCCGTCAGGGCGGGCGGCGGCTATGGGCTGCCCGAGGTCGACCTGATCGCCCCTAGGTCCTCGAGGTTCGCCGCCCTGCAACAAGAAGAACAGATGAAGAAGGAGGAACAAGAAGAACTAGGGTTAAGGAGAAAAGATAAAAGATAAAAAGTGATAGATGAATTGATCGATTGTGTGTTGTTCAATCGGCCATCGCCCCTTAGATATATAAAAGGCGGCTGGACTTCCCGTGCAAGGAAAAGGCTTGGATTCACGTCCAAAACCCTAATCAAATTTGGATTGGTTTTGTCCGAACTTTCCAAAATTGTTCGATTTAAACTGGCTACACCTTGCGGGTCTTTTTTGTGATGGTAAACCACATCGGATGGAAACGAGTCCAAAAGCAATCTTGACCCTTTTGACGAGGCGAACAACTTTCTTGTTGAACGTTTTTTGATCAGAGATCATCTTGATGGTCAAATCGCTCGCGCAAAACATGCTCGCGCTACCCATCACACATGGCGTCTGGTGGGGCGCGTCATATTTCGCCTCGTGACATGCCTGCATTCCAATAGCTGTAACTTTTGCATACGAATCCGGATTGGGATGATTTTGATACGAAAATTGATCGTTTTAACGAGACGAAGATAATTCATGTAGATCATTTTTTCATACAAGGCCGTCCTGGTGGCGTAATCAGCCTAATAGTGTTCTGAATATAAAATCTCAGTATTTCAAACACAACTTCGATCTTATAGATGAGTTTGGATTGCTATGGCCCAAATATCAAAGTTTCTCCTTTTGATGATATGGAACTTCCTCACTTTAAGCACTTATCCATTTAAGGTCATCTTAATTATGTTTTTGACCATGACAAAATCTGGTGTCAACAGCAGCGGCAGCGCGAGGTTCGATGCAGCCACGAAGACGGCCTGAGTAGACGGCCTCGGAGTGGCGGTGGACCGCGGGCCACGGCACTACGGCCCGATGGGGCAACACAGCGGCAGCACGCGGGTCGGTGCAGCCGCAGAGAGAACGACGGGGCGACGGCAGGGAACACGTGCCACGCTCGCTACGATCCGATGGGGCGATGCAGCGGCAGCGCGAGGGTCGGTGCGTCCACAAAGACGGCCTGGAGCGGATAGTCTCGAAGCGACGATGGACCGCGGGCTGCGGCACTACGGCCCGAAGAGGCGACGCAACAGTAGCATGCAGGTCGATGCAGTCGCGGGAAGAACCATGAGACGGCGATGCTGCGGTCCGAAGGGACAACACAACTGCAACCCCGTGCTTGATCGGTGAAGACGCACGAACCTTTGATTACGACCTTCATAGAATTCGACGCAGTACGTCCAGTTAATCGGACCGAACGGGTGCGTCAGATGACGGGATGTTACAGCAGTAACCGGACATAGCAAGCCCTTGTGGTCAAGTACGTGAAGAATCAATCCGCTTGAGATGCAAAGAGCAGCCAGCAAGCCACGAAACTTGCACGGCCGGCCCATATGAATATGCATGGAACACGACGACCAAGCGCGCTAATCACGCCCGCTTGGGACGCAGGAGTGGCCGCAGGCGAAGCGGCCAGCCCGACGAGCCAGCGCAAGACTGCGCGAGCCATTGTCGTACCAGCGTCTGCAATATACGTCCGAGGTACCATGTAACAGTCAATCCTGTCAGAGCTGATGAAGATGATGACGAAGTAGCGTGTGCCGTAGATGACAAACGGCGGCAGGCGACGCAAGCCGATCTTAGATCGGAAAACCAAAAAAAAAACGCCGATACCGGCGAGAGAGGAAAAAACCCGAAGCAATGGCTCGGGAAAAGACTCATTAGGGCAGCCTGACGGCGGACGAACCCTAGGTACGGGCGGCGCGGCCCCCGGCGGCGGTCATGGAGGCCGACCGCCCCAGAGACGGCGCGGGTGCGGAAGCGGTGGCGGCTAGGGTTTAGGATCGTGGTAAGGCTGATACCATGTTAGAAGTGAGAGAGAGGGATTGTTGCGGAATATGATTGATGTATTATTGAGCCTCGAGGACGAGTATACAATTAAGAGAGTTTTTACGGTACATCATACTACTCAAAATAGTCGGTAGTATATTGTTGATCCAATGGTCAATATTAATCCCTCCAATTTTTGAGGTAGGACATTTCGGTAATTCACTTGTAGGGTAGAATTTTCCT
The DNA here is from genome assembly GCA_032464435.1 of Aegilops umbellulata. Taxonomy (NCBI): domain Eukaryota; kingdom Viridiplantae; phylum Streptophyta; class Magnoliopsida; order Poales; family Poaceae; genus Aegilops; species Aegilops umbellulata. Next base: position 482,843,779 of record CP136059.1, on the reverse strand, counting down.
TTCTTAAATTTAATCGCAATTATTAAATAATGCAATAAATCACATTTTGACACATCTCGACTACACAGATCTTAGTTCGTTTGCCATTCATCACTCGAAGCAGCTGCCCGACATCCGTCTCCTCGATCGCACAGGGCCGAACGTCGGTCGCTGCCCTCGGACCTTCCTTTCCTGCGTCCCAGCAACGAGCTAACAACACAGGCGTATCATGCCACCGTCCCGTGATCTTCCTCCCCTGCGTCCCAGTGACGACGCAGCCGCCCCACGCCGCCGTCCTGTGAGCAATGTGCGTGCTTCTTGGAACGGAACGGGAAGAAATCCGCCTTGCTCCACCTGCCGTACCTCTGCCCATGCTGCTGCTCCCGACCCGCCATGGCTGTGCACACATGATTGGGAAAGGCTGGATTCGATAAGTGAATTCAGGGTATTAAGTTACAACAGGGTTGTAATTCGCTAGTGCAGGTTGTGTGTGCTGATTTAGAATTGGGTGTGATGGATACTAATGGATTAGTTTGTGCTTGCTGCAGAACTGTTCTTGGCGGGCTGTTCTGTGCGGACGGGGATGGGAAATAGGGAATGAAGACATGAAATCCCGCAAGTTCCGCCCTTCAGTCGTTTTTGGGTTGAACCAGTCCACGTTTTCTCTAAGCACTGATCTACCGAAAAAGCCCCTAACCACAAAATATACTACCGAAAATCTGTTGTAGTATTGTCAAATCTGAGCCGTCCTAACATAAAAATAAACGGTTCATATTAATCTGATGTATTGTAAAAGGTCTCATTATTAAATACAAGACTTGAAGGGCAAGAAGCCTCTTCTGAAGATAAGGCGAGAGGCGGATTACAAATTCTAGACTATAAAATACAAGTAACCCAAATATACCTTTAACAATCGCCGCCACGCACCGAAACACCGAAACGAAGGGGAGCACCTCCGGTCGCCGCGAGCACCCGCTGGGCGCCGCCGTGACCCGCCGTCGACTGCCTGCCACTCCTTGAGTCGCGCGGCGTTGTGGGGGATCGCCGCTGGCGCCCGGCAACTGGAGCTGGCCGGCGGGATTTGGAGAGTGGCTGAGTGAGGTGCACGTGCATGTGGGGGCGTGAAAAGACGATAAGGATGAGTAGGCAAGTGGCTGAGTGGATAATACGCTTCATTTCGCACATTTTTTTCAGCTGACTTGGACTGGCACAAGCGCTAATTTTTTTTATTTTATTTTTTTGCGAAGAGGCACAAGCGCTAATATTCGTGCAAAATCATCTAACGGCAGATCGGGAGTTAAGGCCGAAGTGCTTTGTGCCCAAACGTGTTGCCCTTATCATCTGGGTTCAAAAAGGCGTTCCATGTTTTTTTGTTTTTTTGTTCATTTTTTCCTTTTCTCTGGTGCCCCTTGCTTGGGCTGCCAGGCATTTTCCTTGTTTTTCCTTGGCTCTGTTTGATTTTTTTTTCGTTTTTTTTTGTTTCTCTCAAAGGCACATTTAATCAAATTCACCACCATTACATAAAAAATACATTATGAATATTTTTGATTCCCTGATTCATACAAATTCATCAGCACTTTCAAAAACTCATGAATATTAATTTAAACCTCATGAAAAAATAAAACATTCTAGAAGCTTTTCTGAAATTTATGACATTTTTTAATACAGGAACATTATTTAAATTATAAACAAGATTACATTTTTATATAATTTGTGAACATTTCTTAATCTAGTAGTACTACTAAGATTCATGAACACTTTAAATTTCCAAAATATCTTCTAAATTTGTGACTATTAATTTTTCAATATTATTTAAATTTTATAACCTTGTTTAAAACTCACAAATATTTCTGTACTGGAATTATAAAAAAAATCCCATATCAGCGGTTTCGAAGGGGAAAAAGACTAAAATCAGTCAGCCCAGAGCATGGTTGCGACCGGTAGACCCGACCTAGATAAAAAAAGGGCCGGAAATGGTAATTGAGCCAGTCAACCTACTACACGGTGAGATGCGTGTTTGATCGCTATCCAATGACCTAAGCGCAGTATACTAGCACTCCTCCTCTCCAGGGACGGAGCCAGAAAATGACGATAGGGGGAGCAGGGGCTTGAACTAGAAGAATCAATCACACTCAAAGAAGAGACAATATACGTACATCAATCATAGCATATATAGTAATAAGGTCAAAATATTCAAAATATAGTTGTGGTTCTGCAATTTAGATAAAGTTTCATATCTATTAATCTGAATTTGGCTCTACAACAATCTTGATTAAGGCTCTCAATAATTTCTTCAGAATTGGTTCCTAGTTTCATTTGGCTAGAAAATGTTCTCAACAAAACTCTTCCTCTTTATACTTACGAACGCATAATTAGAAAATAAAATAATTTATGTATCGTTTCAGAGTTGTATTTTCTAGTTCTATAGTTCTCAGAGAACACATCAAAATAAATTATGGATTCCAAGATGGAGTTAGAAATCAAAACTAACCGACAGCCTGTGTGTGTAGGATCGTATATTTGAGGAAATCGCCGTCTTGCTGGCCACGCGGGGATAGGAGACGTAACACAGCATACACAACCTTCGAGTAGACATGCCGACAGCGAGTGGCGGAAGACGGAAGATAGATAATGACCCGCAGGCCGCAGCGCTCGGTCGATCTGCCTTTTTCTGAAGAAGAAACGGCCAATCAATGTACTCGCGGCTGTGTTAGCTGTATATGCGTGGGTGTGGTTAGATAATGACCCGCAGGCCGTAGCGGTTTCTACTTGCACGATTGGATTAGGCCCTAAGCTGGCTCGTGTTTGACGCTCGTTGGCGTCAAACGAAGCAGCTTCCGCGCAGGGTTTGCTAAAAGGTCGCGCAAATGGGCCGCCCATTCTCAGGTAACGAATGAAAACTTCACGAAAAAAATAAGCTGCATTGCGGGGTCGAACGCCTGACCATGCAACTACTACAAAATTACGGTTGTTGGCCACTAGGGCTGGCATCAATTGCAACCTAAAACACAGCGTTGACCATTAAGTACTCAGCCACAGTTCTTATTTTGCATGCTAAATCCGTTTTTTTTATTTTGCAATATTTCTTGGAAAATGCAACTAATGCTTGAAAATGTGCAAATTTTCAATATTTGGACAAACGCGAAATTTTTTTGAGAGGGTAAACAAAAATTGAAAAACATGAACAATTTTTCATATACGCCGAATAATTTTTAAATATACATTAAACATTTTTGTAATATACTCTGAACAATTTTTAAATACACATTAGACATTTTTGTGATATACACTAAACAATTTTTAAATACACGTCGAACATTTTTGTGATATACATTGAATAGTTTTTTAATACATATTGAACATTTTCTTATGATAATTTTACATTTTCTTAAATATACAATGCACAGTTTTGCAATACACGTTGAACTTTTTGTATAATATACAAAAATTGAGAACATATTTTGAAAAATGAGAACATCTTTTGGTATTCCATACAGTATTTGAACTTTTAGAACAAATATTTGAAAACAGAAAAAAGAAAACGAAAAGAAAAATAAGAAAGAAGAAAGAAAACAAACGAAAAGGGAAACAGAAAAACTGTAGCGCCTACGTAGGCCAGCCCAACTCTGAGCGCCTTCAGTGGAGGCACCACGTTTTGACGGTCAAGAGCGTCAAATAGGATCCACCCCCTTATCCCCCCCCCCCCCCCCTTAGGAGAGCTCCTAACCGGCGCTATCAGCACCGGTTCCGCGTCCTGCCACCCGAAGGCAATGCGACTGGGCCGGCCCAAAAAAAAATCAATCGATAGACCTCATTTGCGAGGAAAGCCACCCAAGAAAATGGCTCTCCTAAGGAACGAACCCGCGCCATCCAACAGCCAACGAGCATTGCTAACAACCTGGACAACAACAAGCTACTGGCAAATTCCAAGGCCAATGTATAAAGAACATTTGTAGCCGCGTAATTTATTACACATGTAGAAGTTTACTGTAGCGGTTTGATTTTTAAATTATTTGAAAACATTTGAGAAAAAAGTTCATGAATTACAGAAAAGTTCATTGGTTTTAAGGAAAACTAATTTTGAAAAAAATTCATGGATTTTGAAAAATGAGTTCACGATTTTGAAAAAAGTTCATCCGTTCTGAAAAAGAGTTCGTCGATTTTGAAAGGAGTTCATCGATTTTGAAAAAGGTTCATCGATTTGGAAAAAAAGTTCATCGATTTTGAAAAAGAGTTCATCAGTTTTGAAAAAGAGTTCGTCGATATTGAAAAGAGTTCATCAATTTGGAAACAGAAATTCATCGATTTTGACAAAGAGTTCATCGATCTGGAAAAAAGAGCTCATCAATTTTGAAAAAGAGTTCATCGGTTTTGAAAAAGAGTTCATCGATTTTGAAAAGAGTTCATCAGTTTGAAAAAGAGTTCATCGGTTTTGAAAAGGGTTCGTCGACTTTGAAACAAAAAAATCAATATGGAAAAAAGTTCATCGATTTTGAAAAAGAGGTCATTAATTTTGAAAAGAGTTCGTTGATTTTGAAAAAAAATAGTTCATCGATTTTGAAAATAGTTCACGAATTTGAAAAGGTTCCTCAAGATAACGTACCACGTATATACACGAGCATGTGTCTGGATCACATCATCGGTGGCATCCGCAGGGCAATGCGCAAAGTTTGCTTGAATCCATGTGAAAGCAGCTCCGACTGCTTTCCTTTCCTTCTTCTTCTTCTCTTGTCCCTCCTCTACATCAGCCTCAGCATCGGTAGGAGTCATACAGATAAGAGCAATCATCTGCTGGCGCCATCCATCAGAATCAATGCTCATACAAAGAGGCCTCCCATCGATAGGAAGACCGGTGATCAAGGAGACATCCTGGAGCATCATGGTCATCTTCCCAGTTCGAAGATTGAAACTGTGCGTCTTCGGACTCCATCGATCAGCAGAGGACACCAGTGGAGCGTTGAGGTTCAGCGTGGACCCGCTGACCAACTGAATCCACGGGAGGTGTCCTGCCTGCTGGATGTAGGGTGTGTACCGCTCATCATAAGGCATGACGGCACCAGAGACCCCGTGATGCCGAATCTTCAGAGGTTCAAGCTTCTGCAAAAAACAAGTAATGACAAATCTTAGGGCATGTCAATTTCAACTAAAGGCAAATTTGCAAAATATTTAGATTACTCATTATTACCATCCCCTTCTCGCACATCATGTAGGCCCGGTTTTGTGTGTCATAAGCATCGTCGAGAAGGCAAACCATCCTTACAAAGTTCAAACAATAAACATATATGAGTTCATCTCAAATATCGGTCTACACTAAACATCTCATAGGTGTTCATCTTAACATCTCATATGTATTCATCTACAAGAATCTCAACATCTCCTTCTCACACAATGAATAAATGGTTTACAATACTCATTTGAAAAATTCTCATATATATATATATATATCTCCCATGTCATATGTGTTCATCTCAACATCTCATATTTCAAATAAATTCAACATCTCATATATATCTAAAAACACTCAACATCTCATATATAGCTGCAAAACTCAACATCTCATAATTATCTACAAAACTAGAAATCTTATATATATATATATATATATATATATATATATATATATATATATATATATATATATGATAAATTTTATCTACAAGTAGTGGTCGTTACCACCACCTTCTTTGGCCTCCACGTGTTCCTCTTCCCCCTCCCTCAAACGTGGAATCAAGTCAGTCGGGTAAATGGATACTGTGTGGCGCCTAAGCGCTAGGCGCTGCACATCATACTGTGTCGCACCTAACTCTTAGGCGTTGCACGGCTGGCTGTGGGGCCGCGCCTATTTCCGGGCTGCCACGCTGGCCGGGCATGGGGCGGCTAAGACCAAGCGCTGCATAGTGTAGTGCAACGCACGGCTGTCAGGCGCCACACAAAACGGTCAGTTTGTGAATTTTTTTCAAGGGCAGTTAAGATCGTGAATTGATTTCGCCAACAGGTCAAATATGTGTTTTTTTTCTCGTGGACGCGCCTAAGGCCCAACTCCCAGGAAGAAATATGTACATAGGCGTATAAAAAATTTGGGGCCCCTAAATTTATAGGCCCTATGCAGGCCGCATAGTCCGCACACCTATGGGCCTGGCCCTGGCACACAGGCAGAGAAACCACGTACGCACACTGACCAGCCGCAGGAGACCTCCTATATGGCGCATGGGGCGCCCCCCAGTCGTGGTAGCGCGCACCCCCCGCCCCCTATGCGCCCAGTTGGGCCGGCCCATGCGCTGGGCAGGTGTTCCCATTTTTTCGTTTTAAATTTTTTATTTTCCTTTTTTATTTGCTGTTTTTGTTTTATTCTATACTAGCAAAAGGGCTCATGCGTTGCAACGGAAGAAAAAAAATCATATTCTCCAATAGTTATGACCACATTTTGTTCACATCTCATCTCATGATTTTTAAAATTTGTTTACAAATGCAAGAAAATGTACCCTTTTTCAAATTTATTCACAAACTGGAGCAATATTCACATTTTTGAAAAGAATCTTGGTTGTCAAAAAAAAATGATCATTCAAAGAATTATTCTGAATTTCAAGAAACGTTTGCAAAAGACATATTATAATATTTCAATCTACCCCGGCAATTAATTCTTCAAAATTCATGCTCAGGTCGTAAAAATGTTGTAACAAACATGTTCGACTGAACTGTGTTTGGCACTGGATCAACTCATATACTAACTTATAGACTGAAAAGTAGGATGCTTTTGTTGTCTTAAGGAAGTACATATGGAAAACATCACAAACTCACATAGCTGCATGAAAATTCGTAGCCTTGTACTTACCTAGCTAATCTATGGATCTCATTGATGCCAAGTATATATAGGTTTGCATTGTATTGTAGAGTTTTTCTTTGAAGCATATATAGGAGACTTGTATACTAATTCACACGTCAATGCAACCTTCACTTGGCCCTGTCTGCTCATGCAGGTTAGAATTATTTTTTCATGCATAAAATCTGTCAGGATTTCTTCTTATCAGACACTCCAATTGCGAAGTCCCACCCAGTTGGCACTGCAGTTGAAGCATATAAAAGCCAAAAAAACTTGTATGTACATTTATGTTAACCAAAAAGAGGTTATTCCCACTACCCATGTTTTCTAACATATTTATGGGCATCCAAGATTTTATGTCTATTCATCAAGAAGATATGCTTGGACAGATATCTTCATAGGCCGGAGCAACAACAATAACAGAAGGATTGCTGAACTGATACATTACTAATGCAATATTCAGTCAAAGATTTGTCATCACCAATCAGGGAGAATCATGAGACGTGCAAAGTGCTAGTCTGCTACTTACTTTCATCCATCCCTGCATGCTGCTGCTGCTACATCCTGCATGAATAGCCATCCCTGCAATGTTGTAATAAACATGTTCAATTGAACTGTGTTCACGCTCTTCTACAGTTCGACGGAAAGTCCTGATCTTGACTTTCTTTGTTTTCTTATTTAATTGGTTCTCTAGTATAGTAGTACATGACTTTGACAAGACACGTACGTTTGTACGTAGCAGCCAGCCATTTTGACGGACGGACAGACGAACGTAACATCTTTGCTTAGTCAAAGCCAATTAAAAAAAGTAGATGACGGTGAACCCACGGAGACAATCCGTACTTTATTATTAGGAATATAGATTAAAATAATTCAAGATTGCTTCTAAATTTCAGAAAATTCTGAATTGTCATAAAAACAGTTCTTAAATTCAAAAAAATAATTGTGTTTCAAAAGAATGAACATTTTTTATATTTAACAAAAAAACTTCAAGTAAATGAACAAATTTTGAGTTTTATGAATTATTTATAAAATGATGACCAAAATCTGAATTTAAAGAACATTTTTTTGGTCGGTGAACAGTTGTTTCTATTTTTGGTGAACATTTTTTTAAATCCAATGAACGAAAAAGATGAACTCGATGAACATTTTTTTAAAATGAGGAACAAAAATTGAATTACTGAACATTTTGTAAAATCAGTGAACATTTTTTTCATTTTTGGTGAACTTTTTTTTAAATCCGATGAACAAAAACTTTACTTCAATGAACAATTTTTGAAAATGATGAACAAAACTTGAATTTAATGAACATTTTTTAAAATCAGTGAACAAATTCTGAATTTTGGTGAACATTATCTAAATCTGATGAACCAAAAAAAATCTGAATCGATGCACATCTTTTGAAAATGTTGAACAAAATTTGAATTTAATGAACATTTTCTGAAATCAGTCAAAAATTTTTGAATTTTGGTGAACAATTTTAAATCCAATGAACAAAAAATTTGAATTAGATGAACATTTTTTGAAAATGATGAACAAAATTTGAATTTAATGAACATTTGCTAAAATTAGTGAACAATTTTTGGATTTTGTGAACATTTTTTAAACCCGATGAACAAAAAAATTGAATTCGAAGAACGATATTGGAAAATGCTGAACAAAAATTGAATTTAATGAACATTTTTTAAGTTGGTGAACAAATATTGAATATTGTTGAATATTTTTAAATCTGACGAATAGAAAAGTTGAATTGGATGAACATTTTTTGAGAATGATGAACAAAATTTTAATTGGATGAACAAAAAAATTGAATTCGATGAACAAAAAACTTGTATTCGAAGAACAATATTGGAAAATGCTGAACAAAAATTGAATTTAATGAACATTTTTTTAGGTTGGTGAACAAATATTGAATATTCTTGAACATTTTTGAAATCTGAGAAATAGAAAAGTTGAATTGGATGAACATTTTTTTAGAATGATGAACAAAATTTGAATTGGATGAACAATTTTTTAGGTTGGTGAACAAATCTTGAATTTGGTTGAACATTTTTGAAATGCGAGGAACAAAAAAGTTGAATTCGATGAACATTTTTTGTATCGTTGAACTTTTTTTTAAAATGTGAACATTTTTTGAATTCGAAAAGAAAATTTGCAAAAAGAAAGAGAAAAGGTAAAGAGGAAAAAGAAGGAAAACAGAAAAGAAAAGGAAAGAAGAAAAGAAAAAAAAGGAAAAAGAAAAAGATGGGGGAACTCGCGCCTCACAATGGCCGGCCTAGAAGGAATGTGGGTTCTTGGGGGTACGTTGCACGGTGGTAGGGGGCGGCCAATGTGCCATATAGGATCGCGCCAGCCGCTGCACGCGCGCCCGCAATAGGAATCGAACCAAAGACCTCTGGGTTAAAATGCGTTGTCACTGACCAATGCCCTGGAAAATAATACATTGGTAAATGCAGCGCTGAAGTATAAGAACTAACCACAGTCCCACATATGAACACCTTTTCAAAAAAATTGTACAATTTTCTTGCAAAGTTTAAATAAAAAATTAAAAGGAAACTATCGTTTGAAAGTGAGAACATTTTGTGAAAGATGTGAATGAATTCCGCAATATTAAAGTAGTTTTCTGAAATGGAATTTTCTGAAAATGTGAACATATTACTTAACAACGCGAACAAATAGTGAAATTCCAAACTTCATCCAGAACGGGCGTACAATTTTTGTAGGAAGCGATCATTTTCTGAAACTATGCTTTTTTTGAGAATTCTGAACAAATTTGGAAACCTCTGACCATATTTTGATATACTCAACCACTTTTTGAGTTTGTGAAAGAAATGTAAACAATAGGACTAATTTTCAAATTCCAAAAGTTCAAAAAATGATCATTTTTTCAATTCTCAAACTTTTTTTCTTTTGTGAACAAAATCGGAAAACCCGTAACAATTTTTATACTTCTCGACAGTTTTTTATGACATTAAGAACTTTTTAAAATCCTGAACATTTGTGAACACATTTGGAAAAGCAGGAACATTTTTCAGAATTGTGAACATATTATTTAACAATGTGAACAAATAGCGAAATTTGAAACTTCATCCAAAAATGGCGAACACTTTTTGTAGAAAGTGCTCATTTTTTAAACTGTGAAAATTTTGGAAATTCTGAATTTTTTTTTGAAAAAACGACCAATTATAAAAATTATGAACAAATTTGGGAACCTCTGAACATTTTTGAAATACTCGAATATTTTATGATTTCGTAAACAAAATTTAGAAAACAGGAATAGTTTGAAAATTCCTAAAAATTCAAAAATGATCATTTCTTTAATTATTTAACATTTTTTCCATTTGTGGACAAAATTGGAAAACAGGAACAACTTTTATACTTCTGATCAATTTTTGAAGACATGAAGAATTTTTTAAAATCCCGAACATTTTCTGAAGTGGTGAAAAAATTCGAAAAGCAGAAACATTTTTTAAACTTCTGAGCAAATATTTGAATACTTGAACATTTTTTAAAATTAGATCATTTTCTGAAACATGGGACATTTTTCTCAGTTTACGGACAAATTTTGAGAAATGGAACTTTTTAAAATTTCGAGTCAAAACTTTTTCTAAAAAGATAAAAAATTTAAAAAAGGAAAATGGAAAAAACATGGAAAAGGAAAAGAGACAGAAACCGAAAAAAGGGGGGGGGGAAACTTCATAAAAAGAAGGCAAGAAAGAAAGAAACAGGAAAAATACGAAAAAAACCCTCCAGAAATCCGGTTCAGGAACTATCTAGTAAGGTCCCAAAACCAGAATCCTGTAGTACGTTAACGCGACACGAAATGGGCCGGCCCATTGCGTTCGCTGGCATTCGTCCCTGTGCGTTTCAGCGACAGGTTGCCGCAGTGAGCGTCGTATAGGATATTCCGCACGCACAGGCATTTCCTATTTGGCGTGGCGCTGCAGGCGCCTGTTTGCAAATTGCACCGTAACGGGCGCCTGCAGCAGTCAAAACTGAGCCGATCCATTCTATTCCTTCCTGTTCTAGTTTTGCGAAAGGTCAAAAATGAGTGCTGGGATGGGGGTTGAAAGCGCTCGTTTCTATAGACACCAGGCTATGCACCCGCGAGTGTAGATCTAGTTTATTTTTACTTTTTTTTTCAGGTTGGTTTATTCTTTTTCTTTTTCCTCATCTTTTTTGTTTTCTTTATTGCGCGGTTTTTTAACATTCGTGAATTTTTTCTTTAATTTTTTGAACTTTTTGTGAAATCAATAAACTTCTTTATAAATTGTTGATTTTTTTTCAAATTTGATGGACTTTTTTTTCAAATTGAATGATTTTTTTTGAAATTCGATGAACTTTAAAAAAAATCTATGAACGTTTTTCCAATTCAATGAAATTTTTTCAAATTTGATGATTTTTTTCAAATTTGATGAACTTTTTTTGAATCCACGAACTTTTTCCATTTTTGTGAGCTTTTCCTTTTAACTAATGGATTATATGAATGGCTTTTAAAATTATGTTTTCTTTATTCAAAGAATTTATAGGGGGTATATAAAGTACTAGTATCGGTTTAATGTTTGTACTTATGAAAGATTAAAGAGTTGTGTTTTCCTCAACTAATCAGTAGACTGAGGTTCGTTTAGTGGTTAATCATCGTCAGTTTTTACTTGGGCGTGCTGGGTTCGACTCTCCCTTCCCATGAATAATCCTGGTACTCTTTTTTGCTTCTTAGCAGCTTGCTGGGCCGGCCATGTTCGTGTCCGTGTGGGCTCCCCACGCATCCGCCACCGCCGTGCATCGTTGAGGTGGGAACCGGTATGGAGGCAATTTTGCAGTTATATGTAGTTTGATGTGGGTTCAAAATCGTCTTTGGGCTATAGCAGCTCGTTTTTCCAGGTGCGATTTCGAGGAGCGCTTCGAAGGAGGCATGTGTGGAGCTTGTTAAAAAGAGCCCAAACAAACACACCCTAAACCATACACACCACCGGCGATCTAAGTTCGGCTCTTTCTTATATATATCCTCACGACGCATAGTACGTACGTGCAGCAGATTAGATTAAGGTGCTCCCTTCCATTGATCCCATAGCTTTCGATTACAAGATATTCCTCTCCCCTCCGTCGTCGCTGCCCATCTTCGTGCCTCCTTACCAGAGCACTACCACCGGCTACGACCTCAGCTCCTACTATTCCCAACAAGCGCGGCAGATCTTCACCATGGGCGCCGGCGGCGGACATGGCTATGGCTAAGGCGGCACGCCCATCTACCCTTCTCCTTCGTCACTGCAGATCTTCACCATGGACCATAGACTAGCACGGCTTCTTCGACGGCCAGTTGCAGCGGGTGGCCCTCGGTCTCTTTTACGTGCTGCCGAAGACGACTACGTGTCAAAATGCTATCTCGGCGGTGTCGAGCCCACATAAGGAGCCATGGTAGCTTACGCCCCAGCAGTTGATCAAGGCGGACAGGGTGCTCTATGGTCCCAGCCCTAGGAGTTGGCCCAGGCTGCCGGTCTTCGAGGCTATCTGCCCCTGGGAAACTCACAAGGATTAGTATATCAAGGTATAGTATATCTATGCGACGAGGAGGGTCGACAAGGTCACAGATTTGTTCTACTAGCATGTACTATAATGTATAACGACCGGATATGATTCATTGTGCTTGTGGTCGAAGCTCTTTTTAATCCACTGTTGTATCGTATAGGGTGTTTGCCATAATTCGTAATTTTGTCCCTTGTTCCATTGCCCTAATCTGAGACAAACAATGCACTTGAACATGTTCGTGCCTCCTTTTTCTTGTGATGAGGACACGACTAGCCACTACCTTCTCAAGATTTTACTTCTACAACTTCTTCGTCTACTAAGGGAGGGGATTTGTGGCACGCGGATGCTGTGCCATCGATCTGCGCCAAGATTGGTGACACTGGGTCATGTTTAGAAAGAGTACGATTTCCATTTTCTTTGTACTCCATTCGCATATCATGGCGATATACTCATATACATGTTGCGGTGGGGTCACATACCTTTCAGGTGGGGATCCTTAACAATGGAAAACCGAAGACATTCTTACAGAACGGATGAGCAAAGAAGCTTTATTTGTACTTCTTAGAGCATTTCTAGTCGACCCTCTATAGCACGTTAGAGCATTTTTACTCCACTAATCGGCACCTACCCTCAATCCGGTGTAAGGGCTATAAATTTTACTGCGGCCCTAAACTTCTCCTTATATTTACTCTATCGCTCGGCGGCTGCACAAAAGCCGCGTCCCTCCTTCACTACCTCCCCCCTCCACTCCTGCGCCGCATCTGCGCCGGCGCCGCCCTTCCCACCCCCGTCGGCACCCGCCCGTCGCTGCAGATGCTTCGTAGGCTCCGTCGGCACTTGGATTTATGCCTCCCCGTCCCGACCCTGGCGCAGGACCGGTGGATCTGCGGCTGCAGCCAGTGGCGGAGCCAGGGGGTGCTGGCAAGGACCTTGCCCCCTTATGCTCTCACAAATACACCTATATGTACTCCTAATCCTCCATTTGTCAGACAAAATTAGCTAGGTTTAGATGATTTGCCCCCTGTAACATTATATGACATGTTTTGGCCCCCTCTATATCCAGTTTCTGGTTCCACCACTGGCTACAGCCGCCGCCACCGGATTTGATGCTTCCAGCCGCCAGCTACCGTGCCTTGCCATGGATTAGCAGGGAACCGGACCGCATAGCCCCCATAATGCCTCCGTCCCACATGCAGGTATCGGTTCCTCTTGTAGCCACTCCCCGTCAGGGGTTCGCTGGCAAAGACAAGCCCGTCTATCGTCCAGGCTCAGCACTAGCCCAGCGGCTGGTCGGCTCACCATTGCCGGTCATAAAGTGCGATGAGTTTCTACCACACTGGAACATCCCAGATGGGTGTTCTTCAAGTGCAAAAAATATGGGGTATGTGCTTGTTTTTATTTGGTTGTTCATCGGATTCGGCGCAACTTTGGTAGCTCATTGTTTGTTCAAATTTGTGTGTAGGAAGGATGCAAATTTTGGTATTGGAAGAATACATCGATTTATTGATAGGAAAAAATATGATAGATGTTCGTGCACTCGTTGCTAGAATTGAGGTTAGAGATGAGACTAGAGAAGAGACTAAAGGGGAAGCAACGTACACTTCTTTAGAATCAAAGAAGAAAGAAGTGTGCAAGATCGAGAATATGCAGATCATCAATGAAGACATATAAAAGATACTAATCCAACTAGTAGGAGCAGTTATGGAAGTTGGATATCTTTCAAAATGTCTAATTGTGGTTCTTGTTTTCTTTGGTCTTGCTCTCGTACCGGAGAAGTGGTGAGTTAAGTGCTTCAATGTATCAAAATATTGAATGAAATAAAGTGGAAACATAAATGTGTTTCGGTGGCCGAAAATGAAATGCAAATGATTTTTTTACTCCATTAAATATAGGGGATCGACTAGGAACTGCCAAAACTTAGTGGAGTAAATATACTCCACCGAATACTCCACTATTTCTAGGGGATTGGTTAGAAATGCTCATAGTTCATGTTTGTTCTTATATTTCTGTTGCTCGAAAACAAAGTTTCACCTTTAGACATCATTTCACCTAGAGAACGAGAGGGATCAACATTTGTTCTTACAAGTTTAAGCCCTTTGAAGATATGAACACACATGACAGAATATTTGGTGTCAAAAGGTACAGATTGGATCAAAGTGTTCATTTTATTATGTATTATGTCGGTCTCGTTGAATTCCGCGTTAGTAAAACACTGTGTCTGAAAATGACACGTTGGTAGAACACTAAGTTTGATTCTAGTATATAAGTTTTTGTCTTGCAAATTTTTTGATTAGCTATTCCATTGTGAAATTTTCTTATGTATCGACCGTGACTTATGCTATCTGATTAGCTATCCATGTGACTATCGCAACATGTCGTTGATGATGTGGACTATGTATGGTTCTAGTATATAAGTTTTTTTCTTGCAAATGGTTTTTCAATGTGCTGCAATATTTGTTTATTCATTAGCTAACTTGCCCAACTATTTGTGTATCAACTTTAACTTGTGTTATGTCGTATATGTCTCTGAGGATACAATTGTTCTTCTTACACTAAAACCAAACCGTGTGTGATTTGCTTTATCTAAAAAATAGATGTGTATGTTTTTTCAGGCTCCGAGATGCATCAAAACACTCTATGATTTTTATTTATTTATGTGTTTGCGCGAAAACTTCTGATCTATTCATCTTCAATCATGACAATAGAACGAACACCAGAAATAATAAAAAATACATCCAGATCCTTAGACCACCTAGCGACGACTACAACACTGAAGCGAGCCGAAGACGCGTTGTTGTCATTGCCCATCCCTCGCTGGAGCCGGGCAAAACTTGTTGCAATAGACAGTCGGGAAGTCATCGTGCTAAGACCCCATAGAACCAGCGCAGCAGAATAGCAATCGTCACCGTCGAAGAGTAGCATAGATCGAAAGGATCCAACATGAAGACACACAAATATAGACGAACTACGACGAGATCCGAGCAAATATATTTATGACATCATCATTCAGTAGTGCACTAAATTTATCAACTCCTCATTCACCAACTTTTTTATGATATCATCATTCAGCAGTGTAGTGCATAGAAGACGCATCCTTTTAAAAATAAAAGAAAACACAGTTGTGCAGCATATGTAGCATTTACACTCTAGTCCTTCCTTCCTCTAGGATCGTCTCCATTTTGCTTCTCCCCTCTCTACTTGTTCAACTGGTTAAATTTGTTAAGATATATTTGGTCAATTGTGACAAGTTTTCTCAAAAATAACTATGATGCTATAAGAGCTTTCCAATTTATTGTAATATGTATAAACGCAAAAGGCTAAGAAAATTACCATTACACGACTGTGAATATCGAGCTAAGTAAACAAATTTATGAATCAGCTAAAAAAATCCAACAATTCAATTCAATGACTAGCTCCTTATGGACACATTACCCAAGATTTATCTACTTGTAACGAGTCATGTAGTACAAACTATTGCCAAGATATTTGGTAGACCTACAACCTACACATTAGAGATCTTTATCAAGACATTCGAGAATACTAAATACACACACACACACACACACACACACACACACACACACACACACACACACACACACACACACACACACACACACACACACACACACACACACACACACACACACACACACAAATATACATACACTATAATCATGTCACAAATTAATTCCGCAGAGTCCTGCAATTTGTCCTTCTTTATTGTTCTCACATTTAAGTGATTGATCTATTGATCCTTATAAGTGATAATGTCTTCAACATAATAATAAATCATATTTTCACAAACATAAATTTATGTGTTTAATTATGATAAACAAGTAGTAGAAATAATAAATAACATCTGAAGTTAATAAAAAATCATACAAAGTAAAAAAGTTTAGTATAAAAAATGATGAAATTTGTGATGATGTCCCAATAACACTCCCTATTGATAAATTTTTTTTTCTTAATATTTATGCATTATTATGCCTTACAAACAACCATGTCTTCCTTTTATGTGAATTTTATTTGTTAAACTTATCAACAAAGTCTTATGTGTTCTCTACCACTTTTTGTGTGAAACAACCACTCAATTAAGATCCCGATGGCATCCTATATAAGCAATGCAATCATTTCTATCATTTTTGACTTGTTAAAAATACTGAACATGAACCCTTAGTTGTCTGTCATGTGTTGCCTGATTTAAAGTGGTCAAGTGTCAGAGTTAGAATTGGATTTTGGTATCTGTAAAACCCTTAGTCTTGCATAGTGCGTTGCTAATGCATACATCAGTGTTGGTTCCGTTATCAATTTGAGCAAGTTGTCAATTCTTCCGGAGAGACTATTCAAGAACCGAAAGAAATCTAGTCTATCATTAGCTTACAATAACTTGTAAGTATGCTGGACAACATGTTTTTAGTGCCATATAAATTCTTTCCCACCTTGCTTTTTATTAAGTATCATTTGCCAATTTGTTCTCCGGTAAATTGACTCCTTCTCTATGATGAAACAACGGTAAAATTCAGATCTTCGGTGGTGTCATCGCAAAATTCTGCAATCATTTTCGGGAGTTCAGTCCTGTTGGTAGTGGTGATGATGATCCAGTGGGCCAACAGTTGAAAGACACCTTATATTTTATATTCAGTGAGGCTTGTAGATTTTGGTTTGCAATGTGTGTAACATTTCAAGGCATTCAAAGTGAAATGGCAGACCCTGTGCATCTCACTCTTCTGATGGGTGATCTGATATAAGATTATGGTGACACATCTCGTCTTGGTATCTATTTGTGGCTGCCATTCCTTGAGAGAAAGATGGAATTGGCTGCAACCTGTTTGCATGATCCAAGCCTGTTTACCTATTTGTGGCTGGCATTTGCCACAGAGGCCAACAACTTCATGAAGTACATAGAGGCAGATCCAAAGTTTAACAATCAGTCGTTGATCAAGTTCAAACGATCAAGTAATGATTGGTGTGTTGGAGCATTGGTTGGTGAGTCTCTTTTTATCCTGAAGTATAGGTGCGTCCTGATTCGCAAGGCACTCGTATGAGATGCGGCTTATGCAAGAATCTTTCCAGTGTAGGTAATGTTTATGTTTTTAGCTCACTATAAATATCCATCATTGTAGTTTATGTAAATTATTCACAATTGCTCATTGTTGTGCCATTATAGGATGGAGCCAATATCTGTTGATGATGTTAATTGTTATGACAATTGAGCACGGGACGGCGCTGGAGGCTGTCAAACTTTTGTCGAATGGTTCTTCTTTATCTTAGATCTTTTGTTGAATGTTTGTATGATGGGTGGCACAGGAAAGCAAGTGATGCAAGGGCGGCACTGGAGGTCATTCTTTTGTTGAATGTTTCTTCTCTGTTTTAGATCTTTTGTCAAATGTTTCTCCTGTCTGTGGATGCAAAAGCCAATGATGTTGACTTTGTGTAGGATGTTGAAATTTTGGTAGCACTCGACAACTATTACTAAACTAGAAGAACGCCCGTGCGTTGCAACGGTGCCACATTAACTTTAAGAGTTCAATATTAAGTGACATTAGTGACCTTTTTTACCATCAAATCCTCACACACACACTCTCCCTCCCTCTTCCTCACTCTCTCTCCCCCTCTCCCTCTCTCTCTCTCTAACACACACGGGATCATAATCCATCTATTTCTCACACACACACACGCTAGTGCATAACAATATGGATTATGTGTATTATATTTGCCACCACAACTGAGAGAATTAATTTCATGTAAATCGGCCAGCCACAGCTCCATGACAAACAATACACCTAATTATCTCTCTCTCCCTCTCTCTCTCTCCCTCTCTCCCTCCCTCTCCCTCTCCCTCTCCCTCTGCGGCAGCTGCTCTGCTTCCCTCCCCTCTTGCAGATTTCTAGGTAGCGTGACTCTACCACTAATCTCAAGTTCATTCCGTTCTTCTGCTGCTTCCTAGTGTTACCACCAACCGTCCTCCTTGTTGAGTTGTTGATTAGTCCTCCTAATGAACGCTCAATCTAAATCTCGGGTTATTTGCAAATCGGAACGAATCATGTATTTATTCGCTCGTTAAATTCACCCTTAATGATGCCTATGCAGACACAGGAAACACAGGGGACAGAAATGGCTTCCAACTACGTGGACACCACGGGGGAGAACGGAAGGTTCCACAGCCACGGCCACGGCCACCACAGCAACAGCACGACGCCGACCGGCGAGGCGGCGTCGCCCAAGAATACGCGGAGGAGGTGGCCCGGGTCGGCGTCGGCGCCGTCCGACGCGGGCCACGTGCCCGCTTCCAAGTGCGTCTGCGCACCGGCCACCCATGCCGGATCCTTCAAGTGCCGCTTCCACCGCACCGACTCCCAGGGCCACGGCCACGGCCAAGGCCAGGGAAGCCGCCCTTCTTCGCCCCCTACACCGGCCGCGACCAACGCGGTGTCGCGGCACCCGGCCTCGCCGTCCTCGTCCTCCGGCACCCTCGCGACCCAATGATGCAGCCCAAGCATCGGCCTCGAGAATTAAGAACGCTCGACAACGGAGAGGGAAGGGAAGATCATATACATGTCATAAGAAAGGGAGTTTATTTACTGCTCCCTTGATGTATTGTTTTCTTTGTTTGGAGCACTGCATTTGCATGGTCGATCATGTGCTATACTATATGCATCAACACTAAGTATATTTTGCATGCATGCAGGTGCGGATGCATGGTGTAAATATGACGCCGTCCTTTCGAAGCACTTTTGCAAGCAAGAAGGGTGCTTGGCCAACTGCCAGAAGCATCTGCAGGAGTACGTGTGCCCGGACTGCATCAGGCTCGAGTCCGCTGCCTGCATGAATGATGGCTCGCTTGCGCCGTTGGACGGGGCTTGCTATTGCCACATCTACCCCAAGGATTAGTCCATCCTGTTAATTTCCATGTCTGCTCATCGGTGGATTGACCGTCCATGTTAAGGACACTAGGTGATACCCCGCGCGTTGCTGCGGGATCTCTTTGCTGGAATTATAGTGTAATGATTTTTATAAAACCCTAAATGCGCTAAAAATCCAAAATAAACAATGTAATAGCCAAGAGAGTAGGCTCTCCGTTGGTAGTAGATTGAGTCTTGTGGATACATGGATACATTACAGGTATCAACATTTGAGCCCACTGGATTACCGATGCTTGCTTACCAAGAGATTACATCGATTATCGAAGAGTGTCAATGAGATTTATGTGAACTGCACTAAAAGAGTGTATCATAACCTCAAAGCACGACATGGTGCCTCGATACTAAGAAATACTTGTTCAAGTTTTTCTCTCTTTAAATGATGACAGTAGACTTTCAATTCAAATTGATTAAGAAGAACCACCAATCAAGTATCATAGCCTTCCACAGTGCAGATTTGAGCCGCAAGGAGCAACAGTGGCAACAATGAATGGCGACTAAACTAGCAGTCTAGAATTAAACGTGCCCACACACATAACCTCTATGGAAATTAAAATTTTAATAGGGTGAGTGACTATAAATTTCTAAGATAATAGATAAAAGAGAAAAGGAAATTACATCTATTGAATGCGGGCATACGTCCATTGTTTTCCATCAAGTACAATGGTTCTTCTTTTTTCCAGCGAAGGTGCAGTAGTTTTTGGAATTGAAACCGCTAGCTGAGGCATTGGTTGCGAAGATAACTCCTGTAATATATTTCACAAAACTGACAAAAATATCTCATCGGCCGGAAAATATCAATTCTTGTCTAATCTGCAAAGGAGTACATGAGATTACTATTAGGAAAACTCAATATTGTTACTAATTGCAGGTAAATGCACCAAATATTCGCTGGCCATACAGTCTTAAATCATGATATAGCGGTATAACTATTGTAGATAAAAAGACATTGAACTGTGCAGGTGTTAGCTTGCTCCATCTAGCCCCATAGAAAATAATATGCTCTCTTAAACATAACTCAAACTTTCATCAACTTTATCTGCAAGGAACGCCTGTGTACAAACAGCTACATGTGCCATAAACATTGATATGATCAAACAATTAGGATATCAATATCATGCCCAAGCCACTACAACCATAAACAATTACGAAGAGAGAATGTGGGGAACAAACATGGTGATTTAGTTTGGCTGACAATTGCTTCCTTGCAAACCTAGTTACCTGAACAATAGATAAAGCTGACCGAGAGGGCTGGGTCATGCATAATTCCAAACATCATTCCAAAATCGGTATCATTCACCACGCCGTCTGAAGGAAGATGAACATCAGTCTTCAAATTGTTGCAACAATAAAAATCAATCTTGACTGATGTCATAGCCAATTAGGTGTGGACGAAAAAAAACTGACCACTTCCTCCTAGTAATAAAAAACACCGTCAATGCGAAAAATTGAATCTGGTACATAAAACAATTGAACTGGTAGGCAGAAAGAATCTATTAATAATTGATGATACCTTTTCGTTGAGGATGGGATTGCCATAGGGCATAGCCAACACAGTGCTTCATGGTCAGTCTCCCCGCGTACAGCAGCTCCTTATGGCCGAGTTCGGCGACGAGGGGTCATGGGTGGAGCTTCTTCTCGTGGCTTATTGTAGGGCGAGATATTGGAAGGTGATAGATGGTGTCGTTTCATTGCGTTGGTGGCTGCATTTGTGGCCGGGATATCTCCACATAGTGGTGGCGAGCAGAAGAGAAAGCGGCAGAGATAACTACTCCATCACTATGGCGGAGTATAATAGAGAGCGAGGTAATGGGAGGGGATGAATTAATGCTGCCGTTTCATTGCATTGGTGGATGCACTTTTGGCCAGCAGATCTCATCGGTCATGGCCGCCACTAACAGAAGAGAAAGCGGCAGAAATAACACCCGTAGTATAGAAGATGAACCCAATTTATATGGGCTAATCTATAGGCCTGCGTTTACTTACATGGGCTGCCGCCATGGGCCATCACCAACGAACATGCCCTGACTCGCTTGCGTACGGTTTTGTCTAATAACAAACCGTGCAGAAAAAGCAGCGGGACTGCAGGAGGATTAGCGATGATGTAGTCGTGCGATCGATAGCGGGGGGATTAGTGATGACGTGGCCTCACGAGAAGCCAGGAAAATCAGGTAGTGGGGGGCAGCTATTTAGAAATAGAAGATGCCTATGCAAAATGTAGAGTTAATTCTACTTCTTCTCGCAATAAAACTCTAGTTTATTCTGAGCAAAATGTGGAGTTTTCTTTATGGGGGGTTACAATCAGTTTCACATAATCTAATGACCTCTCGGAATAAAACTCTATTCAATTCTGAGCAAAAATTAGGATTATTTCTACTTCTGGCAATAAAACTCTAGTTAATTCAGAGAAAAATGTAGAGTTTTTTTTTGTTTTTAGTGGGGGGTTACAATCAGTTTCACAAAATCTAATGACCTCTCGCAGTAAAACCTACGGCTGGTTAGCCACAACTATGGCTGTGTGCATCACAATGATGCAGAAGTTATGGTTCCAACCTCTTTTTTCTGCAAAAATTGGTTGGCACAATTGGTTTCTAAAAAGCCATTTCCTAACCAAACATTGGATAATTCTTAAGTCGTTCATAAGCTGCTCTCCACAAAATGTGCTATAGCAAATTAGAATTCGTCAGATGCTTAATACCCTATCTGTCTTATTGTGGAGCCACATGTCAGTTTTCGCTCTTAAAGTTTAACCCCTCAAACCATGTGAGAGAAGTGAGAAATACTTTTTTCTTTCCTTATTGCTTATTCTTAGCACTGTGGCCTGGTCTTTAGATTTTGCTGTCAAGATCCCTTCTCATAATGCTCGAGGGTGGATCTTAATGCTATTTTTATTTTGCTTAACACCCATGTTTTTGGTACATTGGAGATGCCCAAAGATAGACCATTAGTTAATATAAAGGACACTTACAATTGATTTGAGGCATCCAACATGTACATTTCAAATAGTTAGGATGGTAGTGGTACCCCCCGCCCACCAGAGACCAAACTACAGGTTTGCCAATTTGATGTCTCGTAAAGGTGGAATATTCTTTTAGTGGAGGCGACGTCCTATTGATTAACGAGATGTCTGTGGTGAGTTTGTCAATGTGAATATCCGGTCCGCCGACTCAGTCTCTTGAAGGTGCTCATACGAGTAGGTAGTGCGTAGGTATGTTCATCGCCAAAGAAGGAGATGCCCGAGGTCCACCCGTCCCATCATGGACCCTCCAGCTGGGTCGCACAAGTATGAGACCTCCGGGTAGATCAGACGGCTCATGGCGGCCCAAGTGACTCCCGCGGCACACCACCGTCCAACGGACGGCCAGGAGCCTCTTCTTGCCCGCGGGGAACCTAGGGAGGTTGGTACCCCATCATCCTTTATATGAGTAATGTTGTGTTGTGTACGGTGTTTGCTATAATTCATCATTTTGGCGCTTGTTTCGTTGCCCTAATTTGAAACAAACAAGGAACGTGAACCACCAACGTGCCTCCCTTATTTTTCTTGGACATCATGACTGTCTTAACAAAAAGAAAAACATGTACCCAGGATCTCTAGCACTAGTAGAAAAAGGGTCTTTTGTGAAGCACATTAGTGCCGGTTTGAATTAGAGCCGGCACTAATGTGTACATTAGTGCCGGTTCGTGGCGGCGATCAATAATACCGGTTCGTGGAGAACTTTTAGTACCGGTTCGTCCCACAAACCGGCACTAAAGAGGCTGTGTCAGCCTGCGGTCAGGCTATGGCCCCACCATCACCATTTAGTGCCGGTCCGAACCACGAACCGGTACTAATGACGTTGTGGCAGGCTGTTTTTAGTCCCACCTCGCTCCCCTAACAAGCCTTTTACCACCTTAAATATGTTATTACTCAAACTATCACAAGCACTTGGTATTCATTGAACTCTATGTGTAGAATTTGTGGCCGCAATATGAGTCTTCATCGGTTTATAAATCGTTGATGACTCATATTCACAATTCAGATTGTACACACAAAGATCGTTGATGATCAAAGTATTTTTTATGTTATAAGATCATATTGACAATTTAGACTGTAAAGAAATATAAGATCATGATGTAAATGCTCTTATATTTTTTGCGTTCAGTATGCACCATTCAAAGCGACGCCATCAACTTTCAACCATTTCTGCCTTCATTTGCTATTTTTCATGCATTCAATGATTTGTTTTGAGAACTAAATGACCTGTAAATTGAAAAGCACTACAAATTAACTCTGAAAAAGTTGAAACTTGGCATGGTATCATCATTTCATCCACATAGCATGTGCAAGAAAGTAGAGAGGCTTACGGCTAAAACTGGATGCACTTCGTTTACAAACTAAACAATCTCATTCGAAGTAGTCAGGTTTCTGACGAAATTAAACTCATCTGTTACAAAGGCATTTTATTTTTTTAAACTTATTACAACTCCAGAATTTTTGTGCGTTCAGTATGCACCATTCAAAGCGACGCCATCAACTTTCAACCATTTCTGCCTTCATTTGCTATTTTTCATGCATTCAATGATTTGTTTTGAGAACTAAATGACCTAGAAATTGAAAAGCACTACAAATGAACTCTGAAAAAGTTAAAACTTGGCATGGTATCATCATTTCACCCACATAGTATGTGCAAGAAAGTAGAGAGGCTTACGGCTAAAACTGGATGCACTTCGTTTACAAACTAAACAATCTCTTTCGAAGTAGTCAGGTTTCTGACGAAATTAAACTCATCTGTTACAAAGGGATTTTATTTTTTTAAACTTATTACAACTCCAGAATTTTTTTGCGTTCAGTATGCACCATTCAAAGCGACGCCATCAACTTTCAACAATTTCTGCCTTCATTTGCTATTTTTCATGCATTCAATGATTTGTTTTGAGAACTAAATGACCTGGAAATTGAAAAGCACTACAAATGAACTCTGAAAAAGTTGAAACTTGGCATGGTATCATCATTTCACCCACATAGCATGTGCAAGAAAGTAGAGAGGCTTACGGCTAAAACTGGATGCACTTCGTTTACAAACTGAACAATCTCTTTCGAAGTATTCAGGTTTCTGACGAAATTAAACTCATCTGTTACAAAGGCATTTTATTTTTTAAAACTTATTACAACTCCAGAATTTTTGTGCATTCAGTATGCACCATTCAAAGCGACGCCATCAACTTTCAACAATTTCGGCCTTCATTTGCTATTTTTCATGCATTCAATGATTTGTTTTGAACTATAGCTGAAAAGAAAAAAAACTATATAAAAAACTACTCAAAAATAAATAGAACAAAATAAATATAGCAAAAAAGAAAAAACTGCTCAGAAATAAATAGAAGAAAAAATAAAGCAGAAAAGGAAAAAATTATATTTGCTATTTTTCAATCGTTTACAAAATGACCGTGAAATTGAAAATCACTACAAAATGAACTCTGAAAATGTTGAATTTTGGCAAACTAAATGAATAAAACTACTCACAAATAAATAGAAGAAAATAAATATAACAGAAAATAAAAAACTATACAAAAAACTATGCAGAACTAAATAGAAGAAAATAAATATAACAAAAAATAAAAACTATACAAAAAACTACGCAGAAATAAATAGAAGAAAATAAAGCAGAAATGAAAAAGACTATACAAAAATTGGGGCGCTGCCCTGTGGGCCTGCTAGGCCACGTGCGTGCAATTACAGGCCTTAATGGCCCAACAGACTCACAGGGCAGTGCGTAGAGTTTAGGCCCACAAGCCTGCTTAAAGAGGAGTTCGAAAGGGCAGCCGCAGCTGGGTTTATAAACCAGTGCGGCTGCCCTTCGCCAGACGAGGTGGGACTAAACTTTGGGGTGGCAGCGCGAGGCCTTTAGTACCGGTTCGTGGCTCCAAGCGGTACTAAAGGCCTGCTCTTCCCGCCTCTTGGCCTGGTGAAAGTTGGCCTTTAGTACCGGTTGGTGGCTCCAACCGGTACTAAAGGCCTCTCCTATATATACAACACTTGCGAAAATTCAGTTAGATCTCCACTTCTTTCATCTCAACACCTCTCGCACGCGCCCGTCGCCCGTCGTCGCCGCCGCCGCCCGTCGTCCGTCGCGCGTCGTCGTCGTCGTCCCCGCCGCCGCCCGTCGTCGTCATCCCCGCCGCTGCCCGTCGCCCGTCGTCCCCGCCGCGCCGCCCGTCGAAGTCGTCGTCCCCGCCGCGGTACACGTGTCTCTCGCTCTCCCCGCCGCCGTCCGTCGTCGTCGCACACGTACGCCGCCGCCCCGTACGCCCCCGCCCATACGTGCGCCGCCCCCGCTCGTACGTACGGGGCGACGGCGTACGGGGACACACACACACACACATATACACACACATATACGTACACATACATGCACACACACACACACATTTTTTTACTTATTTTCTGTTTTTTAGAAAAGTTAATTAGATGATCGAATGTTAGATGAATTAGCTAGATAGAAAATTGTCGAACTAGAGATTTGAACTAGTTGAATAATTAATATAACTAGCTTATTTTTAGTAAGAAAATTGTCGAATTAGTTTATTTTAGGTATATGGGATTTGAACTAGTTCAATAATTAATATAACTAGTTTATTTTTAGTAAGAAAATTTAGGTATATGGGATTAATGTCGAATGTTAGATGAATTAGATAGAAAAGTTAAATATATAGTAATGTCAAGAAAATTAATAGAACTGGTTGAACTAGTTGATTTAATAAAACTGGTTCATTTTACTATAGAAGTAGTTTATTTTTAGCAAGAAAATTAATAGAACTAGTTTCTTTTTTTAGTTAAAGCAATTATTCCCGCATCGACGTAGATGATGCCTATCCCGCATCCTCGTCGTCGAGAATACCTGGCAGGTTCTTCAGGGATCTCACTGGAGCTATGATCCTGTGATGGTTCCTTCCCTTTGGGTGTCCACCGCCCGCGCCGATACCCGTCGGACGCTACGGTTCTAGCTGTACTGGCGATATGTATGATATATAGTATTCGACGTGTATAATTGATAATATTCGATGTACGGACACATGGAGATTATGTAGTTTTTCTTATAATTGAAGGCATCCTAATTTGAATACTACTTTATTTTGCGATTTGATTTTTCTTATTGAATGCTCAAATTGGAGAGCACTATTTGCAAGGCATATGCATATGATTAGTTGAATAATAATGATCTAATTTAGTCTTTGAATTATGAACGTATAGGAAATGTCATCATCGGACGACGAAAGTCTCCCGGGGGAGTGCGACTGGTGCCACGACGATCGAGGTGAGTGCGACAGGCCTCACCTGGACGATGGTCGGCGCTTCAGCATTAAGCTTGAGGAGACCTTCGAAGTTGAAACGGTACGCAACGATGACAAGTGTTTTTTTTCATAATTAAGCATGACTTCAACTATTTCAACGTGTAATTTTCATCTTTTACAATTCGAGTATAGTTGATCCCATGCCATGCAAGACGCTATGTCTTGAAGAGGATGGATTTTAAAGACCATGAAAAATTTGAAACGAAGAAAATTCACCTAAGGACCCATCATGATGTGGATTTTGAAGTAAAGTTGTATAATGCTGAGAGCTTAACCCATTTTGGTTGCAAAAATTGGGAAGCATTTTGCAAATTGTATGGTTTTGATGAGGGTATGCTTGTCACCATGGATCTTGGTGATCCTGAAATCGAGCAAGACAATATGGACATTTGGGTCCTTGTTGATACTCCTCCAGTTCTACCGCTATGTGAGTTTCTCAAACATAGTTAATTATTAATAGAACTTATATTGTTCATTTCAAAATAGTTGACAACTTATTTCCATTGACAGCTTATTTTGGAGTATCAAAGAATGTGCAGAAGATGGTAGATAGAACTTACTACACCGATGGCTCTGAGTTAACTTACAAGGAGAAAACTCATCTGGTTGGATTTTGTAATGATATTGAGAATTACAATATCTACAATCGAACTCCTCAACATCATGGTGAATACGTGCCACTAGTGCACGTGTTGAACTACGGTAACTACCATGAAGATACCCTGGTAAGTTTTTTTTACTATTACGACATCCATGCATCTTTTTGCATACTTCTAAAACTAGTACATCATTGCTAACTACGAAGTTATTACTATGTTTTTCAACAGCTTATCCCAGAGGATTGTGTGCCTCATTTGATGTATCAGAATGGCGGCAGCCTTCATGTTTTGAACATATATCCAGGTCATCCTGCGAATCTCAACTGTCCATACCGGATTTCTAAAAGAAGTGGAGACATGACAGTCAAAGGATGGAAAAAAATGTATGGACAGTCGTAAGGAGCTTGTTGGAAGCAAAAGGAAGCGAGGCGCAAGAATTGGAGACAGGATGATCTCCATTCTTCATAATGGAGAGTCAGGGTCTATATTGTTTTATGCTATTTTACCTTAAGTGTGTTTAGGTCCGATCCTACCTGATACTTGATGATCATGTGCTAAGAACAATTATGTAGGATTGGGTTCGATGACTATGAGGATGATGATCGTATGACTTATTATTAATAACGAGTAGAAGTTGTATGATGATGCTTGATTAATTAGCTAGTAGGACTTGTTATTATATATGATGATGTATGATGCGAGCATGCATGAGTTATTATATATATATCTGCGGGTGAAACAAAAAAGAATTAAAATGGAAAACACAAAATTAAATGAAAAAGAAATCATAAAACCAAAACCCCCCCAAACATTTTAGTACCGGTTGGTGTTACCAACCGGTACTAAAGGTCTCCCGGCCCCCGGAGCTGGCTCGTGCCACGTGGTTGCCCTTTAGCACTGGTTCGTGCTGAACCGATACTAAAGGGGGGGCCTTTAGTGCCCACACTTTAGTGCCGGTTCCTAAACCGGCACTAAAGGGCCTTACGAACCGGTGCTATTGCCCGGTTCTGCACTAGTGTAGCCAGATGCATGACCGGGCCGGCTTATTAGATGAGAGTATTGACCGTCGGCGCCGGTGACCACGAGGTATGTCCCGAAGGGTGAGCGAGTGTCTGCTCCATTGCTCGGTGACTTTTGATAAGCCAAGGCACAATACTACGGATTGGGACACGCACACGATTCAAAATCTATAAACCCATGATTTTGTCTCTGTTCGCACACTAACACGTCACCGTGTACCCTCGACGCCGGGGGTGATGCACCGCAGCTCACGTCGAAGGAGACCCGTCCGGAAGTGCAGTACGCAGGCAATCCGGCGGGCGCTTTTGAGGACACGAAACCCCACACGCCCGGGAGGGACCCCGTCAGGGCGCGCGGCGGCTATGGGCTGCCCTAGGTCGACCTGATCGCCCCTAGGGCCTCGAGGTTCGCCACCCTGCAACAAGAAGAACAGACGAAGAACGAGGAAGAATAAGAACTAGGGTTAAGGAGAAAAGATAAAAGATAAAAAGTGGTAGATGAGTTGATCGATTGTGTGTTGTTCAATCGGCCGTCACCCCTTAGGTATATAAGAGGTGGCTGGACTTCCCGTACAAGGAAAAGGCTTGGATTCACGTCCAAAACCCTTGCCAAATTCGGATTGGTTTTGTCCGAACTTTCCAAAACTGTTCGGTCTAAAATTGGCTGCACGTTGTGGGTCTTTTTTGAGGTGGTAAACGACCTCAGATGGAAACGAGCCCAAAAGCAATATTGACCGTTTCAAAGAGAAGAACAACTTTCCTGTTGAACTTTTTTTCATCAGAGGTCATCTCGTAGGTCAAATCGCTCGCGCAAAACAGCTAGTTATTCACGCCCATCAGACATACCCACATATGTGTCTGGTTCCGGGCATCATATTTTGCTCACTGGAGGGTCGCGCTGTGCGGGCTCTAACTTTTGCATACGAACTCCGATTGAGACGTTTCTTATATCAAAATCGATCGGTTCGACAAGACGAAGACAATCTGTGGAGATTACTTTTCCATACGAGGCATTTTTGGGGTTCAAATCAGCTGAATAGTGTTCTGAATACAAAATTTCGGTATTTCGAACACAACTTTGGCCTTTGAGATGAGATCAGACGATGATGGCCCAAACTTTAAAGATGTTCATATAAACAATACAGAACTCTTTCATGTAGATCACTTCTCCATTTGAGGCCATCTTAAATAAGTTCTTGACCGTGCCAAAATCTGGTGTCAACACATGCCCCCCTGTTTTTCGGAAAAGCTTGTGTGCCAAAAAATAACTTGCACAAAGTTTGTTCTAAGCGCGAACACGTCACGTGTACCCTCGACGCCGGGGGTGATGCACCGCAGCTCACGTCGAAGGAGTCTCACCAGAAGAGCGATTCGCAAGTCGACCGGCAAGAGCTTTTGAGGACCTGAAACCCTACACTCCCGGGAGGGACCCCGTCGGGGAGTGCGGCGGCTATGGGCTGCCCTAGCTCGGCAAAGCCGCCCCTAGAGCCTCGCGATTCGCAGCTCTCCAACAAGAAGAACGACGAAGAACGAGGGAGCAAGAACGAGGGAAAGACAAGACGTAGATGAAAAAGCTGTAGATGTGTTTTCGATTGTGTGTTGTTTCAATCGGCCGTCACCCCCAACATATATAAGAGGCGGCTGGACTTCCCGTACAAGCAAAGGATTTATCTAGGCTTTCCTTACAAGAAAATTACATCAATTCACGTCCAAAACCCTAGTCAAATTCAGATTGGTTTTATGCGAACTTTTCAAAACTGTTCAGTTTAAACTGGCTGTACTTTGAGGGTCCTTTTTGTGGTGACAAACGACCTCGGATGGAAACGAGCCCAAAAGCAATCTTGATCGTTTCGACGAGACGAACATTTTTCATATTGAACGTTTTTTCATCAGAGGTCACCTCGAGGGTCAAATCGCTCGCGCAAAACAGCTAATCATTCACGCAGCTCATCAGACATACCCACATATGTGTCTGGTTCCGGGCGTCATATTTTGCTCGCTGGAGGGTCTCGCTATGCGGGCTCTAACTTTTGCATACGACCTCAGATTGAGACGATCTTTATATCAAAATCGATCGCCTCGACAAGACGAAGACAATCCGTGTAGAAACTTTTCCCATATGAGGGCATATTTGGGGCATAATCAGCCAAATAGTGTTCTCAATACAAAATCTGAGTATTTCGAACACAACTTCAGCCCTAGAGATGAGACCAGATGGCTATGGCCCAAATATCAAAGTTTCTCCTTTTGATGATATGGAACTTCCTCACTTTGAGCAATTTGCCATTTGAGGCCATCTTAATTATGTTTTTGACCATGCCAAAATCTGGTGTCAACACATGCCCCCCTGTTTTTCGGCAAAGCTTGTGAGCCGAAAAATAACTCGCATATAGCTTGTTATAAGGACGATGTCAACACTCCATCGTCCATTTTGCATGTTCTTAGGACGATAAGTATATATCAGCCATGTTTATGCTAAGGGCAATAGTTATTTATCGGCCATGTTTTCGCTTAGGATGATAGTGATATATCGGCCATTGCCTATCTAGGCTTCTTGCCACACACTTGGGTGATATTTCTTTAAATATTTGCCATTGAGAGCTCAAGGTAATAATGTGCCTTGTACAGATTCCACCAAATATAAGTTTCTGGGAACCACTCTTGTAGTCTTAAAAGGACCTTCCCAACTTGAAGACCACTTCCTGAATTTCTTATCTTTTGAACCAATTGCTAGAATCACCTTCCACACGAGATCACCAACTTGAAAATTCTTCAACTTGACCTTCTTATTGTAAGCTCTTGCCACCCTCAACTTATCTCTCTCTATGGCATTCAAAGCAGCCAAATGTTTATCGGCGACTTCATCAATATTGTCCATCATCAAGTTATAAAATGAAGGAAATATGCCCTAGAGGCAATAATAAAGTTATTATTTATTTCCTTATATATCATGATAAATGTTTATTATTCATGCTAGAATTGTATTAATCGGAAACATAATACATGTGTGGATACATAGACAAACAGAGTGTCACTAGTATGCCTCTACTTGACTAGCTTGTTAATCAAAGATGGTTAAGTTTCCTAACCATAGACAAAGGAGTTGTCATTTGATTAACAAGGTCACATCATTAGTTGAATGATCTGATTGACATGACCCATTCCATTAGCTTAGCACTCGATCGTTTAGTATGTTGCTATTGCTTTCTCCGTGACTTATACATGTTCCTTTGACTATGAGATTATGCAACTCCCGTTTACCGTAGGAACACTTTGTGTGCTACCAAACGTCACAACGTAACTGAGTGATTATAAAGGAGCTCTACAAGTGTCTCCGAAAGTATTTGTTGGGTTGGCGTATTTTGAGATTAGGATTTGTCACTCCGAATGTCGGAGAGGTATCTCAGGGCCTTCTCGGTAATGCACATCACATAAGCCTTGCAAGCATTGCAACCAATAAGATAGTTGCAAGATGATGTATTACGGAACGAGTAAAGAGACTTGCCGGTAATGAGATTGAACTAGGTATTGGATACCGACGATCGAATCTCGGGCAAGTAACATACCGATGACAAAGGGAACAACGTATGTTGTTATGCGGTCTGACCGATAAAGATCTCCGTAGAATGTGTAGGAGCCAATATGGGCATCCAGGTCCCGCTATTGGTTATTGACCAGAGATTTGTCTCAGTCATGTCTACACTGTTCTCGAACCGTAGGGTCCGCACGCTTAAGGTTACGATGACAGTTATTATGAGTTTATGAGTTTTGATGTACCGAAGGAGTTTGGAGTCCCGGATGAGATCGGGGACATGACGAGGAGTCTCGAAATGGTCGAGACGTAAAGATTGATATATTGGACGACTATATTCGGACATGGGAATGGTTCCGAGTGGTTTCGGAGAAAACCGGAGTGCCGGAGGGTTACCGGAACCCCCCGGGAGAAGTATTGGGCCACATGGGCCTTAGTGGAGAGAGAGAGAGGGGCGGCCAGGGTGGGCCGTGCGCCCCCTTCCCCTCTGATCCGAATTGGACTAGGATAGGGGGGGCGGCGCCCCCCTTTCCCTCTCCCTCTCCCCCTTCCTTTCCCCCTCCTAGTAGGAGTAGGAAAGAGGGGAGTCCTACTCCTACTAGGAGGAGGACTCCTCCTCCTGGCGCGCGCCACAAGGGCCGGCCGGCCTCCCCCCTTGCTCCTTTATATACGGGGGCAGGGGGGCACCCTAGAACACACAAGTTGATCTTCGTGATCGTTCCTCAGCCGTGTGCGGTGCCCCCCTCCACCATATTCCACCTCGGTCATATTGTCGCGGTGCTTAGGCGAAGCCCTGCGTCGGTAGTTCATCAAGATCGTCACCACGCCGTCGTGTTGACGAAACTCTTCCCCGAGAGCTTTGCTGGATCGGGGCCCGGAGAACGTCATCGAGCTGTACGTGTGTCAAGAACTCGGAGGCGCCGGAGTAACGGCGCTTGGATCGGTCGGATCGGGAGGAGGACGTACGACTACTTCCTCTATGTTGTGTCAATGCTTCCGCTTCGGTCTACGAGGGTACGTAGACAACACTCTCCCCTCTCGTTGTTATGCATCACCATGATCTTGCGTGTGCGTAGAATTTTTTTTGAAATTACTACGTTCCCCTTCAGTGGTATCAGAGCCTAGGTTTTTATGGTTTGATGTTTTGCACGATTAGAACACAAGTGAGTTGTGGACGATACAAGTCATACTGCCTACCAGCATGTCATACTTTGGTTCGGCGGTATTGTTGGATGAAGCGGCCCGGACCGACATTACGCATACGCTTACGCGAGACTGGTTCTACCGCCGTGCTTTGCACACAGGTGGCTGGCGGGTGTCAGTTTCTCCAACTTTAGTTGAACCGAGTATGGCTACGCCCGGTCCTTGAGAAGGTTAAAACGGAGTCTATTTGACAAACTATCGTTGTGGTTTTGATGCGTAGGTGAGATTGGTTCTTGCTTAAGCCCGTAGCAGCCACGTAAAATTTGCAACAAACAAAGTAGAGGACGTCTAACTTGTTTTTGCAGGGCATGTTATGATGTGATATTGTCAAGACATGTTGCTAAATTTTATTGTATGAGATGATCATGTTTTGTAACCGAGTTACCGGCAACCGGCAGGAGCCGTATGGTTGTCGCTTTATTGTATGCAATGCAATCGCCCTGTAATGCTTTACTTTATCACTAAGCGGTAGCGATAGTCGTAGAAGCATAAGATTGGCGAGACGACAACGATGCTACGATGGAGATCAAGGTGTCGCGCCGGTGACGATGGTGATCATGATGGTGCTGCGGAGATGGAGATCACAAGCACAAGATGATGATGGCCATATCATATCACTTATATTGATTGCATGTGATGTTTATCTTTTTATGCATCTTATCTTGCTTTGATTGACGGTAGCATTATAAGATGATCTCTCACTAAATTATCATAGTAATAGTGTTCTCCCTGAGTATGCACCGTTGCGAAAGTTCTTCGTGCTGAGACACCACGTGATGATCGGGTGTGATAGGCTCTACGTTCAAATACAACGGGTGCAAAACAGTTGCACACGCAGAATACTCAGGTTTAACTTGACGAGCCTAGCATATAACAGATATGGTCTCGGAACACGGAGACCGAAAGGTCGAGCGTGAATCATATAGTAGATATGATCAACATAGTGATGTTCACCATTGAAACTACTCCATCTCACGTGATGATCGGACATGGTTTAGTTGATTTGGATCACGTGATCACTTAGAGGATTAGAGAGATGTCTATCTAAGTGGGAGTTCTTAAGTAATATGATTAATTGAACTTAAATTTATCATGAACTTAGTCCCTGATAGTATCTTGCTTGTTTATGTTGATTGTAGATAGATGGCTCGTGCTGTTGTTCCGTTGAATTTTAATGCGTTCCTTGAGAAAGCAAAGTTGAAAGATGATGGTAGCAATTACACGGACTGGGTCCGTAACTTGAGGATTATCCTCATTGCTGCACAGAAGAGTTACGTCCTGGAAGCACCGCTGGGTGCCAGGCCTGCTGCTGGAGCGGCGCCAGATGTTATGAATGTCTGGCAGAGCAAAGCTGATGACTACTCGATAGTTCAGTGTGCCATGCTTTACGGCTTAGAACCGGGACTTCAACGACGTTTTGAACATCATGGAGCATATGAGATGTTCCAGGAGTTGAAGTTAATATTCCAACAGAATGCCCGGATTGAGAGATATGAAGTCTCCAATAAGTTCTATAGCTGCAAGATGGAAGAGAATGGTTCTGTCAGTGAGCATATACTCAGAATGTCTGGGTATTATAATCACTTGAATCAACTGGGAGTCAATCTTTTGGATGATTGTGTCATTGACAGAATTCTCCAATCACTGCCACCAATATACAAAGGCTTCGTGATGAACTATAATATGTAAGGGATAGATAAGACAATGCCCGAGCTCTTCGCAATGCTAAAAGCTGCGGAGGTAGAAATCAAGAAGGAGCATCAAGTGTTGATGGTCAATAAGACCACTAGTTTCAAGAAAAAGGGCAAAGGGAAGAAGAAGGGGAACTTCAAAAAGAACATCAAACAAGTTGCTGCTCAAGAGAAGAAACCCAAGTCTGGACCTAAGCCTGAAACTGAGTGCTTCTACTGCAAGCAGACTGGTCACTGGAAGCGGAACTGCCCCAAGTATTTGGCGGATAAGAAGGATGGCAAGGTGAACAAAGGTATATGTGATATACATGTTATTGATGTGTACCTTACTAATACTCGCAGTAGCACCTGGGTATTTGATACTGGTTCTGTTGCTAATATTTGCAACTCGAAACAGGGACTACGGATTAAGCGAAGATTGGTTAAGGACGAGGTGACGATGCGCGTGGGAAACGGTTCCAAAGTCGATGTGATCGCAGTCGGCACGCTACCTCTACATCTACCTTCGTGATTAGTATTAGACCTGAATAATTGTTATTTGGTGCCAGCGTTGAGCATGAACATTATATCTGGATCTTGTTTGATGCGAGACGGTTATTCATTTAAATCAGAGAATAATGGTTGTTCTATTTATATGAGTAATATCTTTTATGGTCATGCACCCTTGAAGAGTGGTCTATTTTTGATGAATCTCGATAGTAGTGATACACATATTCATAGTGTTGAAGCCAAAAGATGCAGAGTTGATAATGATAGTGCAACTTATTTGTGGCACTGCCGTTTAGGTCATATCGGTATAAAGCGCATGAAGAAACTCCATACTGATGGACTTTTGGAGCCACTTGATTATGAATCACTTGGCACTTGCGAATCGTGCCTCATGGGCAAGATGACCAAAACACCGTTCTCCGGTACTATGGAGAGATCAACAGATTTATTGGAGATCATACATACAGATGTATGTGGTCCAATGAATGTTGAGGCTCGTGGCGGATATCGTTATTTTCTCACCTTCACAGATGATTTAAGCAGATATGGTTATGTCTACTTAATGAAACACAAGTCTGAAACATTTGAAAAGTTCAAAGAATTTCAGAGTGAAGTTGAAAATCATCGTAACAAGAAAATAAAGTTTCTATGATCTGATCGTGGAGGAGAATATTTGAGTTACGAGTTTGGTCTACATTTGAAACAATGCGGAATAGTTTCGCAACTCACGCCACTCGGAACACCACAGCGCAATGGTGTGTCCGACCGTCGTAATCGTACTTTACTAGATATGGTGCGATCTATGATGTCTCTTACAGATTTACCGCTATTGTTTTGGGGTTATGCTTTAGAGACGGCCGCATTCACGTTAAATAGGACACTGTCGAAATCCGTTGAGACGACGCC
This sequence comes from Aegilops umbellulata, assembly GCA_032464435.1. Lineage (NCBI taxonomy): Eukaryota > Viridiplantae > Streptophyta > Magnoliopsida > Poales > Poaceae > Aegilops > Aegilops umbellulata. The sequence goes on along the minus strand of CP136059.1, from coordinate 482,807,760 downwards.
TTATGAACTATGGTTTAGCAAGAAACCAAAGTTGTCGTTTCTTAAAGTTTGGGGCAGCGATGCTTATGTGAAAAAGCTTCAACCTGATAAGCTCGAACCCAAATCGGAAAAATGTGTCTTCATAGGATATCCAAAAGAAACTGTTGGATACACCTTCTATCACAGATCCGAAGGCAAGATTTTTGTTGCTAAATTCGGAGTCTTTCTAGAAAAGGAGTTTCTCTCGAAAGAAGCGAGTGGGAGGAAAGTAGAACTTGATGAGGTAACTGTACCTGCTCCCTTATTGGAAAGTAGTACATCACAGAAATCTGTTTCTGTAGCACCTACACCAATTAGTGAGGAAGCTGATGATATTGATCATGAAACTTCAGATCAAGTTACTACAGAACCTCGTAGATCAACCAGAGTAAGATCCGCACCAGAGTGGTACGGCAATCCCGTTCTGGAAGTCATGCTACTAGATCATGACGAACCTACGAACTATGAAGAAGCGATGGTGAGCCCAGATTCCGCAAAGTGGCTAGAAGCCATGAAATCTGAGATGGGATCCATGTATGACAACAAAGTGTGGACTTTGGTTGACTTGCCCGAGGGTCGGCAAGCAATAGAGAATAAGTGGATCTTTAAGAAGAAGACTGACGCTGATGGTAATGTTACTATCTACAAAGCTCGACTTGTCGCGAAAGGTTTTCGACAAGTTCAAGGGATTGACTACGATGAGACCTTCTCACCCGTAGCGATGCTTAAGTCTGTCTGAATCATGTTAGCAATTGTTGCATTTTATGATTATGAAATTTGGCAAATGGATGTAAAGACTGCATTCCTGAATGGATTTCTGGAAGAAGAGTTGTATATGATGCAACCAGAAGGTTTTATCGATCCAAAGGGAGCTAACAAAGTGTGCAAGCTCCAGTGATCCATTTATGGACTGGTGCAAGCATCTCGGAGTTGGAATAAACGCTTTGACAGTGTGATCAAAGCATTTGGGTTTATACAGACTTTTGGAGAAGCCTGTATTTACAAGAAAGTGAGTGGGAGCTCTGTAGCATTTCTGATATTATATGTAGATGACATATTACTGATTGGAAATGATATAGAATTTCTGGATAGCATAAAGGGATACTTGAATAAGAGTTTTTCAATGAAAGACCTCGGTGAAGCTGCTTACATATTGGGCATTAAGATCTATAGAGATAGATCAAGACGCTTAATTGGACTTTCACAAAGCACATACCTTGACAAAGTTTTGAAGAAGTTCAAAATGAATCAAGCAAAGAAAGGGTTCTTGCCTGTGTTACAAGGTGTGAAGTTGAGTAAGACTCAGTGCCCGACCACTGCAGAAGATAGAGAGAAGATGAAAGATGTTCCCTATGCTTCAGCCATAGGCTCTATCATGTATGCAATGTTGTGTACCAGACCTGATGTGTGCCTTGCTATAAGTATAGCAGGGAGGTACCAAAGTAATCAAGGAGTGGATCACTAGACAGCGGTCAAGAATATCCTGAAGTACCTGAAAAGGACTAAGGAAATGTTTCTCGTATATGGAGGTGACAAAGAGCTCATCGTAAACGGTTACGTTGATGCAAGCTTTGACACTGATTCGGACGATTCCAAATCGCAAACCGGATACGTATTTACATTAAACGGTGGAGCTGTCAGTTGGTGCAGTTCTAAACAAAGCGTCGTGGCGGGATCTACAGGTGAAGCGGAATACATAGCTGCTTCGGAAGCAGCAAATGAAGGAGTCTGGATGAAGGAGTTCATATCCGATCTAGGTGTCATACCTAGTGCATCGGTTCCAATGAAAATCTTCTGTGACAATAGTGGTGCAATTGCCTTGGCAAAGGAATCCAGATTTCACAAGAGAATCAAGCACATCAAGAGACGCTTCAATTCCATCCGGGATTTGGTCCAGGTGGGAGACATAGAGATTTGCAAGATACATACGAATCTGAATGTAGCAGACCCGTTGACTAAGCCTCTTCCACGAGCAAAACATGATCAGCACCAAGACTCCATGGGTGTTAGAATCATTACTGTGTAATCCAGATTATTGACTCTAGTGCAAGTGGGAGACTGAAGGAAATATTCCCTAGAGGCAATAATAAAGTTATTATTTATTTCCTTATATCATGATAAATGTTTATTATTCATGCTAGAATTGTATTAACCGGAAACATAATACATGTGTGAATACATAGACAAACAGAGTGTCACTAGTATGCCTCTACTTGACTAGCTCGTTAATCAAAGATGGTTATGTTTCCTAACCATGAACAAAGAGTTGTTATTTGATTAACAAGGTCACATCATTAGTTGAATGATCTGATTGACATGACCCATTCCATTAGCTTAGCACCCGATCGTTTAGTATGCTGCTATTGCTTTTATCCATGACTTATACATGTTCCTATGACTATGAGATTATGCAACTCCCGTTTTCCGGAGGAACACTTTGGGTGCTACCAAACGTCACAACGTAACTGGGTGATTATAAAGGAGTACTACAGGTGTCACCAAAGGTAGATGTTGGGTTGGCGTATTTCGAGATTAGGATTTGTCACTCCGATCGTCGGAGAGGTATCTCTGGGCCCTCTCGGTAATGCACATCACTTAAGCCTTGCAAGCATTGCAACTAATGAGTTAGTTGCGGGATGATGTATTATGGAACGATTAAAGAGACTTGCCGGTAACGAGATTGAACTAGGTATTGGATACCGACGATCGAATCTCGGGCAAGTAACATACAGATGACAAAGGGAACAACGTATGTTGTTATGCGGTCTGACCGATAAAGATCTTCGTAGAATATGTAGGAGCCAATATGGGCATCCAGGTCCCGCTATTGGTTATTGACCGGAGATGTGTCTCAGTCATGTCTACACTGTTCTCGAACCGTAGGGTCCGCACGCTTAAGGTTACGATGACAGTTATTATGAGTTTATGAGTTTTGATGTATCGAAGGAGTTCGGAGTCCCGGATGAGATCGCGGACATGACGAGGAGTCTCGAAATGGTCGAGACGTAAAGATCGATATATTGGACGACTATATTCAGACATCGGAAAGGTTCTGAGTGGTTCGGGTATTTTCGGAGGTACCGGGGAGTTACGGCAATACGGGGAAGAGTATTGGGCCTTATTGGGCCTTAGTGGGAAGGAGCCAGGAGGTGGCGCGCGCCCCTCCCAAGCCCAGTCCGAATTGGACAAGGGGTTTGGGGGCGCGGCCCCCTCTCCCTTCCTTCTCCTCTCCCCTCCTTTCCCCCCTTCTCCTAGTTGGACTAGGAAAGGTGGAATCCTACTCCCGGAGGGAGTAGGACTCCCCTTGGCGCGCCCAAACCAGGCCGGCCGCCCCTCCCCCTTAGCTCCTTTATATACGGGGGCAGGGGGCACCCCATGGACACACAAGTTGATCTTCGTGATCGTTCCTTAGCCGTGTGCGGTGCCCCCCTCCACCATATTCCACCTCGGTCATATCGTTGCAGTGCTTAGGCGAAGCCCTGCGTCGGTAGTACATCAAGATCGTCACCACGCCGTCGTGCTGACGGAACTCCTCCCCGAAGCTTTGCTGGATCAGAGCCCGGGGATCGTCATCGAGCTAAACGTGTGCCAAGAACTCGGAGGTGCCGGAGTAACGGTGCTTGGATCGGTCGGACCGTGAAGACGTACGACTACATCAACCGCGTTGTTATAACGCTTCCGCTTTCGGTCTACGAGGGTACGTAGACAACACTCTCCCCTCTCGTTGCTATGCATCACCATGATCTTGCGTGTGCGTAGGATTTTTTTTGGAAATTACTACGTTCCCCAACAGTGGCATCCGAGCCTGGTTTTTATGGTTTGATGTTATTTGCACGAGTAGAACACAAGTGAGTTGTGGACGATACAAGTCATACTGCCTACCAGCATGTCACACTTTGGGTCAGCGGTATTGTTGGATGAGACGACCCGGACCAACCTTACGCGTACGCTTATGCGAGACCGGTTCCCTCGACGTGCTTTGCACACAGATGGCTTGCGGGAGACTGTCTCACCAACTTTAGTTGAACCGAGTATGGCTACGCCCGGTCCTTGAGAAGGTTAAAACGGAGTCTATTTGATGAAGTATCGTTGTGGTTTTGATGCATAGGTGAGATTGGTTCTTGCTTCAGCCCGTAGCAGCCACGTAAAATTTGCAACAAACAAAGTAGAGGACGTCTAACTTGTTTTTGCAGGGCACGTTGTGATGTGATATGTGTTGGGGAACGTTGCAGAAAATTAAAATTTTTCCTACGGTTTCACCAAGATCCATCTATGAGTTCATCTAGCAACGAGTAATCAGATTAGATAGCATCTACATACCACTTTGTAGATTGCAACGGAAGCGTTCGAGTGAACGTGGATGAGGTAGTCGTACTCGCCGTGATCCAATTCATCGATGATCTAGTGCCGAACGGACGGCACCTCCGCGTTCAACACACGTACGGAAAGCGTGACGTCTCCTCCTTCTTGATCCAGCAAGGCAAAGGAGAGGTTGGGGAAGAAGGCTCCAGCAGCAGCACGACGGCGTGGTGATGGTGGAACTGCAGTACTCCGGCAGGGCTTCGCCGTGCACTTACGGAGGAGGAGGAGGTGTTGGAGAGGGAGAGGGAGGCGCCAGGGCATAGGGTGGTCAGCCCCCTCTCCCCTCCCCTCTTTATATAACCCCCTGGGGGGGCGCCGGCCCTAGGAGATGAGATCTCCTAGGGGGGCGGCGGCCAGGGAAGGGGGGCTTGCCCCCCAAGCAAGGGGGGCGCCCCCTTTAGGGTTTTCCCTCCCCCCAAACCCTAGGCGCATGGGCCCATGGGGGGGGAGGCGCACCAGCCCACTATGGGCTGGTTCCCTCCCTCATACAGCCCACGGGGCCCTCCGGGATAGGTGGCCCCACCCGGTGGACCCCCCGGGACCCTCCGGTGGTCCCGGTACAATACCGATAACCCCGAAACTTGTCCCGATGTCCGTATGATGACTTTCCATATATAAATCTTTACCTCCGGACCATTCCCAAACTCCTCGTGACGTCCGGGATCTCATCCGGGACTCCGAACAACATTCGGGTTACTGCACATACATATCCCTACAACCCTAGCGTCACCGAACCTTAGGTGTGTAGACCCTACGGGTTCGGGAGACATGCAGACATGACCGAGATGGCTCTCGGGGAATAACCAACAGCGGGATCTGGATACCCATGTTGGCTCCCACATGCTCCACGATGATCTCATCGGATGAACCACGATGTCGAGGATTCAATTAATCCCGTATACGATTCCCTTTGTCAATCGGTATTTTACTTGCCCGAGATTCGATCGTCGGTATCCCAGTACCTTGTTCAATCTCGTTACCGGCAAGTCACTTTTCTCGTACCGTAATGCATGATCCTTGTGATCAAACACTTTGATCACCTTGAGCTCATATGATGATGCATTACCGAGAGGGCCCGGTGATACCTCTCCGTCAAGCGGAGTGACAAATCCCATTCTCGATCCATGTCAACCCAACAGACACTTTCAGAGATACCCGTAGCATACCTTTATAGTCACCCAGTTACGTTGTGACGTTTGGCATACCCAAAGCACTCCTACGGTATCCGGGAGTTACACGATCTCATGGTCTAAGGAAAGGATACTTGACATTGGAAAACTCTAGCAAACGAACTATGCGATCTTATGCTATGTTTAGGATTGGGTCTTGTCCATCACATCATTCTCCTAATGATGTGATCCCGTTTATCGATGACATCCAATGTCCATAGTCAGGAAACCATGACTATCTGTCGATCAACGAGCTAGTCAACTAGAGGCTCACTAGGGACATATTGTTGTCTGTTATTCACACATGTATTACGATTTCCGGATAACACAATTATAGCACGAATAAAGACAATTATCATGAATAAGGAAATATAATAATAATGCTTTTATTATTGCCTCTAGGGCATATTTCCAACAGTCTCCCACTTGCACTAGAGTCAATAATCTAGTTACATTGTGATGAATCGAACACCCATAGAGTTCTGGTGCTGATCATGTTTTGCCTTAGGGAGAGGTTTAGTCAACGGATCTGCGACATTCAGATCCGTGTGCACTTTACAAATTTCTATGTCTCCATATTGAACATTTTCATGAATGGAGTTGAAGCGACGCTTGATGTTCCTGGTCTTCTTGTGAAACCTGGGCTCCTTTGCAAGTGCAATAGCTCCAGTGTTGTCACAGAAGAGCTTGATTGGCCCCGACGCATTGGGTATGACTCCGAGGTCGGTGATGAACTCCTTCACCCAAATTGCTTCATGTGCTGCCTCCGAGGCTGCCATGTACTCCGCTTCACATGTAGATCCCGCCACGACGCTTTGCTTGCAACTGCACCAGCTTACTGCCCCACCATTCAAAATATACACGTATCCGGTTTGTGACTTAGAGTCATTCAGATCTGTGTCGAAGCTAGCGTCGACGTAACCTTTTACGACAAGCTCTTCGTCACCTCCATAAACGAGAAACATTTCCTTAGTCCTTTTCAGGTACTTCAGGATATTCTTGACCGCTGTCCAGTGTTCCTTGCCGGGATTACTTTGGTACCTACCTACCAAACTTACGGCAAGGTTTACATCAGGTCTGGTACACAGCATGGCATACATAATAGAACCTATGGCTGAGGCATAGGGGATGACGCTCATCTCTTCTATATCTTCTGCCGTGGTCGGACATTGAGCTGAGCTCAATTTCACACCTTGTAACACAGGTAAGAACCCTTTCTTAGATTGATCCATATTGAACTTCTTCAATATTTTATCAAGGTATGTGCTTTGTGAAAGACCTATGAGGCGTCTCGATCTATCTCTATAGATCTTGATGCCTAATATATAAGCAGCTTCTCCAAGGTCCTTCATTGAAAAACTTTTATTCAAATAGGCCTTAATGTTGTCCAAGAGTTCTATATCATTTCCCATCAAAAGTATGTCGTCTACATATAATATGAGAAATGCTACAGAGCTCCCACTCACTTTCTTGTAAACGCAGGCTTCTCCATAAGTCTGTGTAAACCCAAACGCTTTGATCATCTCATCAAAGAGAATGTTCCAACTCCGAGATGCTTGCACCAGCCCATAAATCGAGCGTTGGAGCTTGCACACCTTGTCAGCATTCTTAGGATCGACAAAACCTTCCGGCTGCATCATATACAATTCTTCCTTAAGGAAACCATTAAGGAATGCCGTTTTGACGTCCATTTGCCATATCTCATAATCATAGTATGCGGCAATTGCTAACATGATTCGGACGGACTTCAGCTTCGCTACCGGTGAGAAAGTCTCATCGTAGTCAACCCCTTGAACTTGTCGATAACCCTTAGCGACAAGCCGAGCTTTATAGATGGTCACATTACCATCCGCGTCTGTCTTCTTCTTAAAGATCCATTTATTTTCAATGGCTCGCCGCTCAACGGGCAAGTCAGTCAAAGTCCATACTTCGTTTTCATACATGGATCCTATCTCGGATTTCATGGCTTCCAGCCATTTGTCGGAATCCGGGCCCGCCATTGCTTCCTCATAGTTCGAAGGTTCACCGTTGTCCAACAACATGATTTCCAAGACAGGGTTGCCGTACCACTCTGGTGCGGAACGTGTCCTTGTGGACCTTCGAATTTCAGTAGGAGCTTGATTAGAAGTATCTTGATCATTATCATTAATTTCCTCTCTAGTCGGTGCAGGCACCTCAGGAACGATTTCTTGAGTTTCGCCATTTCCCGGTTCAAGAGGTAACACTTCATCAAGTTCTACTTTCCTCCCACTTACTTCTTTCGAGAGAAACTCTTTCTCTAGAAAGGATCCATTCTTGGCAACAAAGATCTTGCCTTCGGATCTGAGGTAGAAGGTATACCCAACAGTTTCTTTAGGGTATCCTATGAAGACGCATTTTTCCGACTTGGGTTCGAGCTTTTCAGGTTGAAGTTTCTTGACATAAGCATCGCATCCCCAAACTTTTAGAAACGACATCTTAGGTTTCTTCCCAAACCATAGTTCACACGGTGTCATCTCAACGGATTTCGACGGAGCCCTATTTAAAGTGAATGCGGTAGTCTCTAAAGCATAGCCCCAAAAAGATAGCGGTAAGTCGGTAAGAGACATCATAGATCGCACCATATCTAATAGAGTGCGATTACGACGTTCGGACACACCATTACGCTGAGGTGTTCCAGGCGGCGTGAGTTGTGAAACTATTCCACATTTTCTTAAGTGTGTGCCAAATTCATGACTCAAGTATTCTCCTCCACGATCTGATCGTAGAAACTTGATTTTTTTCTCACGTTGATTTTCAACCTCACTCTGAAATTCCTTGAATTTTTCAAAGGTCTCAGACTTGTGTTTCATTAAGTAGACATACCCATATCTACTCAAGTCATCAGTGAGGGTGAGAACATAACGATAGCCACCGCGAGCCTCAACACTCATTGGACCGCACACATCGGTATGTATGATTTCCAATAAGTTGGTTGCTCGCTCCATTGTTCTTGAGAACGGAGTCTTGGTCATTTTACCCATGAGGCATGGTTCGCACGTGTCAAATGATTCATAATCAAGAGACTCTAAAAGTCCATCTGCATGGAGCTTCTTCATGCGTTTGACACCTATGTGACCAAGGCGGCAGTGCCACAAATATGTGGGACTATTGTTATCAAATTTAACTCTTTTGGTATTCACACTATGAATATGTGTATCATCACGTACGAGATTCATCAAGAATAAACCATTAACCATCGGAGCATGACCATAAAACATATCTCTCATATAAATAGAACAACCATTATTCTCGGATTTAAATGAGTAGCCATCTCGAATTAAGCGAGATCCAGATACAATGTTCATGCTCAAACTTGGCACTAAATAACAATTATTGAGGTTTAAAACTAATCCCGTAGGTAAATGTAGAGGCAGCGTGCCGACGGCGATCACATCGACCTTGGAACCATTCCCGACGCGCATTGTCACCTCGTCCTTCGCCAGTCTCCGTTTATTCCGCAGCTCCTGCTTTGAGTTACAAATGTGAGCAATTGCACCGGTATCAAATACCCAAGAGCTACTACGAGTACTGGTAAGGTACACATCAATTACATGTATATCACATATACCTTTGGTTTTGCCGGCCTTCTTGTCTGCTAAGTATTTGGGGCAGTTCCGCTTCCAGTGACCACTTCCCTTGCAATAAAAGCACTCAGTCTCGGGCTTGGGTCCATTCTTTGGCTTCTTCCCGGCAACTTGCTTACCGGGCGCAGCAACTTCCTTGCCGTCCTTCTTGAAGTTCTTTTTACCCTTGCTCTTATTGAACTTAGTGGTTTTATTCACCATCAACACTTGATGCTCCTTCTTGATTTCTACCTCTGCTGATTTCAGCATAGCATATACCTCAGGAATGGTCTTTACCATCCCCTGCATATTGTAGTTCATCACAAAGCTCTTGTAGCTAGGTGGAAGCGACTGGAGGATTCTGTCAATGACCACTTCTTCCGGGATATTAACTTCCAGTTGAGTCAAGCGGTTGTGTCAAATCCCATTCTCGTGCAACCCAGACATTCTGAGTATGTGCTCACTGACAGAACTATTTTCCTCCATCTTACAGCTAAAGAATTTATTGGAGATCTCATATCTCTCGACCAGGGCATGAGCTTGGAAAACCATTTTCAGCTCTTCGAACATCTCATATGCTCCATGTCTCTCAAAACGCTTTTGGAGCCCCGGCTCTAAGCTGTAAAGCATGCCGCACTGAACGAGGGAGTAATCATCGCATCGCGACTGCCAAGCGTTCATAACGTCTTGTTGTGCAGGGAGAATAGGTGCGTCACCCAGCGGTGCTCGTAGGACATAATCTTTCTTGGCAGCTATGAGGATGATCCTCAGGTTCCGGACCCAGTCCGTATAGTTGCTACCATCGTCTTTCAGCTTGGTTTTCTCTAGGAACGCGTTGAAGTTGAGGACTACGTTGGCCATTTGATCTACAAGACATATTGTAAAGATTTAGACTAAGTTCATGATAATAAAGTTCATTTAATCAAATTATTTAATGAACTCCCACTTAGATAGACATCTCTCTTCCAGTCATCTAAGTATTACATGATCCGAGTCAACTAGGCCGTGTCCGATCATCACGTGAGACGGACTAGTCAACATCGGTGAACATCTTCATGTTGATCGTATCTTCTATACGACTCATGCTCGACCTTTCGGTCTTCTGTGTTCCGAGGCCATGTCTGTACATGCTAGGCTCGTCAAGTCAACCTAAGTGTTTTGCGTGTGTAAATATGTCTTACACCCGTTGTATGTGAATGTTAGAATCTATCACACCCGATCATCACGTGGTGCTTCGAAACAACGAACTGTCGCAACGGTGCACAGTTAGGGTGAACACTTTCTTGAAATTATTACGAGGGATCATCTTATTTACTACCGTCGTTCTAAGTAAACAAGATGCAAAACATGATAAACATCACATGCAATCAAATAATAAACGTGACATGATATGGCCAATATCACATAGCTCCTTCGATCTCCATCTTGGGGCTCCATGATCATCTTGTCACCGGCTTGACACCATGATCTTCATCATCATGATCTTCATCATCGTGTCTCCATGAAGTTGCTCGCCAACTATTACTTCTACTACTATGGCTAACGCGTTTAGCAATGAAGTAAAGTAATTTACATGGCGATTCTCAATGACACGCAGGTCATACAAAAAATAAAGACAACTCCTATGGCTCCTGCCGGTTGTCATACTCATCGACATGCAAGTCGTGATTCCTATTACAATAGCATGAACATCTCATACATCACATATAGATCATTCATCATTCATCACAACTTTGGCCATATCATATCACAAAGCACTTGCTGCAAAAACAAGTTAGACGTCCTCTAATTGTTGTTGCAAGTTTTACGTGGCTGAATTAGGGTTCTAGCAAGAACGTTTTCTTACCTACGTTCAAACCACAACGTGATTTGTCAACTTCTATTTACCCTTCATAAGGAACCTTTTCATCGAATCCGCTCCAACTAAAGTAGGAGAGACAGACACCCGCCAGCCACCTTATGCAACTAGTGCATGTTAGTCGGTGGAACCGGTCTCACGTAAGCGTACGTGTAAGGTTGGTCCGGGCCGCTTCATCCCACAATACCGCTGAAGCAAGATAAGACTAGTAGCGGCAAGAAAAGTTGACAACATCTACGCCCACAACAAATTGTGTTCTACTCGCGCAAGAAGAAGTACGCATAGACCTAGCTCTGATACCATTGTTGGGGAACGTTGCAGAAAATTAAAATTTTTCCTACGGTTTCACCAAGATCCATCTATGAGTTCATCTAGCAACGAGTAATCAGATTAGATAGCATCTACATACCACTTTGTAGATCGCAACAGAAGCGTTCGAGTGAACGTGGATGAGGTAGTCGTACTCGCCGTGATCCAATTCACCGATGATCTAGTGTCGAACGGACGGCACCTCCGCGTTCAACACACGTACGGAAAGCGTGACGTCTCCTCCTTCTTGATCCAGCAAGGCAAAGGAGAGGTTGGGGAAGAAGGCTCCAGCAGCAGCACGACGGCGTGGTGATGGTGGAACTGCAGTACTCTGGCAGGGCTTCGCCGTGCACTTACGGAGGAGGAGGAGGTGTTGGAGAGGGAGAGGGAGGCGCCAGGGCATAGGGTGGTCAGCCCCCTCTCCCCTCCCCTCTTTATATAACCCCCTGGGGGGGCGCCGGCCCTAGGAGATGAGATCTCCTAGGGGGGCGGCGGCCAGGGAAGGGGGGCTTGCCCCCCAAGCAAGGGGGGCGCCCCGTTTAGGGTTTTCCCTCCCCCCAAACCCTAGGCGCATGGGCCCATGGGGGGAGGCGCACCAGCCCACTATGGGCTGGTTCCCTCCCTCATACAGCCCACGGGGCCCTCCGGGATAGGTGGCCCCACCCGGTGGACCCTCCGGGACCCTCCGGTGGTCCCGGTACAATACCGATAACCCCGAAACTTGTCCCGATGTCCGTATGATGACTTTCCATATATAAATCTTTACCTACGGACCATTCCGAAACTCCTCGTGACGTCCGGGATCTCATCCGGGACTCCGAACAACATTCGGGTTACTGCACATACATATCCCTACAACCCTAGCGTCACCGAACCTTAAGTGTGTAGACCCTACGGGTTCGGGAGACATGCAGACATGACCGAGACGGCTCTCGGGCAATAACCAACAGCGGGATCTGGATACCCATGTTGGCTCCCACATGCTCCACGATGATCTCATCGGATGAACCACGATGTCGAGGATTCAATTAATCCCGTATGCGATTCCCTTTGTCAATCGGTATTTTACTTGCCCGAGATTCGATCGTCGGTATCCCAGTACCTCGTTCAATCTCGTTACCGGCAAGTCACTTTTCTCGTACCGTAATGCATGATCCTTGTGATCAAACACTTTGATCACCTTGAGCTCATATGATGATGCATTACCGAGAGGGCCCGGTGATACCTCTCCGTCAAGCGGAGTGACAAATCCCGTTCTCGATCCATGTCAACCCAACAGACACTTTCAGAGATACCCGTAGCATACCTTTATAGTCACCCAGTTACGTTGTGACGTTTGGCATACCCAAAGAACTCCTACGGTATCCGGGAGTTACACGATCTCATGGTCTAAGGAAAGGATACTTGACATTGGAAAACTCTAGCAAACGAACTATGCGATCTTATGCTATGTTTAGGATTGGGTCTTGTCCATCACATCATTCTCCTAATGATGTGATCCCATTTATCGATGACATCCAATGTCCATAGTCAGGAAACCATGACTATCTGTCGATCAACGAGCTAGTCAACTAGAGGCTCACTAGGGACATATTGTTGTCTGTTATTCACACATGTATTACGATTTCCGGATAACACAATTATAGCACGAATAAAGACAATTATCATGAATAAGGAAATATAATAATAATGCTTTTATTATTGCCTCTAGGGCATATTTCCAACAATATGGTCAAGACATGATGCTAAATTTTATTGTATGAGATGATCATGTTTTGTAACCGAGTTATCGGCAACCGGCAGGAGCCGTATGTTTGTCGCTTTATTGTATGCAATGCAATCGCCCTGTAATGCTTTACTTTATCACTAAGCGGTAGCGATAGTCGTAGAAGCATAAGATTGGCGAGACGACAATGATACTACAATGGAGATCAAGGTGTCGCGCCGGTGACGATGGTGATCATGACGGTGCTGCGGAGATGGAGATCACAAGCACAAGATGATGATGGCCATATCATATCACTTATATTGATTGCATGTGATGTTTATCTTTTTATGCATCTTATCTTGCTTTGATTGACGGTAGCATTATAAGATGATCTCTCACTAATTATCAAGAAGTGTTCTCCCTGAGTATGCACCGTTGCGAAAGTTCTTCGTGCTGAGACACCACGTGATGATCGGGTGTGATAGGCTCTACGTTCAAATACAACGGGTGCAAAACAGTTGCACACGCGGAATACTCAGGTTATACTTGACGAGCTATGCATATAAGATATGACCTCGAAACACGGAGACCTAAAGGTTGAGCGTGAATCATATAGTAGATATGATCAACATAATGATGTTCACCATTGAAACTACTCCATCTCACGTGATGATCGGACATGGTTTAGTTGATTTGGATCACGTGATCACTTAGAGGATTAGAGGGATGTCTATCTAAGTGGGAGTTCTTAAGTAATATGATTAATTGAACTTTAATTTATCATGAACTTAGTCCTGGTAGTATTAGCATATCTATGTTGTAGATCAATAGCTCGCGTTGTTGCTTCCCTGTGTTTATTTTGATATGTTCCTAGAGAAAATTGTGTTGAAAAATATTAGTAGCAATGATGCGGATTGGATCCGTGATCTGAGGTTTATCCTCATTGCTGCACAGAAGAATTATGTCCTTAATGCACCGCTAGGTGACAGACCTATTGCAGGAGCAGATGCAGACGTTATGAACGTTTGGCTAGCTCAATGTGATGACTACTTGATAGTTTAGTGCACCATGCTTAACGGCTTAGAATCGGGACTTCAAAGACGTTTTGAATGTCATGGACCATAAGAGATGTTCCAGGAGTTGAAGTTAATATTTCAAGAAAATACCCGAGTTGAGAGATATGAAGTCTCCAACAAGTTCTATAGCTACAAGATGGAGGAGAATCGCTCAACTAGTGAGCATGTGCTCAGATTGTCTGGGTACTACAATCGCTTGAATCAAGTGGGAGTTAATCTTCCAGATAAGATAGTGATTGACAGAATTCTCTAGTCACCATCACCAAGTTAGTAGAACTTCGTGATGAACTATAGTATGCAAGGGATGACAAAAACGACTCCCGAGTTTTTCATGATGATGAAATTGATGAAGGTAGAAATCAAGAAAGATCATCAAGTGTTGATGGTTGATAAGATCACTAGTTTCAAGAAAAGGGCAAAGGAAAAAAAAGGGGAACTTCAAGAAGAACAGCAAGCAAGTTGCTGCTCAAGTGAAGAAGCCCAAGTCTAGTCCTAAGCTGAGACTAAGTGCTTCTACTGCAAAGGGACTGGTCACGGGAAGCGGAATTACCCCAAGTGATTGGCGGATAAGAAGGATGGCAAAGTGAACATAAGTATATTTGATATACATGTTATTGATGTGTACTTTACTAGTGTTTATAGCAACCCCTCAGTATTTGATACTAGTTCAGTTGCTAAGATTAGTAACTCGAAACGGGAGTTGCAGAATAAACAGAGACTAGTTAAGGGTGAAGTGACGATGTATGTTGGAAGTAGTTCCAAGATTGATATGATCATCATCGCACACTCACTATACTTTCGGGATTAGTGTTGAACTTAAATAAGTGTTATTTGGTGTTTGCGTTGAGCATAAATATGATTTGATCATGTTTATTGCAATACAGTTATTCATTTAAGTTAGAGAACAATTGTTGTTCTGCTTACAAGAATAGAACCTTCGATGGTCATACACCCAATGAAAATAGTTCGTTGGATCTCGATCGTAGTAACACACATATTCATAATATTGAAGCCAAAAGATGCAAAGTTAATAATGATAGTGCAAATTATTTGTGGCACTGCCGTTTAGGTCATATTGGTGTAAAGCGCATGAAGAAACTCCATGCTGATGGGATTTTGGAATCACTTGATTATGAATCACTTGATGCTTGCGAACCATGCCTCTTGGGAAAAATGACTAAAACGCCGTTCTCCGGAACAATGGAGCAAGTAACAGATTTGTTGGAAATCATACATGCTGATGTATGTGGTCCGATGAATATTAAGGCTCGCAACAAGTATCATTATTTTCTAACCTTCACAGATGATTTGAGCAGATATGGGTATATCTACTTGATGAAACATAAGTCTGAAACGTTTGAAAAGTTCAAAGAATTTCAGAGTAAAGTGGAGAATCATCGTAACAAGAAAATAAAAGTTTCTACGATATGATCGTGGAGGAGAATATTTGAGTTACGAGTTTGGTCTTCAATTAAAACAATGAGGAATAGTTTCACAAACTCATGCCACCTGGAACACCACAGCATAATGGTGTGTCCAAACGTCATAACCGTACTTTATTGGATATAGTACAATCTATGATGTTTCTTACCGATTTACCAATATCGTTTTGGGATTATGCATTAGAGACAGCTGCATTCACGTTAAAAAGGGGGCACCATCTAAGTCCGTTGAGACGACACACTATGAACTGTGGTTTAGCAAGAAACCAAAGTTGTCGTTTCTTAAAGTTTGGGGTTGTGATGCTTGTGTGAAAAGTTTCATCCTGATAAGCTCAAACCCAAATCGGAGAAATATGTCTTCATAGGATACCCAAAGGAGACAGTTGGGTACACCTTCTATCACAGATCCGAAGGCAAGACATTCGTTGCTGAGAATGGATACTTTCTAGAGAAGGAGTTTCTCTCGAAAGAAGTGAGTGGGAGGAAAGTAGAACTTGATAAGGTAATTGTACCTCCTCCCTTATTGGAAAGTAGTTCATCACAGAAATCTGTTCCTGTGACTACTACACCAATTAGTGAGGAAGATAATGATGATGATCATGTAACTTCGGATCAAGTTACTGCCAAACCTCGTAGGTCAACCAGAGTGAGATCCGCACCAGAGTGGTACGGTAATCCTATTCTGAAAGTCATGTTACTGGACCATGACGAACTTGCGAACTATGAAGAAGCGATGGTGAGCCCAGATTCCGCGAAATGGCTTGAAGCCATGAAATCTGAGATGGGATCCATGTATGAGAACAAAGTATGGACTTTGGTTGACTTGCCCAATGATCGGCAAGCAATTGAGAATAAATGGATCTTCAAGAGGAAGACAGACGCTGATAGTAGTGTTACTATCTACAAAGCTAGACTTGTCGAAAAAGGTTTTGACAAAGTTCAAGGTGTGGACTACGATGAGATTTTTGTCACTCGTATCGATGCTTGAAGTCTGTCCGAATCATGTTAACAATTGCCGCATTTTATGAAATCTGGCAAATGGATAACAAAACTGCAATCCTTAATGGATTTATTAAAGAAGAGTTGTATATGATGCAAGCAGAAGGTTTTGTCAATCCTAAAGGTGTTAACAAAATATGCAAGCTCCAGCGATCCATCCATGGACTGGTGCAAGCATCTCGGAGTTGGAATAATCACTTTGATAAGTTGATCAAAGCATATAGTTTTATACAGACTTACGATAAAGCCTGTATTTACAAGAAAGTGAGTGGGAGCACTACAGCATTTCTGATAAGTATATGTGAATGACATATTGTTGATCGGAAATAATGTAGAATTATTCTGCAAAGCATAAAGGAGTGTCTGAAAGGAGTTTTTCAAAGAATGACCTTGGTGAAGCTGCTTACATATTGAACATCAAGATCTATAGAGATAGATGAAGACGCTTGATAAGTTTTTTTCAATGAGTACATACCTTAACAAGATTTTGAAGTAGTTCAAAATGGAACAGTCGAAGAAAGGGTTCTTGCCTGTGTTACAAGGTGTGAAATTGAGTAAGACTCAAAACCCGACCACGGCAGAAGATAGAAAGAGAATGAAAGTCATTCCCTATGCCTCAGCCATAGGTTCTATAAAGTATGCCATGCTGTGTACCAGATCTATTGCATACCCAACCAATGTGTTTGGCAAGGAAGTACAATAGTGATCTAGGAGTAGATCACTGGACAGCGGTCAAAATTATCCTTAGTGGAATAAGGATATGTTTCTCGATTATGGAAGTGACAAAAGGTTCGTCGTAAAGGGTTACGTCGATGCAAGTTTTGACACCGATCGGGATGACTCTAAGTCTCGATCTAGATACATATTGAAAGTGGGAGCAATTAGCTAGAGTAGCTCCGTACAGAGCATTGTAGACATAGAAAATTGCAAAATACATAACGGATCTAAATATGAAAGACCCGTTGACTAAGATTCTCTCACAAGAAAAACATGATCACACCTTAGTACTCTTTGGGTGTTAATCACATAGCGATGTGAACTAGATTACTGAATCTAGTAAACCCTTTTGGATGTTGGTCACATGGCGATGTGAACTATGGGTGTTAATCACATGGTGATGTGAACTATTGCTATTAATCACATGGCGATGTGAAATAGATTATTGACTCTAGTGCAAGTGGGAGACTGAAGGAAATATGCCCTAGAGGCAATAATAAAGTTATTATTTATTTCCTTATATCATGATAAATGTTTATTATTCATGCTAGAATTGTATTAACCGGAAACATAATACATGTGTGAATACATAGACAAACAGAGTGTCACTAGTATGCCTCTACTTGACTAGCTCGTTAATCAAAGATGGTTATGTTTCCTAACCATGAACAAAGAGTTGTTATTTGATTAACAAGGTCACATCATTAGTTGAATGATCTGATTGACATGACCCATTCCATTAGCTTAGCACCCGATCGTTTAGTATGCTGCTATTGCTTTTATCCATGACTTATACATGTTCCTATGACTATGAGATTATGCAACTCCCGTTTGCCGGAGGAACACTTCGGGTGCTACCAAACGTCACAACGTAACTGGGTGATTATAAAGGAGTACTACAGGTGTCACCAAAGGTAGATGTTGGGTTGGCGTATTTCGAGATTAGGATTTGTCACTCCGATCGTCGGAGAGGTATCTCTGGGCCCTCTCGGTAATGCACATCACTTAAGCCTTGCAAGCATTGCAACTAATGAGTTAGTTGTGGGATGATGTATTATGGAACGAGTAAAGAGACTTGCCGGTAACGAGATTGAACTAGGTATTGGATACCGACGATCGAATCTCGGGCAAGTAACATACCGATGACAAAGAGAACAACGTATGTTGTTATGCGGTCTGACCGATAAAGATCTTCGTAGAATATGTAGGAGCCAATATGGGCATCCAGGTCCCGCTATTGGTTATTGACCGGAGATGTGTCTCGGTCATGTCTACATTGTTCTCGAACTGTAGGGTCCGCACGCTTAAGGTTACGATGACAGTTATTATGAGTTTATGAGTTTTGATGTACCGAAGGAGTTCGGAGTCCCGGATGAGATCGGGGACATGACGAGGAGTCTCGAAATGGCCGAGACGTAAAGATCGATATATTGGACGACTATATTCGGACATCGAAAAGGTTCTGAGTGGTTCGGGTATTTTCGGAGGTACCGGGGAGTTACGGGAATACGGGGAAGAGTATTGGGCCTTATTGGGCCTTAGTGGGAAGGAGCCAGGAGGTGGCGCGCGCCCCTCCCAAGCCCAGTCCGAATTGGAGAAGGGGTTTGGGGGCGCGGCCCCCTCTCCCTTCCTTCTCCTCTCCCCTCCTTTCCCCCCTTCTCCTAGTTGGACTAGGAAAGGTGGAATCCTACTCCCGGAGGGAGTAGGACTCCCCTTGGCGCGCCCAAACCAGGCCGGCCGCCCCTCCCCCTTGGCTACTTTATATACGGGGGCAGGGGGCACCCCATGGACACACAAGTCGATCTTCGTGATCGTTTCTTAGCCATGTGCGGTGCCCCCCTCCACCATATTCCACCTCGGTCATATCGTTGCAGTGCTTAGGCGAAGTCCTGCGTCGGTAGTACATCAAGATCGTCACCACGCCGTCGTGCTGACGGAACTCCTCCCCTAAGCTTTGCTGGATCGGAGCCCGGGGATCGTCATCGAGCTGAACGTGTGCCAAGAACTCGGAGGTGCCGGAGTAACGGTGCTTGGATCGGTCGGATCGTGAAGACGTACGACTACATCAACCGCGTTGTTATAACGCTTCCGCTTTCGGTCTACGAGGGTACGTAGACAACACTCTCCCCTCTCGTTGCTATGCATCACCATGATCTTGCGTGTGCGTAGGAATTTTTTTGAAATTACTACGTTCCCCAACAGGGGCACCCTAGAAGACACAAGTTGATCTTCGTGATCGTTCCTCAGCCATGTGCGGTGCCCCCCTCCACCATATTCCACCTCGGTCATACTGTCGCGGTGCTTAGGCGAAGCCCTGCGTCGGTAGTTCGTCAAGATCGTCACCACGCCGTCATGTTGACGAAACTCTTCCCTGAGAGCTTTGCTGGATCGGAGCCCGGAGAACGTCATCGAGTTGTACGTGTGTCAAGAACTCGGAGGCGTCGGAGTAACGGCGCTTGGATCGGTCGGATCGGGAGGAGGACGTACGACTACTTCCTCTATGTTGTGTCAACGCTTCCGCTTCGGTCTACGAGGGTACGTAGACAACACTCTCCCCTCTCATTGCTATGCATCACCATGATCTTGCGTGTGCGTAGGATTTTTTTTGAAATTACTACGTTCCCCTTCATAAAATTCCACCGCCGATAAATCATTTTGTTTGGCTATTCTCAAAGCATTCAAATTCACTTCCACTGTTAAAACGGCCTCTTGACCATATACGAGCTCATATGGAGTTACCTTTGTAGCACCATGCCTTGAGATTCTATGTGCCCACAAAGCTTCGGACAATAGCTCATGCCATCTCCTTGGATTATCCTCAATCTTCTTCTTGATGAGCTTGATTAATATTTTATTACTAGACTCAGCTTGTCCATTGGCTTGGGCATAATATGGAGAGGAATTGAGCAACTTTATCTTATATGATTTGGCAAATTCTCTGACTCGATGTGACATAAAGGATGAACCTTGGTCCGTAGTTAATGTTTGAGGAATGCCGAATCTATGAATAATATGCTCAGTTATGAATTGAATTACCTCTACATGCGTCATGTTTTTTAGTGGTATTGCTTCAAACCATTTAGTGAAATAGTCAGTTGCCACCAACACGAACCGATGCCCCTTTGAAGAAGAAGGATGAATCTCTCCAATAAAGTCCAATCCCCAACCTCTAAAAGGCCACGGCTTGATAATAGGATGTAACATAGCAGCGGGAGCTAACAGAATATCACCAAACTTTTGACAAGCTTCACATCCTTTATAGTACCGGAAGCAATCATTAACCATTGTCGGCCAGTAAAACCCAGCACGTCGTAGTAACCATTTCATCTTGGGAGCCGACTGATGAGTGCCACAAATACCTTCATGGACCTCTCCCATAGCAACTCTCGCTTGGTCCTCGTCCAAGCATTTTAAAAGAACATCATCAACCGATCGGCGATAGAGACCATCATCTCTCATTGTGTATTTGAAAGCCATACGCCGAATAGTCCTGTCCACCCTTTTACTAGGATCACACAAATAATCAATAATGGGCTTCCTCCAGTCTTGGTTTTCTCCTACATTAAATATTTCATTAGTGGCCGAAACGATGGGCTTCGGTTCGGCCTCCCCTATGTTGGCAAGACTAGACATCGGCCTTTGAGAAATATGAAACATGCCATGATCAACATGATAGCCGGATGCTTATTGTGCCAGCTCATTTGCTCTCCAATTGTCATGTCTAGATATATGAGCAATACTAAAATAATACAAAGTAGAAATTATGTCTATACATTTATCAAGATAAACATTAAGTGATTCGTCAAAACATTGGAAGACTTTGGATATTTGTTGCACTACTAATAACGAATCACCAAAAGCCTCAATATGTGTAGCACCTATGGCAAGTAACATCTCTCAGCCGAATTGTTGGGGAACGTAGTAATTTCAAAATTTGCCTACGCACACGGAAGATCATGGTGATGCATAGCAACGAGAGGGGAGAGTGTTGTCCACGTACTCTCGTAGACCGAAAGCGGAAGCGTTATGACAACGCGGTTGATGTAGTCGTACATCTTCACGATCCGACCGATCCAAGTACCGAACGCACGGCACCTCCGAGTTCTGCACACGTTCAGCCCGATGACGTCCCTCGAACTCCGATCTAGCCGAGTGTTGAGGGAGAGTTTCGTCAGCACGACGGCGTGGTGACGATGTTGATGTTCTATCGACGCAGGGCTTCGCCTAAGCACCGCTACAGTATTATCGAAGTGGAATATGGTGGAGGGGGGCACCGCACACGGCTAAGAGATCTCAAGGATCAATTGTTGTTGTGCCTAGAGGTGCCCCCCTGCCCCCATATATAAAGGAGCCAGGGGGAGGGGGTCGGCCGGCCAGGAGGGGCGCGCCAGGAGGAGTCCTCCTCCCACCGGGAGTAGGACTCCCCCCCTTCCTTGTTGGAGTAGGAGAGAAGGAAAGAGGGGGAGAGGAGGAAGGAAAAGGGGGCTGCACCCCTTGTCCAATTCGGACCAGAGGGGGGCTGCGCGCCTCCTTCCTTTCGGCCTCTCTCCTCTATTCCCGTATGGCCCAATAAGGCCCATATACTCCCCGGCGAATTCCCTCTCCGGTACTCCGAAAAATACCCGAATCACTCGGAACCTTTCCGAAGTCCGAACATAGTCGTCCAATATATCGATATTTACGTCTCGACCATTTCGAGACTCCTCGTCATGTCCCCGATCTCATCCGGGACTCCAAACTCCTTCGGTACATCAAAACTCATAAACTCATAATATAACTGTCATCGAAACCTTAAGCGTGCGGACCCTACGGGTTCGAGAACTATGTAGACATGAACGAGACACGTCTCCGGTCAATAACCAATAGCGGAACCTGGATGCTTATATTGGCTCCCACATATTCTACGAAGATCTTTATCGGTCAGACCGCATAACAACATACGTTGTTCCCTTTGTCATCGGTATGTTACTTGCGCGAGATTCGATCAACGGTATCTCAATAACTAGTTCAATCTCGTTACCGGCAAATCTCTTTACTCATTCTGTAATACATCATCTCGTAACTAACTCATTAGTTGCAATGCTTGCAAGGCTTAAGTGATGTGCATTACCGAGTGGGCCCAGAGATACCTCTCCGACAATTGGAGTGACAAATCCTAATCTCGAAATACGCCAACCCAACAAATACCTTCGGAGACACCTTTAGAGCACCTTTATAATCACCCAGTTACGTTGTGACGTTTGGTAGCACACAAAGTGTTCCTCCGGTAAACGGGAGTTGCATAATCTCATAGTCATAGGAACATGTATAAGTCATGAAGAAAGCAATAGCAACATACTAAACGATCAAGTGCTAAGCTAAGGGAATGGGTCAAGTCAATCACATCATTCTCCTAATGATGTGATCCCATTAATCAAATGACAACTCATGTCTATGGTTAGGAAACATAACCATCTTTGGTCAATGAGCTAGTCAAGTAGAGGCATACTAGTGACACACTGTTTGTCTATGTATTCACACATGTATTATGTTTCCGGTTAATACAATTCTAGTATGAATAATAAACATTTATCATGAAATAAGGAAATAAATAATAACTTTATTATTGCACTAGAGTCAATAATCTAGTTCACATCACCATGTGATTTAACACCAATAGTTCACATCGTCATGTGACCAACACCCAAAGGGTTTACTAGAGTCAATAATCTAGTTCACATCGCTATGTGATTAATACCCGAAGAGTACTACGGTGTGATCATGTTTTTTCTTGTGAGAGAAGTTTAGTCAACGGGTCTGCCACATTCAGATCCGCATGTATTTTGCAAATTTCTATGTCAAAAATGCTCTGCATGGAGCTACTCTAGCTAATTGCTCCTAGTTTCAATATGTATCCAGATTGAGACTTAGAGTCATCTGGATCAGTGTCAAAACTTGCATCGACATAACCCTTTACGACGAACCTTTTTGTCACCTCCATAATCGAGAAATATATCCTTATTCCACTAAGGATAATTTTGACCGCTGTCCAGTGATCTACTCCTAGATCACTATTGTACTCCCTTGCTTAACACAGTGTAGGGTATACAATAGTTCTGGTACACAGCATGACATACTTTACAGAACCTATGACTGAGGCATAGGGAATGACTTTCATTCTCTTTCTATCTTCTGCCGTGGTCGGGCTTTGAGTCTTTACTCAACTTCACACCTTGTAACATGGGCAAGAACTCTTTCTTTGACTGTTCCATTTTGAACTACTTCAAAATCTTGTCAAGGTATGTACTCATTGAAAAAACTTATCAAGTGTTTTGATCTATCTCTATAGATCTTGATGCTCAATATGTAAGCAGCTTCACCGAGGTCCTTCTTCGAAAAACTCCTTTCAAACACTCCTTTATGCTTTGCAGAATAATTCTACATTATTTCCGATCAAGAATATGTCATTCACATATACTTATCAGAAATGTTGTAGTGCTCCCACTCACTTTCTTGTAAATACAGGCTTCACCGCAAGTCTGTATAAAACTATATGCTTTGATCAACTTATCAAAGCGTATATTCCAACTCCAAGATGCTTGCACCAGTCCATAGATGGATCGCTGGAGCTTGCATATTTTGTTAGCACCTTTAGGATTGACAAAACCTTCTGGTTGCATCATATACAACTCTTCTTTAATAAATCCATTAAGGATTGCAGTCTTGTTTATCTATTTGCCAGATTTCATAAAATGCGACAATTGCTAACATGATTCGGACAGACTTTAAGCATCGATACGAGTGAGAAAATCTCATCGTAGTCAACACCTTGAACTTTGTCAAAAACCTTTTTCGACAAGTCTAGCTTTGTGGATAGTAACACTACTATCAGCGTCCGTCTTCCTCTTGAAGATCCATTTAATCTCAATGGCTTGCCGATCATCGGGCAAGTCAATCAAAGTCCATACTTTGTTCTCATACATGG
Source organism: Aegilops umbellulata (assembly GCA_032464435.1). NCBI lineage: Eukaryota > Viridiplantae > Streptophyta > Magnoliopsida > Poales > Poaceae > Aegilops > Aegilops umbellulata. The sequence continues at coordinate 482,783,554 of CP136059.1, read as the reverse complement.
ATCCTATCTCAGATTTCATGGCATCAAACCATTTCGTGGAATCTGGGCTCATCATCGCTTCCTCATAGTTCGTAGGTTTGTCATGGTCAAGTAACATGACCTCCAGAACAGGATTACCGTACCACTCTGGTGCGGATCTCACTCTGGTTTACCTACGAGGTTCGGTAGTAACTTGATCTGAAGTTACATGATCATCATCATTAGCTTCCTCACTAATTGGTGTAGTAGTCACAGGAACAGATTACTGTGATGAACTACTTTCCAATAAGGGAGCAGGTACAGTTACCTCATCAATTTCTACTTTCCTCCCACTCACTTCTTTCGAGAGAAACTCCTTCTCTAGAAAGGATCCATTCTTAGCAACAAATATCTTGCCTTTGGATCTATGATAGAAGGTGTACCCAACAGTTTCCTTTGGGTATTCTATGAAGACGCATTTCTCCGATTTGGGTTCGTGCTTATCATGATGAAACTTTTTCACATAAGCATCACAACTCCAAACTTTAAGAAATGACAGCTTAGGTTTATTGCTAAACCATAGTTCATACGGTGTCGTCTCAACGGATTTAGATGGTGCCCTATTTAATGTGAATGCAGCTGTCTCTAATGCATAACCCCAAAACGATAGTGGTAGATTGATAAGAGACATCATAGATCGCACCATATCTAATAAAGTACGGTTACGATGTTCGTACACACCATTACACTGTGGTGTTTCCAGGTGGCGTGAGTAGTGAAACTATTTCACATTGTTTTAACTAAAGGCCAAACTCGTAACTCAAATATTTTACCTCTGCGATCATATCGTAGAAAATTTTATTTTCTTGTTATGATGATTCTCCACTTCACTCTGAAATTCTTTGAACTTTTCAAACGTTTCAGACTTATGTTTCATCAAGTAGATATACCCATATCTGCTCAAATCATCTGTGAAGGTCAGAAAATAATGATACTTGTCGCGAGCCTTAATATTCATCGGACCACATACATCAGTATGTATGATTTCCAACAAATATGTTGCTCGCTCCATTGTTCCGGAGAACGGAGTCTTAGTCATCTTGCCCATGAGGCATGGTTCACAAGCATCAAGTGATTCATAATCAAGTGATTCCAAAATCCCATCAGCATGGAGTTTCTTCATGTGCTTTACACCAATATGACCTAAACGGCAGTGCCACAAATAAGTTGCACTATCATTATTAACTTTGCATCTTTTTGGCTTCAATATTATGAATATGTGTATCACTACGATCGAGATCCAACAAACCATTTTCGTTGGGTGTATGACCATAGAAGGTTTTATTCATGTAAACAGAACAACAATTATTCTCTAACTTACATGAATAACTGTATTGCAATAAACATGATCAAATCATATTCATGCTCAACGCAAACACCAAATAACACTTATTTAGGTTTAACACTAATCCCGAAAGTATAGGGAGTGTGCGATGATGATCATATCAATCTTGGAACTATTTCCAACACACATCGACACTTCACCCTTAACTAGTTTCTGTTCATTCTGCAACTCCCGTTTCGAGTTACTACTCTTAGCAACTGAACCAGTATCAAATACCGAGGGGTTGCTACGAACACTAGTAAAATACACATCAATAATCTGTATATCAAATATACTTTTGTTCACTTTGCCATCCTTCTTATCCGCCAAATACTTGGAGTAGTTCCGCTTCCAGTGACCAGTTCCATTGCAGTAGAAGATCTTAGTCTCAGGCTTAGGTCCAGAGTTGGGCTTCTTCACTTGAGTAGCAACTTGCTTGCCGTTCTTATTGAAGTTCCCCTTCTATCCCTTTGCCCTTTTCTTGAAAATAGTGGTCTTGTTAACCATCAACACTTGATGTTTTTCTTGATTTCTACCTTCGTCGATTTCAGCATCACGAAGAGCTTGGGAATTACTTTCGTCATCCCTTGCATAATATAGTTCATCACGAAGTTCTACTAACTTGGTGATGGTGACTAGAGAATACTATCAATCACTATTTTATCTGGAAGATTAACCCCCACTTGATTCAAGCGATTGTAGTACCCAGACAATCTGAGCACATGCTCACTAGTTGAGCGATTCTCCTCCATCTTTTAGCTATAGAACTTGTTGGAGACTTCATATCTCTCAACTCGGGTATTTGCTTGAAATATTAACTTCAATTCCTGGAACATCTCATATGGTCCATGACGTTCAAAACGTCTTTGAAGTCCCGATTCTAAGTCGTTAAGCATGGTGCACTAAACTATCAAGTAGTTATCATATTGAGCTAGCCAAACGTTCATAACGTCTGCATCTGCTCCTGCAATAGGTCTATCACCTAGCGATGCATTAAGGACATAATTCTTCTATGCAGTAATGAGGATAAAACTCAGATCACAGATCCAATCCTCATCATTGCTACTTACATCATTCAACACAATTTTCTCTAGGAACATATCAAAATAAGCATATGAAAGCAACAACGCGAGCTATTGATCTACAACATAATTTGCAAAATACTACCAGGAGTAAGTTCATGATAAATTTAAGTTCAATTAATCATATTACTTAAGAACTCCCACTTAGATAGACATCCCTCTAATCCTCTAAGTGATCACGTGATCCAAATCAACTAAACCATGTCCGATCATCACGTGAGATGGAGTAGTTTCAATGGTGAACATAACTATGTTGATCATATCTACTATATGATTCACGCTCGACCTTTCGGTCTCCGTGTTCCGAGGCCATATCTGTTATATGCTAGGCTCGTCAAGTTTAACCTGAGTATTCCGCGTGTGCAACTGTTTTGCACCCGTTGTATTTGAACGTAGAGCCTATCACACCCGATCATCACGTGGTGTCTCAGCACGAAGAACTTTCGCAACGGTGCATACTCAGGGAGAACACTTCTTGATAATTTAGTGAGAGATCATCTTAAAATGCTACCATCAAACTAAGCAAAATAAGATGTATAAAAGATAAACATCATATGCAATCAAAATATGTGACATGATATGGCCATCATCATCTTGCGCCTTTGATCTCCATATCCAAAGTACTGTCATGATCTCTATCGTCCCGGCACGACACCATGATCTCCATCATCTTGATCTATATCAATGTGTCTTTACATGGTCGTCTCGCCAACAATTGCTCTTGCAACTATTGCTATCGCATAGCGATAAAGTAAAGCAATTATTTGGCGCTTACATCTTATGCAATAGAGAGACTGTTGGGGAACGTAGCAGAAATTCAAAAATTTTCCTACGTGTCACCAAGATCCATCTATGGAGAAACTAGCAACGAGGGGAAGAAGAGTGCATCTACATACCCTTGTAGATCGCTAAGCGGAAGCGTTCAAGTGAACGGGGTTGATGGAGTCGTACTTGTCGTGATCCAAATCACCGATGACCAAGTGCCAAACGGACGGCACCTCCGCGTTCAACACACGTACATCCCGATGACGTCTCCCATGCCTTGATCCAGCAAGGGGAGAGGGAGAGGTTGAGGAAGACTCCATCCAGCAGCAGCACAACGGCGTGGTGATGATGGAGGAGCGTGGCAATCCTGCAGGGCTTCGCCAAGCACCGCGGGAGAGGAGAAGGAAGAGACGTAGGGCTGCACCAACAGGGAGGTATGTCAGATGTTCGCAACATCCACAGACCACGTTCGAGGTCCAGCACACCGAGCGGTGCATTAAGGACATAAGCCTTCTATTGTCCGCATAATTTCTACTATCAACTTTCAACTATATTTTCTCTAGGAACATATTTAAAACAGTAGAACTAAAGCGCGAGCTTACGACATAATTTGCAAAGATCTTTTGACTATGTTCAGGATAATTAAGTTCATCTTATGAACTCCCACTCAGATAGACATCCCTCTCGTCATCTAAGTGATTACATGATCCGAGTCAACTAGGCCGTGTCCGATCATCACGTGAGACGGACTAGTCATCATCGGTGAACATCTTCATGTTGATCGTATCTACCATACGACTCATGCTCGACCTTTCGGTCTTCTGTGTTCCGAGGCCATGTCTGTACATGCTAGGCTCGTCAAGTCAACCTAAGTGTTTGCATGTGTTCCGAGGCCATGTCTGTACATGCTAGGCTCGTCAACACCCATTGTATTCGAACGTAAGAATCTATCACACCCGATCATCACGTGGTGCTTCGAAACGACGAACTTTCGCAACGGTGCACAGTTAGGGGGAACACTTTCTTGAAATTTTAATGAGGGATCATCTTATTTACTACCGTCGTTATAAGCAAATAAGATGCAAAAACATGATAAACATCACATGCAATCAAATAGTGACATGATATGGCCATCATCACTTTGCTCCTTTTGATCTCCATCTTCGGGGCTCCATGATCATCGTCGTCACCGGCATGACACCATGATCTCCATCATCATGATCTCCATCATCGTGTCTTCATGAAGTTGTCACGTCAACTATTACTTCTACTACTATGGCTAACGGTTAGCAATAAAGTAAAGTAATTACATGACGTTTATGTTGACACGCAGGTCATAAATAAATTAAAGACAACTCCTATGGCTCCTGCCGGTTGTCATACTCATCGACATGCAAGTCGTGATTCCTATTACAAGAACATGATCAATCTCATACATCACATATATCATTAATCACATCCTTTTGGCCATATCACATCACATGGCATACCCTGCAAAAACAAGTTAGACGTCCTCTAATTGTTGTTTGCATGTTTTACGTGGCTGCTATGGGTTTCTAGCAAGAACGTTTCTTACCTACGCAAAACCACATCGTGATATGTCAATTGCTATTTACCCTTCATAAGGACCCTTTTCATCGAATCCGATCCGACTAAAGTGGGAGAGACTGGCACCCGCTAGCCACCTTATGCAACTAGTGTATGTCAGTCGGTGGAACCTGTCTCACGTAAGTGTACGTGTAAGGTCGGTCCGGGCCGCTTCATCCCACAATGCCGCCGAATCAAGATTGACTAGTAACGGGTAAGCATATTGAACAAAATCAATGCCCACAACTACTTTGTGTTCTACTCGTGCAAAGAATCTACGCAATAGACCTAGCTCATGATGCCACTGTTGGGGAACGTAGCAGAAATTCAAAAAATTTCCTACGTGTCACCAAGATCCATCTATGGAGAAACTAGCAACGAGGGGAAGAAGAGTGCATCTACATACCCTTGTAGATCGCTAAGCGGAAGCATTCAAGTGAACGGGGTTGATGGAGTCATACTTGTCGTGATCCAAATCACCGATGACCAAGTGCCGAACGGACGGCACCTCCGCGTTCAACACACGTACATCCCGATGACGTCTCCCATGCCTTGATCCAGCAAGGGGAGAGGGAGAGGTTGAGGAAGACTCCATCCAGCAGCAGCACAACGGCGTGGTGATGATGGAGGAGCGTGGCAATCCTGCAGGGCTTTGCCAAGCACCGCGGGAGAGGAGAAGGGAGAGAGGTAGGGCTGCACCAACAGGGAGATCAAATCGTGTGTCTTTGGGCAGCCCCTAGGCCTCATATATATAGGGGAAGGGGAGGAGGGTGCGCCCCCTCTAGGGTTCCCACCCCTAGAGGGGCGGCAGCCCTAGATGGGTTTGAGGGGGGCGGCCAAGAGGGGGAGGAGAGGGAGGCGCAGGGAGTATGGGCCTTAGGGCCCATCTGCCCTTAGGGTTTGCCCCCTCTTCTCTCCCTTGCGCCTTGGGCACTTGTGGGGGGCGCACCAGCCCACCTGGGGCTGGTCCCCTCCCACACTTGGCCCACGCAAGCCTCCGGGGCTTGTGGCCCCACTTGGTGGACCCCCGGACACCTCCGGTGGTCCCGGTACACTACCGATAAACCCTGAAACTTTTCCGGCAACCAAAACAAGACTTCCCATATATAAATCTTTACCTCCGGACCATTCCGGAACTCCTCGTGACGTCCGGGATCTCATCCGGGACTCCGAACAACATTCGGTAACCACATACAAGCTTCCTTTATAACCCTAGCGTCATCGAACCTTAAGTGTGTAGACCCTACGGGTTCGGGAGACATGCAGACATGACCGAGACGTTCTCCGGTCAATAACCAACAGCTGGATCTGGATACCCATGTTGGTTCCCACATGTTCCACGATGATCTCATCGGATGAACCACGATGTCGAGGATTCGATCAATCCCGTATACAATTCCCTTTGTCTAGCGGTATTGTACTTGCCCGAGATTCGATCGTCGGTATCACGATACCTTGTTCAATCTCGTTACCGGCAAGTATCTTTTACTCGTTCCGCAACACATCATCCCGTGATCAACTCCTTGATCACATTGAGCACATTATGATGATGTCCTACCGAGTGGGCCCAGAGATACCTCTCCGTCACACGGAGTGACAAATCCCAGTCTCGATTCGTGCCAACCCAACAGACACTTTTGGAGATATATGTAGTGTACCTTTATAGCCACCCGGTTACGTTGTGACGTTTGGCACACCCAAAGCACTCCTACGGTATCCGGGAGTAGCACAATCTCATGGTCTAAGGAAACGATACTTGACATTAGAAGAGCTTTAGCATAGGAACTACATGATCTTGTGCTAGGCTTAGGATTGGGTCTTGTCCATCACATCATTCTCCTAATGATGTGATCCCGTTATCAACGACATCCAATGTCCATGGTCAGGAAACCGTAACCATCTATTGATCAACGAGCTAGTCAACTAGAGGTTTACTAGGGACATGGTGTTGTCTATGTATCCACACATGTATCTGAGTTTCCTATCAATACAATTCTAGCATGGATAATAAACGATTATCATGAACAAGGAAATATAATAATAATCAATTTATTATTGCCTCTAGGGCATATTTCCAACAGTCTCCCACTTGCACTAGAGTCAATAATCTAGTTCACATCGATATGTGATTAACACTCAAGGTCACATCCCTATGTGACTAACACCCAAGAGTTCTGGGTTTGATCATGTTATGCTTGTGAGAGATGTTATAGTCAACGGGTCTGAACCTTTCAGATCCGTGTGTGCTTTACAAATATCTATGTCATCTCCTAGATGCAGTTAGCACGCTCTATTTGGAGCTAGTCCAAATAATTGTTCTACTATACAAATCCAATTTACTACTCAGAATAATCTGGATTAGTGTCAAAGTTTGCATCGGCGTAACCCTTTACGACGAACTCCTTTTCCACCTCCATAATCGAGAAAATTCCTTAGTCCACTAGTTACTAAGGATAACCTTGACCGTTGTCCTGTGATCCATTTCTAGATCATACTTGTACCCCTTGACTGACTCATGGTTTGGCACACTTCAGGTGCGGTACACAACATAGCATACTTTAGAGCCTACGACTAAAGCATAGGGGATGACCTTCGTCCTTTCTCTCTCTTCTGCCGTGGTCAGGTCTTGAGTCTTACTCATACTCACATGTGTAATACAGCCAAGAACTCCTTCTTTGCTGATCTATCTTGAACTCCTTCAAAATCTTGTCACGGTATGTATTCATTTGAAAGTACTATTAAGTGTTTTGATCTATCCTTATAGATCTGAATGCTCAATACTCAAGTAGCTTAATCCAGGTTTTCCATTGAAAAACACTTTTCAAACAACCCTATATGCCTTCCAGAAATTCTACATCATTTCCGATAAACAATATGTCAACAACATATACTCATCAGAAATTCTATAGTGCTCCCACTCACTTCTTTGGAAATACAAGTTTCTCATAAACTTTGTATAAACCCAAATCTTTGATCATCTCATCAAAGCGTACATTCCAACTCCGAGGTGCTTACTCCAGTCCTTAGAAGGATTGTTGGAGCTTTGCATACTTGTTAGATTCTTTCAGGATTGACAAAAATCTTCTGGTTGTATCACATACAACCTTTCCTCAAGAAAATCGTCGAGGAAACGATGTTTTGACATCCTATCTGCACGACTTCATAAATAATGCAGCAATCGCTAACATAATTCCAACAGACTCTTAGCATCGCTACGAGTGAGAAAGTCTCATCGCAGTCAACTCCTTGAACTTGTCGGAAAACATCTTAATGACAAGTCGAGCTTTCTTAATGGTGATACTTACCATCATTGTCCGTCTTCCTTTTAAAATCCATCTGTACTCAACAGCCTCACGACCATCAAGTAGTTCTTCCAAAGTCTACACTTTGTTTTCATATATGGATTCTCTCTCGGATTTTATGGCCTCGAGCCATTCTTGGAATCTGGGCCCACCATCGCTTCTCCATAGCTTGTAGGTTCATTGTTGTCTAGCAACATGACGTCCAAGATAGGATTACGTACCACTCTGAAGTAGTACGCATCCTTGTCATCCTACGAGGTTTGGGAGTGACTTGATCCGAAGTCTCATGATCACTATCATAAGCTTCCACTTCAATTGGTGTAGGTGCCATAGGAACAACTCCTTTGCCCTGCTACACACTAGTTGAAGTGATGGTTCAATAACCTCATCAAGTCTCCACCATCCTCCCACTCAAGTCTTTCGTGAGAAACTTTTCCTCGAGAAAGGACCCGATTTGAGAAACAATCCCTATTGCTTTCGGATCTGAGACAGGAGGTATACCCAACTTTTTTGGGTGTCCTATGAAGATGCAGTTATCCGCTTTGGGTTCGAGCGTATCAGCCTGAAACTTTTTCATATAAGCGTCGCAGCCCCAAACTTTTAAGAAATGACAGCTTAGGTTTCTCTAAACCATAGTTCATACGGTGTCATCTCATCAGAATTACGTGGTGCCCTATTTAAAGTGAGTGCGGTTGTCTCTAATGCCTAACCCATGAACGATAGTGGTAATTCAATAAGAGACATCATGGTACGCACCATATCCAATAGGGTGCAACTATGATGTTTGGACACACCATCACACTATGGTGTTCCAGGCGGTATTAGTTGTGAAACAATTTCCACAGTGCCAAACTCGTAACTCAGATATTCATTTCTATGATCATATCATAGACATTTTATCCTCTTATCACGAAGATCTTCAACTTCATTCTGAATATTACTTGAACCATTCAATAATTCAGACTTGTGTTTTATCAAGTAAATATACTCAGTATCTACTCAAATCATCTGTGAAGTAAGAGCATAACGATATCCACTGCGTGCCTCAGCACTCATTGGACTGCACACATCAAAATGTGTTACTTCCAACAAGTTGCTTTCTTGTTCCATTTTACTGAAACCGAAGCTTTCAGTCATCTTGCCCATGTGGTACGATTTGCATGTCTCAAGCGATTCAAAATCAAGTGAGTCCAGACGGTCCATCTGCATGGAGTTTCTTCATGCGTACATACCAACAGACACGGTTCACATGTCTCGATCTTTTCAGAAATGAGTGAGTCCAAAGATCCATCAACATGGAGCTTCTTCATGCGTTTTATACCAATATGACTTACATGGCAGTGCCACAAGTAGGTGGTACTATCATTACTATCTTATATCTTTTGGCATGAACATGTGTATCACTATGATCGAGATTCAATAAACCATTCATTTTAGGTGCAAGACCATTGAAGGAATTATTCAAATAAATAGAGTAACCATTATTCTCCTTAAATGAATAACCGTATTGCGATAGACATAATCCAATCATGTCTACGCTCAACGCAAACACCAAATAACAATTATTTAGGTTTAACACCAATCTCGATGGTAGAGGGAGCGTGCGATGCTTGATCATATCAACCTTGGAAGCACTTCCAACACATCTCGTCAGCTCACCTTTAGCTAGTCTCCGTTTATTCGGTAGCTTTTATTTCGAGTTACTAACACTTAGCAACCGAACCGGTATCTAATACCCTGATGCTACTAGGAGTACTAGTAAAGTACACATTCACATAATGTATATCCAATATACTTCTATCGACAGCCTTCTCATCTACCAAGTATCTAGGGTAATTCTGCTCTAGTGACTGTTCCCCTTATTACAGAAGCACTCAGTCTCGGGTTTGGGTTCAACCTTGGGTTTCTCCACTGGAGCAGCAGCTGATTTGCCGTTTCATGAAGTATCCCTTCTTGCCCTTGCCCTTCTTGAAACTAGTGGTTTCACTAACCATCAACAATTGATGCTTCTTCTTGATTTCTACTTTCGCGGTGTCAAACATCGCAAATATTTCAAGGATCATCATATCTATCCCTGATATGTTATAGTTCATCATGAAGCTCTAGCAGCTTGGTGGCAATGACTTTGGAGAAACATCACTATCTTATCTGGAAGATCAACTCCCACTCGATTCAAGTGATTGTTGTACTCAGACAATCTGAGCACAAGCTCAATGATTGAGCTTTTCTCCCTTAGTTTGCAGGCTAAGAAAATCGTCGGAGGTCTTATACCTCTTGACGTGGGCACGAACCTGAAATCCCAATTTCAGCCCTCGAAACATCTCATATGTTCCGCGACATTTCAAAAATGTCTTCGGTACCTCAATTCTAAACCATTTATCATTACCGAACTATCATGTAGTCATCAAAACGTGTATGTCAGATGTTCGCAACATCCACAGACCACGTTCGAGGTCCAGCACACCGAGCGGTGCATTAAGGACATAAGCCTTCTATTGTCCGCATAATTTCTACTATCAACTTTCAACTATATTTTCTCTAGGAACATATTTAAAACAGTAGAACTAAAGCGCGAGCTTACGACATAATTTGCAAAGATCTTTTGACTATGTTCAGGATAATTAAGTTCATCTTATGAACTCCCACTCAGATAGACATCCCTCTCGTCATCTAAGTGATTACATGATCCGAGTCAACTAGGCCGTGTCCGATCATCACGTGAGACGGACTAGTCATCATCGGTGAACATCTTCATGTTGATCGTATCTACCATACGACTCATGCTCGACCTTTCGGTCTTCTGTGTTCCGAGGCCATGTCTGTACATGCTAGGCTCGTCAAGTCAACCTAAGTGTTTGCATGTGTTCCGAGGCCATGTCTGTACATGCTAGGCTCGTCAACACCCATTGTATTCGAACGTAAGAATCTATCACACCCGATCATCACGTGGTGCTTCGAAACGACGAACTTTCGCAACGGTGCACAGTTAGGGGGAACACTTTCTTGAAATTTTAATGAGGGATCATCTTATTTACTACCGTCGTTATAAGCAAATAAGATGCAAAAACATGATAAACATCACATGCAATCAAATAGTGACATGATATGGCCATCATCACTTTGCTCCTTTTGATCTCCATCTTCGGGGCTCCATGATCATCGTCGTCACCGGCATGACACCATGATCTCCATCATCATGATCTCCATCATCGTGTCTTCATGAAGTTGTCACGTCAACTATTACTTCTACTACTATGGCTAACGGTTAGCAATAAAGTAAAGTAATTACATGACGTTTATGTTGACACGCAGGTCATAAATAAATTAAAGACAACTCCTATGGCTCCTGCCGGTTGTCATACTCATCGACATGCAAGTCGTGATTCCTATTACAAGAACATGATCAATCTCATACATCACATATATCATTAATCACATCCTTTTGGCCATATCACATCACATGGCATACCCTGCAAAAACAAGTTAGACGTCCTCTAATTGTTGTTTGCATGTTTTACGTGGCTGCTATGGGTTTCTAGCAAGAACGTTTCTTACCTACGCAAAACCACATCGTGATATGTCAATTGCTATTTACCCTTCATAAGGACCCTTTTCATCGAATCCGATCCGACTAAAGTGGGAGAGACTGGCACCCGCTAGCCACCTTATGCAACTAGTGTATGTCAGTCGGTGGAACCTGTCTCACGTAAGTGTACGTGTAAGGTCGGTCCGGGCCGCTTCATCCCACAATGTCGCCGAATCAAGATTGACTAGTAACGGTAAGCATATTGAACAAAATCAACGCCCACAACTACTTTGTGTTCTACTCGTGCAAAGAATCTACGCAATAGACCTAGCTCATGATGCCACTGTTGGGGAACGTAGCAGAAATTCAAAAAAATTCCTACGTGTCACCAAGATCCATCTATGGAGAAACTAGCAACGAGGGGAAGAAGAGTTCATCTACATACCCTTGTAGATCGGTAAGCGGAAGCATTCAAGTGAACGGGGTTGATGGAGTCATACTTGTCGTGATCCAAATCACCGATGACCAAGTGCCGAACGGACGGCACCTCCGCGTTCAACACACGTACATCCCGGTGACGTTTCCCATGCCTTGATCCAGCAAGGGGAGAGGGAGAGGTTGAGGAAGACTCCATCCAGCAGCAGCACAACGGCGTGGTGATGATGGAGGAGCGTGGCAATCCTGCGGGGCTTCGCCAAGCACCGCGGGAGAGGAGAAGGGAGAGAGGTAGGGCTGCACCAACAGGGAGATCAAATCGTGTGCCTTTGGGCAGACCCTAGGCCTCATATATATAGGGGAAGGGGAGGAGGGTGCGCCCCCTCTAGGGTTCCCACCCCTAGAGGGGCGGCAGCCCTAGATGGGTTTGAGGGGGGCGGCCAAGAGGGGGAGGAGAGGGAGGCGCAGGGAGTATGGGCCTTAGGGCCCATCTGCCCTTAGGGTTTGCCCCCTCTTCTCTCCCTTGCGCCTTGGGCACTTGTGGGGGGCGCACCAGCCCACTTGGGGCTGGTCCCCTCCCACACTTGGCCCACGCAAGCCTCCGGGGCTTGTGGCCCCACTTGGTGGACCCCCGGACACCTCCGGTGGTCCCGGTACACTACCGATAAACCCTGAAACTTTTCCGGCAACCAAAACAAGACTTCCCATATATAAATCTTTACCTCCGGACCATTCCGGAACTCCTCGTGACGTCCGGGATCTCATCCAGGACTCCGGACAACATTCGGTAACCACATACAAGCTTCCTTTATAACCCTAGCGTCATCGAACCTTAAGTGTGTAGACCCTACGGGTTTGGGAGACATGCAGACATGACCGAGACGTTCTCCGGTCAATAACCAACAGCGGGATCTGGATACCCATGTTGGTTCCCACATGTTCCACGATGATCTCATCGGATGAACCACGATGTCGAGGATTCGATCAATCCCGTATACAATTCCCTTTGTCTAGCGGTATTGTACTTGCCCGAGATTCGATCGTCGGTATCACGATACCTTGTTCAATCTCGTTACCGGCAAGTCTCTTTTACTCGTTCCGCAACACATCATCCCGTGATCAACTCCTTGATCACATTGAGCACATTATGATGATGTCCTACCGAGTGGGCCCAGAGATACCTCTCCGTCACACGGAGTGACAAATCCCAGTCTCGATTCGTGCCAACCCAACAGACACTTTTGGAGATATATGTAGTGTACCTTTATAGCCACCCGGTTACGTTGTGACGTTTGGCACACCCAAAGCACTCCTACGGTATCCGGGAGTAGCACAATCTCATGGTCTAAGGAAACGATACTTGACATTAGAAGAGCTTTAGCATAGGAACTACATGATCTTGTGCTAGGCTTAGGATTGGGTCTTGTCCATCACATCATTCTCCTAATGATGTGATCCCGTTATCAACGACATCCAATGTCCATGGTCAGGAAACCGTAACCATCTATTGATCAACGAGCTAGTCAACTAGAGGTTTACTAGGGACATGGTGTTGTTTATGTATCCACACATGTATCTGAGTTTCCTATCAATACAATTCTAGCATGGATAATAAACGATTATCATGAACAAGGAAATATAATAATAATCAATTTATTATTGCCTTTAGGGCATATTTCCAACAGAGACAACCATAAGGCTTTTGCCAGTTGTCGATAACTTCAACAAAACATGATCATCTTATACAACAACTTATATCTCATCACGTCTTGACCATATCACATCACAACATGCCCTGCAAAAACAAGTTAGACGTCCTCTACTTTGTTGTTGCAAATTTTACGTGGCAGCTACGGGCTTAGCAAGAACCGTTCTTACCTACGCATCAAAACCACAACGATAGTTTGTCAAGTTAGTGTTGTTTTAACCTTCGCAAGGATCGGGCGTAGCCACACTCGGTTCAACTAAAGTTGGAGAAACTGACACCCGCCAGCCACCTGTGTGCAAAGCACGTCGGTAGAACCAGTCTCGCGTAAGCGTACGCGTAATGTCGGTCCGGGCCGCTTCATCCAACAATACCACCGAACCAAAGTATGACATGCTGGTAAGCAGTATGACTTATATCGCCCACAACTCACTTGTGTTCTACTCGTGCATATAACATCAACGCATAAAACCAGGCTCGGATGCCACTATTGGGGAACGTAGTAATTTCAAAATTTTCCTACGCACACGCAAGATCATGGTGATGCATAGCAACGAGAGGGGAGAGTGTTGTCCATGTACCCTCGTAGACCGAAAGCGGAAGTGTTATGACAACGCGGTTGATGTAGTCGTACGTCTTCACGATCCGACCGATCCAAGTACCGAACGCACGGCACCTCCGAGTTCTGCACACGTTCAGCCCGATGACGTCCCTCGAACTCCGATCTAGCCGAGTGTTGAGGGAGAGTTTCGTGAGCACGACGGCGTGGTGACGATGTTGATGTTCTACCAACGCAGGGCTTCACCTAAGCACCACTACAGTATTATCGAGGTGGACTATGGTGGAGGGGGGCACCGCACATGGCTAAGAAATATCAAGGATCGATTGTTGTTGTACCTAGAGGTGCCCCCTGCCCCCATATATAAAGGAGCCAGGGGGAGGGGGTCGGCCGGCCAGGAGGGGCGCGCCAGGAGGAGTCCTCCTCCCACCGGGAGTAGGACTCCCCCCCTTCCTTGTTGGAGTAGGAGAGAAGGAAAGAGCGGGAGAGGAGGAAGGAAAAGGGGGCTCCACCCCTTGTCCAATTCGGACCAGAGGGGGTCTGCGCGCCTCCTTCCTTTCGGCCTCTCTCCTCTATTCCCGTATGGCCCAATAAGGCCCATATACTCCCCGGCGAATTCCCGTAACTCTCCGGTACTTCGAAAAATACCCGAATCACTCAGAACCTTTCCGAAGTCCGAATATAGTCGTCCAATATATCGATCTTTATGTCTCGACCATTTCGAGACTCCTCGTCATGTCCCCGTTCTCATCCGGGACTCCGAACTCCTTCGGTACATCAAAACTCATAAACTCATAATATAACTTTCATCGAAACCTTAAGCGTGCGGACCCTACGGGTTCGAGAACTATGTAGACATGACCGAGACACGTCTCCGGTCAATAACCAATAGCGGAACCTGGATGCTCATATTGGCTCCCACATATTCTACGAAGATCTTTATCGGTCAGACCGCATAACAACATACGTTGTTCCCTTTGTCATCGGTATGTTACTTTCCCGAGATTCGATCGTCGGTATCTCAATGCCTAGTTCAATCTCGTTACCAGCAAGTCTCTTTACTCGTTCTGTAATACATCACCTCGTAACTAACTCATTAGTTGCAATGCTTGCAAGGCTTAAGTGATGTGCATTACCGAGTGGGCCCAGAGATACCTCTCTGACAATCGGAGTGACAAATCCTAATCTCGAAATACGCCAACCCAACAAATACCTTCGGAGACACCTGTAGAGCACCTTTATAATCACCCAGTTACGTTGTGACGTATGGTAGCACACAAAGTGTTCCTCCGGTAAACGGGAGTTGCATAATCTCATAGTCATAGGAACATGTATAAGTCATGAAGAAAGCAATAGCAACATACTAAACGATCAAGTGCTAAGCTAACGGAATGGGTCAAGTCAATCACATCATTCTCTTAATGATGTGATCATGTTAATCAAATGACAACTCATGTCTATGGTTAGGAAACATAACCATCTTTGATCAATGAGCTAGTCAAGTAGAGGCATACTAGTGACACACTTTTTGTCTATGTATTCACACATGTATTATGTTTCCGGTTAATACAATTCTAGCATGAATAATAAACATTTATCATGAAATAAGGAAATAAATAATAACTTTATTATTGCCTCTAGGGCATATTTCCTTCACGAATAACAATGCTTCATATTCGGCTTGATTATTTGTGCAAAAGTATTCTAAGCGGCATGAGGCTTCAAAAACAGCACCATGAGGAGATATATAAACAATACCAACACCTTGGCCATTGCTACAAACTGAACCATCAAAATATAATCTCCATGGTACTAATGAGACAAGGTTTATATCAATATCACGCTTGTCATCAATCCGATGATCAACAATAAAATTAGCAACAATTTGGCCTTTCATGGATTTCAGAGATTCATAAGCCAAATCATACTCAATTAAAGCATAAGCCCACTTGCCAATTCTACCACTAAGAATTGGCCTATGCAACATGTATTTGATAACATCGGTTTGATAAGCTATAATGCAAGTACTAGGCACTAGATAATGTCTCAATTTTGTGCAAGCATAATATAGGCATAAGAATAATTTCTCAATAAATGTATACCTTGTCTCGGCGTCCAACAAGCGTCGGCTCAAATAAGTAATAGCATGTTCCTTTCCTTCGGTCTCTTGAGTCAAAACAGCACCAATAACACCTTCCTCCGCTACAACGTAAAGTCTAAATGGCTCCCTGTGCCTGGGCGCTTTCATAACTGGAGGAGTGCACAAATATTTCTTAATCATATCAAATGCCTCTTGTTGTTTTGCCCCCCAAGTAAAATCAACAACATTCTTTAACCGAAGGATAGGAGTAAATGCATCAACCTTCCTTGATAGATTGGCTATGAACCTCCTCAAATAATTGACCTTGCCAAGGAATTTTTGCATATATCTCTTACATGTTGGAGCCTCTACTTTCTGTATAGCTTCTATCTTTTTGGGATCAATTTCCATGCCATCTTCATGAATAATGAAACCCAGAAACATACCAGCCGATACACCAAAGGCACACTTCAAAGGATTCATTTTCAGCCCATATTTCTTCATTCTTTCAAAAGCCAAACGCAAATCGGCTAAGTGAGATTCAAAAGCATCCGATTTGACAACAATATCATTAGTATAGACCTCAAATATAACACCAAGTAAATCATGAAAAATTAAATCCATAGCCCTTTGATACGTGGCGCCAACATTCTTTAACCCAAAGGTCATCACCGTCCACTCAAATAAACCAAGGAAACCGGGGCATCGAAAAGCCGTTTTGGACATGTCCTCTTCGGCCATAAAAATCTGATTATACCCCGCATTACCATCAAGAAAGCTAATGATCTTATGTCTAGAAGCATCATTAATAAGCATATCGGCTATTGGCATGGGATACTCATCTTTAGGTGTAGCTCTATTCAAATCTCTAAAATCAATGCACACCCTCAACTTGCCAGAGCCTTTGTTCTCTACTGGCACAATGTTAGAAATCCACTCGGCATACCTGCAAGGTCTAATAAAGTTAGCTTTAAGCAAACGACCGATCTCTTCCTTGATCCGGTCATACATTTTTGGATTAAACTTTCTGTCTGATTGCTTGTATGGTCTAAAACCGGCCTTTATAGGTAACCGATGCTCCACTAGCTCACGGCTTAAACCTGGCATCTCATGATATTCCCATGCAAAGCAACAAACATATTCTTTCAATAGCTCGATCAACTTAGCCTTATGATCGGCTCTTAAATTTTCGTTTACAAATGTCGGCCTAGGAATTGAACCATCTCCTATATCTATCTCTTCTAATGGATCGGCCGATGTAAAACCTTGTCCTAACTTATCTATATCATCTAACTCTTCTATGGACTCATACATATCGTTCTCATTGGACCGATATTCTACAAGACGCTTTTGTAACCACTCTGAGTTAGGATCCATTTAAATACATCATACCTTGGAGCCGATTATCGCCAACCGGCTTTAGAGAAAGGGAACGAAACCACTTTTTGTGGTGCTAAGAAAATCATATTCTGATAAGTCGCGCCCTGTCAAGCAAGTAGCATTGGGATGTTGCCAATCCACCGATGCATCGGCCAAAGCAACACAAGCCGAATTATCCGCATGAATGACTTCTACTTCATCATCAACCCATTGAATCAAAAACTGGTGCATAGTAGATGGCACGCATTGGTTCGCATGAACCCAATCGCGGCCTAATATCACATTGTAGTTACCTTGCACCTCGACGACAAAGAATGCGGCAGCCAAAGTTTTGCTTCCCACCGTAAGCTCCACATACATCACACCTTTGGCTTCAATTTTCTCTTTGCCTTCAAATCCATTAAGCACCATGTTGGTCTTTATTAACTCTTCATCACACAGCCCCAATTTTTTGAAGACCGAATATGGCATAAGATTCACCACAGCACCACCATCGACAAGCATTCTAGCAACCGACGATCCATTAATATGACCTTTAAGGAACAATGGCTTCAAGTGCGTCAGCGGTTCTTTTGACTTCTCGAATATAACGTTTTTAGGATCAAAACCTAGCTGAGCTACTTCCCCTTCTTCATCTATAGCACAAAATTCAGCGGGTAAGTAATACACCATATTAATATCCATACCTTCATGAACCGGTGTAGACTCATAATCAAGCATTTCATCTTCTTCCGCAAGCATGTCCACTGACTCCGAAATATCTCCAAGAGAAGAGGAAGTAGTAGGCAAAGTGGACGATGTAATAGTAGCCGCATCGTCCTCCGTTGGTGGTGTAGCTGTTGCTATGATCAATGCAGAAGCTGCTATGTTTTCTTTTTGCTTTGGCCTCCACACTTGTCTTGGGGGTACCATGGGACGGCTTTCATTGAATAATTTATCCCTTAGCTTTTCTGCTTCTTGTTCCTCCATCTCATGACTCCTCATGCGCTGCAATCTCCTTTTTTGCGCCTTGGTCAGATCGGAAGGACACCACTTAGGCTGAGTATATTTTGGATCCCTCGACTTGGCCTTGCTCGTGCTAGCTTCATTATCTTTAGCCATAGGACCCTGCTGGACAGCAGCCACATCTTTATTAGAATCAGCCGGATTATCAACAATAATCGGCTCTTTGATTGTTAATTCTTTAGTGCCTATCAAAATAGTTTCAGCACTAGTATTCTTCTCCCTTTGCTTGCTAGGCTCTGAAATTTCAGCACTTGGTGATTTAGCACGCCACACTTGCTTGCCAACCCTTCCATGATTATCTTGCATTGGCCGATTGGCACCGTTGTACAAACGGCCTCTTGTGGGATAAGAGAGTCTCTCACGAATGGGCCTCCTTGGTACTGCCCACCCCGGATGAAAAGCATAAGGGGCCATTAGGGGCTGC
Source organism: Aegilops umbellulata (assembly GCA_032464435.1). Lineage (NCBI taxonomy): Eukaryota > Viridiplantae > Streptophyta > Magnoliopsida > Poales > Poaceae > Aegilops > Aegilops umbellulata. Next base: position 482,764,362 of record CP136059.1, on the reverse strand, counting down.
CCCCATCCTCCATTCGAACCACCCATGTAGTATGGCGCATAGGGGGGTGGAGCCATCCATGGTCCCGGTGCCCATGACCCATATGGCCTTGCATGATGCTAAAATTCTTCCCGAGGAGGTGACCTTGAGTGCTTCAAATTTGATGATCGGTTAAAGCTAGAACCAGCCGCTTGATTGGCATACTTGGACAACAACATATCAAAAGTTGGCTTGATTTTCTTGCGATGTACATTAGCTTCATTTATCTTCCACTTGCCAACCTCTGGACTCTTGGGCTTAACAAATTTGACATGAGTGTTCTCTTGCACTTGTGGTTGCCACCCGAGTGTAGGATTCTTGATGGTGATCTTGATTATCTCCTTGTCATCGGGTTGCTTATCAAGCACAACTTGTCTCCCCAAGACCTTGTCGCTCTCCTTATTTTTCCTAGGCTCACCAATGACAATATTATTCTTATTAGCTGATTGGGCTATGCTGGGCCGAATTAACATCTTGTTCCCCTCCAAATCCATGGTGTTCATTGGGAAAGGCTTCTTATCAACTTGCATCTCAGAGAAATTCAATCGTCCGTCATTAATGGCCGATTGTATCTGTCGTCGAAAAACATTACAATCATTAGTAGCATGAGAAAAAGAATTATGATACTTGCAATAAGCATGCCGTTTTAGCTCTTCAAACAGCGGTAAAGTATGAGATATTCTAATAATCTTTGCTTGCAATAAAGCATCAAATATTCTATCACACTTAGCAATGTTGAAAGTAAATTTCATCTCTTCATCACGATTCTTATGAATCGGATTTAAATCATTGCAAGTAAATGGTTTGGCCTTAGATGGCCAAACAAATTCAGCAGCATAAATATCACCCTCATCGTCCGAGTGGTCACTATCATACTCAACCATATTTCTCTTAGGACGATCAGTTTTATATCTATGCACCTCTTTAAGATCTTTGCTTCGGCTTTCTTGAGCCAAAGCCCTTTGCAAGACTTGGTTGATATTTAAAAACTCATGTACTTCTAGCCTTTCTCTAATGTGAGTTCTCAAACCACTAGGCACAAGATCAGCTAAATCTCTCTCGGTTATCACCAAACTATAGCACCGGTTTTTTGTATCTCTAACTCTCTTGAAATAATCGGAGACCGATTCGTCATGCTTTTGTCTAACCGATGTAAGATGTGACAACTTAAGCTCATTATCACCACTATAAAAATGATCATGAAACTTTTGTTCCAAGTGAAACCATGTAGTAATAGAACCGGGTGGTAACGCAGAAAACCATGAGAAAGCAGTATCGGTTAAAGATAAAGGAAAATAACGTATTCTCCACTCATCTCGTGAACTTGCCTCACCTAATTGTGCCAAGTACTGACTAACATGCTCCCAAGTGGTTTTTGTGCCCTCTCCATTAAACTTAACAAAAATCTGGAATTTTATATCCTGAAGGGCATTGAATTGCATCAAAGTATTCTGGATATGGCTTTTGGTAAATACGGTTCCTTGGTAACTCAACTCCAAAATTCTCTCGGAGCATCTTAGCCATCTCCCCTCTAAGATTAGCTAGACCATCATCCACGATGGACGATGAAGCTTGTGGTAGTAGCATAGGAGGAGTAGGGTTAGTAGTTGCAGGTGTGATTTGTGGCATGTATGCCGAATTGTAATTCGGCAGTGATCTAACAATGTTTGCTCTTGTAGGTAGGGTTTGGTTCGGCGTCACCACCGAACTTGGCATACTCATGATAGGATTAATGGGTGCAGCAACAATTTGATTTGGGGGGTTAGGATAAAAATTCATCGGCACGGGAGGCGTCGATGAAATAGGCAAAGCTGGACTAGGGATTTCTGCAGTAACAGGCACACCAACATTACCAGGCATACTATTTTTAGCATTACTATTTTCCAAGAAAATTTGGTATAAGAGATTATTGCTATCAGTAATGCGACTATCAATTTCAGCCCATACCTCGGGAGAGAAGGTATTACTTACAGAGGGTTTAACCTGTTCATCATGAAGAAGAGGGAACTTGATTTCTCCAACCGGAGTGATATTGCCTTGGCGATCCTTCTTGAACTTAGGAAGCAACTCCTGCATGCATCTCCTTCTCTTCACGCGCCTTCTTGTACTCCTCATAAGCTTGGCGATGTTCCTTCGGTAACTCCTCAAAATTGGGCTTGATTATGTTATCGGCGTTGATTTCCGAGGGCTTAGGAATCTTATCGTTGCCAGACATGATGGATGATGATGATGTTTGATCTTTTCCCCAGCGGAGTCGCCAAAAAGTGTGTTCGCACACGAACACGTCACGTGTACCCTCGATGCCGGGGGTGATGCACCGCAGCTCACGTCGAAGGAGTCTCACCAGAAGCGCGATTCGCAAGTCGACCGACGAGAGCTTTTGAGGACCCGAAACCCTACACTCCCGGGAGGGACCCCGTCGGGGAGTGCGGCGGCTATGGGCTGCCCTAGGTCGGCAAAGCCGCCCCTAGAGCCTCGCGATTCACAGCTCTCCAACAAGAAGAACGACGAAGAACGAGGGAGCAAGAACGAGGGAAAGACAAGACGTAGATGAAAAAGCTGTAGATGTGTTTTCGATTGTGTGTTGTTTCAATCGGCCGTCACCCCCAACATATATAAGAGGCGGCTGGACTTCCCGTACAAGCAAAGGATTTATCTAGGCTTTCCTTACAAGAAAATTACATTAATTCACGTCCAAAACCCTAGTCAAATTCGGATTGGTTTTATCCGAACTTTCCAAAACTATTCGGTTTAAACTGGCTGTACTTTGAGGGTCCTTTTTATGGTGACAAACGACCTCGGATGAAAACGAGCCCCAAAGCAATCTTGATCGTTTCGACGAGACGAACATCTTTCATGTTTAATGTTTTTTCATCAGAGGTCATGTCGAGGGTCAAATCACCCGCGTAAAACAGCTAATCATTCACGCAGCTCATCAGACATACCCACATATGTGTATGGTTCCGGGCGTCATATTTTGCTCGGTGGAGGGTCTCGCTATGCGGGCTCTAACTTTTGCATACGACCTCGGATTGAGACGATCTTTATATCAAAATCGATCGCCTCGACGAGACGAAGACAATCCGTGTAGAAACGTTTCCCATATGAGGGCATATTGGGGGCATAATCAGCCGAATAGTATTCTGAATACAAAATCTAAGTATTTCGAACACAACTTCGGCCCTAGAGATGAGACCAGATGGCTATGGTCCAAATATCAAAGTTTCTCCTTTTGATGATACGGAACTTCCTCACTTTGAGCAATTTGCCATTTGAGGCCATCTTAATTAGGTTTTGGACCATGCCAAAATCTGGTGTCAACAGTCTCTTGTTTCATTGCCCTGGTGTCAGACTCTACACAGAAAGGATGTACGTGAATGTGCTTGCCGATTGCCACCAATGTGCCTCTCTTACGTTCTTGGGCACTAAAGCATGGTTAATAGTATAGCCAGCTGCTGGCTATAAGTCAGTGCCATGTCATCTACAACTTATTTTATAGTCAACATGTATAATAATAGATCAAAAGAGTGTACTAATTTTTATTATGTGGTCCACTTTTTATTCTCACAAAGTGCTTAGGAGCACGTGCAAGAGCTGGCTCTTCATGGAGAGCCCGCTTACTTTCTCTCTCCTCTTCTCTTTTCTTCAACTAAGTAGAAATATACTAGTTTATTCCTTATAGCCCGCTGACTCAGCTCTATTGCACTTGCTCTAAAAACCCGGCCGTCTTTGTCTTTCCGTATTCCAGCCAGATGCATGTCTAGAGGGCGAGTGGGTGCTTAGGGTTTAGTGCTTCTTTAGGGATACCTGCTCCATTGGTTACGTTGACACTTTTGATACTCGATGGCAGCGAATTGGAAGCAATGCTCAAAGAGGTGGTTGCGTAGCCAGAAGCCACATTACTCAAAGATATATATTTAGATAATAGTCCCTCCGTTTCTAAATATAGGTCTTTTTAGAGATTTCATTACAAACTACATACGGATGTATATAGACATATTTTAGAGTATAAATTCACTTATTTTGCACTGTATGTAGTCCATATTGGAATCTCTAAAAAGACTTATATTTAGGAACGGAGGGAGTACAATCTAGGGGGAATGTACACAAATGCTATTTCTCGGATGTTGTGAGTCGTAATAGGGCTGGCCCACAACGCAGCGCTACTAGGCCAACCCAATACGTAGTTGCACGCGAGTTCTTCTCCTGTAGTTTTTTATTAGTCTTTTCACTGTTTTGCATTGGTTTCTATATGCATTTTCTTTGGCATTTCCTTTTTATTTTACTTTTATTTTTATTTATATTTTCCTTTTTATTCAGTTTTGTATTTTTGTTTCTTTGGGTTTTTTAAAAATTTCAACATATATCTAAGTTTTAACGTACAAATTGTACATTTTTCGTATACATCTGGAGCAGTTTTATACAAACTTAACATTTTCAATATACATGATTACATTTTAGAAAAATACTTCCTCTGTCTGAAATTACTTGTCGGAGAAATTTGATGTATCTACATGTATTTTAATTCTAAATGCATCCATTTTTATTCATTTTTGCAACAAGCAAGTTCGGACGGAGGGAGTACAAGTTTTGGTGTTTATTTTTTCATACACATAGTACATTTTTCATATACATATAAAATATTGTTTTACACATTTAATTTTTCCAATTTTTTTGTATTTTCAATACAAATTATACATTTTCTTATACATATTTAATATTTTTCAAATAAATGATTAATTTGTTAACACGTAACATACATTTTACGAATGTTTCGAAACAGTTATTTTAAATCATGAACCTTTTTGACACTGTATAACATTTTTCTAAAAAGTTCACATCTATTTTTATTGAAATAAGTAAACTTGTTTTTAAATGCTATAGATTTATTTTAAATTACACTAGCACATATTTTGCAGCTTGTTAGGATTTTTCAAATTTGAGATGAAAGTCAAAATAAATTCAAGTACAATAATGTTTGGATCACGAGAAACCAGACATAGGCACCCGAAAATGCAGAGGTTACTCCACTGGATTAGTTATGGGCCACCATAGACTTACTTTGCCGAGCGAAAGTATTTCATTTATTTCCCTTTGGGCACAATCCAAGCGGAAAATGCAAAGGTGGTACTCAGCTCTGCTGGCCCGTTTCTCAAAAATAAATAAATAAATAAACTCCGTTTGCCAGCCGCGCCAGCGAGAGCGCGGCGACTATATCTCAGTTTTAAGCAAGTCCTACTTCTGTCTCGCTGAAGTGAATGGCTCAGCGCTGTAGCTATTGTGCCGGTCTGTTAGAGCGTGATTAAAAGAATGCGAGAATAAAAAGGGAGAAACCAGGATTGGAACCTGGGTGTCCAGGCTGCCGGGTGACTCTGCTAGCCATAATACTTGCCATAACATGAATAGAACTGAGGCTAGATTACTTTTATTAGGACCAAATCAGAACACTATTAATGTAGTTCAGCTGACAGATTCTCAAGCATTATTTTCACGTAAAGGAAAGCTGCTGAACAATCGGTTGATCAGTACAACTCTTTCTACTTGTTTATGCACACATCTCGAAACGAATTTTTTGTTTGTGAAACCTGCAAAAAAATCTGTTAACTAGCTGCTAAAGTATCCAACTACAGATGCAGCATAGAAGAACCGTTTTTCATTCCCAGTCCCAGGTATGTCTAAGGTTACTGAAAATAGCATATTTCATACAGGAACAAAACAAAAATTGAAAGCATAACCACAATCTGTGTGTACATAATGATTTCACACAGCTTATTCTCAGATTTATGTATTAGTACGTTACAACATCACGGGGATCAACACAAGATTGACATAGGTCGTCCACAACGTTTAGTCATTTTTTATTTTTTTTGAAAAGGAGGATACACCCCCGGCCTCTGCATCTGCGTGATGCATACAACCATTTTATTAATTATTCATAAAACCTTACAAAGTAATACATCAGTAAGTCTCAAGCCACCATCTTGGCAACACATGTCTATCCTGGCCCAACAAAGAATTCAAACGCGCATGCCTGGCCTGCTTGAATTTCGTTGGCCGCCCTAGCCACCGGCGGTGGCGGTGGCGTCAACGGCAGCCCCTTCTTCCCTTTCTTCTTCTTAGTTACGATCGTCCAAGAGTCCGAAATAAAATCCAACAAAGTAATCGGTGCACGGGTTACCTTCGGGATTCGCCCGATCCATGGCTTCACAGGCGGCTTTGGCTTCTTCTGTATCCGACGATAAACGAGGGAAGGAACTGCGTCTAATGGCTTCACCGCCACCGTAGTCGCCGGCTCCTTACGATCATCCCTCACGACTTGCTCGACCACGTTTTCCTCGTCCTCATCGCTATCTACCAGAACCCACAGACATGGCATAGTCCTGCAGAATTTGTTTCATACGAACAACCTGATTAGATCTACGGGCATGATGACAATTGCATTGTCCGCATATTGTATAACAGGGTAATCATCGTCGCGCACTGGGATTGGCATCTGGAGTTGTCCCTTTCTGTAAGCACAAGATATTTGCTAGAAATACACATTAGATATCTTTATCAAGACATTTGGCAATAATAAATATGCACAAGCACAGTCACTATAATCATTTCATAGATCAATCCTGCATAGGGGTGCAATTTGTGCGTCTTTTTTTGTCTCAAATTTAACTGGTCGATTTATATATATATTTGTAAGTGATAATGTGTTAAATATAATAAATAAATCATATTTCTAGAAAACAAAATTTTAGATGGTTAATTATGATAAATAAGCAATACAAATAATAAATCATATTTCAAGTTTATAAAAACACAGAAAGTATAAAAGTTTGGTATAACTATGAAGAATACTAAATATTGTGAAATATAGTGTTGGCCCAGGCATCATAAAGATCCAGTGAACCAAAAAGACATGTATTTCATATTTAGTGAAGAATCAAAATTTTGCTTCACAATGTGTCTCACTTTTCGATATATTCAATACAAAAAGGTAGCCCTCGTTTGCCTGACTGGCCTAATGGGAGAACTGATGTAGAATTATGGTGCCCCGTATTCGATTGTACTTATGGATGGGCTTCCTTGAAAGATGGCATTGTCTGTAAGGTGCCTGCACGATCCCAATAGATTTCTGGATTAACTGTTGGCCTTTAGCGAATAGGCAAAAGTTTGTTCAGGTATGAGCCATTGACTAAGTTCAAATGATTGAATGCTCACGGCTGTCTTAAAGCGTTTGTTGGACAGTCTCTTTTTATCGTCAAGTACAGTTGTGTCCTTTTTCGAAAGGCGTTGATGCGTGATGCGGGTTATGACAGAATATTCCCAGTATAAGTATTTACTAATGTTAATCTTTAGCTTAATAAGTATCTAGTTTATGTTCATTATTCACAAATGCTTATTGTTGCTGCATTACAGAATGAAGGCAATATCTAGCGACGATGTTAGTTGTTATGATGATTGATAAGGGGTGGCACTGGAAAACACCAAGTGATGCAAGAGTTCGTTAGTATTTTGTCAAATGTTTCTACTCTCTCTTCGATGTAAAAGTTATTTGCACGTATGATGATTGATCAAGGGGTGGCACTGGTGAGCACCAAGTGATGCAAGAGTCCATCAGTCATTTATCAGAGGACGCGACTAACGTCCGGACGGCGAGAAATTAGCAATACATCTGCACGATCGATCTCCACCTCCACCTCGCTCCCGCGAATGCAACTCACTAATCGTGCATGCAGTGCAAACTCCCTCACATGCGTATATAGACTCCTCATGTTGTATAATATTTGCATGCAAAAAAACAGAAACGTTGATGTCATCAAAGATTCTATCTAAAAATATATATTCAAAACGTTTTGTAGCTCAAACCGTCGCTCGATTGAAAAACCACATAAAAGATTCGTCATGTTGAGACCTTCGAAAATAGATCCCATGTTGGTATGTTTGGACGACTTTTTTTGGGTCAAAAGCTTTTTATTTATGTGTTTGCGCGAAAACTTCTGACCTATTCATCTTCAATCATGACAATAGAACGAACACTAGAAATAATAAAAATTACATCCAGATCCCTAGACAACCTAGCGACGACTACAAGCACTGAAACGAGCCGAAGACGCGCTGTTGTCATTGCCCATCCCTCGCTGGAGCCGGGAAAAACGTGTTGCAGTAGACAATTGGGAAGTCATCGTGTTAAGACCCCATAGAACCAGCGCAGCAGAATAGCAATCGTCATCATTGAAGAGTAGCATAGATCGAAAGGATCCAATATGAAGACACACAAATATAGACGAACTATGACGAGATCCGAGCAAATATATTTATGACATCATCATTCAGTAGTGCACTAAATTTATCAACTCCCCATTCACCAACTTTTTTATGATATAATCATTCAGCAGTGTAGTGCACAGAAGACACATCCTTTTTAAGAAAAGAAAACACAGTTGTGCAGCCTATGTAGCATTTACACTCTGGTCCTTCCTTCCTCTAGGATCGTCTCCATTTTGCTTCTCCCCTCTCTACTTGTTCAACTGGTTAAATTTGTTCAGATATATTTTGTAAATTGTGACAAGTTTGTCAAAAATAACTATGATGCTATAAGGGCCTTCCAATTTATTGTAATATGTATAAATACAAAAGTCTAAGAAAATTACCATTACACGACTATGAATATCGAGCTAAGTATACAAATTTATGAATCAGCTAAAAAATCCAACAATTCAATTCAATGACCAGCTCCTTATGGACACATTACCCAAGATTTATCTACTTGTAACGAGTCATGTAGTATAAACTATTTCCAAGATATTTGGTAGACCTACGACCTACACATTAGAGATCTTTATCAAGACATTCGAGAATACTAAATATGCACAAGCACACACACACACAAATATACATACACTATAATCGTGTCACAAATTAATATCGCAGAGTCTTGCAATTTGTCCTTCTTTATTGTTCTCACATTTAAGTGATTGATTTATTGATCCTTATAAGTGATAATGTCTTCAACATAATAATAAATCATATTTTCACAAACATAACTTTATGTGTTTAATTATGATAAACAAGTAGTAAAAATAATAATAACATCTGAAGTTAATAAAACAAATCATACAAAGTAAAAAAGTTTAATATAAAAAATGATGAAATTTGTGATGATCGATGTCCCAATAATACTCCCTAGTGATAATTTATGTGATAAGTGCCTTGCGCATCATGCGGGATGCGGCTTATGCAGGAATCTTTCCAGTGTAAGTAATGTTTATGTTTTAGCTCACTATAAATATCCATCATTGTAGTTTATGTAAATTATTCACAATTGCTCATTGTTGTGCCATTATAGGATGGAGCCAATATCTGTTGAGGATGTTAATTGTTATGACAATTGAGCACAGGACGGTGCTGGAGGCTGTCAAGCTTTTGTCGAATGGTTCTTCACTGTCTTAGATCTTTTGTCGAATGTTTGTATGATGGGTGGCACAGGAAAGCAAGTGATGCAAGGGCGGCACTGGAGGATGTAATTCCTGTCTGTGGATGCAAAAGCCAATGATGTTGACTTTGTGTAGGATGTTGAAATTTTGGTAGCAATTGGCAACTATTACTAAATTTGGTTCATTGGCCTGTGACACTTTTGCTTGCTTTGTGTTAAAGACGTTGAATGATGCACTTTTATTTGCTGGCAAATATAGCGATTTGTCTAGAACTATCCATCTCTCAGTGTTTAACATGTGCAGCTAATCAGTAACATTCTCTTGCTTGCTTACTGATCTAGTGTAAGCTAACAACCCGACGTGGCATGCTACTCTTTGGACGCTGCTCACCCCAAGCCAACTGATGGGGAACATCCGGCTGTGACTACCGGCGGTCGTAGCCGAGCAGAGACTGGCCATGTAGTATACAACAAAATAAGTAATAACAATGATGAAAATAACACCGTCAAGAAAAAAAGTGTACAACAAGATAATCGTGAGGCTTTAGCGAATAACCGTAAGGCGACGCAAAAAAAATTGTGCACCCGCACTTCGTGCTACCGGTGCACCGAATGCCATATAATATTTTAAGAAATATGAAAAAATTCTAGCATGAGAACACAACATATGATGTCACAAAAATTCATATAAAAATTTAAAATATTTTTTGATATATAAACATGAATACACAAGTCTTGATGGAAATATAAAATTGACATGGGATTCAAAACTTCAGAATGTACATTTACCAACCAGATATTTACTAGTGTGTTCCTGTTGAACATCATTAAGTTAGCACAACATTAAAATAGGTATGGCATTTACGGAGTGTTTATGGAAAACATCAAATTGATATATGTGGGATCCAGAACTTACAAGTACACATTTACCAACCATGATCATTAAAAAAGCTACAAGTCTGAAAGGGGCTGCTCACCTCCAGACAATTTTTTATAAGCGGGAGTCTGATTTTCATCACATGGCTTGGTGCCTTCACCGGCTGGCTGTTTCCCCGGTTTGGTTGTATCACTACTGCTCCTTCCCCTACCAAACTAACAACTACCTCTGATCTCCATTTCTCCAACCATTGTCTCTTCCTCCCCCTCGTCCTCCATAATGGCCCCTTTCTCTTCCCCTCCCTCGGTATCCATGAGGAACATGAGAGGAACCTGGTGGCATCATGCAATTCAATCAAGCACTATATCAACCACAAGAATAGAAACCAGAGCAGAGCATGCATAACTTGGGGAAATAAAACAGAGTCGAGAGGGAAGGATCGACCGTCCCTGGTGGTTGGTCGTCGGCTCTTGCTCATCCTCCTTATCTATTTCGTCCATGGACAGCACCCGCCCGCTGCAATCAACCAAAAAGGAAATTATCATCTACAGTTGAGAAATCAGAGGCCCAAGGAAAAACAAACTATTAAAAGAAATCTGCAAGTGTTCTTAGTAGGCATAAAACTTACTGACAGAGAAACGAATAAACTTATCAAGCACTTTCAAATAGTAGAGAAGTAAACTTGTTTTACTTAGAAGGAACCAGAGCATCCAGAGAAACAAAACACAAACAAGCTTCGGCAAAGAAGCTCAAAAACATATACATATACATACAGATTTGTCCTGCCATTATACATACATAGCCAACAGCAAAATTAAGGGCAGACCTCCTCTTCTCTTTTTGGTAAATAAATTGACCACAAACTGGACTTGTTCATATACACTGAGTGCTAATTAGAAAGACAGAGCATCTTCTGTATTTACTACTGCTGCTAGTGGCGCGAGAACATGAAGCAAAATCATACCATTGTGTACAACAGCAGCATGGATCTGCTTCCTACCAACCAACAATTAACCTCCATAAAAAAATGCCTTGTTGTTCTTCCTATACTGCTACTAGCGCACAGTGAGGGAAGAAACGGAAAGAAAATATCCAGTAGTAGAGGAATGAAGAGTCCGTGTGCTACAATAATCGTTGGCTGTAGCAGTATAAGAACTGAGTTACAGGTTTTCTGCATCATGTTCAGTCCAGTCAAAGAACATGAGCACTGAGCAACCAACCAAGGGAATAAATTAAATTAGAGAGCAGAGCCCCTGGATTGTGCATGTTCTTCTCAACACAAGGAGAGGGGTCCCATTTGCTGACCAATATCTATCAGTAACCACGTTTTCTACGGCAGAGTACAAATCACTTTGGAAAAACAAACAAAACAAAGGGATGGGATCGACCTTCTTCTGTGGGGAGCCATGGTGATCCGGGCGGACGACATATTCCAGCTCGTCGGGCTACCGTGTGGGATCCATCATGTCCCGGTCATCGTCATCTTCCTCGCTGATGTCGTTCATGTAGGTGGAGGTGACCTGGTGCTCTGAATCGAAGAGAAAAAATGAAAAGGAAGGCATCCATTAATTTGAGTCCATCACAAACAGAGTGGCTACTATCCCTCCGTTCCAAAATAGATGACTCAACTTTATACTAACTTTGTATTATAACTAGTACAAACTTGAGTTGTCTATTTTGGAACGGAGGGAGTACCTACTAGAGCAAGTTGCTGCACTATGTGACTGTATTTTGAAGAAGCAGAGTGGAGCAAGGCAGTCAAGTGTGACAAATTTTAGAAAAGGAGAAAATTACATCCAGCATACGTACGTAATGGTGCATCCTTTTTGCCAATGATATAGTCTAGTGCAAGAACAGGAGCACTAAATCTGCTAATGGATAGTACTAGAGCATACAAAGGGGAAACAATGAAACAAGAGTTATTTGCTAAAGTAGGAGTAGGTGCACGCATCAGTCATGATGAATTTATAATGTCTCGCATGGCACAAACCATCATCATAAATACAATTGAAGTGCGTGAGACAAAATAAACAGAGCAGGGAATGTTCATTTTATCCTAATGTTGAGGTGATGAAGAATAATGAATGGTCCACTCCAAGATTAGCTAAGCTAGTGTAACAGGACAAAGTTTACATTAAGCTACTACCTAGCAACACATGATGAACCAACAAACAGCCCCTTCAGAAACAAGATTTGACAAGCTATATAAGAAAAGGTATGAGGAGGCCCACCATTAGCGAGATCGGGATAGATATTGGACTCTCTATTAACATCAATTGTCATGACCACACTATCTCTAATACCGACTGCTCTCTCTCATAGCAAACCCACATACATTATAAAGTAATTTATCAATACCAAGCACAACCTACAACAATAAGGAGTTCTAAAGTGATGTATGTTGTCCCAAACAAAGACTGAAAATATGTTCACATGCCAAATAGAGAGGGACGAAAGCATGGTACATACATACAACATCACACAAATTTCAGAGCAGAAATTGCATATCCATGTCGAAGCCATACAAGTTAACATATAGTTCAAAGTTCAAACACAATAAGAGCTATATACTAACAAATTTGTACTGTAGGAACTACTAGTACTATCTAGGGCTTTTCTTGACCTCTCTGTTCTAAGTTGTAACCATGTGTGCTAGCAGAGTACTAGTATTGCTTAACTGCGATAGCTATTTGTAAGCGCTCAGGAAATTCAAGCAACCAATATAGAGACGTGTGACATGCTAGTAGATCAACCATATCCATGTATGATCAAAATGAAACATGTATGTGCAATTGCAAGAATGCCTGAACATACAAAGAAAACCCACCTGCATGTATAGCAATACAGTCCAAGGTTGTATCATAGGCCCGCCCACCAGAGGAATTCACTGAACATGAGACACATGTGCAGGGAAGCGGAATTCAGTTAAGATGTTCATACAGTACAAACTGAACAAAGTGGTAGTGTGGATTTTCTGCTTGAACCAAAAAAGGATGCAGATTCATAGAAAATAAACACCCAGACAATTTTAGGCATGCACATAGAAACTGAACTACCAAACATTGATGTGTATTCAGAATATGCCTGCTGTGGAATTGCCAGTTGCGTCCAGAACATATTTTTTTTCAACATTCTAAAAGCACAATGTGAGTTCGGTGCACCGTAGCACCACAAGCTCCGGTGCACCAGATATTTTTCCCCGCTACCCATGAACCCGGCAGGTAAAAACACTTTTAGGGTAAGGGTTTGGAAAAAATAAATACCCATGGGTTTATAAATGGGAAAAAAGTGTACCCATCGTGTCGTACGGGTATGAGATGACAATACCCATACCCGCGTACGGGAATGCAACCGTGTGCATGATCTTGTTTGAATGCGTTGATCCTATTTTGTGAAGTCATGATTTTGTCTCTATTTTTGTAGATCTTATTATATAGCCTTCTTCATTTGATCATTTCGAGGTACGGGCTGCAGAAGTAACTTCGAAAATTAGAGAAAATTGTGTCCCTCTTGTTTGTCTTTTAATTGGAAAAAAGAAGAAAGTACATATGTGAATGTTTCTCTAAGAAGTTTACTTACATACTACTCATCCATGAATATAATTGTACATTATTTGGTGTCATCTAGTCCATGCATATTACTATCCATTTTTTAAAATTAATACCATTTTTGTATTCCACCACACAACAAATCATGATATGTATGTACTGAACTGCTAAAATGTGGTATATATGTGTTGAAAATTCGAAGTATACATGCTGAAATGTTGTGCATATATGCAGAAATGCTAAAAAAATACATCGTGGAGCGTGGATTGGGTAAGGTGGACGAGATGAGTATTTTTACCCGGCCGGGTAAGGGTATGGGACCAACTTCAAATCCAAGGTGCGGGTACAGATACGAGTTTGGGCGAAAAATAATGAGACAGGCAAGGGTTTGGGCAACCATTACCCGCACCCGAACCCACCGGGTGCCATGTTGAGTTGGGGAATGGCCAACAAGCCGATAGTTCGTGATAAGAGACAAAGTCAAAGTTAGTTTTTCCCTGTGAGACTAGACAGAGTTTTGAAATAGTAAAACGTCTTCGTGGTACACTAGTGAAAGGGCCTTTCCTATGTGTTTGGGTGTTTTTTTATGACAACACAATTTGCGGATTAATCATGTGCTTGAGCTACACATACATATTTATATGACACAAGACGGTTAGGTACCCCTCTGGAAGGAAAAAAGATCGAACACCACATTTCCAATGCTATCATTTCTGTGGTCATAGGAAATCACAAGACGGTTTTGTACCGCTTCCTCGTGAGCGGTATTACCGGCCCTACCGGTCCAACCACCTCTCAAGGGGTGATCTGCGCCCTTGGGTTACGCAGTGCTACACGGGCAGTGGCTGGCCGGTTATTTTGGATATTCGTTAATAGCCGGTATAACCAATTGTGACAAGCGGTTGTATCGCTTAGGACTCTGCAGCCACCCATGTGTCGCCTATTGGGCAGTTGAACCGGCCCAAGCACCACCGAGGGGTGATTTCCCTCGGTGTTTGGGCACAACACTTATGCGGTTGTGGAACGGTAGTTCTGGTTATTCAAGAGTAATGACTGGCACTACTTGTGTGGTTTCTATCCGGCTGCATCAACACCTTACTCAATACCTAGCAACATCCTACTGTAGACATAGCCAAAGAAAGGCTGTGGTTTCCTACAGCGGGCACCGTGCTAGCAACATCTCACATAAAATGTCATTGGCCGCTAGCGGTACCATGAAACAATGGATGAAACCCCCCCTTGGGATGGGCAAAGCTTAATATAGATGGTTCCTGGCAAGAGGAGGAGATGTGCTTGCATGATCTTATGAGATCACACAGGTGCATCAATCTTTGCTTCACGCTGTTTCATACCAAGATGTGCCAATGCCTTGGAACCCGAAGCAGTTGTGCTTCTTGAAGCTCTAACTCCGGGGCTTGATCATAGTCGGGAGAAGCTTGTGGTGGAGACAGACTGCTCAACACTCACACAAATGATAATAAGCGAGATAACGCATAATAGGACGCCAATCGCGGCCCTGGTGGGAGACGCAAGGCAGCCGCTACATACTCGAAAGCATGAAAATTAGTTTGGTTAAACATGAGCAAAATAAAGTTAGTCATACATTAGTCCAGTTGGGATGTTCTTTGTCCAAAACTGCGGTTTGGTTGACCTCTTGTGTCAGCAGGATTATAATTAATGGTTGTGGTTGATTAATGAAAATTTTCCTTTGCACAAGAAAAACAAGATTAGACAAGACCTGGTTCTGTAGAATTACCTCCGGGTATAATATAAACTTTGGTACCTGCGGAGCTCCATCCTCACAAATCAAGCCGTTTAATAAGAGACAAGCACTAGAACGCAAAGAAAAAGAGACAAGGACTAGGCTGCATCATTATTAGTAGCTTTCTGTAAGAAAAAATAGCATCAAGTGGTTCTATGGTGTAGTGGTTAGCACTCCAGACTTTGAATCTGGCGACCTGGGTTCGAATCCCGGTAGGACCTCTTTTTTCCATTATTTTCTTTTGCTGTTTATTATGCTTACCGATCTATGGTACTGTACTACTTTTTGCACTAATCCTGATCAAGCTGTGATCTGACGTAAACACAGTCCATTCATCAAAAAACGTAAAAGAGGTCAACTAATAAACTTTTGCAGCATGTACTACTCCGATTTCTTGTTCCAACAGGTCAAACCGGATTGGATAATACGTATCCCACAAGATGTCGTTTCAAACAGAGCCGGCCGATTCTTACGCAAAATTAGGAGAAGAGACCCGATGATCATGCATGGGCTGCTCGATCGAGAGACCATATACTATTCGATTCAGTGGTTGCCGCGCCCGCACCGCACATATAGCGCGTACATGTTCGCCGGAAGACCAGAGAGATTAGACAGGGCCGCACACCGGAGTACTCCCTCCGTTCGGAATTACTTGTCTCGGAAATGGATGTATCTAGAACTAGAATACGTCTAAATACATCCATTTCTACGACAAGTAATTCCGAACGGAGGGAGTAGTAGTAGCTAATTTCTTGCATGCAGTACCGGTAGTACTAACGGCCC
Source organism: Aegilops umbellulata (assembly GCA_032464435.1). NCBI lineage: Eukaryota > Viridiplantae > Streptophyta > Magnoliopsida > Poales > Poaceae > Aegilops > Aegilops umbellulata. The sequence goes on along the minus strand of CP136059.1, from coordinate 482,747,947 downwards.
GGATATCATGCATATGCATGCATGCAGGCGTCTGGAACAACACATCTGAAATTTTAAAAAAAAATCCACATGATTAGTACCAAGCTCGTCGATCTTCCTTTACTTTCACGGAAGATAATCGCCGATCTTTTTTTTTTGCAGAAAAAACTTCCAATCTATTCATCTTCAATCATGGCAGTACAACGAACACCAGAAATAAAAATTACATCCAGATCCGTAGACCACCAAGCGACGACTACAAGCACTGAAGCGAGCCGAAGGCGCGCCGCCGTCATCACCCCTCCATCGCCAGAGTCGGGCACAACTTGTTGTAGTAGACAGTCGGAAAGTCGTCGTGCTAAGGCCCCATAGGACCAGCGCACCAGAACAGCAACCGCCGCCGATGAAGAATAACGTAGGTTGGAAGGATTCAACCCGAAGACACACGAACATAGACGAACAACGACGAGATCCGAGCAAATCCACCAAAAATAGACCCGCCGGAGACACACCTCCACACGCCCACCGGCGATGCTAGATGCACCGCCGGAACGGGGGCTAGGCGGGGAAACCTTTATTGCATCTTTAGGGAGCCGCCGCCGTCTCGCCTTCCTGAGCAGAAAACAAACCCTAACAAGACAGGAAAAAACGACTGAAAACGGAGCCCTCCCGCCGGCCCTTGGTAGGATCCACCGCGTCCCCATGGCCCTAGGGCCACCGGAGACGAGGCGGACCTGCGGCGGCGCCGGCGAGAGGCAGAAACCCTAGTTTTCTTTCTTGGAGGAGGAGGAGCTGACTTGGCGGTCCTTATGTCTACGTTAATTGATAATCGCCGATCTTGACTGGACAGTGGTTGATCGACAGGGACGATGGCCAATATCTTGTCTTAGCACTCCACATTTTGAAATACGCTAGTAAATCGATTTATTCGATTCAAATTTATAGGCGACTATATTTCTTACATAACACACACACACAGAGAACTATACTAAATCATAGCCTCCATGAATGCACATGACATTGTTGTTCGCTATATATAGAACGATGGGACCAAGGAAGTAATCAAGTAAACACGAGTGCTTCTCAATGAAAAAGGAGAGCCCATTCAAGGTGGTGGTTCTTCGCTCTTTAGGGGTGTGGGGGTGGGGTGGTGTGGGGGTGGGGTGCTGTGGGTGGCTATGTTCAAATTTGGCAACCCCGCGTGGTCCCAACAGGAAAAGAGAGCCGCATATGAGTAGGCACGCCCTTGTTTTGTTTAAGGGGGGCGTGTGCATTGTTCCAATTTCGCAAACCCCGCGGCCTTCCTTGTTTCCTTAAGAGGGGTGTGTACTATGTTCCAAATTCTTAACCTTGAGTTGTCTAATTTCAAAAGGAGAGTCAAATCTGAAGGGGGGACTTACTTGTTTCCATAAGAGGGGTGTGTGCTATGTTCAGATTTCGCAACCCCGTGTCGTACAATCGGAAAGGAGAGCCGAATGTGAGCTCTCCCTTGGTCATAGCTTTTTTTTCGATTGAGCGCGTGCTGGATCCGGGCAATCCATTAATTGATGACCTAAAGGGTAACAAGAAAGAAACACGAGGAGCATTCCTCCATCATCGGCGAGTATGCTCAAGTTTCGCAACCCCGTGTCACCCAATCAAAACGGAGAGCCGAATCTGAGTTGTCCACTGGCACGGCCTTTTCTTGTCGGGCACGTGCTGGATCCAGGCAATCCATTAATTAATAACCTAAATGGTACCATGAAAGAAACACGAGGATCATTCCTCCACCATCGGCGAGTATTTCGAATTTCACAATCCCGGGTCGCCCGGTCATGAAGGGGCGCCGCATCTTTCCTCTCCCTGCATATGTTGCAACAATCCAAATCTCACTACACATCTCCCCTTTATTTTCTTGTTGCATCAAGTTGTTGGAATTTATTGCACCAATGTTTGGGGATGGGGGTGTCACAATGTGATGTGTGAAGCAAAACCGGGCGTGCTATAAATATTCTCTTCGTCTTCCGGCCCACCAATCCGCCCCGTCCGCGTGTAAGGAGAGAAGACATCTTCCCCCATCTCCTCCTCGGGCTTCCTTCCAACAACCACCTCCCTCATCTCCCGCCCAAACCCTAGATAACCCCTCCCCCCGCCCCGCCCGAGAATGGCGGACGCGCCGCCGGCGACCCCAGCACCGCTGGATCCTGCATCCGTGTCTGCAGACTGATTCCTCTGATCACAGACAGATGTAGTGTCCGATTTGTGGGTCAGTGTTAGAGATGCCTAATATAACTTTTGCATGCATGCATTCGTCATGTAGTCTGTATTTTTGTGTCAACCAGTCAAACCGGAGATAATATCCCATAAGCTGTCGTTTGCGTTTCAAACAGAGCCAGCGGATTCTTACGCAAAATTAGGAGAAGAGACGCGAACAACCCCACAACGGGACAATGGGATGTACAACTGATTAAGCAAACTTTTTGGCCGCTGGACGCTGAGAGGATCCTGAATATTCCTCTCCCATCTTTTGACATGCCTGATTTCATGGCAACCCTCCAAGCATGGTATCTTCTCGGTGAAATCGGCTTACCTAGGAGTGTGGAAAAACTGCTATGAAAGTAAAGTGGAAAGAGGAAACAGTCCAAGTGCTGCAGCTTCAAACCCGATATGGGAATTCATTTGGAAACTTCCATGTCCAGCTAAGATAAAGATCTTTCTATGGAGAACTCTACATGGCACGCTTCCTTGCCGTGTAAACTTAGCAGATCGGCATATGAAACTATCCACGAAGTGTCCTGCTTGCGAAGAAGCTGAAAGTGTTAAGCACATGCTCTTTTTATGCCCAAAAGCAAAGCAAGTATGGTATATGCTGGGTCTCCAGGAGGTGATTGAGCGGGGATGCGCTGTCGACCGAGCAGGAGAAGCTGTTCTTGAATATTTGTTATCTGTTCCTGCAAATGAGACAATGGTTCTGGGGCAAGGAAAAGGACCTTTGATCATTGCTATCGCATGCTGGTTCTTGTGGTGGGAAAGGAGGAAGCTGGTTCATGGGGAACACAGTCAACAACCAAACCAAATTGTTCTATCTATCTGTGCCCTTGCTGAGAACTTCTCGGCGGCTGCTACTAGTTCTGCAAAAGAAAAGAGAAACCCATGGCAGAGACCGCCAACAGGATATGTCAAATTAAACGTCGATGCCTCGTTTGATGCTGATTCACTTCAAGGAACTGTGGGTGCTGTTTTGCGTGATTGTAAGGGGCTGTTCTTGGCAGCAAGTAACAATGTAGCTGGGGCCTGTACAGATGTGTTCATGGCAGAAGCTCTAGCACTTCGGTTTGGTTTAAATCTGGCAACATCGGTTGGCTGTTCAAAGGTGATTGTTAACTCCGACAGTTCAGACGTAATTTTGGCTATGCAGGATGGGGGGAATACGTCAGGCTCCTCTGCTGCAATTTTGGATGATTGTTTCCACATGGCAAAGGATTTCACATGCGTGCGTTATGAGCATTGCCATAGGGAAGCTAATGCTGTGGCTGATGAGCTAGCTAGAATCTGTAAATTTTCTTCCCCTAGTTCCTGGTTTGATGAGGCACCGGATGCCATCATGCCCTTACTTGTAAAAGACAATGTTTTAATTACTAGCTAATAAAAAGGGGTGATGAGTTTCAAAAAAAGGAGAAGAGACGCGACGATCATGCATGAGCTGCTCGATCGAGAGACCAAATACTATTCGGTTGTAGGAGTACTAGTGATATTTTAGTTTGGTCGAGTAGTTGCCGCGCCCGCACATATAGCGCGTACATGTTCGCGTGAAGACCAGAGAGATTAGACAGGGCCAGATTCCCGAGTAGTACTAACGGCCCTGAGATCATGCACGCATGCATCCATGCAGGCGTCTCAAACAACACATCATAAACACCGTGAAAAATCCAAAACATAACTTAAAAAAAAGTTCCACATGCTTTGTATGCACATGATTCGTACCAAGTTCGTCGTTCTTCCTTTACTTTCGCGGAGATAACCGTCAGGCTGCGTTTGGCAGCAAAGTTTTTTTTTAAGTTTTCTAGCAATACCGCGGTCTTTGAAAAACCCATGGTTTTAAATACTTTGGTGCGTTTGGCTTCAGCAAAAACTTAAGTTTTCTAAACCACGGTATCCCTGAAACCATGGTCTTTTTGGAGTATTTGGAAAAGAGGTCCTGGCCTCTTTTTTCTTGACAGAGCGGAGAGAAAAGATGGGGCAATCGCAGTTGACATTGCCATGTACTCGAGATACCAGTATCTAGCTGCGCTAATTTCCTCTTTCTGTTAGTATATGGTAAACGGCGTGTATTATATCTCTTGGACCGATTTAGTTAGATTTGTTTACCACGTGCTAGTCTCATCTCTTCTCTTCACCATGAGCGAATCAAGCTCACCAAGGCTAGACATATTCTACGGATCCTAGCATCTATAGATCTAGCGGACGTGTGCATGGCGGCTGCATGCCGCCGGTCGCCGTTAACGGCCGCTAATTACTCAGTCATTCACGTTAAATATTTGGGTCAAAACTTTGATAAAACAGTACCTGCCAAACACATGTAAAACTGAGAAAAACATTGGTTCTAAGAAACTGTAATATTCCTCACCCACCCATCGAAATACCCTGGTTTCCAATTACCACGGTTTTCTGAAAACTTTACTGCCAAACTAGCCCTCAATCTTAACTGGACAGTGCTTGATCATGAGGGAGGAGGGTCAACATCTTTGCCTTGGCGCCCCACACATTTCCAAAGATGGCAGTTAATCAGTTCGTTCGATTCAAATTCATAGGCGGCTATATTGCTTACATAATGCACATGAAAAAAGGACTATAAAACATGGCCTCCATAAATGCTCATGACATTGTTGTTCGCTATATGTAGACCAATGGAACCAAGGAAGAAACACAAGTGCTTCTTTACCGTTGCGAAGCATGTTCAAACTTTCGCAACCCGCATCGTCCCAATCGAAAAGGTGAGCCCATTGGAGGTGGTCGCGCCCCCTTTTTCGAGGGGCGAGTGGGGTGTGGGTGGCTATGTTCAAATTTCGCAACCCCGCGTCATCCCAACAGAAAAGGAGAGCCACACATGAGCAGGCACGCCCTTGTTTTGTTTAGGGGGGCATATGCACTGTTCCAATTTCGCAAACCCCGCGCCGTCCCAACAAAAAGGAGAGCGGCAGTGCAGGCACGTTCTTGTTTTGTGTATGGTGGGAGGGGTGCGCAATGTTCCAATTTCGCAACCCTGTGCCGTCCAATTTGAATAGGCCTTACTTGTTTCCTTAAGAGGGGCGTGTGCTCTGTTCAATTTTTGCAACGCCGCGTCATGCAATCGGAAAAGAGAGCCAAATGTGAGTTGTGCCTTGGCTACAACTTTTTCCGGTCGGGTGCGTGCTAGATCCAGGCAATCCATTAATGACCTTAAGGGTAACAAGAAAGAAACACACGGAGTACTCCTCCACCATCGGTCAGTATGTTCGAATTCCGCAACCCCGAGTTGTCGAATCGAAAAGGAGAGCCGAATGTGAGCTATCCCTTGGCTATAGTTTTTTTCAGTAGGGCGCGTGCTGGATCCAGGAAATCCATTAATTAATGACCTAAAGGGTAACAAGAAAGAAACACGAGGAGCATTCCCCCAGCATCGGTGAGTATGTTCGATTTTCGCAACCTCGTGTTGTCGAATCGAAAAGGAGAACCGAATGTGAGCAGTCGGTGTGTGCTAGATCTAGGCAATCTATGTTCAAATTTCGCAACCCCAAGTTTGTCGAAAGAGGGTGCCGCATCTTTCCTCTCTACAACAAGCCGATTCTCACTACTACACATCTCTTCTTGAGTTGTTGTTGCATCAAGTTGTTAGGATTTATTGCACCAATTTTTGGGGATGGGGATATGCCCAATCCCCAACAATACCAATGTGGTGTGTGAAGCAAACCCAAACCCAAACCCAAACCGGGCGTGCTATAAATATTCCCTTGGTCTTCCGGCCCACCCAGCCACCCATCCGCCCCGTCCGCGTGTAAGGAGAGAGGACATCTTCCCCCCATCTCCTCGGGCTTCCTTCCAAGTTCCAACAACCATCTCCCTCGTCTCCCGCCCAAACCCTAGATAACCCCTCCCCCCCCCCCCCCCCCCGCCCCGCCCCGCCCGACAATGGCGGACGCGCCGCCGCCGGCGACGGCCCCGGCGCCGCTCGATCGCGACGTCTGGCTCGCCTGCGCGACCCCGCTCTCCCGCGTCCCCGCCGTCGGCTCCCAGGTCTACTACTTCCCGCACGGCCACTCGGAGCAGTGCCCGGCGCCGCCCCGCGCGCCCGCGCACAGCCTCTTCCCCTGCACCGTCGCCGCCGTCCGCCTCTTCGCCGACCCCAAGACCGACGAGCCCTTCGCCACCGTCGACCTCGTCCCCGGCCCGCACCGCGACCCGTCCCCCGCCCTCCGCCTCCCTGACGCCAACGCCGCCGACGCGGCACCGGGGTTCCGCTACTACGCCAAGCAGCTCACGCAGAGCGACGCCAACAACGGCGGCGGCTTCTCGGTGCCCCGCTTCTGCGCCGAGCTCGTCTTCCCGCCGCTCGACTTCGAGGCCGACCCGCCCGTGCAGCGGCTGCGCATGAGCGACCCGCTCGGCCGGGGCTGGGACTTCCGCCACATCTACCGCGGCACGCCGCGCCGCCACCTGCTCACCACGGGGTGGAGCAAGTTCGTCAACGCCAAGCTGCTCGTCGCGGGCGACGCCGTCGTCTTCATGCGCCGCGCCGACGGGGAGCTGCTCGCCGGGATCCGCCGCGCGCCGAGGTACCCCGCCGTCTCCCAGCAGGGCCCCGAGCGCAGGCCCCGCAACGCGCGCGCGCGGGTCCCGCCCGAGGAGGTGGACGAGGCCGTGCGCCTCGCGGCCGAGGGCGCGCCCTTCACCGTCACCTACTACCCGCGCCAGGGCGCCGGGGAGTTCGTCGTGCCCAAGCAGGAGGTGGAGGACGCGCTCGTCGGCGCCTGGGCGCCCGGGGTGCAGGTGCGCATGAAGTTCCTCGACGCCGAGGAGCGCCGCTCCGAGTGGGTCAACGGCATCGTCAAGGCCGTCGACCCATCCATCTGGCGCATGCTCGAGGTACATCATGCTTCCATCCATCCATCTCTGCAGTTAAACCATCTGATATTTGCGTTAATCCATGCTCAAGGTCTGATTGATTGATCGATCGAGTCCCTTCTGTTTGGTTCAGTATTGGCATGCTTGCTTCAATTGTTTTGCTCTGCCATTCAATACAAGTAGAAGATAGTGGCCAGTAATATTGGACATTCATAATTGCTGCTAATCCACCTGATCCGATGTTGCTTTCATGTTGAATCCGCAAATCTGATTGATCGATTTGAGTCCTATGTTTGGTTCAGTAATGCCATTTTCAGTTAACTGTCGGTGTGATCCATCGAGTCCATCTCTGCATGTTTGGTCGATTGGTTCAGTATATATCGCCATGCATGTGTGGTTCCAGTATTCTGCTAGATTCTGAATGAGGGTTCACAGGCAATCGCCATGCATGTGTGGTTCAAGAATTGTCGTAGGTTCTGAATGAGGGAGGGACGGACAAGCAATCTTGGAGTAATAATTGATTACTATGTTTAGCCACTTGCATTTTATTGCTGCATGCCGTAGACTTGCTGTCAACGATTGTTTAATAGTTCAGTCTTTTTTAATGTTGGTTTGGTAATGGTTGCTCTGTCGAATGGATGGCAAGTCGAACTCGATTAGCAGTCAATTTTGATTTGGAATCAGCAATGTTCTTTTGTCTTAAAATGATGTTCTGCATGTTACTTTTTGCCTTTACTGAACATGCAAGAGAGTGCCAAGCAATCTTGGACATTCATACTCCCTCCGTAAAGAAATACAGTATAAGATTGCTACTAATCCACCTGATCCGATGTTGCGTACACCGTTGAATCTCCAAATCTGATCAAAATTGAGTCTATCTCTGTATTTCATTGTTCAGTTAACTGTCGGAGCAGCTAGAGAGTGATCGATCAGAGTTCATCTCTGCAGGTTTGATCCAGTATATATCGCCATGCATATGTGGTTCAAGTGTTTTGTTGGGTTTTGGATGAGGAGTGCAAGCAATCTTGGACTAGTAATTGATAACTATATTTAGCCACTTATACAGGACTACAAGTAGAAAAGACTGGCAAGTGATCTTGGACATTCATAATTGCTGCTAATTCACCCTATCTGATGTTGCATTCATCGTTGAACAAGTGCTAATACTGAACCAAACATGTTGAACTTGTTGAGCACCCTCCCATCCTGATTGCTGCTAATTCACCTGATCTGATGTTTGATTCATCATTGAATCCACAAATCTGATCGATTGAGTCGAGTCGGTCTCTGTCTGGTTCAGTACTGCCCAGTTCAGTTAACTGTCGGAGCAGCTAGCGAGTGATTGATCGAGTCCATCTCTGCAGGTTTGGTTTAGTATATATCGCCATGCATGTTTGTTTAAATTGTTTTGCTAGGTACTGAATGAGGAGCGGCAAGCAATCTTTGACTAGTAATTGATAGGAACTATGTTTAGCCACTTGTACTTTATTGCTGCATGCATAGAGTTGATGCTATCGTTCATGATTTAATAGTTCAGTCTTCTTTAATGTGGGTTTGGTGGTGGTTGCTCTGTTGGATGCATGGCTTTAGATCACTTATCTGTTTCCAATAAGACTGCTGGTCTGCTTCTGGTGGTCTACTATATTGAAACAAACTGAGATGAACTCGATCGACACCATCTCTCCATGTTTGGTTGATTGGTTCAGTATAAGTGTATCTTCATGCATGTGTGGTTCAAGTGTTTTGCTTGCTCTGAATGAGAGGGGCAAGCAATCTTGGGCTTATAATAAGTAACTATGTTTAGCCACATGTACTTTATTGCTGCATGCCTAGAGTCGATGCTGTTGCCGATTGTTTGATAGTTCAGCCTTTTTTAATGTGGATTCGGTGGCCGTTGCTCTGTGGGATGGCATTAGATCCTTTGTCTGTTTCCAACAGGGCCGACTCTGCTCTGGTGGTATATACTGAAACAAACAGAGATGAACTCGATCAGCAGTCAATTTTGACTTGGAGTTAGCAATGTAATGCCTTCGGTAGTTAGTCCTTTATTGAGATCTTGAAAAATGTGTAGTCTACTGAAGTTAAATCTGTAAATCTGATTGATCGTAAGTCCATCTCTGTTTGGTTCAGTATTTTCATGTTCAGTTAACTGTCGGAGCAGCTAGCGAGTGATCGATGGAGAGTCCTCTCTGCATGTTTTGGCTGATTGGTCAGTGTACATCACCATGCATGTGTGTGGTTCAAGTGTTTTGCTAGGTTCTGAACGAGGGAGTAGCAGGCAATCTTGGACTAGTAATTTATAACTATGCTTAGCCACTTGTACTTCATTGCTGCATGCCGTAGAGTCGATGCTGTTGTCGATTGTTTGATAGTTCAGACTTTTTTAATGTAGTTTGGTGGCTGTTGCTCTGTCCGATTGCATTAGATCCCTTGTCTGTATCCAATAGGGCTGGCTCTGCATCTGATGGTATTTACTGAAACAAACAGAGATGAACTCGGTCAGCAGTCAATTTTTATTTGGAATTCTGCTTGTTATTTCTTCCCTTTACTGTTATCAATAAAACAAGTCATGCCATGTAATGCCATCAGCAGCAAGTCCTTTATTCAGACCTTGAAAAAATGTAGAGCTTACTGAAGTTAACTATGTGCCATTAGCTCTTCAGTCATGAATGTCTAATTCAGAGTTGTGTTATTTCATATGGCTGACTGCACCTTTTACTGACATGTCAAGAGAAGTGTTCTATGTTGTTGTCCATTCCATCGATTCTTTGATTTTTCAGATAGTACCCAAACCAGTTGATCTTACAATTTCAAGATTCTTTATGACTGGCTCCAAAGATTCTTATCTGACTTACTGCTTAATCTATCTACCTGCTTGCAGATAGACTGGGATGAATCTGTGGTAGGGTCACTAAGAAACAGGCATGTCAATGCTTGGCAAGTGGAACTTGTTGGGTACCCTCCCATCCTGAAGAAGCTCAAGATCTCCGAGACGACCCTTCCCCCTATGTGCTCCGGCGACGTCGGCATGGCTGACCCCCTGCTGGGGCCAGACTGCGAGAACATGGTGATGCTGCTGGGGTCACCGATTCCTGCCGGCATGCAGGGAGCCAGGCACATCGGCCTCACTGAGCTGCCCTCTCCATCTCCTACCGTGCTCACAACCAAGCAGTTCTTCCCACCTAGCTCCAGCGGCGGCTCCTCCGAGGTCGTGAACCCTGAAGCTGGATCTCCACCCAACAACTCGGTGAACATGCGCCCCTCTGAAGAAAGGAGGAGCATACAGCTGTTCGGCGCCACGATCACGTCGCCGGTGCAGAGCGCCACCAATGGCTCCTCTGAAGAAGTGAGCCAGGCCCCTGATGCCGCGGTCGATGGAACTGCTCATGAAGACGCTTCTGCCACAAGTCTACTTGACTGCCAACTCACAATCGGTAAAGATGACGGCCACGACCGAGATGGTTCTAAGCAAGAAGCCTGAAGTGGCATGTACACAGTATACTGGAAGGTACTATCTGATTTGATTTTCCTGCTTTGTTTGCGACGATGGACACGCAGAGATTGTTTTACATGACCATTCAGACCTAATTGTGAAAGGCGATGTAGTTATGATGATGCCTGTCGGGCCAAGTGTAGGTTGTCTTTTCCATTACCAGCCATTGTTTGTCAGTCTCACTCGGGTTCAGACAAACTTTAGAAATTATCTCTGAATCGGCAAATTAAACAGTAACTAAACTAGTACGTATATGTTGTTTTCTGATTCTTGCTATGCCTACATTATGGGTTATCAACAGCTAATCTTTCCAGGTTCCATTTCTGTTTGCTTTTCCTCTGATGCTTCAAGAATCTGTTTCTCTCTGACAGTCTGCACAATTCTTGTTATGATACAGTCCGAATTCAATGATTCCTCCATCTTGAGAAAACCAGCAACGATTTCATTGCAATCCTTCATGTTTCCTTACTTGATTCTCGCCTGGTTGCATCAATCAACTAAGTAAAAAGCAACACCATGCTTTCAGAGAATCGGTCAATTTTAAAGCAAAAGCTCAGCCTAGGCAGATTATATGACTATAGACGTGTGAGAGAAATTTATCGCGTGAACTTCCGGTGTGCCTGAAGCCACTGCTATTGACGGTGAACTATGACACTCTTAATTAGAAAAACAATAACCATGCATTCTCGATGAACTTTGAAGCTCTTAAGTAGTGGCAATATTGAGATGACATCCACCTATTTCTTTATATTTTTGTTAATGGACGGAGTGGTCGATATTTTTTTCGTCAGTCCATACTACACTTTTGACTAGCATGATTCATTTTGTAGATAGGTTTACATGTTTAAGAACCTATGATTTATCTTCAGAGAAACACATAGCTTGTCCTGAGAGGCAACATGCATATTTTTTTTTCTTTGAGAAATGTTCAATCCGTGGCACAGGGGGGTTTAGGAGCACAAGCATCCAAATAATGCCCATAGATGGCAAAAAAGTTAGATTGTAAAATGTTCATTTTGCTGCTAGTGTCCAATTTTCTCCTTTTGTTTCTACCAAGATGATTCAGCCATTTGTTCCTTTTCCTGCAGCGAAGTGAGGCTGCCATCCTGCCTTGGCCTACACACATAGAGTTCCTGTCCTGGGCCTGACTTGAAGCAACGATACCTGCGGCTGCAAGCCAACAATGTCTGAAGACAGACAGGTGCTGCTTGCCGATGTTCTCCGCATAACTATAGGCTGCCATGCTTTTTTTCACTTTGCTTTCCGCTTTCTGTAATGCTTCCATGACGGCCGGTCGACGCCTCCTCGCGGTGGTCTCGGCTGCGAAGGCCGAGTAAGTAGTCGTCGCATCATCCTGATGCTTTGGAGAAACGCTGCTCGTTAGGATTCCGGTATGTTTGGCCTTGAGACTACATGACTAGTACATAGCGCAGTAGTCGTTGCATCATCTTGTTGTGAGTTGGGACTCTGTTTTTGGGCGTTTCGGTTGAGATGATGGCTCCTTCTTTCTTGGAAATTAACATTCTGTTGTCCTCTGTTTGACGCCGGTGAAGCACCATGAAGTGGATAATCGTTGTTCCCAGTCATCAGTGTGGTGCTGCTGGTTGTGGTGCTTTGTTTGAGATCCCATCTATCCAGGAATTGGTTGCCTGCTTTTCTCAAAAGCCAGTCAGTCAAAACGTTTCTCCTTTCTTTCGGTCCTCTTTTCTCCTTGAAAGGGGAGATATGTTTCTGACCCTGCTAAAGCTCTGCTCGAGCCGCCAAAGACAAGAAAAGGCAGCTTTGCTCCAAAGAAAGATAGAAAGATAAAAAAACATTCCTATATACAAGTAGACGACATGTAGTTGTAGCGAGGGCATGCGTGCATGCGTGCACGTATACCACACCAAACCCATCATCGATCTACCTATTCTACAATCTGTCATTCCGTCCTTGTCTCAAGAGGACTGCTCGTCACTTCAGTCGCAGCGGCAGCGGCAGCTGAAAGGTGATCCTCAGCTGCCAATGCCAACGTCTCTTCAACTAACAAACATTCCTATATCTTCTTCTACTCATACAGTACAAGAAAATACTACCTGTGTATCAAAATATAAGACGTTTCTGTAAGTGCATCACAACAAACAAACACACACACACACCAAGTGCTAAAATGGCATCTGGAGACGCAAACCAAAATTACCCGAGTCATTTGCTGAAAATTGACACTACAATCCAGACTTCAGAGTTCAGAGTAATGCCATTACCATAGCAGCACTTCTTGATAGAAAGAAAATCAGACATATGTATGTAGACAGCAAGCCATTCTGTATCTACTCGTTTTTATCAGTCAAAACTCATGAGCGAGCAAGATCTTGGTGGGAACAAACAAACATCTCTCATGCAGGAAAGAAATGAGATCTGCAGAATGCGATTCTTTCGCTTCTTTTGCTCTGTGTATCTATATATGATTATGCTTGCTATATACATATATTATATAGTATATTTGATATGAAGATGGATATGGATATGGATATGGATGGATCTGTGGCTGGCTGTATGCACAAACAAACAGGAGCACCACGTGCGTGCGTACGTACATGCTCGATCCACCGATCACGTGTGGACGTGCGGTGCCGTGTAGGTGGCCGTGGCCCGCTCACGACCACGCCCTCTCGCCGTGCGCGGCGCGCCGCCGCGTCAGGCTCCGGATCCAGCTCCGGCCGCCGCCGCCGCCACGCGCCTTCGACCGCTGGTCCGCCGCCGCCGAGGACGACGACTGCTTGCCCGACGCCCGCTTCCACCGCGCCAGCTGCAGCAGCCGCCCCACCACCTGCTTCCGCCACCGCGTCACGCCGCCCCGCCGGCTCGCCTGCTCCACCACCAACGCCTTCGTCGTCGTCGCCGGCGCCTCGCGCACCGGCTTGAGCGACGCCTGCTGGCTGTCCACCCACGTCGCCTTGCCGTTGTCCTCGAACTTGATGGATATGAAGGAATCTGCAGACCGATCGATCCACCCGTGAGCCGAAGGGCAACCAATTATTGCGTCCGTACGCCGTACGTGTGGCAACTTACCGTCGAGGCTCGCGACGGAGGCGTCGTCGTCGTCGTCGGGGTTCCTGTCCTTGTCCTCGCCACCGCCGTCGTGGTCGTGGACTACCTCGTCGGGGTGGTGGTGGTGGTGGTGGTGGCGGGAGGAGTCGAGGCGCTGGAGGAAGGAGCCGAGCGCGAACACCTTGGGGAGCGAGCTGGAGATGCTGCCGGTCCTGCGCCGGAGCGCCCGGCAGTAGGGCCGCGCCGACAGGTAGCTGGCCCCGTCGGCCGGCGGGCGCGCGCGGCCGCCACCGTTGTTGCTTTTGGCGGCGAGGAGCAGCAGCAGGCGCTCCCGGAGGCAGTGCGCGCACACGCCGACCAGCAGCTCCCGCGGGTGGAAGTAGCACAGCAGCGTGCCGTCGGCTCCCCCGTGCTGCTCCCCTCCGCCAACTCCCTGGCCGTGGTCACCACGGCCATGGCCGCCGACGCCGAACACGTTGCTCATGGCGCGCTGCGCTCTTGGGAGAAGCTGCTACGTACGTACGGCTAGTGGACACGAGGTGGCGTTGGCATGCAGAGCACGCACGCTAGCTAGCTAGTGGCGCGAGTAAAGAATGCTTGGATATATGCGTGCGGAGGAAAAGAGAAGATATGGAGGGGGTGGATTCATTGGAGGAAGCTTCACTGGCTTTAGAGTTTCTTTTATGATTCAGAGATGAGGAGGAAGAAGACGATGAGAGGGCACGACTACTACTACTGTAGGAGCAACTGTTTGGGCAGCTTGTTGTTGTAATCTGCTTTGATGAAATGGACCATGCATGGGGAGGAGTGGACCGGCCTTCCGGCGCCGAGTGACAGTCAGGCATGGATGGATGGATCCGGCACCGGCAGCTACCAGAAAAAACACCTAACAACACATGCATGCACCACCCAACTTGATTGTGTTTGTGTTTTTAAAAGTATTTTTTCCTTTTTCTCTTCTTTTCAAAATGTACAATTGTGAATGTGTTTTAAGTTTGAGAAGACCTGATAATTCTGGCCAGGTTCCTAATTAAAACCGCTTTTTGCGTGATCTAGCTAATTAATCAAGTAGGCAGATGGCAGGCCCCAATTAGGCACATTGAGTGCCAGCTTAATCATCTTGATTAAAGTCCAACTCTCCAAGATCTTAATCTGAAGCATGCATGCATGATCTTGAGATGACATGTGTAACAAAGACAATAAAAAAATATCGGTTTTGCTAAGCCTATATATTTCTTCAATCTTGCATGAAGATTCCTACGAGAAAATTATTTTCAATTCTCTTTTCTTCTTCTTATAACTATATCACTTGGTTAAGTCTCAGTCAACTAGATCATATTCCTACTGGTAATTCACAAGCAATGGCCAATGGGTACGGGGGGTGGATCTGTCATCTGACCATGGATGGAACTGGTCGAATTGTGGCCTTGCGGGTGGTCCAACTTTGATGGAGAGGAAGAAAAGGACCACCTAGCTATCCATCCATCTCCCTTGCATCGTCACATCATCTATGGCTAATCCATTGTTAATGAATTGCCTACTCCTATTAGATTTCGACTTGCTACATCAATAAAAAAATCGCTTCTGTAGCTAGCTAGGAGTGGGATTTGCGAACGAAATGTACTGTCATTGTACATAGTGCTATATGCAATTATCGATGTTTGCATTATAAATCAATTAATTAATGGCGGTCAAGCCAAGGCATGAATGGCCCACACCTGTATGTACTCTCTCCGTTTTTTTATTCTTGCATATAAGGTTTAGTCAAAATTAAACTTTGTTAACTTTGACTAAGTTTATAAAAAAACATCAAGATTCACAATATGAAATTAATATTGGTAGATGCATCATGAAATTAATTTTCATACCATATAGCTTTAGTACTGTACATGATGATATTTTTTTCGACAAAGTTGGTCAAACTTTATAAAGTTTGACTTTGACGAAGTCTTATATGATGACTAAAAAGAAACGGAGGGAATATATGAGCGTATCAATGAGGGAAGGGCGCCAAATTATTAGGCGCCGCCGACGCGCACGCGTCACGCCCGGGATCTATAATAGATTAGATTATTGTAGATCGTGTTCAATGCGTGTGCATGTCTGCCTGCTTAGAGCATCTACTAAGGCCCTGTTTCGTTACACAGACTAGACTAGAAAAAATCCCATTTAATCCCTATGTAACCAAACAGGAGGGATTTTTTTTTTAGGAACTAGAAAAAGACTCTACTGGAGGGTCTTTTTTCTTTAGTCCCTGAGACTAAAAAAAAGTCTAGTCCCTTGCAACCAAACACCCCCTAAGCCATTCCTAATTACATAACTTGTACTTACAACTAGTAGTATTGTACTTAGTTTCGATTTAATTAAGACAGAACGTACACCATGATTTTGTGTTCAGCAACAAGCTCTTGGTTTTCTTTGGACACATACATGTTGTTGGAATCATTGGGTTTTAGCCAATTTGTTATGTCTAATTATTCCCACTAAAATCCCACCCTAGGCCCTATGGCGCGCGCATTCATGAATGAAAAGAGAAAAACTGAATTATTTTGTGCTATTGCAGAACAAACAAAATAGTAGTGACTGTTTCCTTGGTCTCCCCGCTAATGTTTCAGTTTCGTTTCTCCGATCCATTAGTTTGGTTTCGTTTCCTTGATTTTGTGCGTGGAAAATGAAATCATTACAGTCATGAGTCTAGACATTACTGTTTCAGTTTCATCTAGACATTAGTGTTTCGGTTTCGGTTTCGGTTCCATTGACATGAGTCTATAAGAGAGGTCGCTCCTCTTCTTTAGATACTAGATGACCGGTTGCACCAATGGCGCAAAGGGCGAGAGCTAACCATGCAAGCAAGAATATTTATTAGAGACCGATGATCAACAGTAGACATCAATGTTGTGGTCTTCCAGAGAAGATCGACATCTTTTCTCCCTATTTTCTCAGCTGATTTTGTTAAAGAACTAAATACAGCCACTTAGTGCCATATTCTTAATAACATAGAAAGGGAGGCACTAAAGATCCAAAAAGAAATACATATTTGTTTGTAGTGAAAAGAGATGCGTCACTGTTATCTTTAATCTCATGATAATATGCATTCAAGCTTTTCAGGCTTCTTAACATTGTTGCACTGCTGATAATAGTCATAACATTGGCGAACATAAAAAAAATAACTACGATCACACACATAACAATACAAATTCACCTAAAGACACATACACATGGATTAAACCGTGTATCATCACATCATCTCCCTTGCATCGTCACATCATCTAGGGCTAATCCATTGTTAAGGAGTTGCCTACTCCTATTAGATTTCGACTTGCTACATCAATAAAAGAACCGCTTCTGTAGCGCTAGGTGTGGGATTTGCGAACGAAATGTACTGTCATTGTGCATAGTACTATACGAAATGATGGGTGTTTGCATTGTAAATTAATTAATTAATGGCGGTCAAGGCAAGGCATGAATGGCCCACACCTGTATGTATATGAGTGTATCAATAAGGGGCGGGCGCCCAAATTATTAGGCGCCGCCGACGCGCACGCGTCACGCGGCCGGGATCTATAATAGATTAGATTATTGTAGATCGTGTTCAATGCGTGTGCATGTCTGCCTTTCCTAATCACATAACTTGTACAACTAGTAGTACTGTACTTAGTTTCGATTTAATTAAGACAGAACGTACAACACGATTTAGTGTTCAGCAACAAGCTCTTGGTTTTCTTTGGACACGTACATGTTGTTGGAATCATTGGGTTTTAGCCCATTTGTTATGTCCAATTATTCCCCCTGAAAATCCCACCCTAGGCCCTACGGCGCATTCATGCATGGAAAGAGAAAAACTCACTTATTTTGCGCTAGAAGAACCAACCAAGTAGTTGTGACTGTTTCCTTGGTCTCCTCACTAATGTTTGAGTTTTGTTTCTCCATTGGTGTTTTGGTTTCGTTTCCTTCATTTCATGCGTGAATCGAACGGGTGTGATTTTTCCATTCATCTCCCGGTTGATGTCATTACTGTTTCAGTTTCGTCTAGATATTAGTGTTTCGGTTTCGCTTTCATTGCCTGGAGTCTACAAGAGAGGTCGCTCCTCTTCTCTAGATATAAGCCACTTGGTCTCTCCCAAAGCGACTGCCTTCTTGTTCCAAGCGTTGCGCCGTCCACCGTTTTTCTGTCCCGCTTCTCAGCGTGCACTGCGATGCGAGACAACAAGCCTCCAAAAATCCAACCTCTTGTGATCAGGTAGGTGAAGGGCGTGACCAGGTTTTTGGGTTGTGTCCTTGCGCTTGTTGCTAGATCTTTGTTCATCATCGCTACGAACGAAGACATCCTCGACGACGAGTGCCCCAACGACAACTACTTCCCCGACGTCGATGATCTACTCGGTGAAATGGCACATGACACACCAGCATCTTTTCCCACCCCACCATATATGTTCTTCTCCATTCTGACAGGGTTTGCGTCTGATCTACTACTTGTATCGATCGATATGGATATGATGTTTGTATGTTATGTACCAAATTGCATGGCTAGTTACGTCACCGTGTTACTTGCTTCAGTCATCATGATTATCATGTTTTTACCTTCTGTCTTTTGGATTACAAATTAGTGGAGAGTTGCTTAATTATTCAACATATATTTCGTCTTTAAACTTTGCGAAAAGTGCAGATTCTGAAGAAAACGATAAATTGCACGCTGAACTTATTCACATGGACAACCTCATCAACATATTGGTTTGTTTCTAACAAATTTCTTTTTAGAAAGAAAGTCATTTCTTAGTCGGAAAAATAAATCCATTTTCTCTTCTCCACGTCATCAACCTAGGTACTACTCAACCTAAATCTTCAATCTTGGAATTGGGTGCCTAGTCTATGCACTTCATCCAGGAGTGAAGATTCACATAAATCAGAGGACATATTATCGAGAAACATAAAAAGGAAAGGAAAACGTTTGCCATCTACACGCCCGCCGAAATTTTGGCCGGTCCCTTCGTCGCGTGAGGTGCTGGCGCGTGGGCCCCCGTAGCAGCTTCTTCGACGCGACCAATCTCGTGCGCGGATGGCTGGCGAGCGCGGGTGGCCGGGGGCGGCGAGCACGGTGGCCGGCGTGACGAGCGCGGACGGCACCATGGTCTGCAAGTCCGGCGAGGACGGGGCGACGGTGCTCCTAGTAAAGGACGACGAGTGCGGTGGCTGGGGCGGTTGGGTCGACGAGCTCGTAAGCCATGGACGCGCGCGCGATGGGGCCAAGCACCAGTGCTACCATGATAGGGGGCATCACCAGCGAGCTCACAGGCAGGGCAGCCATGGCTTACAAGCTCGAGGAAGACGGTGAGCTGGGAGCACCAAGGGAGACACCTACCGATGTTGCAACGGGCGGTCTGGAAAGCTACAACTGATGCAGAAAAAAGCTTCCACCAGCGATGACAATGCTGCTAGCAACCACTGCACAACAAAAAAGTTACATCCGGTGTCGCACAAAGCTTCAACCGGTGTTTGAAAAAGCTTCAAACAACGAATGTCGATGCTAGGGCTAGCTACGGCCAACAGGGGCCATGGGAGCTGCGCTCTTCGACGGCGAGGTTGCAACCGTGAACATCAAAGCTGCAACCGGCATGGAAGAAAGCTTCAACCCCATGAAATAAAGCTTCAATGGATGTGAAAAAAAGCTCCAATATCCAAAAAAGCTTTAACCGGTGTGTGAAAAACATCAACCGGCAAAACGAGGGAGCTCCAAACCATAGAAAAGCTTCAATCGATGTGAAAAAACAAGCTTCGAACTGTGGAAATTCAACCAGAGTGCAAAAAGCTTCAACCGGCATAGGAAAAGTTTCAACCGGGAGGGGGGGGGGGCAAGTCTGTGCGCGCATGAGCGTCGACAGCGACGAGCGGCGAACGGCGAGGGGGAGAGGGCGTGGGGTGCTGCGATGAGCAGCGACGGCGGGAAAAGGACGCGGGTGCTCTTGCGTCGGAGGGGGGGGGGCGTGGGGGCGGAAGTGGAAGACGAAGTCAAAGAGATTTGAGGCCAGATCGAACGGCTCGGGCCCGACCGGCCGAAAATTCGGAAATGCTTCTGCTTCTTTTTTTTGGGGTGGGGGGTGGGGGAGAATCGCCCAACTAACCGAATGTCATGGCGGCAGCAAGAGAGAAAAAAGAAGGGTCGGGCCGGCGAATGGTTAGATCGACGGATGGCCTTGGCTAGCTAATTAACCTGCCATCACATCACATGGGCTGCGGGGGCAGCACAGCTACCAACGACAGACATGGCGACAAGTGCATCACTGGTGGAAAAACGGCCTTTGGTCGCGGTTCGCAACTGTCATTAGTCGCGGTTGCGCAATCGCGACCAAACAGGCGGGACTAAAGGCCCCCCCCTTTAGTCGCGGTTGCTTAAGAACCGCGACTAAAGGCCCGTCCACGTGGGCGCCAGGCGGCCGTCGGGGCGGAGGACCTTTAGTCGCGGTTCTTCTGGCCAACCGCGACTAAAGGCCGCCGCAGGTTTAGGGTTTTAGCCCCCCCCCCCTAAACCTGCCCCCCCCCTAAACCTGTTTTCTGTTTAATTTGTATTGTTTTATTTCTTTTATGCTTTATTTTAATTTTGAAGGAGTTTCACATATTCTACGCTACTACATACATGCATATGAATGTACAATTTCAAACAAATTTGAAATTAGAACCAAAAAGAATTCAAGAGGAATATACAATATATATTCAATATCATCGGATGACCATATACAATTTTGAACAAGTTTCCATACATAATTTAATGCATATAAAGTTCTACGTCCTCGTAATGGTGTTCTCCTTTAGGATGGAGGACTTCCCTGCTGAACCATCCAGCTAGTTCCTCTTGAAGTGGTCGGAAGCGAGCTTCTGGACTAAGCATCATCCGGAGGTTATTCCTCTGAGCATTAGTATCACTCGGAACCCGCTCAGAGGTGTATCTCCGGATCATCTCACAGACATAGTATCCACATAGATTGGTCCCCGCTGGCTGAATATCCCCACCATTCTTAGCCTTTGACTTTTTGAATTCTAGCTCTTTTTTGAATTCACCGACCTTTGTATCTACGAACCGTCTCCAAACCCTACGAGGTAAAGAAAATTAAATGAACAAGAGAGTTATTAGTTACTTGATATTAGGAAATGAACGAAATAGGCCGATCGATATAGAGCGCAAATGAATGAAAATAATTACTTCTGCAACATTCTTCTCATGCCGCCCAAAGCTTTGGATCCATATTCAGAGGGTCGTGGACGAGACATTCTGAGGTGTCAACTTTAATTACTAGCAGAATCCAGTGGAACCTGCGGACACGATACATGCACAGTACGTCATGCATAACTCATCGATTAGCCGGCCACATACCATGCATGGAGTAAACAAAAGAGAATGTGCTCAAGACAGAAACACTCACCCAAAATGGTAAGGAAATAGAATATCACTTTTGAGTTCCTGCTTTGTAAGAAACTGCCACAGGTCTGCCTCCATGTCGGCGGGGTGATGCTGCAACACATATCCATTAATGATGTGTGGGTCAATGAACCCAACATCATGGATGTTCCTTACTCTGCATTCCTTAATCTTCATTCTGCATGTATAATAGCGGACACAACAATATAGTTAGGACATATATACAGTGCAGGCAATATATATGAACGAGATGGGGTAGAAATAAATCACTTACAGAACGTAGCAACTGATGATAGATTTGTCGAGCTCGCGCAGATTGAAAAGCTGGAACAATTCACTCAGATAAATTTGTACATAGTAATGTTTGAAGTGATGCTCATATCTAACTTCCGCATAAATATATTCTTTGGCGTTTTTATTTTTTATGTAACCCTTGTACCATTTCAGCAGACCTTTCATTTGTGGAGGTAGATCCTCTTCCTGCGCAGGCTCGACGAGAGGCCCATTCTTCACATATGTAATTACTACCTCCTTCACTGGCGCCTCATCAAGGCCTAACAGTTCACGAAGAGTAATACCTAAGTTGGCCGCTTGTTCTCTGGCACTCGTTACAGTCAATCCATGTGCTGCCGCAGCTGCTATGATATCGGGGTCATCCGGACCGGCGGCTTTCACTATAAGCGGGGCAATCGATTGTTTACTTTGTTCCCCGAGCTGGGCAACTCGTTTCCCGCTTTTTTTACTTTCTAATTCCGTTTTCTCGGCCTCCTCCAAGGCTTTGTTCTCCTGGTTCTCCGCCCGCTTTTTCTTCTCCTTCAACATGAGTGCCTGCCTACGAAGTTCACGTGCATAGTCGTCAGGCAGATTCTTCGCGGCTTGGGACGGTGTGCTCAAAAATGACTTAGCCCACTTCTTTTGCTCATCAGAAAATACTGGCTTGGGCTCGGGCTCTCTTTTCTTCTTGCAGTCCGCCTTCCATTTCTCATGATCAGCAGCCGCGGCCGCGGCAGTTTCCTCGGCACTACGTTCCCAAGGCCTTGTGGGGAGAGGCTTCAGTGATGGCTCCGGTACCTTTGTGGTCTTAGGTACATAAGGGTCCGGGTTAATAATCCAGGACTGCTTCTGCTTCTTTGCCGGAGGTGGATTAGGGGGCGGCGTCTGATCACCCGCCGGACGAGGACTGGGGGGCGGCGTCTGATCACCCGCCGGACGTTGTGGACTGGGAGGCGTCGGCTGACGTGACGGAGGTGTAGGTGAACCGCCACCACCACCACCACCACCACCGCCACCGCCACCACCACCACCGTAGGGGGGTGGACTTGTTGTCCTTGGCGCCTCGCCTGGAAACTTGATAAACTTCTTTTGCCATAGAATGAAATGGCGCTTGACATCTCCAAGTCTTTTCGCCCCTTCAGGTGTAGCAATATCAATCTCCAGGTCCTCAAACCCTTGGACTATGTCCTCCACCGTGACACGAGCATAGCCATCTTGAATGGGGTTGTTGTGGTGGAGTGCTCCAGGTAAACATGGTAAAGCACTGCCGATGGCTACCTTCATGGACATGTTCCCGATAGGATAATACAGATGACATTCTTTCATCTCCTTTATATCGTCCACGGGGTAGCGAGGAGGCTCCGGTGCAGTAATTTCGACCACCAGAGGCTCCGGTGCAGTAATTTCGATCGTCGGTGCATCTGCACCAGCCGGTGGGGCCTCCGTGGAAGCCACGCTGCTTCTCCGCTGCTGGCTTCCGAGATCCGCTGGATGATCTTCATGCTGCGCCCGAGCTGCATCTCTTTCGGCTACTAGTACACTCACGGTTTTCTTCATCGCATCCATTTCCGATGCCAACCGCGCCACAACATCTGCTTCCCGATCCATCTTTCTCTTACGGCTTCTGTAACCGTACGGGTCATCGTTCTGGGGGAACCCTACTTTCCACGGAATGTGCCCCATGCCTCGTACACGTCCTCCGTGTTCAGGATTCCCGAGGGCTTTTGTCAGTGCGTCGTTTTCTCTGTTGAACTTGATCTTCCCCTCTTGAGCATCCCTCATTGCGTCAATAAGGGCTTGGGTGGGTTTAATTATTTTGCCCTGGTAAACACACTCCCCTGTCTCCGGGTTCAGCGTTCCCCCATGCCCGTACCACCAGCTTTTGTCCCTTGGGTCCCATCCCTCCGTACCTGGACGGATTCCTCGCGCCCTCAGCTCGTTCTCCATCTTCTCCAACCTAGGCTGCCAAAGGCGATACCCTCCTGGCCCCATAATATGATTGTACTCCTTCTTAGCCGCATTTTCCTTATTTTTTTTCGATATTTGAATGAACTGCTCCGATTTCTTTTGCTTCACAAATTCTGGCCAATCATGTTTCAGTTTCTCATATTGTCCTTTGAAATCCGGAGTCTTGTTCTGCTTGACAAAGTCATGGGCTAGATTTTGCTTGAATTTCCGGAATGCGTCGGCCATCTTATGAAGAGCGAACTGTTTGACTAGCCTCCTCCTCTTCTTGTTTTCCTCAATCTTGTTACCCTCCTCATCGAATTTGTTGTATTCCAGAGGTAGAACGAAATGTTCCATAAGCTTCTTGAAGCAATCTTTTTTTGTTCTCTTATCGACAAAAGTGAAACCAGCAATTCGTGCCTTCTTTGGCTTATTCCACTCCTGGACGGTGATCGAGATGTTGTCTCTAACAACGGCTCCGCATTGGCTGACAAACTTGGTGGCGTTCTTGCGGGGCTCCAGCGGCCTGCCGGTTGCACTGTCGACAACCTCGATGGTGCATGTTTCTCCTTGTTTCATCGTCTTGGTTGCGCCACGCTTTGACGACGTACTCGATTGTTTCGACGATCCGGCCGAGGGCTAAAATAAGAAAGAGAGTCGCGCGCGTTGGTACACACATATTTATTCAAATCAGTTAGTTTGTATCACCAGAGGCTCAATGTATATATATACCTCGGCGCCGGAGGTGGTTGCTACTTCCATTTGAAGATCGTCGTTTATCGACGTTTGTTCGGCATCATCTTGCTGACGGCGCCCTTCATCTTCACCGTCAAGGTTCAGATAAGAAGAGATATCATCTTCTTCTTGTCCGGTCGGCACATATAGAATATCGCCGTTTATGATGCCGAACATATGTGCTTCACCGTCCGGATCATAGTTGTCCATAATCGGGTCAGCTCTATCGTCCGCCATTATGTCAGTCCTGAAAACATGTAGTAAAAACAAATTAATTAAGTGAAGAAGGGGGGCGGTGGCGGTGGCGGTGGCGGTGGCGAAAGGGCGGTGGCAAAAGGAGGGGGCAAGGAAGGGGTGGGAGAGGGTGTCGCGGTAGAGCGCGAGACGGGGCGGCAGACGACGGCGTCACGGAGAGGGAGGCGAGGACAACACACATGTATAACCCTCGCCGCCCCCTCTCGATCCCAAAAAAAACACCGCGGAGTTTTACTTTTGTTGTTGTTAATTATCAAGTTTTATATACGTTTTTTTGGTTAATTATCAAATTTTACGGTTTTTTTGTTAATTATCAAGTTTTAAGTTATTTTACCGTTTTTGTTAAACTAATTAACTAGTTAAAATTAAAAAGAACAAAAAAAAGAAAAAAAAAGAAAAAATTCCGGTGGCCTTTTTTCTTTCTTTTTTTTTGTTTTTCATCTGTTTTTCTTTTGTTTTCTTCTTCCTTCTTTCTTCTTCTTCCTTTTTCCTTTTTCTTTCTTTCTTCTTCTTCCTTTTTCTTCTTCTTCTGCCGGCGCGCGGAGGACGGCAGGCAGGGCCAGCGGGCGGCGGGCGGCAGGGCGTCGGGCGGCGGGCAAGGGCGCAGGGCACGGGCGGCGGGCAAGGGCAGGCACGGGCGGAGGCGGCGCTCACTGGGGACGGGGGCGGCGGCGCGCAGGGCTTCGGCGTCGGGGCTGGGCTTCGGCGTCGGCGTCGGGGCAGGGCGTCGGCGTCGGCGTCGGGGCAGGGCTTCGGCGTCCGCGTCGGCGTCGATCGACGTCGGGGCAGCGCTTCGGCGTCGAGAGAGAGGAGAATGGGAAGTGGCAAAACTGCCAAGTGCAGTATTTATAGACGCACCTTTAGTCGCGGTTGGGGAGGCGGACCGCGACCGGGACTAAAGGTACCCTTTAGTCGCGGTCCGCCTCCCAACCGGGACTAAAGGGTTTTGGCGCCGCTTTCGTTCCCGCGCAGAAAGACCCTTTAGTCGCGGTTGGGGACAACAACCGCGACTAAAGGGTACCCTTTAGTCGCGGTCCGCCTCCCCAACCGGGACTAAAGGGTCTGTGCTAGAACTG
Organism: Aegilops umbellulata; assembly: GCA_032464435.1. Taxonomy (NCBI): domain Eukaryota; kingdom Viridiplantae; phylum Streptophyta; class Magnoliopsida; order Poales; family Poaceae; genus Aegilops; species Aegilops umbellulata. The sequence goes on along the minus strand of CP136059.1, from coordinate 482,722,668 downwards.
GCGCTGTGCGGTGGGATGTTTAGTCCCACCTCGCTAGCCGAGAGGCTTCGACAGTGGTTTATAAGCGCGGCTGCGCTCACCACTTCGAGCTCCTCTCAAATGCAGGCTTACGGGCCTATTCTGTCACTATGTGCCTGTGGGCCTACTGGGCCTTCTGCGGGCCTGAATCCTGGCCCTTTAATGCGTTTCTAGTCGTATTCAGGCCGTGGTGGCCCAGTAGGTGGCATATTTTCTGTTTTTTGTTTTCTTTTTTGCTTTATTTATTTTGTTTTGTTTTTCTTCTTTTTTTCTTCCTTTTTTCCTTTTTCCTTTTTTCTTCTGTTTTTTCTTCTGTTTTTTTCTTATGTTTTTCTTCTGTTTGTTTTTTTCTTCTGTTTTTCCTTTTTTCTTCTGTTTTTTTCTTCCTTTTTCCTTCTTTCTTCTTCTTCCTTTTTCTTTTTAAAATCAGAAAAATAAAACTAATTCATTTTAAAATCTTAAAAATACAATTATATATCAAAAAAATCAGAAAAATAAAACTAATTCATTTTAAAATCCCTCTTTTTTCCTTTTTCCTTTTTTCTTTTGTTTTTTCTTCTGTTTTTTTCTTCTGTTTTTTTCTTATGTTTTTCTTCTGTTTATTTTTTTCTTCTGTTTTTTCTTTTTTCTTATGTTTTTTCCTTCCTTTTTCCTTCTTTCTTCTTCTTCCTTTTTCCTTTTAAAATCAGAAAAATAAAACTAATTCATTTTAAAATCTTAAAAATACAATTATATATCAAAAAAATCATAAAAATAAAACTAATTCATTTTAAAATCCCTCTTTTTCCTTTTTCCTTTTTTCTTCTGTTTTTTCTTCTGTTTTTTTCTTATGTTTTTCTTCTGTTTGTTTTTTTCTTCTGTTTTTCCTTTTTTCGTCTGTTTTTTTCTTCCTTTTTCCTTCTTTCTTCTTCTTCCTTTTTCCTTTTAAAATCAGAAAAATAAAACTAATTCATTTTAAAATCTTAAAAATACAATTATATATCAAAAAATCAGAAAAATAAAACTAATTCATTTTAAAATCCCTTCTTGCATGCTTATGATTGATACATCATTCAGTTCATCGACCAAATACAAAGTTTGGTACAATAAATTATTACACATCAATTCTTCCCTTGTGTCCCTGCTTGCTTACGATTGTGCCGTATCCATGGAGCATCCTCATCATTTAACTTAATGATTGGGTCGGTGTTCACTTTGAAGGGCGGAATTTCAGCAAACATATTATAATCTTCTGACATGTCTGTCTTGTACTCCACTCCCACGATGTTTCTTTTCCCTGAAAGAACAATGTGACGCTTTGGATCATCGCATGATGTACTGATCGTTTTCTTATCTTTCCGTTTCCTCGGTTTGCTACCCATGTCCTTCACATAGAAAACCTGAGCGACTTCTTTCGCTAGGACGAATGGTTTGTCAAGGTAACCAAGATTGTTGAAATCCACCATTGTCATTCCGTATTGCTGGTCCACCTTTACCCCACCTCCTGTTAGCTTGAACCATTTGCACCGGAACAAAGGGACCTTAAAGGAGGGTCCATAGTCAAGTTCCCATATCTCCTCTATGTAACCATAATATGTGACCTTTTGCCCATTCTCGGTTGCTGCATCAAAGCGGACACCACTGTTTTGGTTGGTGCTCTTTTTATCTTGAGCGATCGTGTAAAATGTATTCCCATTTATCTCGTACCCTTGGAAAGTCGTTATAGTCGAAGATGGTGTCTTGGCCAACATGTACAGCTGATCTACAACATCATTGTCATTCATTAAATGTTTTCTCAACCAACTGCCGAAAGTCTCCATGTGGGCCTTCCTAATCCAGGATTCAGGCTTCCCCGGGTTGTCCGAGCGTAAAATATTCTTGTGTTTCTCAAAGTACGGAGCCACCAAGCTGGAATTGGTCAGTACAGTGTGGTGTGCTTCAGTCAGAGAATGGCCGTCCATACATATCGTTGATTTCCTTCCGATCGTGCATTTTCCACTTAGTCTCCCCTCGTGCCGCGATCGAGGAAGACCAATCGGCTTAAGGTCAGGAACAAAGTCAACACAAAACTCAATTACCTCCTCATTTCCATAGCCCTTGGCGATGCTTCCTTCTGTCCTAGCACGGTTACGAACATATTTCTTTAATACTCCCATGAACCTCTCGAAGGGGAACATATTGTGTAGAAATACAGGACCGAGAATGAAAATCTCTTCGACTAGGTGAACCAGGAGGTGCGTCATAATATTGAAGAAGGATGGCGGGAACACCAACTCGAAACTGACAAGACATTGGATCACATCGTTCTGTAACCGTGGTAGAACTTCTGGATTGATTACCTTCTGAGAGATTGCATTGAGGAATGCACATAGCTTCACAATGGCTACTCGAACATTTTCTGGCAGGAGCCCCCTCAAAGCAATCGGAAGCAATTGCGTCATAATCACGTGGCAGTCGTGAGACTTCAGGTTTTGGAACTTTTTCTCCGCCATGTTTATTATTACCTTTATATTGGACGAGAATCCAGACGGGACCTTCATACTGCTCAGGCATTCAAAAAAGATGACCTTCTCTTCTTTGGTCAGAGCGTAGCTGGCACGACCTTGAAACCATTCCGGATGCCGGTCATCAGGGTCTTCCAAACGTTGCTGGTCCTGCCGTGCTTCCTTTGTATCATTTGTCTTTGTTGGGGAACGTTGCAGAAAATTAAAATTTTTCCTACGGTTTCACCAAGATCCATCTATGAGTTCATCTAGCAACGAGTATTCAGATTAGATAGCATCTACATACCACTTTGTAGATCGCAACGGAAGCGTTCGAGTGAACGTGGATGAGGTAGTCGTACTTGCCGTGATCCAATTCACCGATGATCTAGTACCGAACGGACGGCGCCTCCGCGTTCAACACACGTACGGGACAGGAGACGTCTCCTCCTTCTTCATCCAGCAAGGGGGAAGGAGAGGTTGAGGAAGATCCAGCACGACGGTGTGGTGGTGGATGCAGCAGAACTCCGGCAGGGCTTCGCTAAGCAACTACGGGAGGAGGAGGAGGTGTTGCAGGGAGGAGGGGGCGCCAGGGCAATAAGGTGCGCTGCCCCCTCCCCTGCCCCCCTTTATATAGATGCATTAGAGGGGGGGAGGGCGCAGCCTTGCCCCTTCCTTCAAGGAAGGGGTGCGGCCAAGAGGGGGGGAGGAGTCCATCCTCCCCAAGGCACCTCGGAGGTGCCTTCCCCCCTTTGGACTCTCCCTCCTCCAAATTTCCTTGGCGCATGGGCCCTTGGGGCTGGTTCCCCTTGGCCCAAGTGGGCCAAGGCGCACCCCCTAAGGCCCATGTGGCCCCCCAAGGCAGGTGGCCCCACCTGGTGGACCCCGGGACCCCTCCGGTGGTCCCGGTACAATACCGATAACACCGAAACTTGTCCCGATGGCCAAAATAGCACTTCCTATATATAATTCTTTACCTCCGGACCATTCCGGAACTCCTCGTGACGTCCGGGATCTCATCCGGGACTCCGAACAACATTCGGGTTACTGCACATACATATCTTCACAACCCTAGTGTCACCGAACCTTAAGTGTGTAGACCCTACGGGTTCGGGAGACATGCAGACATGACCGAGACGGCTCTCGGGCAATAACCAACAGCGGGATCTGAATACCCATGTTGGCTCCCACATGCTCCACGATGATCTCATCGGATGAACCACGATGTCAAGGATTCAATTAATCCCGTATACGATTCCCTTTGTCAATCGGTATTTTACTTGCCCGAGATTCGATCGTCGGTATACCAATACCTCGTTCAATCTCGTTACCGGCAAGTCACTTTTCTCGTTACCGTAATGCATGATCCCGTGATCAAACACTTTGATCACATTGAGCTCATTGTGATGATGCATTACCGAGAGGGCCCGGTGATACCTCTCCGTCAAGCGGAGTGACAAATCCCAGTCTCGATCCATGTCAACCCAACAGACACTTTCAGAGACACCCGTAGTATACCTTTATAGTCACCCAGTTACGTTGTGACGTTTGGCATACCCAAAGCACTCCTACGGTATCCGGGAGTTACACGATCTCATGGTCTAAGGAAAGGATACTTGACATTGGAAAACTCTAGCAAACGAACTATGCGATCTTATGCTATGTTTAGAATTGGGTCTTGTCCATCACATCATTCTCCTAATGATGTGATCCCGTTATCGATGACATCTAATGTCCATAGTCAGGAAACCATGACTATCTGTCGATCAACAAGCTAGTCAACTAGAGGCTCACTAGGGACATGTTTGTTGTCTGTTATTCACACATGTATTACGATTTCCGGATAACACAATTATAGCACGAATAAAGACAATTATCATGAATAAGGAAATATAATAATAATGCTTTTATTATTGCCTCTAGGGCATATTTCCAACAGTCTTCCCATACACGCCCAAGAAGCTTAGGAGGTTCACGCAAATATTCTTCGTAACGTGCATCACGTCGATTGCAGAGCGGACTTCTAGGACTTTCCAATATTCTAGCTCCCAGAATATAGATTTCTTCTTCCACATGGCTGCGTGCCCGTCAGCTCCCTTCGGAACTGATTGTCCGCCAGGACCCTTTCCAAAGATGACTTTCAAATCCTTGACCATATCAAATACCTCAGCACCAGTGCGTTCTGCAGGCTTCGGCCGGTGATCTGCCTTGCCGTTGTAATGCTTGCCTTTCTTTCTTACTGGATGAATTTTCGGAAGAAATCGACGATGCCCAAGGTACACATTCTTCTTACAATTTGGCAAATGTACACTTTCAGTCTCATGTAAGCAGTGCGTGCATGCATTGTATCCTTTATTTGACAGTCCCGAAAGGTTACTAAGAGCAGGCCAATCGTTGATGGTTACGAAAAGCAACGCTCGTAGGTCAAATTCCTCTTCTTTGTGCTCATCCCACACACGGACACCAGGTCTGCCCCACAGCTGTAAAAGTTCATCAACTAATGGCCTTAGGTACACATCGATGTCGTTGCCGGGTTGCTTCGGACCTTGGATGAGCACTGGCATCATAATGAACTTCCGCTTCATGCACAACCAAGGAGGAAGGTTGTAGATGCATAGAGTCACGGGCCAGGTGCTATGGCTGGAGCTCTGCTCGCCAAAAGGATTCATGCCATCTGTACTTAGACCAAATCTTATGTTCCTTGCGTCAGCTGCAAAATCTTTGAACTCTCTATCGATCTTTCTCCATTGCGTTCCATCTGCGGTGTGTCTCAACTCCTCGTCCGACTTACGGTCCTTTTTGTGCCATCGCAACAACTTGGCATGCTCTTTGTTCCTGAACAGACGTTTCAACCGTGGTATTATAGGAGCATACCACATCACCTTGGCGGGAACCCTCTTCCTGGGTTTCTCGCCCTCAACATCGTCACCAGGGTCATCGCCTCTGATCTTATAACGCAATGCAGTGCATACCGGGCATTCATTCAAATTCTCGTATTCACCGCGGTAGAGGATGCAGTCGTTGATGCATGCATGTATCTTCAGAACCTCTAAACCTAGAGGGCAGACAACCTTCTTTGCTTCGTACGTACTGGCGGGCAACTCGTTATTCTTTGGAAACATATTCTTCAACATTTTCAGCAAGTTTTCAAATGCCGAGTCAGCTACACCTGCCTGTGCCTTCCATTTCAGCAAATCCAGTGTGCAGCCCAGCTTTTTCAGACCATCATCGCATCCGGGGTACAACGACTTTCTGTGATCCTCTAACATGCGATCCAAATTCTCCCTCTCCTTTTTAGTTTCGCAGCGTCTCCGTGCATCAGCAATGGTCCGACCAAGATCATCAACGGTCTCATCACGTGCCTCTTCTTCACCTTCACCTTCCCCTTCACCTTCAGCATCCTCCATGAAAGTATCACCGAAATGAGCAAGATAGCTTTCATCGATGAAATCATCCCCTTCTTCATCTTCTTCCATTATAACCCCTCTTTCTCCATGCTTGGTCCAACAATTATAGCTTGGCATGAAACCGTGCCGAAGCAGGTGCAGGTGAACTTCTCTTGAGGAAGAGTAACCCTTCTGATTCTTACAGTCAACACATGGACAGATAACAAAACCCTTCTGCTTGTTCGCATTAGCCACTACGAGGAAATCTTTCAAACCCGTAGTGAACTCGCGGGAGAGTTGGTTACCGTACATCCATTGCCGATTCATCTGCATTATTATAATATAAAATATATAATTAACCATCATGCATTTGTTAAACTAACTAGCTATAAACAATAGAAATTAAACAATGAACAACACACATGCATATTTTATCAATGACACACATGCATGAAAGGTTCAAGTTGCTAACCGCGATCGAGGAGGAAAAAATAAATGAGGAACCTCAAGTGTGGCTCCAACACTTCATATCATGTTTGTTTCACGCTCTTGGGGCATTTCATCAAACACCTTGTGTGCATAAGAGGAACCAAAAGCAAACCTACACCCTCTTGTGAAGCTTGTGAAGAGAAGTGGCACCAAATGGCTAAGTGAGTGTGCTGAACTGGTATATATAGGGGATGAGCTTTAGTCGCGGTTGGCCTGGCCAACCGCAACTAAAGGCCTTTGGGCACCTTTAGTCGCGGTTGGCCTGGCCAACCGCGACTAAAGCCCCTCACGTGCACCAGCTGGCCACCGAGCGCCCTGGGCCCAGTCCTTTGGTCGCGGTTCGTCTGCCGAACCGCGACTAAAGACTTCATTAGTCGCGGTTCCTACAGTTCCGCGACTAATGAGGCTGGACGGAAGCCTCTTTTTCTACCAGTGCATCTTCTTCATCTTCACCCCATCCATGGACCCCCTCCTTCGATCGGCATGCAGATTCGTTTGTAATTTGATCGCTCGCCAGTTTGTTTCATCGATCTCTGCTACGTGGAATATATATATGAAACAAGTAGCCGAGACCATGACATACATCTTCGTGGAAACATGCATGCAGATGGATTCATGTTGATGCGTGGCAAGGTGAAGAGAATTCCACCGATCTATCCATGGAGCCGGCCAGCCGGCCGGCGCACGCGTACGGGCGTACGTGGTCACATGCGGCATGTGCGTCGGTCTCTTGGTACTGAGAGCGAACCCACCCGTGCCGCTCCTAGTTTCCTTTTCGCACGCACTGGGTGCATGACGAGATGAGTGAGATTCAGATCAACATCACACGACCGTACTACCCGGCCTCCTGCTGTCCATAGGAGTAAATTGCATAAAACCACCACTTTAAAGGCTAGGTTTGCAGAAAACACTATAATACATTTTTTTGTAAAAAACACTATGTCTACCGTAATCTTTTTGCAAATAAAACTGATCGGCGGATTTGCCTCCATTGTTTGTGCCACGTCATCCTGACTAACGGGCCTCATCTGTCATAAACACACTTAACGGAGGCAAATCCGCCGGTCAGTGTTATTTGCAAAGAGATTACGGTAGACACGGTGGTTTTTTAAAAAAAAATGTATTGTAGTTTTTTCTGCAAATCTAGCTTTTAAAGTGGTGGTTTTGTGCAATTTACTCTGTCCATAGGGATACGGTGCATGCATCGATATCCATCCCATCCTTGATCTTTCCAAGCTACCTACCTTACCTATCTTTGCTTCCGTGGCACTAGATTTTACACGTCTTCCGTTGGCGCATACGTGCTCGGTGGAATGTTTTCCATTGTCCCAAATCAATGTAGTACACATTACATACCCAATCAGAGGTAGCTAGATTCCCCGGAGAGTTTGATCTCTGTTCCTTTGAAAAGCACGCTGAGCAAACATTCAGCGGAAGGATGCAGTGCCAACAGCAACAGCAGAGAGCTGTCAGAGTCGCGACGGCAACACGGTCGGTCGGCCGAACGACGCCGGAAAGGAGCCGTCGGACTCGCGGCTCGAGCTCGACGACGATCCCGCAGTTACATTCCGCCGAGCACGTAGGCGACACCAAGCTTGGAATTGGATAGGCCTGGACGGCAGATCCTCCTCTAGGCTCACAACAGTACGGTCAAACAGACAAGGCGCCGTCGGACATGAGCCGTCCAGTCGACAGCTGACCGGACCGACAGACATACCGTAGAGCACGTACAAGGCACAATGATCAGGTCGCAAAATTACGGCACACACGTTGATTAACACCAGAGAGATCATAAGCGCCAGCCCGTGCTGGCACTTACGTTATCATAAAGAGTACTAGTAGAAAACATAGCTTTGATTGAGGCCAGGATAAAGGCATTAATCCCGGTTCACTCACGAACCGAGACCAAAGGGTGCACCAATCCTGGTTCGTGAGGCCAGGGCGCCGGCCTGGCCTTGGGGGCCGTTGGTCCCGGTTTGTCTGACCTCAGCTGGGACAAAATCCCCTACGATGAACAAACTATATTTATGATTTGGTGTGACGAAAAACAATTCAGTAGCTTGTCTGCAAAAATAATATATTACAGTAATCAGTAGTGCACATCTCTTCTACTTAAAGGAGGTCTGCAATTTTGATGGTAGGTCATTACTTGGTTTGGTCTCGTACATTTGTTGGTTTCGTGTTAACTATGAAGAGTATCATTCATTAGACGGGGGATCACGTTAATTACACATAGGATAATTGTTTGGATGGAAAGATCACGTTCCTTATGAAAAGTGTCATCAAGCGTTAGACATAAGGATCATGATAATTATGAAGAGAATCATCCTTTGCAATCTAGAGCTATTATCAAAGTTCATCCAAAGTACAAAACACTTAAAACATAATAAAAAATACATCGAGATTCTGAGAACAGCGAACGACCACTACCGCCACCGGAACAAACCGTCGGCGTGCCGTTGTCGCCGCTCCCCTACCGGAGCCGGCTTGACCTTGTCAATGACAGTCGAAAAGTCTGCACGCATGTGCCCTAATAAGGACCAACGCCCTGGAGCGACGACTCCTGTTGTCACCGTTGAACCCCTTGAATACATCAGCAACACCTGACACCAAATCTCTATAAGAAACCTAACCTCACCGCCTTAACGAGACGACGGTAATCTATGCTAGAGCTTTGTTGACTATGTTCAGACGGATGAACTCAAGAAGGATCGGAACCCCGAAAATAAACTCGAAGAAGAAGCGTAGCCATCGCCTGAGCACTGCACCAACAAGGACTAGAAAAGACCCCAACCTAAACTACTAACCGACTCAACAAATTGCGGACATTATGACGAAAGGCTTGCTGACATCCATGTTCAAGGAGTTCCAGCTCAGTCTCAGCATCGCCTACAATGACGCTTCGACTTTGGGGAGGGGGATGTTGAATGACATTATGCATGTGCCATGCACGTATAGTTATCTAGCCCACGTTCTCTTTTATCTCTCTATTAGCTTTGATATTAGGGTTGTACGTAAGGCCATGCATGTAATCATACAATTGTGCTTTTTTAGCATTAGTACAGACACAAGCGTTCATATACACGCACATACACTCACCCCTATGAACGCACACACGCACACCCTACCCCTATGAGCACCTCCGATAGACTGAGCCGGCATATCATCTTGAGATTTACGAAGTCATCGTAGGCGCCTCGTCGTCGACAGGAACGTCTTCTCCCACTGAAAACGCATCGCCGGAAATCCTGAAATAAATCCAGGAATAATGCGAGCACCAGGATTTGAACCCTAATGGGTTAGGGATACCACTGTCCACCTAACCAACTCAACCACATGTTGATTCGCCTTAATACAATTGTGTTGAATCAGACCTTTCTCTACAACTGTAGTCTTTTTTTAGTAGGAAATGTAATTGTGATCTGACCCGTTCATTTCATCGATCTCTGCTGCGTATGCATGGAACAGGCAGCCCGGACGGCTGCACGCTCATTGTAATCTAACATGACATGCTCCTGGAAGCATGCATGCAGATGGATGGATAGACCGTTTTGATGCATGCATGCGTGGCAAGGTGAAGATCAATTGGCAATGATAGGCTGAGAGTTCCACCGGTCGATCTACCGCACGCGTACCGGCGTACGTCCTCACATGTGGCATGTGCGTCGGTCTCGTACCCTTGCCGCTCCTAGCTTCCTTTTCGCACGGACCGGACTGGATGACGACGAGACGAGATTCATCAGATGAGCATCACACCGCCGTACTACCGTTGCTATCCAAACGGCGCATGCATCGATCGATATCCATGCCATCCTTGATCCATACTTCCAAGCTACCTACCAGATGCCTTTGGTTGCGTGGTACTAGCTTTTACACGTCCTCGATCGCTGGCGCATTGAGATTCCCTGGTCATCGTCTATCTATGTGCCAGCATTGCATTATGGCTGATCAAATCTGGGAGCAGAGAAGGGCATAGCAGTGGGTTCGACGCACGCATCTACAAATTCCATGCGCTATTGCTAGCTCTGCTTCTCCTCATCTCCTGCCTTGCGAAACAGAGATTCCGAAGATCAAGATCAATGTGCGCATCGAGATTCACCGGAGAGAGTTTGATCTCTGTTCACTCCTTGGAAAAGCACGTGCAGATTCAGCCGGGCAGAGCATGCACAATCTCTGAGCAAAGATTCAGCGGAGGGGACGGCCGGCCAAAGTCGGGAAGGATGCATGCAGCCGCACGCACGCACCGCAATAGCCAATAGCATCAGCAACAGCAACACCGGAGAGCTGTCAGAGTCGCGATGGCGACGCGGTCGGCCGGTCGAGCTACGCGGAGAAGAGCCGTCGGAATCGTGGCTCCACGACGGTCCGACAGATACCCGCCACGATGAACAGGTCGTCGAGAAGACGGTCTCATCGGCAACACATTCCTTCTCCTGACTCTGGCCAGTTTGCTGTGGAATACGTGCGTAGTGCGTACATTCGAAATTCTAAAAAATACCAAGAACAAGGCCAATCAGAGAGACAAGTATGTTCCTTGTTGAAGAAACATGTGCAGATTCACCTGCTAATACCGATCGAGAGGCAATGGATCATCAAACACGGCCACGCTGCGGCTGCTTCTGCAAGTGCGTGGAGAAGAAGGATCTTGTAGCCATCGCCGGAACAATGGAGTGGAAGGATGCGCCGCATGCACCGCAATAGCATTCGGACACCGGCATGCGGCCAGCAAAACCAAGCTTGGTTAAGGCCTGGACAGCAGCAGATCCTCCCCCAGACTCTACCTATGGTCCTCTCCATTGGACTACGTAGTATACATCGACAGCAATACGGTCGGTCAAACAGACAAGGCGCCCAGGCTGGACAGGAGCCGTCAGAATCGCCACTCGACAGCGGACCCACATACGAGGCACATTGATTAGCACCATATTCCTGTGGAAGCATGTCCCCCTATATAGAAATATGTAAGAGGTTATTGCAATACACAACGTATTGATCGTGTGCAATATGCACGTATATATGATGTACAAGGTGGGCCTCTACCTTGATCTATACAGAAAGAACTAAAAATGTGGGTTTGATGTACAAGACACCATATACATGCAATATGACATGCTCAACAAAATATAAAAACGTTTAAATCACTAGAGTACGTAGTGTGTTTCTAAGAAGCCGTAAGCGTCCAAATAAATAAAAACCCGTAAGCGCCACCCGGCAACTATTGTTTGGTTTGATAACCCCAATTCAGTACTACTTCACATAAGATCGTATGGATTAGTAAGCAAAACGTTTAGCCAAACTAGAAAAGAAAAATCTCCCAACCCCTGCTGTCTCAGCCCCGCGTGGCGATGGGAAATGGGAAGGATCCCTAACTAAAATATGTCTATGGTTGACTAATTGGCGGCAGATGGAGCCATGCCCAATCGAAAAAGGATATTATCCAAATGCATTTTAGGTAATTGTAGCAAAACATGGGTACTCCTCATCCGCCTCCTTTCTCAACACCGACAGAGGGTGCGTCCGCGTGAAGCCTGGCCGGCGCCGGTGGTGGCGGCGCTTTCTCGTATCCCTGCACGGATGGGCTGGCATGGACCGGCACTGAAGGGATGGAATGTCGCATGGGTGTGGTCTGTGGCGGCTAGCCGGCCCAGTGATGGGTGCGAGCTTGGCTGGCACGTGGCGGGCTGCGAGGTGGCAGACCGCGCCCAAGACGACGGGTGTGGCAAGTTGGCCGGAGCAGCTACGTGGACGACGAGGTCAGCAGGCATGGCTAGGCGTTGGTCCCTAGAGGTTTATCTCTGATGGCCGCTCTCGGAACACCCGGCTCCCTTCCTCATTAGGAGGTGGCCATGTTGGTTTCATGTGAATCTGGGTTGGTGGCCGTGGTGGGGCATTATAGGGGGGGGGGGGGGGTGACGTGGGGAAGGTTGGCGGGAGGGACGGGTGGTCTGGCCATCCGTCGCTGGTGTAGGGGGCTCCGGTTGTGGAGATGCTCCACGTCTCCTCCTCCTTTCCTTTTTTCCCAGCATGGTGCCACTGGTTCCCAGATCTGATGGTGTTCGGGCAAACCGGTCGTTGGCGGCCCTTGTCAGCCGGTACAGGGTCACACCTTTTGATGACCTCTGAAGTGCAAGGATGTAGGGCGACGGTCCTATTGATGGGATTTGAGGTGCTCATGGCGGAGCTCACGACACTTGTGGGCAATTGGGGTCCGACGATCCATGGTGGTCGTGCAGCAGGTGTTCTCGCATCGAGTCACACCCTTGTGGAAGGTGGAGCGTGTGTGCCGGGGTGAAATCACTGTATGGCCTTGGTCAGACCAACGCCGGCGGCATCAACGGGCGGCATCCCCTTCTTGAAGGCTCATATCTGCATCGTCTTCCTCTCTCTACCCCATCGGAGTCAATGCGCGCGACACCCGCATAGGGGAGAACCGTGTTTTACTCCTGGATCGCGGCAGCGGGGGCGCCAGACTCGTCCTGCGGAGCAACTGGATTGCACCCCTACAGACCGTTTGGAAGCCCTGGCTAATTGAGGGCCGAAACGTACTCAGGATGGGGTCGGGGGAGCAGGGCAGACATGCAGGACCTAAGGGAGGGGGGCGATGGTGGGCCGAAAGGCTATAGGGCACCGCCCATGCCGAATAACTCGCGGCTTGATGGCAGTACGTGGGGAAGAAGGGACATCCGCGAGGATCCGCGCGACCACCGACCCGAGCCACACCGCCGCCGCGCTACCGACGCTGGATGTCGCCATGAAGCCAGCTATGGCAGGGCTAGCTACTTGGACAGAGAAAACCAGGTTTTCGACCTGCGTAACGACAAGACGAGTGTGGCGCGCACAGAAGAAGTACGACATGAGGGTGGAGATGGAGGTGGTGGAGAAGGGAGAGCTCACCGCCGGCGGGGTGACCCAGAGGGTACCCGGCGACGAGAGGGACGGGAAGGAGACGGGGTCAAAAGAGACGCCAGAGAGGAATGAGGAAAGGACGAGACCATGGAAGGCCTTACCTGGACGCGGCACCACTTTGAACCCCCTGGCAGTGATGCAAGCCGCTGCTGCACCAGAGGAGCCGCCAGGTTGACGGCCAAGGGAAGGATCCGACGGAGTACGATTTGTGCCGGTGGCTGGTGTTGGGGAGAGAGTGGCCGGAGGGAGGACGGCGGGGCGCCGGGCGGATCGCTCGGCGCGTTGCCAGGGCTCTTGCCGCAAACCTCTTTTTACCGGTGTCGGGAGGTACCCGCGGACTACACCCAACCACAATGCGCCACCGCATAGAGTATCTGAAAAATCTTTGCAGTATTCTGTTTATTTGGAGCTCGTATTTCTCTATCTTGGGTCCCACCATGCACATGCAAAGGACGCATGCATGGTCCTTCTTCTGTGTTTTTACTGTTTACGATATAGTCTTTGACATGCATGTCTCTGACATTATCTCTCCTCTCCATCTTCAAATCCATCACTTTTAATTCTCTTTTCACTATTTAAATTGTTCATATCTTCAAAACAAAAATTTCATTTTTGAAACTTTTTATATATTTGAACTCTTGGAGCCAAGACCTTTAGAATAAGATCAATCTTGAATATATTCAAACATGTTTAAATTTCAACTATTGAAATAAGTGAAATCGGCTTTCTGAAAATAGTGAAATATGATCTTAGAATTGAGTGAAACCAATTTCTTTTAAATGAGTGAAATATGTTTCTCATACACATGAGACATTTTTGGGTGTAAAATACGTGAAACTTGTTATTTCAGATAAGTGAAATCATTTTTTAACATAATGATATGAGTTTTTTGAAATGAGTGAAATCAGTTTTACGAAATTAGTCTAACTAGTTCTTTGAAACGAATGAAATATCTGGTTTCAAATATGTGAAATCGGTGTTTAAATTGGTCTTTTCAGACGAGCATAATCTGTCTTTGAATGAGTGAAATATGTGTTTTAAAATGAACAAACTCACATTTCGAAAAAAAGATTTTTTACTGAGTGACATATGTATTTTCAAACGACTGAAACTTGTTTTCTTAATTGTGTGAAATTATTTTCTCTAAAATGAGTGAAATCGGTCATTTGAAATATGTGAGATTTGTTATTTTTCAAATATACGAATCATGTGTTTCTGAAATACGTGAACTCAGCGAAATATGTGTTCTGAAATAAGTGAAATCGGTTTATTTAAAATAAGTGGAAGTGTTTTTGTAATTAGTGAAACATTTTTTAACACATGAAAAATAGATTTCTCAAAGGAGTGAAATGTGCCTTTTCAAATTAGTGAAATACTTTTTTCGAAGAAGTGAAATACATTTTTTTCTGAATTAAGTGAAACTTGTTTTTTGAATTGAGTGAAACCAATTTTATGAAACAAGCGAAATCATTGTTTGAATGAGTGAAATGGTTTCTTGAAATGAGTGAAATATAATTTTTGAAATGAGCAAAATCTGTATTATGAAGCGAGTGAATTTGTTTTTTCAATTGAGTGAAATTGGTTTCTTTAAATAACTAAAATGAGCTACTTAAAATGAGTGAAATCAAATGGGTGAAGTTAGTTTGTAAATTCCATATCACAGTTTGTGAAATGTGCCTTTTCAAATTAATGAAATACTTATTTTGAAATGAGTGAAATTATATTCTTTCGAACTGAGTGAAACAGCAAAATTAAAACTAGTTCAAATGTATCCTTGATTGATCTTGTTCTGAAGATCTTCTCGCTACGAATTATAATATACTAAAAAAAAATTAAAAACAGGGTTATGGTTTAGAAGATATTTATCATCCAACGTTTTAGTTTGAAAGTAAACAGAAGTCTTCCTCATGGAGAGAGAGAGAGAGAGAATACTTTAGAATACATGTAATCTCCACACAGTGCTTACCATGCAAAAAGCTGAACACATGGGTCTACGTCAGTACTTGTCAGTTGTATTCAGCGGGTATAAGAGTTTGCATGTTTATATTGTGTCAGATGGCATCAATCTTAACGACATGTGTGGACGGTGGATCAAGCACCGGTACATCCCGGCTCCAGTAAAAAAACTTTTCCGGGGCTCTTGCCCGTCCCCTTCCGGTCCTTCAGCAAAAAACGATATGTGTCCTCCTGAAGTACTTATATTTCTACTTCAAAAAATGTTATAAGTTTACTGTAGCAAAGAGTGCATGTGAACCTGAGCTCACACACTCCATGTCCATTAGCAAAACCGAATTAATTAAGCACGCAGATGACATGCCCCAATTAGGCAGGCACATTATCTGTTAGCAATTAGTATAAATATCTTATCTGAAGCATGCGTTTTGCTGTTGCCATGATCTTGGGACGAAATGTGTAACAATGTCAATAAAAATAATTCCCAGGCAATGGAGGGCAGGATAGGATGAGGTGGTATGCTAGCAATGGGTACGTGGGGTGGTTCTGTCATCTGTCCATGGATGGAACCGGTCGAGTTGGCCTTGTGGGTGGTCCAACTTTGATGGAGAGGAAGAAAATGACCACCTGGCTAGCTATCACTCTCCCTTCCTTCCCTTGCATCGTCACATCATCTACGGCTAATCCATTGTTAAGGAATTGCTTACGAGTACCCCCCCCCCCCCCCCCCAAAAAGAAAGATTTAGACTTGGTGCATGATTGTGCAATCGATTTTGGTAGAGCTAGGAGTAGGATTTGCCAACGAGTTGTACTGTCATTGTGTACAGTTTGTGGAATGATGGATGTTTGCATTGTAAATCAATTAATTAATGGCAGTCAAGGCAAGGGATGGATGGCCCACACGTGTGTGTATATATCAATGAGCGGAGGGCCCCAAAATTGTTAGGCGCCGCCGACGCGCACGCGCGTCACGCGACCGGGATCTATAATAGAATAGATTATTGTAGATCGTGTTCAATGCGTGTGTATGTCTGCCTGCTTAGAGCATCGAGTAATCACATAACTTGTACTGGAGTAGTACAACCAGTAGTACTACTGTGCTTAGTTTCGATTTAATTAAGACAGAACGTACAACACAATTTAGTGTTCAGTAACAAGCCATTCGTTTCTTTTTTTGAACATGCACATGTTGTTAGGATTATTGGGTTGTGGCCCATTTGTTACATCCAATAATTTCGAGTTAAATCCCCATATGGCCCGTTCATGCATGACAAGAAAAATAAATAAATTATTTTGCGCTGGGGAAGAACAAAACCAAATAGTTGTGACCCCTTCCTTCGTCTCCCCATTAATGTTTCAGTTTCGTTTCTCCATTAATGTTTTGGTTTCGTTTCATTCATTTTGTGCATGGAAAATGGAATCGAATGGGTGTGAATGTTTCCATTCATCTTCCAATTGATGTCATTGATGTTTCAGTTTTGCCTATACATTAGTGTTTCGGTTTCGCTTCCACTTTCCGGAGTCTATAAGAGAGGTCGCTCCTCTTCTCTAGATATAAGCCACTTGGTCTCTCCCAAAGCGAGTGCCTTATTGTCCCAAGCGTTGTGTTGTCTGCAATTTTCCCATCTCGATTCTCGGCGTGCACTGCGACGTGAGACAACAAGCCTTCAAAACCCGCCTCTTTTGATCCGGTACGTGAGGGGCGTGATCATGTTTTTGGGTTGTGTCCTTGCGTGACTACTAGATCTTTGTTCATCATGGCTACGAACGAAGACATCTTTGGCGACGAGTTCCCGAGGACAACTACTTCTCCGACGTTGACGACCTCCTTGGTGACATGGCAAAGACGCACCTGCATCTTTTTCCGCCGCACAACATTTGTTCTTCTCCCTTATGACAGGGTTTGTGTATGGTCTACTATTTGTATCAATATGGATATAATGTTTGTATGTTATGTACCAAATTGCATGACTAGTTACATCATTGTGTTACTTGCGTCTCTCATCATGATTATCATGTATTATCTTCTGTTCTTCTGGATTAAAATTAATGGAACGTTCTCAATTATTCAACACCTATTTCAACTTTAAACTTACAGAAAAGTGCAGATTCTGTCTGTGAAGTTAGAGAAAACGATAAGTTGCACGTTGAGCTTCTCAACCGGACAAGTTTTGGTAGTGACAACCTATCCATCTGATTGTGAATACAAACCAGTACATTGTATTTGTTTGTTTCTAACCAATCTGCTATTAGAAAAAAAAAGTCATTTCTTAGTGGGAAAAAATAAGGGAATGATTACAACATCAATTAGGCTACCGCGCCAGCCTCGCCACCCCACAAAATCCACGGTGAACCTGTACCAGCCACCCTAACATAGACAGTGGGTTGCTTCTTCCCCGGTGTCGGTGGCCTCACTGTATCCTTCTTCCTCTCCCTCGGCGCTTCCTTATACCTTCTCAAAACGAAATTCCACTGACCCGAAAACTAAATTCAGTAGATTGACCTTTAGCTGTTGTGGAAAAACAAATCCATTTCTCTTCTACACGTCATCATCTCAACCTAAATCTTTAATTTTGGAGAGCCTGTGTACTTCATCCAGGACTGAAGATTCACATAAATCAGAGGACATATTTTCGAGAAAAAGAAATATTAATTGGGTATAACTCTCTCTTCTTCTTTTATTTTTGTGAAAAATCACCTAAGTAACCGAATATAGAGAGCACTCCAACACATGGTGGCAGCAAGAGAAAAGAAGGGCCAGCGAATGGTTAGATGGACGGATGGCCCTGGCTAGGTAATTAACCTGCCATCACATCACATCACATGGGCTGTGGGGGGCAGCGCATATAAGCATGGCTACCAACGACAGACATGGCGACAAGTGCATCTTCTTCCTCTCAACCCCATCCATGGACCCCCTCAGTTCGATCCGCATGTAGCTAGGCACTTGTAATTTGATCGCTCGCCACTTCGTTTCATCGATCTCTGCTACGTAGTGGAGTATATACTACTACTATGAAAATGGAAGTTATGAAACAACCTAGACCAGACCATAACATGTTCCTGGAAACATGCATGCGGAGGGACCATGGATGCATGTTCTTGCGTGGCAAGGTGAAGAGAATTCCACCGATCTATCCATGGAGCCGGGCAGCCGGCCGGCGCACGCGTACCGGTGTACGTGGTCACATGCCGCATGTGCGTCGGTCTCTTCGTACTGAGAGCTAGTTTCCTTTTGGCTCTCGCACGGACTGGATGCATGATGAGGTGAGTTAGATTGGAATCAACATCACATCACCGTACTACCCAGCCTTCTGCTGTCCATACGGTGCATGCATCGATATCCATCCCGTCCTTGATCTTTCCAAGCAACCTACTATACCTACCTATCTTTGCTTCCGTGGCACTAGATTTTACACGTCCTCCGTTGGCGCATTCCATTTCCATTGTCCCAAATCAAATCAATGTACACACTACATACCCAATCAGAGATAGATTCCCCGGAGAGTTTGATCTCTGTTCCTTTGAAAAGCACGCTGAGCAAACATTCAGCGGAAGGATGCAGTGCACGCACCGCAATGTCAACAGCAGCAGCAGAGAGCCGTCAGAGTCGCGACGGTCGGCCGAACGACGCCCGTCGGACTCGCGGCTCGACGACGGTCCGACAATTACATTCCGCCGGCCACGTAGGTGGCGCGCACGCTGAACAGGTCGCCAAGAGATGGTCTCATCGGCACCACATTCCCTCTCCTCATATATATAGGTGCATACGTGCCATGTTGTTGTGGTAGATAAGGTGGCGTGGAACTGGAAGAAACATGTGCAAATTGACCCCCTATAAGACTGATGAGGAAATGGATCAAACACGACCACGCTGCTGCAGTCGAGCAAGAGTCCGATCGAGCCAGTGCGTTCGGACACCAGCCCAAACCAAGCCTGGAATTGGACAGCAAATCCTCCTCTAGACGGTCGCATGTCGAAAGGCCGCTTCCAAAACCTTCAGATGAGTTTGACCAAACGACTTATACAGTGGGGTGATGGTTTTCTAGCACAGCCTGGCAGAGAAACTCTTATTAAATTCGTAGCCCATGCATTACCCACCTACATTATGGGTGTGTTCAAATTACCATTCTCTCTGTGTGATGAATTAACAAGGATGGTAAGAAGTTTTTATTGGGGCTCTGCTAAGGGAAAAAGAAAAGTACACTGGCGAGCTTGGGATGATCTTCTACAACCAAAAGATAAAGGTGGTGCCGGTTTTCGAGATTTTCGGCTCTTTAATCAAGCCCTTCTGGCTAGGCAAGCTTGAAGGTTAATTGTTAAGCCAGAAAGTCTATGTGCACAGGTACTGAAGGCCTGATACTATCCGAATGGTAAAATGGAGGACACGGTCTTCACGGGGAATGCATCTTCCTCTTGACAAGCAGTGAGTTATGGATTTGAGCTCTTGAAAAAGGATTGATATGGAGAGTGGGCAACGGGAGGAGTATCCGTGTGTGGCGTGACAATTGGATTCCCAGGCCTTTCTCGTACAAACCTATTACTGTCCAAGGAAGATGTAGCATTAAATTTGTCTCTGAATTGTTGAATGCAAACGGCTCTTGAAATTATGGTATGTTCCAAAATTATTTCATGCCGGCCGATGTAGTTGAGATTACTAATATTCGAGCTTCACCTAGGCAGGAGGCCGATACAATGGCTTGGGGACTAGGAAAGTATGGAGTTTTTACAGTAAAAAGTGCTTATCAATTAGCCTTTGAAGACATGTACAGAGATACTGCTACAGGGTCTAGTTCTAGACCGGATGGACGCCGTGATTGCTGGAAGTTGATTTGGGCTTGTGAGGTTCCTCCTACAGTTCGCAATTTTGCATGGAGATTGGCGACGAACTCGTTGCCCACTTGGCAGAACAAACACACTAGAGGGCTGGAAATAGATGATTTATGTCCTGTGTGTTCGGTTGAGACTGAGGATAATTTTCACCCGTTTTGTCGCTGCACTCATGGACGTGAGTTATGGAGGGTCATGACGAAGGTGTGGATGCTACCGGCTCTCTCTTCCGTCCAAAATACTGGTAAAGAGTGGTTATTTCATGTGCTATATCCGCTACCTGATATTGAGCGCTCTATGTTACTGATGACTCTCTGGCGTGCTTGGCATATTCGCAATGAAGTGGTACACCATAAACCCCCTCCCCCTATGGAAGCGTCTAGAACATTTCTTGTGAGTTATTTGGACTCTTTGGTTGGTCTCAAAACTGAGCTATCTTCTGATCCGTCCAAAGGGAAAGTGGTAATTTCATATGGCAAACCGGTGCATCAATCACATGCGATAATAATGCAAGAGGTACAACCCAAGTGGTCTCCCCCTCTTAGTGGTTGGGTTAAATTAAATACTGATGGTTCATTTGCTATGGATGGTATTGCTGGTGCAGGTATGGTTCTAAGAGATGTCAAGGGCAAGATCATTTTCTCATCCTGTAGGGTGCTATTTTCATGTCGTGAGGCTCTCGAAGCTGAATTGTGTGCGTGCATGAAAGGTTTCTCTTTCGCCCTACAAAGAAGTGACTTACCTATCATAATTGAGATGAATTCTATAGTTGCTGTCAAGTTGATCCAAGGCTGGGAAGAGGATAGATCAATCTACGCTTCTCTCATTAAGGAAATTAGGCATCTCTTGTCTCTTTGTGATTCTTGTATTACTCATGTTAATCATACTTAGAATAATGTTAGTGATAGTTTAGCTAAGTTTGCTAGAGGTGAGGGCAGAACTATGACTTGGTTAGGGTCTGGCCCAGAAGTTGCTTTGTCTTTAGCTTTTGATGATTGTAAGGATCTTGCGATTGAGTAATACAAGTTTTCACCCGAAAAAAAAAAATCCTCCTCCAGGCTCAAAAAAAAAAACAATACGGTCGGTCAAACAGACAATGCGCCTCCGGACAGGAGCCGTCCAGTCGACAGCGGACCGACAGACGCGTCGAGCACGTGCAAGGCACAATGATCAGGTCTCAAATTAAGCCACACTCGTTGATTAATTAACACCAGAGAGATTATAAGCGCCAGCCCGTGTTGGCACTTGACAGTATCGTAGAGGGTACAAGGACACGCAGTCTCTGCATTGCCAGCAACGACCCTTCGACTCCGGGGGACAACATCGCACCGCCGTACTACCGTTGCTGTCCATACCATATGTCGTGGTTCTAGGTCTGACAGTAGAATGGGGGATAGGAATGGAGAGGCAAGATCCTAGCTCTGGAGTAGTTGTGCACGCAAGGAGTTAACGAGTTCAGGCCTTTCTCGAAGGAAGTAATAGCCCTACGTCTCGGAGCCCGGAGGCGGTCGACTGGATTATATGCGTGAGTATTACAAAGATGCGAACCCTTCTTCCTGTGGAGGGGGGTGGCTTATATAGAGTTCGCCCAGACCCCAGCCAGCCCACGTAATGAAGGGTTTTAAGGTACATTAAGGCAGGGCGTTACTGGAAACGTCCTGCATAAAGTGCTATTAAGGCTATAAAGGCTATTTAATTACAGACCGTTTGGATGCGGAGTGGCTCCTGTTTTTCCGATGGTCGAGTGAATCTTCATGGTCGAGTGTCTCCATGTTAGTCGAGTGAATGCTTGCCAGGTCAACTGGTAAGCAGCCTCTTTTAGTAAGTGACCTTGGGGAGGGTACCCTTGGGCAGACCCATGACTCTACCCTAGGTACATGACTTCATCATTAGCCCCCGAATGGATCGAGGTTTGAGTGAGGAAGGAGTTGATAGTCTTCCGACCTGCTTCTTGTGTTGAAAGTGTGTCTTGCCCTGGATCAAGGGCCTTTCAGTGATGGCTTCAAATTCTCTTTCAGTCGCCTTGATCCATTCTTTGCGTTTTGTCGAGTGAACTTCATAGCCTTGAGGATCTCCGAGTGACAGATCAGTGGAGACCGTTGTCAGGTTGGTTGCTCTGCGGTTAGCGGATTTCACGGGATCCGAATTTTGGGAAGCACGCGAAGCGGAGAAAACTGTGGCACTCGGATGGGACGAGACGATGACGCCTCGATCTTTGCGCCGCCTTTTTCGCCACGTATCGCTCGTGCACCTGTTGCGGGATTTGACAGATTGCCTGGGCCTACCCGTCAGCCACTCGGAAGCAGCCTCATTTAAGGCGCCGGGCGGGCGCATTTTGAACAGTGCCAACACAATCTTTGTCTCCCTTCGCTTCCAAATCTCTCCGTAGCGCCTGCAGCTTTCTCCGCGCCGCCGCTTCGCACCAGTCTCGCCGGCGACGATGGGGAAGGAGAAGACCGCGGCTTTGGAGCGGGCGAAGAAGGCAACGGCGACGGCGAAGGGGAGGGCGTCAAGCCGGGGCGGATCCTCGTCGCAGTCCAAGTTGCCGCAGGGTTGGGTCCAAGGGGATTGGATCCGCTCGACCATCACCGAGAAGGACCTTGCTGATCTGGCCGACGAGGGATTGATCCTTCACGGGTCAGCGAGGCTCCCGGGAATGGAGTCGCAACCGCAACCTAAGGAGGGTGAGTGTGTTCTTCTGGCCACTCATCTAGATCGCGGGTTTTCTCTGCCGCCGAGTCATTTCTTTCGAGGGTTTCTGAACTTCTTTGGGGCGCAACTTCATCATTTCACTCCCAATTCCATCGTCTTCCTCGCTGCCTTTGTTTCGCTGTGTGAAAATTTCTTGAGCTGCGGGCCGCACTGGGGGCTTTTCAAGCACATATTCACTTGCCGCTCTCAGTCGGTGAAGAGAACAAATCCAGATGACGAGAAAACCCAAGTGGTCCAGATGTGTGGAGGACTCGGAGTCCAGATGAGGGGCAAGAGTGCCTTTCCAGCGATGACTCTGCCTGACTCGGTTAGAGGGTGGCAATCGACCTGGTTCTACTGCCAAGACCAATCGACGCCCGGGCAGTCGACTGGGCTCCCCCCTTTCTCCATGAGTCGAGTAGACAAGCCAGCCTCTCTGAAAGTGTTACCTGAGGAGAAGGCCCAAGTGAAGTTGTTGATGGAGCGCGTAGTCCAGCTTATCCACGACGGAGTGACTGGCATGGACCTCCTGGAAGTTTTCCTCCGACGGCGAATTCAACCACTGCAATACCGAGGCCATCCGATGTGGATGTACTCTGGTACCGACGACACTACTCGGATTGATCCAGAGGAGGTCGACGAGGCCACATTGGAGAGGTGGATGACTGCCATTACTGGGAACAAGGACAATCCTCGAGGCGCCAGGAGAGTTCTCCCATTCGACCAGTCTCGTCAGCCAGACAAGGTGCGAATAGCTTTCTCCGACTGATCTGTAATATTCAATCTTCCGAGACAGTCGATTGATCTTTCTCTTGTTTGTTGTTCTCCAGGAAATTAATGAAATGTATTCGATGCCCAATGGGGCGCAGGAGCGGACCGTTGAAGGAGAGGCGAGCGGAGGTGAGAGCGAGGTCGAGCCAGAGGAGTGGGAGTCCGATGGCGGAGGCGAGGGAAGTGACAACACCGACTCCAGCGAGGAGGAGGAGGAGGAGGAAGAGGAACCTCCTCGCACAGAAAAGCGGTCCAAGCTTACGCACGACCCTGCGCGGGGGCGGGGCAAGGCGACTGCTCCTGTTGGGCAGTCGTCGAAGCGTCCCAGGACCTCTTCGCCTGCGCCGACTGAAAAAGCTCCCAAGCATCCGCGTGCGACGCCGTCCAAGCCCCCCAAGGCTTTGCCTCGAATGAAGATGACTATCCCCACCATTTCTGGGTAAAGAGCTGAACTCGTCTTCTCTTGTTGAATGTAACGGATTTTGTTCGACTCATTGAGTGAGTCGACTGTCTTTCGAAATTTGCAGTGCTGCTACCTCGGACATTTCCGCCAAGGGTGATGACCAGGAGATGGAAGACGCTTCTACCTCCAACCTGAGTATAATTACTGATGCTCTGTTTTGAGTCGACTGCTGATTTCTTATCATTCCGGCCGGTTGAACTTTTCTTGCAGCTCCTCCTCATGTCATTGACCTCCCTGATGACGACGATGAAGTGCCGCTGGGGGCGAGGAGGAACAAGAAGGCTCTGGCTGGCCAGACTCCACAAGCTACTCCAACGTCTGAGGTCGTGGCTCGGGATGGGGGTGACGTTGCTCGGACTTCAGTGACTTTTGCTGAACCGCTTACGAGTGTTCAACCTACTTCGTCGACTGCTGTTCCACCAGCTCTTTTTGCTATCCACCGCGTCCCGGAAGACCCAGTGAGCGCTGCTAAGGAAGCCATACGCCAAGCAGGGGTTATGATGGAACAAGTGAAGATGGTTCGAGAGGCCGGTCAAGCGGCTTATGATGCTAGCTCAGCTCTTCAGAGTAATGTTCAGGTAAGTCGACTTGTCTGTTTCGTCGTGAAATGCCATCCGAAAACTGCTTCTTTCTAAAGATTTTTGCTGTTTATACACCCACTGGGGTGTGTGTGTCGATTGAATTTCTGTGGGGGGCACGCTGAGTGCGCCCACTGGGTGTAGTCCCCGAGGCTATGGTCGACTGTTGGCAGTCGACTATAGTCTTTATGCTTTCAAACTTCTTCACTCGGCCTGGTCAGATCAAGTCGAGTGGTATCAAGAAAACCTGTGGGGGCACGCTGAGTGCACCCACTGGGTGTAGTCCCCGAGCCTATGGTCGACTGCTGGCAGTCGACTATAGTCTAAAGAATTTTATGCTCTCTTCTTCCTTTTTTTTATATATACGGCCGACCGTTGACTGTTAGTCATGCTTTAGAATCATAATGGGTCGACTGATCGAGCAGAATCTTTGAAAAATACCGGTGGGGGCACGCTGAGTGCACCCACTGGGTGTAGTCCCCGAGGCTACTGTCGAATGTTTTGATTCGGCTGTAGTCTTAGAAATGTCACATCCTTTCCTTTAGTCACTCGAAAATAACTTGTCTTTGATGTCTTTTGTCGATTATCTCTTTGCAGAAGTCTTGCGAGCTTGTTGCTCAGTTTGCTGATTTGAAGGAGAAACAAGTCCAGCTTAACCTCGACTTACAGTTTGCCCAGGAAAACTTGCAGAAGGCGAAGGATGACGCGAAAGGTATGGCTGGTGAGGATTCGACGGCTGCCTCTGTTATTCTGCCTATTCTCAACCCTGTCCTCATTATTGTTTTGCAGACCAACTGGAGGAGGCTCTGAGGAAGAAAGATCTTGACCTTGCGGAAGCACAGAAGGCGGCTTCGGAGAAGATGAAGCTCGCTGAGGAGAAGCTTGCCTTAGTTGGTCGGCTCGAAGATGAGAATGCCAAGCTGAAGTCTGCCCTTGATGCGGCCAACAAGGAAGCAAGTCGACTGAAAAATGACAAGATTGCTCTGACTGACAAGGTCGGCCAGATGGCGGGGAAGCGCCATGATCTGGAGGTTTATCTCGGCGATCTTGCCAAGAAATTATTCCTCATGCTCGAAGGTAATCCTCTTTGCTCGATTAACTTGTTGTTGCCGACTCATCATTCAATTATAATTTTGGACTGTCAAAACTTCTTTCAGAATTCTATCAGAACTTCGAGGAAGAAACTGGTCAAGTGGAGACCAGTCTGGACCCCATCAACTCTCCTATGAAGGACGAAGCCGCCATGAATGTTCTCCGGTTGGAGTCTCGCGTTGCTGGCGTGGTGGACTATCTTGCTCGACTGAAGGCTGCAGTGTCGCGGATCGACTCTGCACTCTGGCCCAAACAGATGCTTCAGAATGACCTTGAATCCTTGGTCACTCGACTGAATGAAGTTCCAAGTCGAGTGCAAGAATGGAAAAAGTCTTCTGCCAGGTGTGGTGCCAATGTTGCTCCGTCGCTGGTTCGTGTCCACTGCAAGGAGGCGCGAGAAGAGAAGCTGGCCACCCTCCAAGTTGCCAATACCAGGAAGCATAATTTCCAGGACTTCATGAAGACCTTCATTGCTGCTGCCACTCGCATCTCAGACGGGATTGATTTGGACGAGTTTGTTGCACCATCTAGTCCTCCGCCGGAGGAGTAAAAAACTGCTGAGTCTCGCTTTAAATTTGCCTCGGAATGCCGAGTGGTTTATGTAACCGATAAACTCTGTCGAGCTGGAGGCTCGAGTACTTTTATTTGCGATCTAGGACCTTTTGATCTTATCCGAACTTGATTTATCGTTGAATACCTTCGTGGTTTGTCCGTTGAGTGAGACTTGATTTTCACTCAAAATGACTTTCGCGAGCACAGGGCTGCATCTAAGCCCCCGAGTGGGAGGATTGCTCTCCCCTCGGTAGGATTTTAATTACTTAGGCGAGCACTGAGCTGCAGCTAAGCCTCCGAGTGGGAGGTCTGCTCTCCACTTGGTAGGATTTTTAATTACTTAGGCGAACACTGGGCTGCAGCTAAGCCTCCGAGTGGGAGGTCTGCTCTCCACTCGGTAGGATTTTTAATTACTTAGGCGAACACTGGGCTGCATTTAAGCCTCCGAGTGGGAGGTCTGCTCTCCACTCGGTAGGATTTTTAATTACTTAGACGAGCGCTGGGCTGCAGCTAAGCCTCCGAGTGGGAGGTCAGCTCTCCACTCGGTAGGATTTTTAATTACTTAGGCGAGCATTGGGCTGCAGCTAAGCCTCCGAGTGGGAGGTCTGCTCTCCACTCGGTAGGATTTTTAATTACTTAGGCGAGCACTGGGCTGCAGCTAAGCCTCCGAGTGGGACGTCTGCTCTCCACTCGGTAGGATTTTTAATTACTTAGGCGAGCACTGGGCCGCAGCTAAGCCTCCGAGTGGGAGGTCTGCTCTCCACTCGGTAGGATTTTTGAATGTAGCTTCTGAAGGAGAAGGAGGCAGTCGACCTGCGCCTTGCCGTCCTTGCGAAGCGTTCGTTATATTGAGAGTTTGACTAAATTCTTGGACTGTTATTAAGCCCTCGAGCGGGAAGCTGGCTTTCTGCTCGGTAGGAGTTTTAAATACTTAGGCGAGCACTGGGCTGCAGCTAAGCCCCCGAGTGGGAGGTTTGCTCTCCATTCGGTAGGATTTCGAATACTTAGGCGAGTACTTGGACTGCAGCTAACCCCCGAGTGGGAGGCTGGCTCTCCACTCGGTAGGATTTTTGAATACTTAGGCGAGTACTTGGACTGCAGCTAAGCCTCCGAGTGGGAGGTTTGCTCTCCACTCGGCAGGATTTTTGAATACTTAGGCGAGTACTTGGACTGCAGCTAAGCCCCCGAGTGGGAGGCTGGATCTCCACTCGGTAGGATTTTTGAATACTTAGGCGAGTACTTGGACTGCAGCTAAGCCCCCGAGTGGGAGGCTGGCTCTCCACTCGGTAGGATTTTTGAATACTTAGGCGAAACGGATTCGCAGCTAAGCCCCCGAGTAGGAGGCTGGCTCTCCACTCGGCAGGATTTTTTTTACAAACTTAGGCGAAACGGATTCGCAACTAAGCTACCCACTGGGGGAAATTTCGACAAAAAAGGAATAGCAATCTTTTGCGAAAATTATAACATTCTTGCTTTAGATAAAAGAACTACAGAAGTACTTTTATTACATCTCAACCGAGTGAGTTTTTAAGTGTAAAAAGGACGGAGTAACTCCGCATTCCAAGCTCGAGGCTCGTCGATCCGTCGATCGACGTTGTAGAGGTGATATGCTCCGTTGTGGAGAACTTTGGTGACGATGAAAGGGCCTTCCCAGGTGGGAGCGAGCTTGTGAGGTTTTTGCTGATCCACTCTGAGGACCAAGTCTCCTTCCTGAAAGGCTCGACTCTTCACGTTTCTGGCGTGGAACCGACGTAAGTCCTGCTGGTAGATAGTCGAGCGGATTAGGGCCATCTCCCTCTCTTCTTCCAAGAGGTCGACTGCATCTTGCCGAGCTTGTTCCGCTTCTGCTTCAGAGTATAGTTCGACTCGAGGTGCATTGTGGAGCAGATCACTCGGCAGCACTGCTTCAGCCCCGTAGACCAGAAAGAAGGGCGTTCTTCCAGTCGACCGATTAGGAGTGGTCCTTAATCCCCAAAGAACTGAAGGAAGTTTGTCGACCCAAGCTCATGCCGCGTGTTTGAGATCACGCATCAGTCGAGGTTTCAGTCCTTTGAGGATGAGACCATTTGCACGCTCTGCCTGCCCATTCGACTGAGGATGGGCAACTGAGGCATAGTCGACCCGCGTGCCTTGGGAGGCGCAGAAGGCTTTAAATCTGTCGTTATCAAAGTTTGATCCATTGTCCGTGATGATGCTATGTGGAACTCCATATCTGAATATCAGCTCTCTGATGAAACTGATAGCAGTGCTTGCATCGAGGTTTTTGATGGGTTTGGCTTCTATCCACTTGGTGAACTTGTCGACTGCAACCAGTAAGTGAGTGAAGCCGCTCCTACCAGTTCTCAGCGGTCCAATCATGTCTAGCCCCCAAACAGTGAAGGGCCAGACGAGTGGAGTGGTCTTCAGAGCAGAGGCGGGCTTGTGCACATCACTTAAGCCTTGCAAGCATTGCAACTAATGAGTTAGTTGCGGGATGATGTATTACGGAACGAGTAAAGAGACTTGCCGGTAACGAGATTAAACTAGGTATTGGATACCGACGATCGAATCTCAGGCAAGTAACATATTGATGGACAAAGGGAACAACGTATGTTGTTATGCGGTCTGACCGATAAAGATCTTCGTAGAATATGTAGGAGCCAATATGGGCATCCAGGTCCCGCTATTGGTTATTGACCGGAGATGTGTCTCGGTCATGTCTACATTGTTCTCGAACCGTAGGGTCCGCACGCTTAGGGTTATGATGACAGTTATTATGAGTTTTATGAGTTTTGATGTACCGAAGGAGTTCGGAGTCCCGGATGAGATCGGGGACATGACGAGGAGTCTCGAAATGGTCGAGACGTAAAGATCGATATATTGGACGACTATATTCGGACATCGGAAGGGTTCTGAGTGGTTCGGGTATTTTCGGAGGTACCGGGGAGTTACGGGAATACGAGGAAGAAGCAATGGGCCTTGATGGGCCTTAGTGGGTAGGACCAGGAGGTGGCGCGCCCCCCTCCCAAGCCCAGTCCGAATTGGACAAGGGGTTTGGGGCGCGGCCCCTCTCTCCCTTCCTTCCCCTCTTCCCCTCTTTCCCCCCTTGACCTAGTTGGACTAGGAAAGGTGGAATCCTACTCCCGGTGGGAGTAGGACTCCCCTGGCGCGCCCAAACCTAGGGCCGGCCTCCTCCCTCCCTTGCTCCTTTATATACGGGGGCAGGGGGCACCCCATGGACACACAAGTTTATCTTCGTGATCGTTCCTTAGCCGTGTGCGGTGCCCCCCTCCACCATATTCCACCTCGAATATATCGTTGCAGTGCTTAGGCGAAGCCCTGCGCCGGTAGAACATCAAGATTGTCACCACGCCGTCGTGCTGACGGAACTCCTCCCCGAAGCTTTGTTGGATCGGAGCTAGGGGTGCGTCATCGAGCTGAACGTGTGCCAAGAACTCGGAGGTGCCGGAGTAACGGTGCTTGGATCGGTCGGATCGGGAAGACGTACGACTACTTCCTCTACGTTGCGTCAACGCTTCCGCTTCGGTCTACGAGGGTACGTAGACAACACTCTCCCCTCTCGTTGCTATGCATCACCATGATCTTGCGTGTGCGTAGGAAATTTTTTGAAATTACTACGTTCCCCAATAGTGGCATCCGAGCCTAGGTTTTTATGGTTTGATGTTATTTGCACGAGTAGAACACAAGTGAGTTGTGGACGATACAAGTCATACTGCCTACCAGCATGTCATACTTTGGGTCAGCGGTATTGTTGGATGAGACGACCCGGACCAACCTTACGCGTACGCTTAGGCGAGACCGGTTCCCTCGACGTGCTTTGCACACAGATGGCTTGCGGGAGACTGTCTCGCCAACTATAGTTGAACCGAGTATGGCTATGCCCGGTCCTTGAGAAGGTTAAAACGGAGTCTATTTGACGAAGTATCGTTGTGGTTTTGATGCGTAGGTGAGATTGGTTCTTGCTTCAGCCCGTAGCAGCCACGTAAAATTTGCAACAAACAAAGTAGAGGACGTCTAACTTGTTTTTGCAGGGCATGTTGTGATGTGATATGGTCAAGACATGGTGCTAAATTTTATTGTATGAGATGATCATGTTTTGTAACCGAGCTATCGGCAACCGGCAGGAGCCGTATGGTTGTCGCTTTATTGTATGCAATGCAATCGCCCTGTAATGCTTTACTTTATCACTAAGCGGTAGCGATAGTCGTAGAAGCATAAGATTGGCGAGACGACAACGATGCTACGATGGAGATCAAGGTGTCGCGCCGGTGACGATGGTGATCATGACAGTGCTGCGGAGATGGAGATCACAAGCACAAGATGATGATGGCCATATCATATCACTTATATTGATTGCATGTGATGTTTATCTTTTATGCATCTTATCTTGCTTTGATTGACGGTAGCATTATAAGATGATCTCTCACTAATTATCAAGAAGTGTTCTCCCTGAGTATGCACCGTTGCGAAAGTTCTTCGTGCTGAGACACCACGTGATGATCGGGTGTGATAGGCTCTACGTTCAAATACAACGGGTGCAAAACAGTTGCACATGCGGAATACTCAGGTTATACTTGACGAGCTATGCATATAAGATATGACCTCGGAACACGGAGACCGAAAGGTCGAGCGTGAATCATATAGTAGATATGATCAACATGATGATGTTCACCATTGAAAACTAATCCATTTCACGTGATGATCGGTTATGGTTTAGTTTGATTTGGATCACGTGATCACTTAGAGGATTAGAGGGATGTCTATCTAAGTGGGAGTTCTTAAGTAATATGATTATTTGAACTTTAATTTATCATGAACTTAGTCCTAGTAGTATTAGCATATCTATGTTGTAGATCAATAGCTCGCGTTGTTGCTTCCCTATGTTTATTTTGATATGTTTCTAGAGAAAATTGTGTTGAAAAATATTAGTAGCAATGATGCGGATTGGATCCATGATCTGAGGTTTATCTTCATTGCTGCACAGAAGAATTATGTCCTTAATGCACCGCTAGGTGACATACCTATTGCAGGAGCAGATGCAGACGTTATGAACGTTTGGCTAGCTCAATATGATGACTACTTGATAGTTTAGTGCACCATGCTTAACGGCTTAAAATCGGGACTTCAAAGACGTTTTGAACGTCATGGACCATATGAGATGTTCCAGTAGTTGAAGTTAATATTTCAAGCAACTACCCGAGTTGAGGGATATGAAGTCTCCAACAAGTTCTATAGCTAAAAGATGGAGGAGAATCGCTCAACTAGTGAGCATGTGCTCAGATTGTCTGGGTACTACAATCGCTTGAATCAAGTGGGAGTTAATCTTCCAGATAAGATAGTGATTGACAGAATTCTCTAGTCACCATCACCAAGTTAGTAGAACTTCGTGATGAACTATAGTATGCAAGGGATGACGAAAACGACTCCCGAACTTTTTCATAATGATGAAATCGATGGAGGTAGAAATCAAGAAAGAGCATCAAGCGTTGATGGTTGACAAGATCACTAGTTTCAAGTAAAGGGCAAAGGGAAGAAGGGGAACTTCAAGAAGAACGGCAAGCAAGTTGCTGCTCAAGTGAAGAAGCCCCAGTCTGGACCTAAGCCTGAAACTGAGTGCGTTTACTGCAAAGGGACTGGTCACTGGAAGCGGAACTGCCCCAAGTATTTGGCGGATAAGAAGGATGGCGAAGTGAACAAAGGTATATTTGATATACAGATTATTGATATGTATTTTACTAGTGTTCATAGCAACCCCTCGGTATTTGATACTGGTTCAGTTGCTAAGAGTAGTAACTCGAAACGGGAGTTGCAGAATGAACAAAGACTAGTTAAGGGTGAAGTGACGATGAAAGTTGGAAGTAGTTCCAAGATTGATATGATCATCATCGCACACTCCCTATACTTTCGGGATTAGTGATGAACCTAAATAAGTGTTATTTGGTGTTTGCGTTGAGCATAAATATGATTTGATCATGTTTATTGCAATACGATTATTCATTTAAGTTAGAGAACAATTGTTGTTCTGTTTACATGAATAGAACCTTTTATGGACATACACACCCAATGAAAATAGTTCATTGGATCTCGATCGTAGTGATACACATATTCATAATATTGAAACCAAAAGATACGAAGTTAATAATGATAGTGCAACCTATTTGTGGCACTGCCGTTTAGGTCATATTGGTGTAAAGCGCATGAAGAAACTCCATGCTGATGGGATTTTGGAATCACTTGATTATGAATCACTTGATGCTTGCGAACCATGCCTCTTGGGCAAGATGACTAAAACGCCGTTCTCCGAAACAATGGAGCAAGCAACAGATTTGTTGGAAATCATACATAGTGATGTATGTGGTCCGATGAATATTAAGGCTCGCGACAAGTATCATTATTTTCTAACCTTCACAAATGATTTGAGCAGATATGGGTATATCTACTTGATGAAACATAAGTCTGAAACGTTTGAAAAGTTCAAAGAATTTCAGAGTGAAGTAGAGAATCATCGTAACAAGAAAATAAAAGTTACTACGATATGATCGCAGAGGTAAAACATTTGAGTTACGAGTTTGGCCTTCAGTTAAACAATGTGAAATAGTTTCACTACTCACGCCACCTGGAACACCACAGCATAATGGTGTGACCGAACGTCATAATCGTACTTTATTGATATAGTGCAATCTATGATGTTCCTTACCGATTTACCACTATCGTTTTGGGGTTATGCATTAGAGACAGTTGCATTCATGTTAAATAGGGCACCATCTAAATCCGTTGAGACGACACTATATGAACTGTGGTTTAGCAAGAAACCAAAGTTGTCGTTTCTTAAAGTTTGGGGTTGTGATGCTTATGTGAAAAAGGTTTCATCCTGATAAGCTCAAACCCAAATCGGAGAAATATGTCTTCATAGGATACCCAAAGGAGACAGTTGGGTACACCTTCTATCACAGATCCGAAGGCAAGACATTCGTTGCTAAGAATGGATCCTTTCTAGAGAAGGAGTTTCTCTCGAAAGAAGTGAGTGGGAGGAAAGTAGAACTTGATGAGGTAGCTTTACCTATTCCCTTGTTGGAAACCAGTACATCACAGGAACCAGTTTCTGTGACGTCAAAACCAACTAGTGAGGAGGTTGTTGATGATGATCATAGAACTACAGAACAAGTTACTACAGAACCTCGTAGATCAACCAGAGTAAGATCCGCACCAGAGTGGTACGGCAATCCTGTTCTGGAAGTCATGCTACTAGATCATGATGAACCTACGAACTATGAAGAAGCGATGGTGAGCCCAGATTCCGCAAAATGGCTTAAAGCCATGAAATCTGAGATGGGATCCATGTATGAGAACAAAGTATGGACTTTGATGGATTTGCCCGATGATCGGCAAGCCATAGAAAATAAATGGATCTTCAAGAGGAAGACAAAAGCTGATAGTAGTGTTACTATCTACAAAGCTAGAATTGTCGCAAAAGGTTTTCGACAAGTTCAAGGTGTTGACTACGATGAGAGTTTCTCACTTGTATCCATGCTTAAGTCTGTCTGAATCATGTTAGCAATTGCCGCATTTTATGAAATCTGGCAAACGGATAAAACAAAACTGCATTCCTTAATGGATTTATTAAAGAAGAGTTGTATATGATGCAACCAGAAGGTTTTGTCAATCCTAAAGGTGCTAACAAAATGTGCAAGCTCCAGCGATCCATCTATGGACTAGTGCAAGCATCTCGGAGTTGGAATATACGCTTTGATGAGTTGATCAAAGCATATAGTTTTATACAGACTTGCGGTGAAGCCTGTATTTACAAGAAAGTGAGTGGGAGCACTACAACATTTCTGATAAGTATATGTAAATGACATATTGTTGATCGGAAATAATGTAGAATTATTCTGCAAAGCATAAAGGAGTGTTTGAAAGAAGTTTTTCGAAGAAGGACCTCGGTAAAGCTGCTTACATATTGAGCATCAAGATCTATAGAGATAGATCAAGACGCTTGATAAGTTTTCAATGAGTGCATACCTTGACAAGATTTTGAAGTAGTTCAAAATGGAACAGTCAAAGAAAGAGTTCTTTCCTGTGTTACAAGGTATGAAGTTGAGTAAAGACTCAAAACTCGACCACGGCAGAAGATAGAAAGAGAATGAAAGTCATTCCCTATGCCCTGGCCATAGGTTCTATAAAGTATGATATGCTGTGTACCAGATCTATTGTATACCCTACACTGAGTTTGGCAAGGGAGTACAATAGTGATCTAGGAGTAGATCACTGGACAGCGGTCAAAATTATCCTTAGTGGAATAAGGATATGTTTCTCGATTATGGAAGTGACAAAAGGTTCGTCGTAAAGGGTTACGTCGATGCAAGTTTTAACACCGATCTGGATGACTCTAAGTCTCGATCTAGATACATATTGAAAGTGGGAGCAATTAGCTAGAGTAGCTCCGTGCAGAGCATTGTAGACATAGAAAATTGGAAAATACATAACGGATCTGAATGTGGCAGACCCGTTGACTAAACTTCTCTCACAAGCAAAACATGATTACACCGTAGTACTCTTTGGGTGTTAATCACATAGCGATGTGAACTAGATTACTGAATCTAGCAAACCCTTTGGGTGTTGGTCACATGGCGATGTGAACTATGGGTGTTAATCACATGATGATGTGAACTATCGAGTTAATCACATGGTGATGTGAGTTAATCACATGGTGATGTGACCTAGATTATTGACTCTAGTGCAAGTGGGAGACTGAAGGAAATATGCCCTATAGGCAATAATAAAGTTATTATTTATTTCCTTACATATCATGATAAATGTTTATTATTCATGCTAGAATTGTATTAACTGGAAACATAATACATGTGTGGATACATAGACAAACAGAGTGTCACTAGTATGCCTCTACTTGACTAGCTTGTTAATCAAAGATGGTTAAGTTTCCTAACCATGGACAAAGGAGTTGTCATTTGATTAACAAGGTCACATCATTAGTTGAATGATCTGATTGACATGACCCATTCCATTAGCATAGCACCCGATCGTTTAGTATGTTGCTGTTGCTTTTATCCATGACTTATACATGTTCCTTTGACTATGAGATTATGCAACTCCCGTTTGCCGAAGGAACACTTTGGGTGCTACCAAACGTCACAACGTAATTGGGTGATTATAAAGGAGTATTACAGGTGTAACCAAAGGTAGATGTTGGGTTGGCGTATTTCGAGATTAGGATTTGTCACTCCAATTGTGGGAGAGGTATCTCTGGGCCCTCACGGTAATGCACATCACTTAAGCCTTGCAAGCATTGCAACTAATGAGTTAGTTGCGGGATGATGTATTACGGAACGAGTAAAGAGACTTGCCGGTAACGAGATTGAACTAGGTATTGGATACCGACGATCGAATCTCAGGCAAGTAACATATTGATGGACAAAGGGAACAACGTATGTTGTTATGCGGTCTGACCGATAAAGATCTTCGTAGAATATGTAGGAGCCAATATGGGCATCCAGGTCCCGCTATTGGTTATTGACCGGAGATGTGTCTCGGTCATGTCTACATTGTTCTCGAACCGTAGGGTCCGCACGCTTAAGGTTATGATGACAGTTATTATGAGTTTTATGAGTTTTGATGTACCGAAGGAGTTCGGAGTCCCGGATGAGATCGGGGACATGACGAGGAGTCTCGAAATGGTCGAGACGTAAAGATCGATATATTGGACGACTATATTCGGACATCGGAAGGGTTCTGAGTGGTTCGGGTATTTTCGGAGGTACCGGGGAGTTACGGGAATACGAGGAAGAAGCAATGGGCCTTGATGGGCCTTAGTGGGTAGGACCAGGAGGTGGCGCGCCCCCCTCCCAAGCCCAGTCCGAATTGGACAAGGGGTTTGGGGCGCGGCCCCTCTCTCCCTTCCTTCCCCTCTTCCCCTCTTTCCCCCCTTGACCTAGTTGGACTAGGAAAGGTGGAATCCTACTCCCGGTGGGAGTAGGACTCCCCTGGCGCGCCCAAACCTAGGGACGGCCTCCTCCCTCCCTTGCTCCTTTATATACGGGGGCAGGGGGCACCCCATGGACACACAAGTTGATCTTCGTGATCGTTCCTTAGCCGTGTGCGGTGCCCCCCTCCACCATATTCCACCTCGAATATATCGTTGCAGTGCTTAGGCGAAGCCCTGCGCCGGTAGAACATCAAGATTGTCACCACGCCGTCGTGCTGACGGAACTCCTCCCCGAAGCTTTGCTGGATCGGAGCTAGGGGTGCGTCATCGAGCTGAACGTGTGCCAAGAACTCGGAGGTGCCGGAGTAACGGTGCTTGGATCGGTCGGATCGGGAAGACGTACGACTACTTCCTCTACGTTGCGTCAACGCTTCCGCTTCGGTCTACGAGGGTACGTAGACAACACTCTCCCCTCTCGTTGCTATGCATCACCATGATCTTGCGTGTGCGTAGGAATTTTTTTGAAATTACTACGTTCCCCAACATCGCTGACGACTGTAATGGAGTGATCAGAAAAATAATGAGCAACCTTCTTCGTGGTCATGTAAATCCCATAAAGAAGCTTCTGATAGTGAGGGTATCTTTGCTTTGACGGGGTCAGAACTTCAGAAAGGTAATAAACTGGGCGCTGAACTTTGAAGGCTTTCCCTTCCTCTTCCCGCTCGACCGTAAGAACGGTACTAACGACTTGTCCAGTGGCTGCAATGTAAAGCAACAATGGCTCTTTGCTGACAGGGGCAGCAAGCACCGGCTGGGTGGAGAGCAGAGCTTTTAGCTCTGCAAACGCTGCATCAGCTTCTGGAGTCCACTCGAACTTGTCTAACTTCTTCATCAGTCGGTAAAGAGGCAGTGCCTTTTCATCGAGCCTGGAGATGAATCGACTTAAAGCGGCCAAACATCCAGTAAGTTTCTGGACGTCGTGCACACGCACAGGGCGTTTCATTCGGAGTATGGTGCCAACTTTTTCAGGGTTAGCGTCGATTCCTCGTTCGGAAATGAGAAAACCGAGTAACTTTCCTCCAGGGACTCCAAATGTGCATTTCGACGGATTAAGCTTGATATCATACCTCCTGAGATTGGCAAATGTTTCAGTAAGGTCAGTCAACAGGTCGGAACCTTTTCGCGACTTGACCACTATATCATCCATGTATGCTTCTACATTCCGACTGATTTGCGTGATCAGGCACTTCTGAATCATTCTCATGAATGTAGCTCCGGCATTCTTGAGACCGAAAGGCATGGTAACATAACAGAAGCACCCGAACGGGGTGATGAAAGCTGTTTTTATTTCATCGGGTCCATACAGACGGATCTGATGGTATCTGGAGTAAGCATCTAAAAAAGACAACCTCTCGCATCCTGCAGTCGAGTCGACTATTTGGTCGATGCGAGGAAGAGGGAAATGATCTTTCGGGCAGGCCCGATTGACATGTTTGAAATCGATGCACATGCGCAACGATTTGTCCTTCTTAGGGACCATTACAACGTTGGCGAGCCACTCGGAGTGGAAAATCTCGCGAATGAAACCTGCCACTAAGAGTCGAGCCACCTCTTCGCCAATGGCCTTTCTCTTTTGTACGGCGGACCGTCGAAGATGTTCCTTAACTGGTTTGACTTTTGGGTCGACTCGAAGGCGGTGCTCAGCCAGTCCTCTGGGAACACCCGGCATGTCAGCAGGCTTCCATGCAAAGATATCCCAGTTCTCACGGAGGAACTAGATGAACGCTTCTTCCTATTTAGAGTCGAGTGTAGTGGAGATATTGGTCGGAGCCGCATTGGGGTCAGTCGGGTGGATGTGAACCTGTTTTGTTTCACCGGACAACTAAAAAGCTGACTCTGTGGCGGGCTTCTTGGCTCGCAACAAATCACTCGGGTCTGCAGTCTTCTGGTACTCCTGTAACTCCATTTCGACCATCTAAGCGTCAGCAATTTTGGAGCCCTTCTGGAAGCGCTCTTCTGCTTTCTTCCGATTACCCGTGATAGTGATCACACCTCTGGGACCGGGCATCTTCAATTTGAGGTACACGTAGCATGGTCGGGCCATGAAACGAGCGTACGCTGGCCTTCCAAGAATGGTGTGGTATGCACTTTGAAAATCCACGACCTCAAAGGTTAACTTTTCCTTCCGGAAATTCTTCGAGTCACCAAAAACTACATCAAGAGCGATTTGGCCGAGTGACTCAGCCTTCTTTCCAGGAATGACTCCGTGGAAGCTCATGTTACTGGTGCTGAGTCTGGACATCGGAATGCCCATCCCTTTCAGTGTCTCTGCATACAACAAATTCAAACCACTGCCACCATCCATCAGAACTTTGGTTAGTCGAGTGCCTTCAATGACTGGGTCGACCACCAACGCTTGCCTCCCTGGGGTAGCAATATGAGTCGGGTGGTCGGACTGGTCGAAGGTGATGGCAGTCTGAGACCATTTCAGATAATTGGGTGTCGCCGGAGCGACCATGTTCACTTCTCGATTGATGACCTTCAATCGACTTTTGCTTTCGACGTCAGCGAAAATCATCAAGGTGGAATTGACCTGGGGGTATTCCTCACCACTGTCTTCCTTGTCCTCAACTTTGCCTGACTCTTTCTCTTTGTCTTTGTCTTGTTTCCCTTGAAACTGCTGCATCAGGAGTCGACATTGTCGAGTGGTATGTTTTGGGTAAATGAGTTTACCCTCCTCGTCTTTCTTCGTGTGAATGTGACACGGTAAGTCCATCACATCGTTCCCATCCTGGTCTTTTACTTTCTTGGGGTTCCAGGGACCCTTGGGTTTCCCCTTAAACTTTCCTGGGGTCACAGCCAAGGCCTCTCTGGGTGCAGCTGGCTCGGCTTTGCGTTTTTGCTTCCGACTGGAGTTTCCTCCGCCGGCCTCATTAGCGGCTGCTTTATACTTGCCACTCCGGAGCCTATCTTCTTCTTCACCGTTTGCATACTTGGT
Organism: Aegilops umbellulata; assembly: GCA_032464435.1. Taxonomy (NCBI): domain Eukaryota; kingdom Viridiplantae; phylum Streptophyta; class Magnoliopsida; order Poales; family Poaceae; genus Aegilops; species Aegilops umbellulata. The sequence continues at coordinate 482,683,539 of CP136059.1, read as the reverse complement.
GGCAATTTCCATCATTCGACTCAATGTCATATCTCCGGTTCGACCGAATTTCAAACTCAGCTCTCTGTTCTTGACGCCCTCCTTGAAGGCACAGACTGCCTGGTGATCGGATACATTCTCGACTGTGTGGTGTAGAGTGATCCACCTATGGATATAATCACTCAGAGTTTCACTCGACTTCTGAACACACGACTGCAATTCTGTCAACCCTGCTGGTCGTTTGCAAGTCCCTTCAAATGTCCTGACAAACACTTGGGCAAGATCTTCCCAACTGTAAATACTGCTGGGTGCCAACTGGTTCAACCATGCTCTGGACGACCCCTCCAACATAAGAGGCAAATGCTTCATGGCTACCTCGTCGTTGTCGCCCCCAATCTGAACAGCCACTCGGTAATCCTCGAGCCATGTGTCAGGCTTGGACTCGCCAGTGAACTTACTAACTCCAGTCGCCAACCTGAAGTTGGGAGGAATTACTGCGGCCCTGATTGCCCTGCTGAAACATTCTGGTCCTGATACACGAGCCCTGCTGCTGGACGGGGCGCCTCTGTCACGGTCCTTTCGGTGAGCTCTATTCCTGTCGACCAGACCTTGAACGATAATGGATCTCGCATCAAAGCCTGGTTCCCTGGGGTCGACTGGAAACCTTCGCCCAGCATTGAGCTGGCATCTGTCATCTTGCTGCCGAGAAACGTACGATCCACCCCTTGGGGGAGGGGTGGGCACTCGACGTCGATCATTACGGTCGAATCGGTGCTCGTACCGCTCACGGCCTTGATATTGATCATCATGCCGGTCTCTATGTTCCCCATGCCTCGGAGGCGATCCTGGACTGTGAGCCGACCGTACAGAATTCGCAGCGACGGATCGGCTGTGAATCCTGTTACGCGACTGAGATACAACTGAGTTCTGATCCCCTGCTGCCCGGAGCAAATCTCTGATCTGTAATAGACCTCTCCTCGCCTCCGAATGAGAAGGCTGGATTGACTCTGCTATGCGAGCTGCAGCTGCTAAATTCTGAATCGGGGTTCGGTATACCTGAGTTGGTGGCTGGAAGAGGCGGCGTCGACTGGATTCGGGGACTGGCGGTCGAGCGCGCTCGTCGAGTATTCTTTGAAGATTCTCCAGTCGAGTGCGTTCAGCCAGGTTGGCCAAGCGCGCCTCCTCCAAGGCGCGTGCCTCAGGGGTTTCTCCAATGATAGGAGTGTGAAGCGCATCCATGTTCCGGCGACGAAGTTCCTCCCTCTGCACCGAGGTGAGGGGCTCGGGCATGTACTCTTCGTGGCCCCGCGCCGGAATTCCTCCTCCGGCAACCTCCTCGGTGCGGGGGAATCCGGGGGGGCTGCGCGGTCCGTCGACCATCAGTATCTCCGCCGCTGGATCGCTGCTGTCGCACTCGAACGCAGTCTCTACGGAGCCAGTCGACAGATCGAACAGGCCGTAGAGAGATTCGTCGGGCTCGATCGCCGCGACGTGGGGGGTGGCCGACTGGCGGGCCAATGCATGCCTCACCCACCGCTGGAGCCTTGACCGACCGGAGCGCTTGCGCCGGCGGGAAACCGGGAGTGAGGACGAAACAGATGCCGACCCGTACTGGGCCGACGGTTGTCTCAGGAGAACGCCACGGACGCACACGCGAAAATGCGTTGCTCCGCGGGCGGGAAGCGCGTCCACATCAAGTGGAGCCTCCTAGAGCCAAGCGGAGCCGTCGATGACGAAAGTGAGGGCGCCAAGACGGATCTCGCGGCTCTCGACCAGGACTCCGCTCGAAGACATGATGGGAGATATCGAAAGAATCCCAACTCCTCCAAAAAATCGCTAGAACACCTGCCCCATGGTGGGCGCCAACTGTCGTGGTTCTAGGTCTGACAGTAGAATGGGGGGTAGGAATGGAGAGGCAAGATCCTAGCTCTGGAGTAGTTGTGCACGCAAGGAGTTAACGAGTTCAGGCCCTTCTCGGAGGAAGTAATAGCCCTACGTCTCGGAGCCCGGAGGCGGTCGACTTGATTATATGCGTGAGTGTTACAAAGATGCGAACCCTTCTTCCTGTGGAGGGGGGTGGCTTATATAGAGTTCGCCCAGACCCCAGCCAGCCCACGTAATGAAGGGTTTGAAGGTACATTAAGGCAGGGCGTTACTGGAAACGTCCTGCATAAAGTGCTATTAAGGCTATAAAGGCTATTTAATTACAGACCGTTTGGATGCGGAGTGGCTCCTGTTCTTCCGATGGTCGAGTGAATCTTCATGGTCGAGTGTCTCCATATTAGTCGAGTGAATGCTTGCCAGGTCGACTGGTAAGCAGCCTCTTTTAGTAAGTGACCTTGGGAAGGGTACCTTTGGGCAGGCCCATGACTCTACCCTAGATACATGACTTCATCACGATACGGGGCATGCATCCATCGATATATCCATCCAACCCGAGATCCTTGATCCTCCCAAGCTACCTACCTACCAGATGCCAGATGCCTTTGCTTGCGTGGTACCAGCTTTTACACGTCCTCGATCGTCGGCGCATTGGAATGGCCATGATCCGTCTATGCGCCAGCATTGCATTCTGGCTGATCAAATCTTGGAGCAGAGCACGTTTTTAGGTTACCTACAAATTCCTCGGCTTGTCAGGGATCGATCGATGCTACTGCTTCTCCTGCCTTGCCAATCAGAGATTCCCAAGATCCAGATCAATGTGCTCATGGTGCCCAATCAGAGATTCACTCTCACCCAAGAGAGAGTTTGATCTCTGTTTGTTCGATCAAAAAGCACGTGCAGATTCAGCCGGGCAGAGCATGCAAGCTGAGCAAACAACCAGCGGAAGGGGACGGCCGGCCAAGTCCGTCAATGGCAACAACAACAGAGAGCTGTCAGAGTCGCCACGGCGACGCGGTCGGTCGGTCGAGCGACGCGCAGAAGAGCCGTCGGAATCGCGGCTCGACTACGGTCCGACAGACCACCCGCCCAGTACGCGTCTCGACGAACGTGTCGTCGGGAAGACGGTCTCATCGGCGCCACATTCCTTCTGCTGACTCCCCCTCTTACTCTGGCATGCGTGCGTAAATTAGCAAGAAAACATGTTTCTGTTTACATTCCAAGTCCCAAAAATACCAAGAACTACTCCAGAAGGAGTATTATCCTTCAAGGAACATGTGCATATTGACCTTCTAATACCGAGAGGCAATGGATCATCAAACACGGTCACGCTGCTGCTGCTGCTGCAAGTGCGTGGAGAAGGAGGACCGTGTAGCCATCGCCGGAGCAGTGGACTGGAAGGATGCGCCGCACGCACCGCAATAGCAACAGCCACTACATTCGGACACTGGTATGCAGCCAAACCAAGCTTGGTTAAACAGATCCTCCTCTAGACTCTAGCTAGTCCTCACCATTGGAGTACGTACATCGACAGCAATACGGTCAGTCAAACAGACAAGGCGGACAGGAGCCATCAGAATCGCCACTCGACAGCGCGCGGACCAACATACGAGGCACAATGATCACGTCGCAAATTAAGACACTCGTTGATTAGCACCACATTCCTGTGGAAGCATGTAGGAGTACGTACGTACTAGTACGTGTGTTCCTAAGAAGCCATAAGCGTCCGAATAGATAAAAAAACCATAAGCACCACACGGTAACCATAGTTTGCTATTATAACCCCAATTCAGTACTACTTCACTTAAGATCGTATGGACACAGAATGTTGTAGGACACCATTAGGCATCAGACTACTGCTAATTGTATTCTATCAGACCATTTGCTGGCCGTTGGATCAGAAGCAGTACGTACATTGGATCTGCAACGGATCAGAAGCAGTACGTACATTGGATCTGCTAGTTAGTCCAGGCGAATTAGTGCACTGGATCGCTAATTTGGCGGGACTGCTTCTGCATCTCATTATGACTGTATTTGTTTTCTATGGTAACTAATCCAGCGCTAATAATGTGGAATTTATGTCCCTTATTTTAGGAAAATAATCCCTATTTTCACGTAGAAAATATTTTTTTTTTCAATGTGATTCAATTTGTTGCAAATTATTCTACTCCCTAACGTTTTGGTTTATGCTTCCATAACAACAAAACTGTGATTATGCCGATTGGAAAATTAGCTTCCAGGGTGCATTAGATTTGCTTCAATTTGTAAATCAGAATCACAATATTGTTCCCAGAAACCATAGTATTGCTTCCAAAGCAATAGGAATTTGCTTCCATAAAAAATCACAATTACTTTCACTATCATAAACGCACATGAGAGTGGTTCTTCTACACCCACTCTTGGTGCACCCACGGTGCACCCACGCAAGAAAACATATCGAAACATTTCAAAAAAAAATCTGAGACTTCATGGAAATGATCATCAACAAATGTTATGGGGCTTGCAAAATTTGGTGGTCAAATAACATTCGAGGAGCTCTCTACAAAAAAGACAAAATCACTGAAAATTAGTCAAAATGTACGTGCACTATTTGAGCAGATTTTGCAATTCTGTCTTTTTTGTAGAGCGCTTCTCGAATGTTATTTGAACTCCAAACTTTGCAAGCCCTCATAACATTTGTTGTTGATCATTTCCACGAAGTTTCAGATTTTTTTCAAAATGTTTAGATATGTTTTCTTGCGTGGGTGCACCGTGGGTGCAGCCACTACTTTCCCAAACGCACATGCTTCAACCGAATATGGGGTGTGCATCTAGCGAAATTAAATTTTGCTTCCTTCCTAAGGTCAATTTGCTTCTTGAAGAAAACAACTCAAATTATAATCACAACTTTTTTTTATGAAATCGGTAATCACAAATATTTCTTTTGATTGTGCCACATGCTTCCAACTAGATTCTTGTTTTCTTTTGTAAACATTGACAAGCGGCCATGTTGTTTTCTATTTCCAAGTTTTTTATTTGCTTCGTGGTCCAAGCTACATATGCTTCTTATTTGCTTCGTGGAGCTTGAAGATGCAGCCATGTCGCTTGTTATTCCATGTGTTAGGAAGCAAGCAGGCCCATCGTCTTGAGCTAGATTCTCATGGTGCCAGAAGTCTCTATCGCCATTGCCATCAGTTTTCATTAACAATTTGTTTGCTTGCCGTTCTGACTCGTCTGTATGGCACAGGTGCCCCTGTCCTTGAGCTTCTCAGTCTCACTGGCCGGCATGTCACCCAGCCGGCATCGGCAACCTATAAGCACCTTTGAAGCATAAAAGGTTTAGGCATGATGCATAACCATACAAGGTAGGAAGCAACAACGAGTACTAGAAAGAAGACTCAAAATATATGTAACGAAACGTTGGATGCTTAAAAATAAATATTTGGAAGCATGGTTCAATATATTGCAGTAAACTATCTGAACTGAAGAAATATATATCAGATTAGGAAGCATGGATATCTCAAAGCAACAATTTCATGCTATCTCAACATAAGAATAGAAGCATAAAAAACCGAAAGTAAAAAATGGCAATGCTTGCTGCCAATATGCAGGCGCATCATTTTTTGATTTGCAAACCAATTCCATCCAAATTGATTGGTTGTACTTTTTTTTGGCACACATCAGAACATGACAAAAGCATGGAACCAGTTAGAATAAATTACCATCAATCAATGGTATAAAATTGGATTCAAATCAAAAAACAAAAAGGGAAGAACAAACTGCGAGGTGCCACTGCTAGCTAGTCCACCAATAGAGGGCTGGTGGAGATGTCGAGCACACCCTAATGCCTCCGTCCAACTTGGTGATGCAACATCGGACATGGCAGGCACGCACAGCCACCTATTGTAGGGTTGTCGCGCCAGCGAGCTCACCGATGGCAGCATCGTGGAGAAGGTCATGCATGGTTTTGGGTCTGGACCAGGGCCATGCGGTGGATGATGTGGTCGGAAACAAGGTGGGAAGGATGCACGGTGTGCAACAGCTTGAACCTGGGCGGAGAACTCGGAGATGATAGAGGCGGCAATGTTGGCGGCGAGCTCGAGGCGTGCGTGAGGGAGAGACGAAAGGGGGGCGTGAGAGATGGAACAGACGAGAGAGATAAGGGAGATGCGATCATTCATGCGTGATGTACGGGTGGCTAGCAACGGCTGAGAGGAATTACAGAAACAAGGGTTAGTGTTTAATTTCTCCACCGTGGGATTGAATTGAGATCGACGGATATGGAGTGGTCTCACGTTTGCTTTCTATCAGACTATAGATAGGAAGTGTTTCCCAATGTTGTACTAGTCATTACTCCGTTCCTAAATATTTGTGTTTTTAGAGATTTTAAATGAACTATCACATACGGATGTAGATTCACTTCTTGAAATATCTAGAAAGACAAATATTTAGGAACGGAGGGAGTAGTAGGCAAAAGGTTTAGCCAAACGAGAAAAAAAAACTTGCAACCCTGGGGTGTCTGCCCCGCGTGGCGATGGAAGGATCCCTAGATTGCGCCACCGGGGTACTCCTCCGCCCGCCTCCTCCCTCGCCGCCACCAGAGGCAGATGGTGCATCCAGGTGAAGCCTGGCCGGCGCCGGTGGCAGCAGGGCTTCCTCGTATTCCTCTACGAAGGGGCTGGCACGGACCGGCTCTGAAGGTTTATCTCCGATGGCGACTCTCAGAAAACCCGGCTCCCTTCCTCGTTAGGGAGGCGGCAATGATGGTTTCACGCGAATCTGGGCTGGCAGCCATGGTGGGGCATTGCAAGGGGTGAGAGCTTCTAAAGTCGGGCGCTCCAAACCCTCCTCAAACGCCCAGGCAGTTCGTCCGGTCAATGACTGTCGTGGTTCTAAGTCTGACAGTGATGTAGGGGGGTAAGTATGGAGAGGCTAGATCTTAGCTATGTAGAAGATGTAAGCAAACAAAGATGTACGAGTTCAGACCCTTCTCAGAGGAAGTAAAAGCCCTACGTCTCGGTGCCCGGAGGCGGTCGACTGGATTATATATGTGAGAATGACAGGGGTGCGAACCCTTGATACTGAGGAAGGGGTGGCTTATATAGAGTTCGCCAACCCTCTCCTGCCCTCAGTAATGCAGGGTTTAAGGTACATTAAGGTTGGGCGTTACTGGTAACGCCCCTAATAAAGTGCTATAATGACCATAAAGGCTACTTAATGACCGACCGTTTGCGTGCGGAGTGACTTTAGATCTCCTGGCAGTCGAGTGGTTGGCTTTGTGGTCGAGTGATAGCTTCTTGGTCGAGTGTCTTGAACCCGTCGAGTGGGTACCTTCAGGTTGATTGAAAGGTGACTTCTTCTAAGGATGTCCTTGGGTAGGGCTCTTAGAACAGGTCCGTGCCCCTACCCTAGGTACATAGCTTTATCATTAGCCCCCGAATGGATCGAGGTTAGAGTGGGGAAAGGGTTGGAGATCTTTCCGACTGGTTCTTTGTGCTACATGAATGCCTTGTTTTGGATCAATCGTCACGGATGACGTCATCAACCTTTTCCAGTCGCCTTGATCCATTCCAGGCCTTTCGTTGAGTGAATCTCCTTGCCTGTGACGTTTCGAATGATGGTGTGAAAGGGATCTTCTGCCTGACGAATTATTATGCAACCCACGGATTTCGCGGGATTTGAATTTTGGGAAGCGCGCGGGACGGGAGTGGCCGCAGTAATCGGATGTGATAAGGCGGTAGCTCCTCGATTTCTGCGCCACCTTTTTCTCCATGTACTGCGCGGGGCGTCTGCTGCGGGATTTGACGGGATAGCCTAGGCCTACCGGTCAGCCACTCGAAAGTGGTCTCTTATAAGCCGCCGGCTCGGGGGCCGTGAACAGCGTGCCCTCTCTTTTCCTTCTCCCTTCACAAGATCTTCCGCCTCCTCCGCTTCCACCCTAGCGCCGTAGGCCCGTTCGAGCCTCGCCGGCGACGATGGTGAAGGACAAGACGTCCGCTCTGGAGCGCGCGAAGAAGGCGGCGGCGCAGGGGAAAGGGTAGAAGTCCGCTCGGGGCGGATCTTCCTCAAGGACTGCTCTGCCCAAGGGCTGGATCCAGGAAGACTGGATGCCGTCGGTGCTCCGGCAGGAGGATCTTGATGATATGGTCGAAGGGGGAGTCATTCCTCACGAAGCTGCGCGTCTCCCGGGGGGAATTCGAGGCCCAACCTCTTGATGGTGAGTGTGTCCTCCTCGCCACCCATATCGATCACGGGTTTTCTCTACCGCCTCATCCTTTTTTCCGGAGCTTTCTGAACTTCTTCGGAGCGCAGCTTCACCACTTCACTCCCAATTCTATCGTGTATCTTGCTGCTTTCATTTCCTTGTGTGAGGGTTTCTTGGGTTGCCGCCCCCATTGGGGACTCTTTAAGCATATCTTCACTTGTCGTTCCCAATCGGTCAAGAAGGCCAAGTCGAGTGACGAAAGAACGCAGGTGATCCAGCTGTGCGGAGGCCTGGCGATCCAGACGAGGGGAAAAAGTTCTTTTCCATCTATCACTTTCCCTGAGTCGGTCCGTGGTTGGCAGGCGACCTGGTTTTACTATAAAGACCAGGCGACCCCAGGGCAGTCGACTGGGCTTCCCCCTTTCTCTCTAGACCGAGCTCAGAAACCTGCTTCTCTGAAAGTGGCGCCGAAAGAAAAGGTGCAAGTCAAAGTGTTGGTTGGTCGAGTGGTTCAGCTTGTCTGCGAGGGCGTGACCGGCATGGACCTGCTGGAGGTCTTCCTTCGGAGGCGCATCCAACCGCTTCAGGCTCGTGACCACCCGATGTGGCTGTATTCGGGTCTTGAAGACACCACTCGGATTCACCCAGAGGAGGTCACTTATGAGATGTTGGAAGGGTGGCTGTCGAGCATCACGGGAAACAAAGACAACCCCCGAGGAGCCAGGAGGGTTCCTCCACTCGACAACACATACGAAGTGGACCAGGTCTGCCCTTATGTTCTTGATTGGGATCTTGCTTTCTTCATTGGTCTTCTTTGAGTTGGTCGATTGACTTCTGTTTTGTCTGTTGTTTTCCAGGCAACTACTGAGATGTACTCGACACCCAACGGGACACAAGAGCCGATTGAGGAAGGGGAGGCGAGCGGAGGTGAGAGCGGAGACGAACACGGCGAGTGGGAATCCGATGGCGAAGGAGAGGGAGACGACGACGTCGACTCCAGTGAAGAGGAGGAGGAGGAGGAGGAAGTCGAACCCCCCCCCCCCCCCGCTCGGAGAGGCGATCCAAGCTTACGCATGATCCAGCGCGGGAACATGGTAAGACGATTGCTCCTGTTGGGCAGTCGTCGAAACGCCCTCGGACCTCTTCTCCTACGCCGACTGAAAAGGCTCCCAAGCACCCACGCGCGACGCCGTCCAAGCCGCCCAAGGCTCTGCCCAAGATGAAGATGACTGTCCCCACCATTTCCGGGTAATAATAGAACTTGTTTTCCTTTGTCGACCGTGGACGGATCCTTCGTCGATTCATTGAGCTAACTGACTGACTTTCGAAATTTGCAGTGCTGCTACTTCTGAGATCTCCGCCAAGGGCGATGATCAGGAGATGGAGGATGTTGTTACTTCCAACCCTGGTATGATCACTGATGCTCTGTCTTTAGTCGACTGGATATTTCTTGTAACTCTGGTCGATTGACTTTTGCTTGTAGCTCCTCCTAATGTTATTAACCTCCCGGATGACGACGACGACGTGCCGCTGAGAGTGAGGAGGAACAAGAAGGTGTTGGCTGGCAAGACCCCCCAATCTGCTCCGGCGTCTGAGGTCGTGGCTCGGGATGGTGGCGATATCACTCGGGCTTCCGTGACTTTCGCTGCCCCTCTGACAAGTGTGCAGCCTTCGGCGTCGACTGCAAATCCACCTTCAGTTTTTGCCACATACCCTGTCCCTGAGGACCAAGCGGGTGCCGCAAAAGTGGCTATACGCCAGGCGGGAATCCTGATGGAGCAAGTGAAAGTGGCTCGGGAAGCCAGCCAAGCAGCTTACGACGCGAGTTCAGCTCTTCAGAGCAACGTCCAGGTTTGTCGACTCAACACTTGGTCTGTTACGATACGTTGTTCGAAGGATCTCTTTTCCGAAGATCTTTATATCTGTACACCCACTGGGTGTGTCTGGCAATTCTTGGACGAGTGGGGGCACGCTAAGTGCACCCACTGGTGTAGTCCCCGAGACTACGGTGGACTGCTGGCATTCAACCGTAGTCTTTATATTGTATTGTTGTAGTTGTACTTCTTCACTCGATCTGGTCGGGCCATGTCGAATGGAATTGTATCCGGTTGACTGCGGGCAGTCGACTTTTTTTTTGTCGAACCAGTGGGGGCACGCTGAGTGCACCCACTGGGTGTAGTCCCCGAGATTGTTGTCGAATGTTTTAGATTCGGCTGTAGTCTTAGAAACGCCATCATTGTCTCTTGGTTACTCGGAAGCAACCTATCCTTGACGTTTGTCGATTGGTTTTTCGCAGAAATCCTGTGAACTTGCGGCTCGCTTCACTGAGTTGAAGGACCAACAGATCCAGCTCAACCTTGACTTAAAACTTGCTCAAGGGAACTTGCAGAAGGCTCGAGAAGAGGCAAAAGGTATGGCTGGTGAGGTCCTCCATTCTTGACGAGTGACTTTTTCTTTTTTGTCCATTCTTGATGTTGATCGCACTCGACGTGTCGCAGATAAACTGGAGGAAGCTCTGAAGAAGAAGGATCAAGATCTTGCCGAAGCGCAGAAGGAGGCCTTGAACAAAACAAAGCTTGCTGAAAAAAAGCTGGTTTCAGTCTATACTCTTGAACAGGAGAACTCTAGACTGAAAGCTGCTCTCGACGCAGCTAATAAGGAGGTCAGCCGACTGAAGAACGACAAGATTGCTCTGAATGACAAGGCAGGCGAACTGGCGGGGAAGAAGAACGATCTTGAGGTTTATCTCGGGGGACTTGCCAAGAAGTTGTTCATCATGCTTGAAGGTAACAATTTTCACCCGACTGGCTTGCAGTAACCAAACTCGCGTAGAGCCGCTGCCTTATACTTGAATTGTTATTTGTAGAATTCTGCCAGAACTTTGAAGAGGAGACCAGTCGACTGGAGCCAAGCTTGGACCCCGCCAATTCACTCATGAAGGACGAGGCTGCTATGAATGTGCTCCGCCTGGAGTCCCGCATTACCAGCGTGGTTGATTATCTGGCTCGACTGAAGGTTGCAGTGTCGCGGATCGACACGTCTCTCTGGCCCAGGGCGACGCTTTCGAATGATCTCGAGTCCCTGATGACTCGACTGAATGACGTCCCTGGTCGAGTGACGGAATGGAAGAAATCCTATGCAAGGTGTGGTGCTGATGTCGCTCTGTCCCAGGTTCGCGTCCATTGCAAAGAGGTGCGAGAAGACAAACTGGCCGCCATTCAGGTTGCCAATACTAGGAAGCTCAGCTTTCAGGACTTCATGGAGACTTTCATTGCTGCTGCCACCCGTATTGCAGACGGGATCGATTTGGACGAGTTCGTCGCCCCTTCCAGTCCTCCGCCTGAGGAATGAAAAACTTCAATGCTTCACTTTGAATTTGCCTCGGAATGCCGAGTGGATTTGTAACCGTTAAACTCTGTCGAGCCGAGGGCTCGAGTACTTTGATCTGAGGTCTGGGACCTTTGGATCTTATCTGAACTTGATTTATCGTCGAATATCTTCATGAATTATCTGTCGAGTGGGACTTGAGCGTCACTCGAAATAACTTCGTATTTGTAGTGCAGCTCCGAAGGAGAAGGTAACAGTCGATTCGCATCTTGCCGTCCTTGCGGATCTAGATATGCTCCATACTTAGGCGAGCGCTGGGCTGCAGCTAAGCCCCCGAGTGGGAGGTTTGCTCTCCACCCGGTAGGATTTTTAAACACTTAGGCGAGCACTGGGCTGCAGCTAAGTCCCCGAGTGGGAGGTTTGGTCCCCACTCGGTAGGATTTTTAAACACTTAGGCGAGCACTGGGCTGCAGCTAAGCCTCCGAGTTGGAGGTTTGCTCTCCACTCGGTAGGATTTTTAAACACTTAGGCGAGTACTTGGACTGCAGCTAAGCCCCCGAGTGGGAGTCTGGCTCACCACTCGGTAGGATTTTTAGACACTTAGGCGAGCACTGGGCTGCAGCTAAGCCCCCGAGTGGGAGTCTGGCTCACCACTTGGTAGGATTTTTAGACACTTAGGCGAGCACTGGGCTGCAACTAAGCCCCCGAGTGGGAGGTTTGCTCTCCACCCGGTAGGATTTTTAAACACTTAGGCGAGCACTGGGCTGCAGCTAAGCCCTCGAGTGGGAGGTTTGCTCTCCACTCGGTAGGATTTTTAAACACTTAGGCGAGCACTGGGCTGCAGCTAAGCCCCCGAGTGGGAGGTTTGCTCTCCACTCGGTAGGGTTTTTAAACACTTAGGCGAGTACTTGGACTGCAGCTAAACCTCTGAGTGGGAGGTTTGCTCTCCACTCGGTAGGATTTTTAAACACTTAGGCGAGCACTGGGCTGCAGCTAAGCCCCCGAGTGGGAGGTTTGCTCTCCACTCGGTAGGGTTTTTAAACACTTAGGCGAGTACTTGGACTGCAGCTAAGCCTCCGAGTGGGAGGTCTGCTCTCCACTCGGTAGGATTTTTAAACACTTAGGCGAGTACTTGGACTGTAGCTAAGCCTCCGAGTGGAAGTCTGGCTCACCACTCAGTAGGATTTTCAAACACTTAGGCAAGCACTGGGCTGCAGCTAAGCCCCCGAGTGGGAGTCTGGCTCACCACTCGGTAGGATTTTTTTTTTACAAACTTAGGCGATACGGATTCGCAGCTAAGCCACCCACTGGGGGATTTTGTACACAAACAAAAGTGACAGCAATTACAGAAAGAACTGGGACACTCTTGTCTTTGATAAAAATAAACTACAGAAGTTTTTCTTATTACATCTCATCCGAGCGAGAACTCAAGTGTAAAATGGGCGGAGTAGTTCCGCATTCCAAGCTCGAGGCTCGTCGATCCGGCGATCAACATTGTAGAGGTGATATGCTCCATTGTGGAGGACTCTGGTGACGATGAAGGGACCTTCCCAAGTAGGAGCAAGTTTGTGTGGTTTCTGTTGATCCACTCGGAGGACCAAATCTCCTTCTTGGAAGGCTCGACTCTTCACATTTCTGGCATGGAATCGACGCAAGTCTTGCTGATAAATGGTCGATCTGATCATAGCCATTTCTCTCTCCTCCTCTAGGAGGTCGACTGCGTCCTGCCGGGCTTGCTCTGCTTCATCCTCGGTATAAAGCTCGACTCGTGGTGCATTGTGAAGTAGATCACTTGGCAGGACTGCTTCGGCTCCGTAAACCAGAAAGAATGGAGTTCTTCCACTCGACCGGTTCGGGGTGGTCCTCAATCCCCACAGAACTGACGGAAGCTCGTCGACCCAAGCGCCTGCTGCGTGCTTGAGATCACGCATCAGTCGAGGCTTTAGTCCTTTGAGAATCAGACCATTTGCCCTTTCAGCTTGTCCGTTCGACTGGGGATGTGCGACCGACGCGTAGTCGACTCGTGTGCCTTGAGAGGCGCAAAAAGCTCTGAACTTGTCTGAATCGAAGTTTGACCCATTGTCAGTGATGATGTTATGCGGGACTCCATTTCTGAATATTAACTCCCTGATGAAACTGATAGCAGTGCTAGCATCAAGATTCTTGATAGGTTTGGCTTCAATCCATTTGGTAAACTTGTCGACTGCCACAAGAACATGTGTGAATCCGCTCCTGCCTGTTCTCAGTGGTCCAACCATGTCCAGTCCCCAAACACCGAAGGGCCAGACGAGTGGAATGGTCTTCAGGGCTGATGCTGGCTTGTGTGACATGTTGGAGTAGAACTGGCAGCCTTCACACTTGTCAACTATCTCTTTCGCCATTTCATTTGCTCTGGGCCAGTAAAAACCCGCTCGGTATGCTTTAGCCACAATGGTCCGAGAGGACGCATGGTGACCACAGGTCCCCGAGTGGATATCATCAAGGATTATCTGACCCTCTTCTGGAGTTATACACTTCTGACCAATTCCAGTTGCGCTTTCTCTGTACAACTGTCCCTTTATGACTGTGAAGGCTTTGGATCGACGGACGATCTGTCGAGCCTCTTCCTCGTCTTCTGGGAGTTCTTTCCTCAAGATATACGCAATGTACGGTACTGCCCAGTCGGGAGTGATTGCCAAGACTTCCATGATTAGGTCGACCACAACAGGAATTTCGACTTCAGTCGGATCTGTGGCACTTTTCGGCTGTGGGGTTCCTCTGTAAAAGGATCCTCCTGGACTGATGGCGAGTGGATGTGCTCCAAAAACACATTGCTGGGAATGGCTTCTCTCTTGGAGCCTATCTTTGCCAAATCATCAGCTGTTTGATTTTTCAGTCGGGGGATGTGATGAAGCTCTAACCCCTCGAATTTCTTTTCCAGCTTTCTTACTGCGTTGCAGTAGCCAGTCATAGCTGGGCTTCTGACGTCCCACTCCTTCATCACCTGATTAACCACCAAATCTGAGTCGTTGTAGACCATGAGGCGACGGACGCCGAGTGAAACGGCCATGCGCAACCCATACAAGAGTGCTTCATATTCTGCTTCATTATTGGAGGAATCGAAGTGAATCTGGAGAACGTATCTGAGCTTATCTCCTCGGGGGGAAACCAAAACTACCCCAGCACCGGAACCATTCAGCATCTTAGATCCATCGAAGAACATGGTCCAGTGCTCCGAGTGAACCTGAGTCGGAAGTTGCTGTTCAATCCACTCGGCGACAAAATCTGCGATAGCTTGGGACTTGATAGCCTTCTTTGCTTCGAACTTGATATCTAAGGGAAGGAGTTCGATCACCCACTTCGCCACTCGACCAGTTGCATCTCTATTGTGCAAAATCTTTGACAGTGGAGCGTCGCTGATGACTGCAATGGAATGATCAGAGAAGTAGTGTGCGAGCTTCTTCGTGGTCATGTAAATCCCATACACAAGCTTCTGGTAATGAGGATATCTTTTCTTTGAAGGGGTCAAAACTTCAGACACATAATATACTGGGCGCTGAACTCTGAAGGTCTTTCCTTCTTCTTCCCGCTCGACCGTAAGTACTGTACTGACAACTTGTCCCGTGGCTGCAATGTAAAGCAGCAGAGGCTCTTTACTGATTGGGGCAGCAAGCACCGGCTGGGTGGAGAGCAGAGCTTTGAGGTCTGCAAACGCTGCATCAGCTTCTGGAGTCCGCTCGAACTTGTCAGACTTCTTCATCAGTCGGTAAAGAGGCAACGCCTTTTCACCGAGACGGGAAATGAATCGACTTAGAGCGGCCAAGCAACCTGTAAGCTTCTGGACATCGTGCACACGCACGGGACGCTTCATCCGGAGTATGGTGCCAACTTTTTCGGGATTGGCGTCGATTCCCCGTTCAGAAACGAGAAAACCGAGTAACTTTCCACCTGGGACTCCAAATGTGCACTTTGATGGATTGAGCTTGATATCATACCTCCTGAGGTTGGCAAAGGTTTCGGCAAGGTCAGTCAGTTGGTCGGAACCTTTCCGTGACTTGACCACAATATCATCCATGTATGCTTCCACGTTCCGACTGATCTGAGTGAGTAAACACTTCTGAATCATCCTCATGAACGTGGCTCCAGCATTCTTGAGGCTGAAGGGCATGGTGACATAGCAGAAGCATCCGAATGGAGTGATGAAAGTTGTTTTGATCTCGTCGTGTCCATACAGACGGATCTGATGGTACCCTGAATAGGCGTCTAGAAAAGACAAATGCTCACACCCCGCGGTCGAGTCGACTATCTGGTCGATGCGGGGGAGAGGGAAATGATCTTTCGGGCAGGCCCGATTGATATGCTTGAAGTCAATGCACATGCGAAGTGACTTGTCCTTCTTGGGGACCATGACAACATTGGCGAGCCACTCGGAGTGGTAAATCTCTCTGATGAACTCCGCTGCTAAGAGCCGAGCCACCTCCTCGCCAATAGCTTTCCTCTTCTGGACGGCGGACCGTCGAAGATGTTCTTTCACAGGCTTAAATTTCGGGTCGACTCGCAGACGTTGCTCAGCCAGTCCCCTGGGAACTCCAGGCATGTCAGAAGGCTTACATGCGAAGATGTCCCAGTTCTCACGGAGGAACTGAATGAGCGCTTCTTCCTATTTGGAGTCGAGCGTCGTTGAGATGTGAGTCGGAGCTGCACTGGGATCGGACGGGTGAATGTGAACTGGCTTCGTCTCGCCGGACGACTGAAATGCTGACTCTGAAGCAGGCTTCTTGGCTCGTAGCAATTCACTCGGATCTGCAGTCTTCTGGTACTCCTGCAACTCGACCACTGCCATCTGGGCGTCAGCAATCTTTGAACCCTTCTGAAAACACTCTTCTGCTTTCTTTCGGTTGCCCGTAACAGTGATCACACCTCTAGGGCCAGGCATCTTCAATTTGAGATACACGTAGCAGGGTCGAGCCATGAAGTGTGCATAAACTGGTCTGCCCAAAATAGCATGATAAGCACTTTGGAAGTCCACAACCTCAAATGTCAACTTTTCCTTGCGGTAATTCTTTGAATCACCGAAAACCACATCGAGAGCAATCTGGCCGAGTGACTCGGCTTTCTTTCCAGGAATGACTCCATGGAAACTCATGTTGCTGGCACTGAGCCTGGACATCGGAATGCCCATCCCTTTCAACGTTTATGCATACAATATGTTCAGGCCGCTGCCACCATCCATCAGGACTTTGGTCAGTCGAGTGCCTTCGACCACTGATCGACCACCAGAGCTTGCCTCCCAGGAGTGGCAATGTGCGTAGGGTGATCAGACTGGTCGAATGTGATGGCAGTCTGAGACCACTTCAGGTAACTGGGCGTTGCCGGGGCAACCATATTTACTTCACGGTTAATGACTTTCAGTCGACTTTTGCTTTCGACATCAGCAAAAATCATCAAGGTGGAATTGACTTGGGGGTATCCGTCGTCAGTATCTTCCTTGTCCTTAACTTTGTCCAACTCTTTTTCCTTGGCCTTGGACTGTTTACCCTGAAACTGCTGGATCAGGAGCCGACACTGTCGAGTGGTATGTTTCGGGTAAATGAGTTTACCCTCCTCATCTTTCTTGGTGTGAATATGGCAAGGCAGATCCAAAACGTCATTTCCATCTTGATCCTTGACTTTCTTGGGGTTCCAGGGCCCCTTGGGTTTTTCCTTGAATTTTCCCTGAGTTACGGCCAGGGCCTCTCCAGGGGCGGCCGGCTCGGCCTTCCGTTTTTGCTTCCGACTGGAATTGCCTCCGGTTTCCTGGGCGACTGCCTTCTGCTTGCCACTCCGGAGTCGATCCTCATCTTCTCCGTTAGCGTATTTGGTGGCAATCTCCATTATCCGATTCAGAGACATTTCTCCGGTCCGACCGAACTTCAGATTCAATTCTCTGTTCTTAACGCCTTCTTTAAAGGCACAAACTGCTTGATGATCTGGTACATTCTCAACTGTATGATGCAAAGTGATCCACCTCTAGATGTAATCCCTCAAAGTTTCATTCGGTTTTTACACGCAAGACCGCAACTCTGTGAGGCCGGCCGGTCGTTTGCATGTTCCTTCAAAGGTTGTGACAAACACTCGGGAGAGCTCCTCCCGAGTGTAGATGCTGCTGGGCGCTAGCTGATTCAGCCACGCTCTGGCTGAGCCCTCTAACAGGAAAGGCAAATGCTTCATAGCCACCTCATCGTTGCCACCGCCAATCTGGACGGCCACTCGGTAATCTTCGAGCCAAGTGTCAGGCTTAGACTCACCAGTGAACTTGCTGACTCCAGTCGCCAATCTGAAATTGGGAGGAATCACTGCGGCCCTGATGGCTCGACTGAAACACTCTGGCCCTGAAACATGCACCCTGCTGCTGGTAGGCGCATCTCTGTTGTGGCCTTCTCGGTGGGCTCTATTCCTGTCAACCAAACTTTGTACGAGGATAGATCTCGCATCAAAGCCTGGTTCCCTGGAGTCGACTGGAATCCTCCGCCCACCACTGTGAGGGCGTCTGTCATCCTGCTGTCGAGGCGCATAAGACCCACTCCTCGGGGGAGGGGTTGGCACTCGACGCCGATCATCACGATCGAATCGGTGATCATACTGCTCATTTCTTCTGTACTGATCGTGTCGGTCTCCACGTCCCTCACGCCGCGGAGGCGATCTTGGGCTGTGAGCCGACTGCACTGTATCCGCTGCAACGGACTGGCTGTGGATCCTATTCCGCGACTGAGAAACAACGGAATTCTGGTTTCCCGCTGCCCGGAGCAACGCCCTGATTTGCAACAAGCCCCGGCCAGCCTCTGACTGGGAGGGCTGAATTGATTCTGCTATTCTAGCCGCGGCTGCCAAATTCTGAACTGGAGTTCGATATACCTGCGTAGGCGGGAAGAGCTGACGTCGACTGGACTCAGGAGCCCGCTGACGCGCTCTCTCGTCGAGTGCTCGCTAAAGATTCTCCAGTCGAGTGCGCTCGGCCAAGTTAGCCAAGCGCGCGTCCTCCAAGGCTCAGGCCTCGGGGGTTTCTCCAACGATAGGAGTGTGGAGTGCATCCATGTTCCGGCGGCGAAGCTCCTCTCGCTGCAGCGACGTGAGAGGCTCGGGGAGATATTCTTCGTGGGGATGCGCCGAGTCGCCCCCACCCGCGCCTCCGTCGGTACGGGGAAAACCAGGAGGGCTGCGCGTCCCGTCAATTGCCAGAACCTCCGCCGCAGGGTCACTGCTGTCGCATTCGGATGCGGTCTCTGCGGAGCCAGTCGAACAGGCCATAGAGAGATTCGTCGGGCTCGATTGCCGCGACTTGAGGGATGGCCGACTGGCGAGCCACCGCATGTCTCACCCACCTCTGAAGTCTCGATCGACCGGAGCGCTTGCGTCGATGAGAGACAAGGTGGGGAGATGAAACGGGAGCCGACCGATACTGGGTCGACGGCTGCCGCAGGAGGACGCCACGAACACATGCGCGGAAGTGCGTCGCCCCGCGGACGGGGAGCGCGTCGATGTCGAGTGGAGCCTCCTGAAGCCAAGCGGAGTCGTCGGCGATGAACATGAGCGCGCCGAGACGGATCTCGCGGCCCTCCACCAAAACTCCGCACGAAACCATGATCAAGGAGATCGGAAAAATCGCAACTCCTACAATCAAGCGCTAAGATTCCTGCCCCACGGTGGGCGCCAACTGTCGTGGTTCTAAGTCTGACAATGATGTAGAGGGGTAAGTATGGAGAGGCTAGATCTTAGCTATGTAGAAGCTGTAAGCACACAAAGATGTACAAGTTCATGCCCTTCTCAGAGGAAGTAAAAGCCCTACGTCTCGGTGCCCGGAGGCGGTCGACTGGATTATATGTGTGAGAATGACAGGGGTGCGAACCCTTGATACTGAGGAGGGGGTGGCTTATATAGAGTTCGCCAACCCTCTCCTGCCCTCAGTAATGCAGGGTTTAAGGTACATTAAGATTGGGTGTTACTGGTAACGCCCCTAATAAAGTGCTATAATGACCATAAAGGCTACTTAATGACCGACCGTTTGCGTGCGGAGTGACTTTAGATCTCCTGGCAGTCGAGTGGTTGGCTTTGTGGTCAAGTGATAGCTTCTTGGTCGAGTGTCTTGAACCCGTCGAGTGGGTACCTTCAGGTCGATTGAAAGGTGACTTCTTCTAAGGATGTACTTGGGTAGGGCTCTTAGAACAGGTCCGTGCCCCTACCCTAGGTACAGAGCTTCATCAGTGACCGGTCACGAAAGTTTGACCCAGACGGACGCCTCAAACGGGTCTCAAACACCCGGGCTGACCGGCACCCCTCATATTCAGCCCAAATATGGGATGGATAATGGGGCGCCCGGGCGCACCCTCCACGTCGGACCCGGCCCAAGCTGGCCCACTTGACCCCACATATATTCGTCCCCATCCGCTCGTCGGAGCAAACCCTAGCCACTTCACTCCAATCCCCTCCACTCCCCTCCACCAAAAGAGCTCACCTCCGGCGGTTTCCGGCCTTCTCTACATGGCAGACAGCGGATCGGACTCTGACCACTCCGGATCCATCGACTGGGGTGTCATCCCATGCGGTTTGGAGGAGGCAATGTCAGTCCGTATTGCACTCCGCCGACAGACGGATATGTCCGCCGTGACTCCATAGCGTCGGCTCACCGGGTGCTCGGGTCCTCTGGTGTTGGATCGTCGAGGTCCCGGCAGCCAGAACACCTCTCCTTCCCCATCACCGCCCGGGCAGACTATGAGTCCCGCCGGGAACGGACGACCTGCCGTGGGAAGGAGAGGATAAGCCCGCCGAGGCCCGTATCGCGGCGGAAATGGCGGCGGATGCGGCGGCGCTGGCGGCCGCAGAGGAGGAAGCCGTCCGAGCCCGCATTGTGAACAAATGGCAGCGGAGGAACATGGCCCTCGCCCGAGAGCAGAATCGGGCGGTCCGTGCCATGGTCGGACTGCCAACAAAGGAGGAGAAGGCGGTCAGTGACGGCGAGGACAGCTCCAGCGACGAGCAGATCAGACTCGATCCGTACTGCGTCTTCGACCGGTACTTCCGTGAGAAGGACGACAAGGGCGCCGGGAAGGGCAAGGGCAGCCGTGGATGAACTCCACCAAAAGCAAACATGCCAAATTTTGATAGTCTGATGGCATGTTTAGTAGTGATGGAGTAGCCGGACGATGTGTGTGCATCGACATAGTTGCATGAGATTGTATGAATTTGAGATATGATAATTGAGCTGTCCAGATGTGAATCACATTATTTGAGGGATGCCAGGTCAGCACCCGCAGACGTGCCTGGGCGCGTTCGTGGACTTTTGAAGGGACGGATTTGCTAAGTTCAGCTATAGATGCTCTGACGTGAGAAAAGTTGTCATGGATGTAGGGTGACGGCCCTATTGATGGGAGTCGCGGTGCTCGTCGGCGGAGCTCACGACACCTGTGGGTAACTGGGGTTCGGCGATCTGTAGCGTGGTGCAGCAGGTGTTCACGCATCTAGTCTCAGGGGTGGAGCGTGTGTGCCGGGGTGAAATCACTGCCTGGCCTTGGTCAGACCAACAACGGTGACGTCAGTAAACGGCGTTCCCTTCTTGAAGGCTCACGTCTGCATCGTCTTCCTCTCTCTACGACTCTACCCCATATGTAGACCCCCTCTTTCGACCGGCAAGCAGATGCACTTGTAATTTGATGGAGCTCTCACCGGTTTATCTCATGGATCTCTGCTACGAAGTGGAGTATATAGTACTCCACTATGAAACAAGCTGGACCAGACCATGACATGTTCCTGGAAACATGCATGCAGACGGACCATGGATGCATGTTTGATGCGTGGCGAGGTGAAGAGAATTCCGCCCATCTATGCATGGATGGAACCGGCCATGTGGCATGTGCGTCGGTCTCTCACCCGTGCCGTACTGAGCGAACCCACCCGTGCCGCTCCTCGTTTCTTTTTCGCACGCACGGACCGGACTGTATGACGAGATGAGTGAGGTTCAGATCAGCATCACACCACCGTACGGATACAGCGCATGCATCCTATCCTTGATCTTTCCAAGTTACCTACAGTACCTAACTCGGCTTGCCTGGCACTGGATTTTACACGTCGTCGTCCTTGTTGTGTCCTCTGTTGGCGCATTCCATGGTCCCGATTTGCTTGTGGTTGGCTGCATTGCACCCCACCCCACTGAGGGCTGATCATCAACTGTCAGAGCAGAGGATTCCCCACATCAGTGGCTCTGAATGTCTGAAACTCTGAACGATGATCGACCGGTATGGGCTTCAAGTTCCTTCTTCGTGTAAGTATATCCTCTCTTTTTTTTCTGCCGGGTGGTCAGGGGCGGCGCTAGGGGTATTCTTGGGTCTTCATGTAAATACCCATGATTTACAAAACAATGACAATTTTCTAAAAACCACAATGATTTTGGCAACATGAATACACATGAATACCCGGAAGCAAATTACTAGAGCCGCCACTGGGGGTGGTGTAAGTGTCCTCACTTGTTCCACATCAGCATAGTGCTCTTGCCCTTGCAAATAGAGATGGAAATTTGATACTCCAAAGATCCAAATCAATGTACAAGTTGCATATCCAATCAGAGATAGATTCCGCGAGAGAGAGTCTGAGCTCTGTTCCATTCCTTGGATGGAAAAGCACGTCCAGATTCACCCGGCCAGAGCATGCACAATCTAATCTCTGAGCAAAGGTTCAGCGGAGGGATGCAGTGCACGCACCGCAATGGCAACGGCAACAGCGACATCGGAGAGCTGTCGGAGTCGCCCAAGGCAACACGGTCGGCCAGTCGGTCGGTCGAACGATCGACGCCGGAAAACAGCCGTCGGTCTCGCGGCTCAACGACGGTCCGACAGATGCCCAAGAAGATGACGGTCGCCAAGAAGACGGCTTCATCCACGTCACATTCCTTCACCTGCTCGTCCTGTCGTTATTTTTTTTCTTCAAATGTCCTCCTGCTATATAGGAGGGAGTAGTACTGTCACTAGTAGAAAACAGGGCATTTGTCCCGGTTCATAAGGGTCTTTAGACTAAAGGTCGTTACTAATACCTTCCCACTTAGTCCCGGTTCAAACCAGAACCGGGACAGATGGGCCTCCACGTGGCCGCTGCCGGCAGCCCAGGCAGGGGGGCCTTTGGTCCCGGTTGATGACATAAACCGGGATCAAAAGGGTTCCACGCGTCAGCAGCTGGCTGGAGCTGAGATTTTTCTTTTTCTTTTTTAAATGTGGCTGTTTTAGGGGTTTAGGGGGTTATTTTTAGGTTGTTATTAGCTAGCTAATAGAGAGAAGTGTCCTCTCTTATATCTTCATCCTTGGTTTACCAACGCTACTGCTATGTTCATTTCACCCGCAGATATATAATAACCCATGCATGCTCGCATCATACATCATCATATATAATAACAAGTCCTACTAATCAAGCATCATCATACAACTTCTACTCGTTATTAATAATAAGTCATACGATCATCATCCTCATAGTCATCGAACCCAACCCTACATAATTGTTCTTAGCACATGATCATGAGTATCAGGTAGGACCTAAACACACTTAAGGTAAAATATCATAAAACAATATAGACCCTGACTCTCCATTATGAAGAATGGAGATCATCCTGTCTCCTATTCTTGCGCTTCGCTTTCTTTTTCTTCCAAGAAGCTCCATACGACTGTCCATACATTTTTTCCATTCTTTGATTGTCATGTCTCCACTTCTTTTAGAAATCCGGTATGGACAGTTGAGATTCGTACGATGACCTGGATATATGTTCAAAACACGAAGGCTGTCATTCTGATACATCAAATGAGGCACACAATCCTTTGGGATTCTCTGTTGAAAAACATAGTAATAACTTCGTAGTTAGAGCATCTCCAACAGCCGCGCTAAGCGCCGCGCGCAAAAAACCTGTTTGCCGCGCGCGCTTCGGCTGGTTTAGCGCGCCCGCCTGCGCTGGCTCCAGGCCTCCAGCAGCCGCGCTATAATGCAGCGCACGCGCCACTCCAGCGGAGCGTAAAAATACAGAGCGCGCGCGCCGCACAAACCACATATACATGTATTATGAGCAAAAATGATCAAACAAACAAAATAAATCAACAATAAATAGTTCAATTTCGTTATCATTACAACTCAAACAAATAGTTTATCGTTCAGTACAACAAATGCAATAAACACAACAAATAGTTCATGAACAATACAATGTCGAATGCAGATATCATCATGCTCTTTGTCGTCCATGCCATGCCCACCACTCTTCAATCAAATCATTCTGAATTTCATTGTGCGTTGCAGGACGCCGAATGGCATGATAGGAGGCAATAAAACGGGCTACCCTTTCAGCCCTCCGTCGCACTCGCACGGGATATCCCAAGAGCTCATACTGTGAGTAGTCTAAATCTTGGCCACGCTCATTCTCGATGATCATGTTGTGCATGATCACATAATCGTGCATGATGTACCAAACCATTTTTTATCCCAAAATCTAGCCGGTCCTCTCACAATAGCAAATTGGGCTTGCAAAATTCCAAATGCTCTCTCCACATCTTTTCTAGCCGCCGCATGAGCATTGTGGAAGTCAAGATTTTTCTTACCTTCCGGCTTTTTCAACGGCTTCACGAAGGTTTGCCACTTTGGATAGATGCCATCCGTTATATAATAGTCATAGTTGTACGTACGACCATTTGCTACAAACTGCACCGGTGGCAACTCACCGTTTGCAATCTTATTCATCAGTGGTGACCGGTTGACAACGTTGATGTCATTCAAAGATCCAGGCATTCCAAAGAATGCATGCCAAATCCAAGTCTTCTGATCGGCCACCGCTTCAAGGATTATAGTGGAACCCTTTTTTTGGCCGTGGAATTGCCCATGCCATGCCTTTGAACAATTCTTCCAACTCCAATGCATGCAATCTATTGAGCCAAGCATGCCAGGAAAACCGCGAGCTTTGTTCATCGCCAATAGCCTTGCGACGTCTTCAGCATTGGGAGATCTCAAATACTCCTCGCCAAACACTTGCACAATTCCCACTGCAAAGCGCTTGACACACATGATGGCTTGGCTCTCACCCATAGCCAAGTGATCATCAATAAGATCAGCCGGTATACCGTATGCCAACATACGCAAACCGGCTGCCACCTTCTGAAAGGTGCTATGCCCGAGCTCTCCGGCGGCATTCCTCCTTTGCTGAAAAAAACGGTCATGGCTCGCTAGTTTCTCTGCAATGCGCCTGAACAACTCGGTGCTCATCCTAGACCGCTGACGACAATACGACTCGGGGTATATGGGATTCTCCGCAAAATAATGCCTGATCAATCTGTTGTGGGCATCGATCCTATCCCTCCAAATTTTCTGCCGACCCATAACCGAACCACCGTGCTTCGTTTTTTTTATATGCATAGCTAGGATCATTGCAAGATCCTCCTCCTCTTCCATATCAAATTCTTCTTCAGAAGAATCATACGACGAACTCATCTACAATGTTCAATACTATACTATAAAAACTACAATTCAAAACATGCATCAAATTCATGAAGTTTGAGCAATACATACCTTGTAGGCGTTTTGTCAAACACCTTGCAGGTGCGGCGCAGCAGCGAGCGCTCAGGCGCTGTTCCTCGGACGGAGGTGCGCGAGCGCCGGCGGGACTAGGAGGGGATGGGGCGGAAGCGCGGGCGCGCGGGGATAGGCCGGGGAAGTCTGAACGGTCGTCGGGGGGCGCGGGCGGCGGCGGCGGCGCGGCCAGACGGGGGGTGGAAGTGAGAGAGGAAGTGCGGGCGCGAGCGCTGGAGTGTGTCGCGCGCTGCAGCGGGCGCCCGAAATACACCGCACGGCTAAGTGTTTTCGACCGCGCGCCCAACCCGTTATAGCGCGCGCGCCATTTTTGCGCGCCCGCTGGAGCGACCCGCCGCGTTGCGCGCGCGCTAAAACGGCCTAATTTGCGGCGCGGCGCTAGTTTAGCGCGGCTGTTGGAGATGCTCTTAGCAATGATGTACTAGTTTTAGAAGTATGCAAAAAGATGCACGGATGTCGTAATAGTAAAAAATCTTACCAGGGTATCTCCATGTTAGTTACCGTAGTTCAACACGTGCACTAGTGGCACGTATTGACCATAATGTTGAGGAGTTCAATTGTAGATATTGTAATTCTCAAGATCATTACAAAATCCAACAGATGAGTTTTCTCCTTGTAAGTTAAGTCAGAGCCATCGGTGTAGTAAGTTCTATCTACCATCTTCTGCACATTCTTTAATGCTTCAAAATAAGCTGTCAATGGAAATAAGCTGTCAACTATTTTGAAATGAACAATATAAATTAGTTAATAATTAACTATGTTTGAGAAACTCACATAGCGGTAGAACTGAAGGCGTATCAACAAGGACCCAAATGTTCATATTGTCTTCCTCGATTTCAGGATCACCAAGATCCATGGTGACAAGCATACCCTCATCAAAACCATACAATTTGCAAAGTGCTTCCCAATTTTTGCAATCAAAATGGGTTACGCTCTCAACATTATACAACTTTACTTCAAAATCCACATCATAATGGGTCCTTAGGTGAATTTTCTTCGTTTTAAAATTTTCATGGTCTTCAAAATCCATCATCTCCAAGACATAGCGTCTTGCATGGCATGGGATAAACTATACTCGAATTGTAAAAGATGAAAATTACATGATGAAATAGTTGAAATCATGCTTAATTATGAAAAAAACACTTGTCATCGTTGCGTACCGTTTCAACTTCGAAGGTCTCCTCGAGCTTAATGCTGAAGCGCCGATCATCGTCCAGGTGAGGCCTGTCGCACAGACCTCGATCATAGTGGCACCAGTCGCACTCCCCCGGGAGACTTTCGTCGTCCGATGATGACATTTCCTATACGTTTATAATTCAAAGATTAAACATGTACAATTATATATATATACCCTGCGTGAGGAATAGTTATTTTTCACCCCCATCTATTTTACCATCAATGGACCGTAATTTTACGTTTCGTAAATTTTGCCTTATTTCCGAAGTAAAAAAAGACTATAAGAAAATATATAATCGTCGAAAAAAATATTTTATGTTATGTAAAATTATAAATGTAAAAACATAGTGTAAAATACACATAAACTGTAAATTTTCTTGTCTTATGACATATATTTTTATTTTTCTTATGTCAAATTTTACGTCGTGAATCGATAGGAATGTACGTATTTGAATTTCAAACGTAATTTAATTATGAAATAATCGTAAGATTACCTCGGGTGAAGAATAACTTATTCTGCACCCTGGGTGATGAATAGTAACACTATATATATATATACTACAAAAACTAAAGTAGATCATTATTATTCAACTAATCATATGCATATGCCTTGCATAGTGCTCTCCAATTTGAGTATTCAATAAGAAAAATCAAATCGCAAAATAAAGTAGTATTCAAATTAAGATGCATTCAATTATAAGAAAAACTACATCATCTCCATGTGTCCGTACATCGAATATTATCACTAATACACGTCGAATACTATCATACATGTCGCCAGTACAGCTAGAACCGTAGCGCCCGACGGGTATCGGCGCGGGCAGTGGACACCCAAAGGGAAGGAACCATCACAGGATCATAGCTCCAAGCTACCCCCGGAAGGTAGCGCCTCCCATTACCACCCCGGCGGAGCCCAGTCCCGGACATGGCCCATCTGGTCAAGCAGGTGTCGTCCTCCGCCGACTCGACGACGAGGATGCGGGATAGGCATCGTCCACGTCGATGCAGGAATAATTGCTTTAACTAAAAAAATAAACTAGTTCTATTAATTTTCTTGCTAAAAATAAACTACTTCTATAGTAAAATAAACCAGTTTTATTAAATCAACTAGTTCAACTACTAAACACTTACTATAAATAGAATAATGTAGTACTTACTAAAAATATATAAACAAGTTTACCTCCTAGTTCTAACTAATTCCATTAAACACTTTCTAAGTAGTACTAATTACTAAAAGTTATCGGGGAGGGGGTATATCGATAACGACATACCCGATAACAAAAATAAGAAGAGGAAGAAGAAGAAAAAAAAGAGGAGAATAAGAAAGGAATAGAGGAGGAGATCGAAGAAAAAAAAGAAAAAAAAGGAGAAGAAGAATCTTCTTCTTTTTCATATTCTTATTTATTTCTCCTGTTATTCCTCTCCTCTTCTTCTTATTTTACTTCTTCTTCTCCTTCTTCCTCTTCTTATTTTCCTTTTTTCTCTCCTTCTTTTTCTTCTAAATATGAACATATACATAAATTACTTTGATCATACATAATTTTCAGATTCCTACACAATATGAACATATACGTAAATTGAATAAAAAAATTCATAAAATTCTATGAAAAAAGTGACATATTCTTTGCATATATATGAACACACAAACTTTTACATATGCAACAATAATATCACAAAAAAAATGTATGAACAGAAAAAAAAATTCTAACTTTTGCACCTAAACTATATATACATCTAAATTAACTACAACAACTCAATTAACTATACATCTAAACTACGCATCTAAATTAACTACAACAACTCAATTAACTATACATCCGAAATTACGCATCTAAATTAACTACACATCTAAATTAGGAAATTACGCAACCGGCCGGGGCGGCGATCGACGAGGAGGCCGGCAGGACACAGGGGCGACGGTGAGGGGCGCGGCGTCAGCGACGGTGAGAGGCGCGGAGACGGCGATGGTGAGGGGCGCGGCGCGACGGCGACGGTAAGAGGCGCGGAGACGGCTACGGTGAGGGGCGCGCGCGGCGCGACGGGCGATGAGGAGGGCAGGGGGCGGCGACGGCGACAGTGAGGGGCACGGCGTCGGACGGCGAGGAGGCAGGGGGCACGGGGCGGCGACGGCGTCTGGGCCGTGCGGGACGGCGTCGGAGGCAGGGCGACGGCAAGGCGCGGATCGAGGGGCAGCCTGGCGGCGGCGTCTGGCGAGGCAAAGACGAACTGAATGAAAAATTTCACAAGTGCTACTTATATAGACGAAGCATTGGTTTCGGTTCTTGACAGAAACCGGGACGAATGCCACCTTTAGTCCTGGTTGGTGGTACCAACCGGGACCAAAGGCCACTTTTCGGCAGCCCAAATGGCGGGAAGCGGCGGCCTTTGGTCCCGGTTGGTACCACCAACCGGGACTAAAGGGCGGCATTGGTCCCGGTTGGTGCCACGAACTGGGACCAATTCCCCCTTTATACCCGGTTGGTGCCACCAATCGGGACCAATGACCTTGCGCTGGCGCGGTGGTGGGAGTTTAGTCCCACCTCGCTAGTTAGGAGTGGCCAGCACCTGTTTATAAGCTCCGATGCCTCTTCCCTCTCGAACTCCTTTGAAATGTAGGCTTATGGGCCTAATTGGACACTACAATGCCTGTGGGCCTACTGGGCCTGTTGCGGGCCTGAATCCTGGCCCATGATTGGATTTCTAGTCGTATTCAGGCTGTGCTGGCCCAGTAGGTGGCATTTTTTTTCTATTTATTTTTTCATTTCAACTTAGAACTAAATACCTATAGTTTTTTAGTGATTTCTTTTTTCTTTTAGGTCACAAAAATTATAAACTTTCTGTTAGTGTCATTAGCTTTAAAATTTGAATAGTTTAAATTTGAATTTTTTAAAATTTGTGTGAATCACTAGTTTACTAAATTTGTGTGAAAACACTTTGTGTATTATATTTACTATGTACAATCTTTCTGCACAGAGATACCAAAAATTATAAACTTTCTGTTAGTGCCATTAGTTTTTAAATTAGAATAGTTAAAAATTGAATTCTTTGAAATTTGTGTGAATCTCAAGTTTGTGATTAACTTTACTAGTGCCATTAGTTTTCAAATTAGAATAGTTAAAATTTGAATTCTTTGAAATTTGTGTGAATCTCAAGTTTGTGATTAAAATTACTAAAAAAAATGAACATAGATGCGCCTATAGAGAAAATTCAACCTAAATTCATAATCAATTTCCATGAATTTCAGAGAAATTCATTATGAATTTTGGTCAAATTTCCTGTATAGGGGCATCTATTTTCATTTTGAGAGGAGCTCAACAATGCAGAGAGGGATGGGCTTATAAACCAGTGGGGGCGCCCTTCGCTTGGCGAGGTGGGACTAAACTGTGAAGCGCAACGAGGACCGACCATTTAGTCCCGGTTCGTGGCATGAATCGGGACTAAAGGGGGGCCTTCGGTCCAGGTTCAGGCCACCAACCGGGACCAATGGTGGTGGGACAGGAGCCAGGCCCATTGGTCCCGGTTCGTCCCACCAACCGGGACCAAAAGGTCCAGACGAAACGGGACCAATGGCCCACGTGGCCCGGCCGGCCCCCTGGGCTCACGAACCAGGTCCAATGCCCCCATTGGTCCCGGTTCTGGACTGAACCGGGACTAATGGGCTGACCCGGCCTGGACCATTGCCCCCTTTTCTACTAGTGTATATAAACATGTATTCGGTCGGTTGCACTTGCACTGGCATCGTGTGAGCAGCTCGTTGTCCGTGCTCTTGTCCGTGCAAGGAGCGAATCACTTCACAAAGGATATCCCAAGTTCCAAAACTACTTCTTCTGTTCACTTTTATAAAATTTTGAAGACATTTCAAATAATATGCAAAACAGTTCATTTTAAATTGTCTTAAACGACTTACAAAAATAGACGAAGGAAGTACAAAAAACAAGGCTAAAAATACCCACCATGCTAATATCGAGGAGGCAATGGATCAGACACAGCCACGTTGCTGCCTGCTGCCTGCTGCTGCTGCAGGTGCGTGAAGACCGTAGCCATCGCCTGAACAGTGGACTGGAACTCGAACTGGATGGATGGGCCAGTGCATTCGGACATAGGCACGCGATCACCAAGCTTGATCATCAACCGTGAGAGCAGAGGATTCCTCACATCACTGGCTGTGAATGATGATCGACCGCCGGCTGGGATGGGCTTCAAGTTCCTTCTTCGTGCAAGTATATCCACACTTGTTTCACGTCAACATATGGTGCTCTTGCCCATGCAGCCAGAGATGGAAACTTTGGAAATTGGTCGTAGAAAACAAGGGGCCAAGGGCTAGATTCCAACGATCCAAATCAATGTACACGTTATTATTACATACATATACCTAATCAAAGATAGATTCCCTGTTGCAGTTTCCTATGATATATAATATTTGCAATGATCAGGAAATCACAGTTGCTAAGTTCAGGGAAGGGGTGGAGGAAAAAAACTTTTTTAGAAGGCAACTCCACCCTCCCATGCTTGAGCAATGGAACAATCTCAAATCTGTAGTGGGAACTTGGCCAATGACTGGTGAAGCCAATCAAGTGGTCTGGACCTTGGGAAAGAAGAGTAAGTTCACTATGAAATCTGTATACAAATACTTGGAGAGAAATGTAGCGGGGGCAAACTACAAGTGGATATGGAAAGCAAAAATTCCCCTTAAAATTCAAATTTTCCTTTGGCAACTGTTTCAGGACGCTATCCTAACAAGAGATCTTATGAGTAGACGAAAGTGGCTGGGGAATCCTACCTGTCCCTTCTGTGCGGAGAGAGAAACATCCCAGCATCTCTTCTTCACTTGTCCTGTGGCCAGAGTCCTTTGGAGAACTGTAGGATGTGTGCTGGGCACGGATCTGTGTCCAAGTAACATATGGCAGTTCTATTCTTGGGCACACATGTTTTTACCTGATGGGGAGAAATTTTATACCTTTGGTTTAGCAGGGCTTTGCTGGGCGATGTGGATTAATCGTAACAGTGTTACCTTTGAATCCAAACAGATGAGGTCACCTTTTGATGTGGTTTACTCTGCATGTGGTTTTCTTACCTACTGGGCAGGGTTGATGACAAGAGATGATCGAGAGATGATGGAGCGCGGAGCCAAGATGCCGAGGACCAATGCGTCGAACATGATGCGGATCTGTGCAGCGCCGAGGGGGACTTCAAATTGAGAGCTAAAGCGCGAGAGTCATGTTGATCTGCAATCCCCCCTCCGTTTGCTGCTGAAAGATAATTCGTTTGCTCCTGCGTGAGCGCTTAACTATGTCTGGGATAGTCCTTTTGCTCCTGCGTGGGCACATGGTTTGTGTCTAGTGTGGCCTTCTAAACTTGTTTGAATTCTCATGATTAGAGGTAGTCGGCTGGTTTTAGGGTGTCGTTGGGTTTTCGTCCCATGGTGAGTTGCTCGATGACGAGTGCTTATTGTGGGTTTCCCAGCGGTGCTTTGAGCTCGCTTCCCCTTTCTAGGTTTCCTTTTGAACTCTTAAGACTGTGTATTTCCGTTATCCAAGTAATGAAAAGGGGTTATGCCCGGCTAAAAAAAAGGATAGATTCCCCAATCATTTGCTCCTCTGCACAAAGTAGTATTCTAATCAACAGGGCTAGGTGCTCCCTCCCGCTAGGGTTCCCGCCGCCGCCGGCCGTCGGCGCGTGCGCCCCGGCGCATCCCGCCCCCCTCTTCCCCCTCCCCTCCCATTCCCGCCCCTGCGCCGCCTCCCCGGGAGGTGGCCGGGGTGGCGCGCCCCTCCCCTCCCTCTCGGCCCCCTCCTCCGGTAGCTCTCCCCCGCCGCCGCAGGCGGGTGCCCCCGGCGCTGGCCCGGGTGGTGCCGGCGGCGGCGGGCCCTTCCTTTCCCGCGCGCTTATCTCCTTCCCGGGGCAGGTGACGGCGGCGGTGCTGCTCGGCTGGGTGGCGGCCCGGCGACCCGGCGGCGGTCGCCGGCGGTGGGCGCGGTGGCGGTGCTGCCCTTGGCGGCAGGGCGGCGTGGTGACGTGCGGTGGCCGGCGGCGCGCCCCCGGCCCAGATCTGGGCCCTCCCGGCCCCATCTGGGTCCTAGCAGGTCGGCCTCCCGGCGTGGCCTCGTTGTCTGCAGCGCGGTCTGGAGGAGGAGCGGCTCGGATGTGGGGCGGCGGCGCCGACGGCGTGCCCCCGGCCCAGATCTGGGCCCTCCCGGCCCCATCTGGGTCCTAGCAGGCCGGCCTCCCGGCGTGGCCTCGTTGTCTGCAGCGCGGTCTGAAGGAGGAGCGGCTCGGATGTGGGGCGGCGGCGGCGGCGGCGTGCCGGCAGCAGCGCAAGGGCGGGAGCTTTACGGGCCCACGGGGCTCGGCCGGGCCTGTGGGCCTACGGGCTTGGTGTGCTCCTACTATTGTGTCTGGACGGTTACCGTCGCTGATGGTGGAGGTGGGTCCCTCCCGCGTGCCGACAGTGTTGATGCCCTAGTCCCGGCTCTGTTTCTTCGCCATGTTGTCCTCATTTCGCGGTGCCGCGGTGAGACAGGCGTGGCGGCCTCTTGACCGTGTTGGCGAAGGGTGGTGGTTGGTTTGGTGGCAGGCTCCGGAGCGTCCGAGGTGCGGGTTGGGATCGGGGGAAATCCCTGTCGGCATGGCCGACACCGGCGCGGTGGCGCCTATGGGGCCACCTGACCTTCCGGGAGGGCGTCAGGGGCTACCCTTCCTCTCGCCTCGTCGTGTACCGGGGGAAACCCTTGGCAGTAGCGTCGTCATCGTCGCGATCCTTCTTGAAGGTGTTGATAGGTGCCGGCGCTTCGGAGTCTTGGAGCCTAGTGGAAGTTCTCGGTGGACGCAGTGGTCGCGAGGCTTCTTCGTTTTTGTTGATCCGCCGTTGTCAGCATTTGTTTTTTTTTTTCTCTTTCTCTATCGTTTCTTTTGGTCATGCTGGTGCTGCTTCCGCCCCAGCACCTATCCCTGTATGATTTGGTTGGTTGCTATGTATACAAAGCGGGGAAACCCTTTTTGGGTCAAAGATAGATTCCCCGAGAGCTTTTGAGTTTGATCTCTGTTCCTTGTATGAAAAAGCACGTGCAGATTCACCTGAACACAGCATTCACGCTGTGCAAATATTCAGTCGGCCGGGATGCAGTGCATCGCACGCACCGCAATGGCAACAGCCGCAGCAACAGCAGAGAGCTGTCAGAGTCGCCGACGGCAGCACGGTCGGTCGGTCGGTCGAACAACGCCGGAAAAGAGCAGTCAGACTCGCCGAGCACGCGGCACAATGAACGGGTCGCCAAGAAGACGGTCACATATCCTTCACCTGACTCCTCCTGTTATTGTTTCTTCTTCTCCCAATTTCCTTCAGTTAATTGTGGTACAACAGCAACTCCAACGCGCCGATCCAAACGAACGGCGATTTTGTCCATTTGAATCGGCATGTTCGCTCTCATTTATGTTTGGGTCGGCGGCGCGTCCAACATGTCAGACACATTTTTCGTCCTCACGGCCTCAGGGCATGCCTCCTGTTATATTCGGTACACGTATGTTTGGTTACCATTGAATTTTTTTTTCATCAAACACATTTTTGATACATGCATTCACCAATTCTTTGCTACGAGCGCAAGATCAAAGAAAACAAAAACCACAATTAGACATTTTAGAAGATGTCCAACTTCCATAACTGCTCTCACTAGTTGGACTAATATCTTCTCTATGTCTTCATTGTTGATCTGCGGATTCTTGAACTTCACAACTTCTTTCTTCTCCGATTCTAAAGAAATAGACGTTGCTTCCCCTTTGGTCTCTTCTTTAGTCTCATCTCTAGCTTCAATTCTACCTAGAAGTTCACGGACATCTAGCAAATTTCTTTCGATCAAAAGGTTGATGTACTCTTCTTCCCAAAACAAAAACTTGCATCCCTCCTACACAAAAATTTAAGCAAATTTAAAGCTACCAAAATTGTGCCGAAACCGAGAACAAAACCGAACCATCATTTTTGCACTTGATGAACAACCATTGAGGATGTTCCGACGTCGAAGAGACTCGGCGCACAACCTGCCGCGGGCACTCATCGCACTTTATGAGCGGCAACAGTGTGCTGGCAAGCCTCTGGGCCAGCACCGAGCCAGGGCGAAGGCCGGCCGTGGCTTTGCAGGCGAGACGACGACGGGGTTGATCCGAGCGGCTAGAGAAGGCCTCGACACCTGCATGCGGTGTGGAGGCACTGCCGAGGCTGTGTGGTCTGGTACCCGGCCGATCCATGGCAAGGCGCACTCGCCGGTGGCCGGAATTGGCAAATCCGGCCGGCAGGATGCGCCAAATCCCGCCGTCACAGATCTACCGCTTCGCGCCCCGCCCCGGTCGTAGGAAGCCGCAAAGCCGGTAGATGTACTCGGAGGAGGAGGGGAGGGGGCTGGCGAGCAAGGTGGTCGGGAAGAAGGGCGGCGATGGGGGGTAGGGTTTGTGCACGGGGCAGAGGGCGTGGGGGGGGGGTTAAAAATGGGCGGGCTATGTCGCTGACTGGCGGGCCAGGGGAAGGAGTATGTGTGTGAACCGCGTGTCCGCTTCATGTCCGCGACGACGCAAATGACGCCCAAATTTGAGCCGGGAATGGGTCGACAGGCGAACGAAAAGCGGACACATGTCTGTTTCGGTCGACGCGTTGGGCCAACTTTTTTGTCCGCGGCGACCCGAACGGACGCGTGTGGACGAAATGGATCGGGGCGTTGGAGTAGATCTAAACATGTATATATTCGGTCGGTTGCAACTGGCATCGCATCGTCTGAGCAGCTTGTTGTTACCAATCCGACGTACTGTGAAGTTTTAATAACTGTACTCTGCTGCTATTCTACTTCTACATACTCTGCTCGCACATGCATGCATGCACGCATGGATGATCAACAACAATTTTTTTCATCCTGCTCTTATCCTTGGAACGAGGGAATCAGATCACATACAATGATACAAGGGATACATTCCAAGTTCCAAAACTAGTACTCCTACTAGTGCTACGTGTGTTCCTAAGAAGCCATAAGGGCCAGCCTGTGTTGGCACTTGGCAGTATCATACAACTATACAAAGTAGTACAATGCAAGCAGGTCTGAAAGAAAACTCCCTACCAACAAGTAGTACCTATGCATGAGGAACCTCACGCGAAAGTGCCTTTCTACAACCAGGAGCAAATGCTCCTGGAATGAACAGTAAAATCAAAAAAATAGAAAAAAAGTTCAAAAAATTCTGAATTTTTTTTGTGACATACTTACACAAATGTTTGTCGTGCACGCAAAAATTCATCGCGAAATCACATTGGTGGAAGCCGTGCTAAAAAAACAAAATCGGAGGTCCAAAATGCTTTTGTAAGTAACATTTCCAGAGCATCGATTTTGTTTTTTCACCACACCTTCCACCAATGTGATTTTGTGATGAAAGTTTGCATGCACAACAAACATTTGTGAAATTATTCCTCAAATAAATTTCAGATTTTTTTGAATTTTTTTTCAGTTTTTTTGATTTTACTGTTCACACCAGGAGCATTTGCTCCTGGGTGTAGAAACTTCACGTCCAAGCTCACGGGCCTTCTGTCTTGGAAAGGGCACGCAAGAAGCAATGCGCCTGCATCGCCAGCACTAAAGTTTCCCATCTCAGGGTTAATGCGAGACAATGCAAAAACTACACCCGTCGGCTAAAGCACAGCAACAGTTGGCTAATCGGCCGCTTGGAGAAGGAAACGATTGTTCATGATCATTATTCCAATGTCATTGGTAGAGGTCGTGCGAGAACCCAATATTTTAGTTGGGAGGATCTAAATTTAGTGCACACCGACTAAGAGGGCACCTATGATCCGTTCGCCGAGGAGTCCAAGGGCACCATTGATCAAATGCACGCCGAGTGACAAGGCCTCTGACCGGGAAGGCTTCACCGCTGCTTTTTTTAAGAGTTGTTGGAACATCATTAATGTGGAGGTGATGAATGTGATTCATACATAATTTTACCAACCTACATGTTGCAAACTTACATTGGCCCGACTCCACAAATATTGTGCTCTTACCTAAGAAGGATGGGGCGCAAGACATCATCGAGTTTAGACCCACTAGTCTCATCCATACCATCGCCGTGATGCTTGCCACTTGGCTTTTCCCCCCTTATGAACGACCTCGTCTCCAACACCCAAAGTTCCTTCATTAAGAGGAGAAGATCCATGATAATGTATGTTAGGACCCCAAAAACAGGACCCCAAAACTTCTCTTCAAGCTTGACAGTCCGAAAGTGTTTGCTTTGGTGCGTTGGGGCTACATTCTTGTCATCTTCAAAGGAAAGGCTTCCCTAGGACATTTCATGATTGGATCACAACCCTTCTCTGCATCTCCTCTTTGAGTGTCCTCCTCAATGGGGTTCCGGGTCCCCCATCGCTCACGGCTGAGGACTGAGGTAGCGTGAACTGCTCTCTCCGCTACTCTTTGTCATTGCCATTGACCAGCTTCAGACCTTTAGCAAATACTCGACTTGGCCATGAGGCTTGGCCTTCTTAAAATATTAGGGGCCGCAGAACCATCTTCTAGAGCTTGCACTATGCAGATGATGCAACTTTTTTGTGGCACCATTTAAGGAGGACATCCAAAACCTTGCATGCATAATATAGGGGTTCGGTGAGATGAAGGGGTGTAAACAAACTTCCACTCGGTGGTGCCCATTAGGCGTAGCCACTTGGATTTGGATCTCATTCCGAGGGGTTGCCTGCCATGAGATCCTCCTTCCCAATGGGATAGTTGGGCCTCCCACTATCTGTTTGGCAGCTTAGGCGGGTCGATTTTCAATACCTTGAGGACAAAATTGCAAATAAAGTTGTGCCTTCGGAGGGCATGCATATCACCTCAGTGGGCCGCGGTGCACTTGTTAAGCCATCCACCACCTAACGCCTCTAGTCCCCCCCCTCCACACCCATCCTCAAGAGCATGACCAAGACTGAGTGCGCCTTCGTTTAGTCGGGGACCGATAAGGTCATGAGCTATAAGTGCATGGTAAACTGGGAAACCGTTTGCCGTACAACCGGGGTCTTGAAGTGCTGCATCTTGACACGTTTGGTAGAGCTCTCTGCTTGAGATGACCTTGGTACAGATGGCATGACCTCTCGAACATTTGGGTTGGTTTCAGGCAACCCTTGTGATGAATATTATATGGATCTTTTCTATTCCAATCCATTTGGGGATGCCCCGTGGTTGAACGGTATAGGAAGCCTAAATATCTTGTATTTCCATATAAAAAATATAGATAGTCATGCATCCATTTTTTGGATGTAACTCCAGTCCATTATTGATAAATATTGGTGTATAAATGGATGTATATTCACATGAAAAGGTAGGTACCAGGCAATCATTAATTGGATGTAAAACAAGTCCATAGTAAATGAACATTGATTGAATAATTAATTTATATTCATATTCAAAAATAATGGTGCACTAGATGACTACTCGTTAAATGTTGAGTGAACCATTAATATGATGCCATTTAAATTTTTCCAAAATAAGAACGGGTCTCAACTCTATATAAGTTGTGTTCTCCAAAAGATATACAAGTAAGTAAGGAAACACATAGTTACGTGCTTCATCGAGAGGAATACAATTCCTATATACGAATGGGTGGTGATTATGTTCCCATATTAATCTTACTGTGTTTTTTGTTTAGACCTTGCTACCCCACCTTGGTCGAAACAATAGACATGGATGGAAATCTACAGAAGAATGAGAAGGTAAGAAACATCTTACTTTACATTCTTACACATGCAATTCTTTGTGGAGTGGTTTATGCATTTATCCAATTCTTGCATCTATCTGAGTAGTTAATCTTGACAATTACTATTGGTTGAAATCATTAGTAACGACTCTACATTACGTATGTTCCCAACTAAAGTTTTAGGACACCACAAGTAGAAAATAATACTTATATCTTTTGGAGACTTCGTATGATTATTATACATGTTGACTAACCATGCACTAACATTTCCAATGCAGAACACCACTCTTTTAAGTCCTAAACGTTTTCAGTTTCCATGGAGAGCTGATTTCACGGATGAGGGGAGTAATATTATTTCTCATGTACACTTTCTCACTCTTTCTTTTCCCCTCTATGGACATATCTTTATCTACTTTTTCATGTGTTAGATTTCAGATGTTTGTTGATTTCTTTCTGACCATTGACCATCATAAAAATCACAAATGTATGCCACGATGGCGTGCGATAAATATAAAAGGCAAATTCAAAGGTAGTTTCGAACATGAGCATCACAACTTTAAATCATAGAGATGAAACAATAGAAATCCACATTCATTAATGATCCACCTAAACCATAGTTCGTCAAGGTTAATTATGGTCGGTGGTCAGAGAGACAAGGTGGTACATAATTGACAAATTAAAAAGGCATACACCTAAATGAACTAGGCTTGAAGCCCTACATATAGGGCATGAAAGTGATGAGCATTGTAAACAAGACATGCTACCAGAACACCAAAAACAAATAGATTAAGAAAGGAACAAAGCCATACTCTATTTGAGACTTATCCTCACATGCCAACACTCTACTAGCAATACGCTTCACACCTATCACAGAGGTATATATATATAGAGAGAGAGAGAGGGAGAGGGATAGAGAGAGAGAGAGAGTCAAATTTGGTTTTACCCCTGCTATGTGGGGGATAGAAGATTTGCTCAACCCAAGCACCTGAGCAATCGACAAAACCATATGACTTATAGCAATGCATCATGACCACAAAAGGTCTAATTGCATAATGACACCGCACCCCGTGGAGAAATCTAGATCCATTATGACATACACACCACAAGGCCAATGAAAATCTAGATTATCTCCAAAGGAGCATGCAAAAAAATCCCAATTGTATACGTCCGGCAGGACCGTAGGAGAACCTCGTATCACGACCAAGAAGGAAAAGCCTCACTTGTTTATTATGTCCTGCTCCATAGTTTTTCTATTTATTCACTAATTTGAGGTATAATTTCTGTCACAAGTATGCAATGTGGCACACCATGCCAGGACAATTCTATGGCTTTCGAGCTGAAATGAGTATATGGGCTTCACCAAATATTGAAAACTCTCAAGAATCTGGAGCATCCATACAGATCTATTGTCAAGATCGAGGACACTACAACTTAATTCAAGCCGGCTTCCACGTACAAACATGTCACCTATCCTAGTAACCTCCAATTCTTTTGAACAAATTACTATTTTGTAATATGGTTTTCCTTGCAGATTTCGCCCTCTTTGTACCATAACAGAGATATCCGCTTCTTTACATATTGGACCGTAAGTGTAAACAATATCATTCAAACAACTTATATATTATTATTGTCCATATATAGTCTAGATGTATTTTGTAATAGTTTGAGACATTATCAGACCAAGTATTAGCCTCTTTATATCGACAATAATGCATGTTCCATTTTTTATTACATAGAAGGACTCGAGATCAAAGGGGTGCTACAACTTACAATGTGGAGGATTTATTCCTGCGAGTGGAGCTAAGCTAGTGCGGGACAAGCCATTGCTCCTCCATCAATTTACGGCATACAAGATCACTACATCAGGCTTAGCCTCAACAAGGTGCAACATTCTTCCTAGTCAATAAGATCACTACATAAGCTTATACATTTTCTACTATTTCTCGCGCGTTGCTGCAGGAATCTTGTTGAACGAAATGCATAAATAGATGTTATATAACATTTTCATTATAGTTAACAGAATGCCTTGTTTCTAACAAAAAAATGTGAAACATGAATTACATATGTATTCTCCGAGTGTCCAACACATATAACATTAGTGACAACCCAAATATTTATGCAAAAAATGGCAAACTATGAGGGACATGCATGACTTGTTGATTTGGCAGGGATGCAAGGGTTCGAAAAATAAATACTATGAAAAATATAACTTCTGCCTATCACACATGACTTTCTAATGTAGCATGGTTGCACCTATACAATGAAAGTAGCACAAAAAAACTTAGAACTACCATGCATGACTTGCTAATGTGGCAATGGCAACATGAATAGGAAAAATAGGGTGGCTTGCAACTATTTAAGAATGCAAAATTAAAATTAACAAAGAAGGATTTCAGTGCTATGGTATTATATTATAAAAATATGGAACTTTAGGTTCTGGGAAACTATATGTCGCCCAAGATTTTTGCTAATTAAAACTTGCTTATACTCTTCTTGTGCATGAAATTTATTGTTCATCAATTTCATCGGTCCCTCATTGACTACAGGATCCAAATTCTGGAGATTGGGTGGTGTACCGTCATGATTTAGAAACACCGTCATTCTTGGGACATTTTCCAAAGGAGCTTTGCCCTGAAACACCACGTATACAAGCATTGACTGGATTCGTGAATTACTTAAAGAATGCACATGGTCCACCAATGGGTAGTGGACACTTCCCCGATTATAATGAGAAGAAATCTGCCTACTTCAATCACATTAAGAAATACAACTCAAAGGGTCAAGCTTTTGACCCCCGTTACACTGGGATGGTCAAGTTAGTTGATAGGAAAGATTGTTATGATGCAAATGATTTATTTCTCGAAT
Organism: Aegilops umbellulata; assembly: GCA_032464435.1. Classification (NCBI taxonomy): domain Eukaryota; kingdom Viridiplantae; phylum Streptophyta; class Magnoliopsida; order Poales; family Poaceae; genus Aegilops; species Aegilops umbellulata. The sequence continues at coordinate 482,642,861 of CP136059.1, read as the reverse complement.
TTAAGAAGGGTTATACGTTCAACTATGGTGGACCAGGTGGTTGTATTGGTTGAGAGCAAAAGTTGTATTGTAATTTGGATTGAATAAATAGGAAATTATGAATTTGTCAAACTGTACCATGGTAACGATGGCGATCATCATGATGGTCTCTAGTTTATGAATTGTTTGTTTTGCCGCCCACTTAAGTCATTCCCATCACGAGGACCTGTGACGTGTGCGAGAACACAATAGTAAGTTAAATCCCTAAAACACCATATGACTGAACCTCTCTGGGCCCAATGGGCCATGAAACCTAAGTATAAAACCACAGAGTAAGTGTGAGAGCCAAAATGTTGAACTAGGAATCTACATGGGATAAGTGGGAAGCGGCTAAAATGTTGAACACCAACTCGGTGCAAACTCCTGCCCCCCCCCCCCCCCACACACACAATGACAAACATACCAATATGGATGCCACCATCGCAGGGAGATAAAAGGACGTGTGTCTTTATGTCGGGCTATGTACCACTTTCGGGTTGCTATAGGGTGTGAGTTTATAGAACTTTGGGTCGTGGTTGGTTGCTTGGTGTTGCGTGGATGACGCCTACTTGCGCGATTTTAGAGTCATGGTGTTGTTTTGGTCACGTCATTATAAAGGATGTAATGGTCATTTCGTTTCTGCCATTCTACTTTCTTTGTATGAACACTTGCCATTATAAACACATGGACACACAGCTTGCCCCTATGAACACCACTAAAAGATTGGGCTAACAATTTTGAGATTGATGAAGTCATCACAGGCTCCTTGTAGTCGATGAAAACATCATTTCACTTAAGGAACGACATCACTGAAAAAAGAATAAAATAAATCCAGAAAAATGTAAGAGCTCGCGCCAGCTCTAAAACTTAATCATCTTTGGACGACTAGCAGCACAAGAAACCTGAGCATCTCAGGTTCTCAGCTAGGCTTGTTTGCCCAGTGGCTCTGGTGACGACTTCATGCGAAGCTCCGTGAATGGTTGATGTTTGGTACGTACAACCACACACCTGTATTTGTGCATGTATGTGGTTTGTATACACATGATTTGTATACATCAAGGCAGGTGCACACGCGGAGTCGTGTCCATCCTGGCGTCCACACCTATTTTCCCGTCTCCTTGTCTTATCTGTTTACTCCCTCTCTAAAGAAATATAAGAGTGTTTAGAACACTAAAGTAGTGATCTAAAAACTCTTATATTTCTTTGCAAACTAAAACCTGTTAGGTATTCATATCATTTGGGCCAAAAGACCCATTGAAATACCAACTTGTAATTGATAAAAGAAGAAAAAGGTTACGATGGTGCCTACGGAAAATTGGAAAATCCTATTCCCCACCCCATTACGGGGAACAATTCACGTTTGGTATGAAATACGCACCGCTTTTTGGCCAACAATTTTATTTTCATTTTTTCTACCCCCCCCCCCCCCGTCCCATGATATAAGAACACGCTCTTATATTATGGGACGGAGGGAGTATTTTATTCTATCTTTTTATTTTTTATTTATTTTTTGGTTCTTTTTTTACCTTTCTATTATTCAAATTCATTAACATTCTCTAAACTAGATGATACCCCGCTCGGTGTTGCGGGATTGGTTGATGAAAATTTGGGCTCATAATTAGAGTAAGGGATAGGTACTTATTCCCGGCCGGCGGTATCAAGAACCCGGGCACTTACGGATTCACATACTGGTTGGTATGTTCATCAAGTTCTCGATTACTACTTACGGTGCCCACTGACTCCCTTTAATGGTACGCCAAGATATCGCTCATCGATCGCATAAAAAGTCATGAGATCAAAAAAGAAATGTGAGAATGTAGTTACAGATGTAAAAAAAGTCAATATCTCGTTCTCTTGGTCCATAGATGGGGCGTCCTATCCGATGGATGAATGAGGAGCCTCTGTCGAGTAGTGAAATGATAGGATTCTTCTTTTCGGTTAAACCGAAACACACTTAGGTAACGAAACGAAACGTTCATCTACGATCTTTCTTAAAAAAAGATAGGACTGTACGGCAGTTCTCGTTAGTAGATTCACAGAACAGAAGAAGAAGTTCACTCTGACTTGCGCACTACAAAAAGGCAGCCAACGACTTCGGACGTACTCCGTCTTTCGAGCCTCTGGGTATCTAATCCTGTTCGCTCCCCATGCTTTCGCACCCCAGCGTCGGTAGGGACCCAGAGAGCTGCCTTCGCTTTTGGCGTTCCTTAGCGCGGGGAACTTGCTGAATCAACTCCTTGGAATCGGAGGCCTGACTGAGGGTCAATCCAATGGTAACCTCAACCTAGGAATGCCTGTTTCACTTCCTTGACAGAGCCAACTGAGATGCTCTGTCTCGATGTTGACCTAACATGGATTGATTGGGAGCACAAGAATCGATCGAAGCATATACTCGCCATCAAGAAGGGACAAGTTTCTCCCCCCGGCCCTACTCCCCAACCAACCCACCGAACTAACTCCATACGTTCAGATTAGATCAGTGTCATATGTAGCTCCCTGGTAATGAACTGAAAAAGAGACTGCTCACCGCTGAGAACAAGACGGCACAGGTTGTGGTTCTTCTCCAGTGTAGGCTAGCTGCTGGAACCCACCGAGTTCAAATCCGAGTTAGGAAATTAGACTCTGCGATATCGACCGACGCGACGCTATACCGGAAGACTAAAGAAAGGTATGTATTTTAGTCACATGAATTTCGCGAATTGAAAATTTGGGCAAGTTGACTCAGCTCTTTTTTCCGATAAAAGGTTTCCCCCGAGCCCCCTTCCAAAAGGAATAGAAGGCGCAAGCTAGACCTATTCAATAGATCAAGTCTAGCTTTGCCAACTATTTGAAAAGGAAGATTCGAACAGGAAACTAATTCAACGGAAAAGAAAGCTAAGCTCAAGACAGGACTAGAGGAGTGGGCTCCACTCCGCGAGATCTTGTTTCCCCCTCTCCGGTAGATCTATCCTCATCTCTACGGTTCCCAGTACCCACTCAGTTGCTCTAGTCACGCCTCTCGGATTCACTCCTCGAGGCTAGGAACAGTCCTGCGGCACCGGGTCGATACGGACTAAAGTCCATGTCTCCCCTATCCGGGGCATACGGCTGCTGACTCTACTGTAGCAGTCTAAAACCCCGGACTGCGGGCTTTCGCTCTTACCCATGAAGGGATAAGAGCTCAGAGCCCTGGCTTTCCTGACTAGAGCTGATTCGTGGGTCCTGTTCTCCTACGTTCTGAGGAACGATCTACCTCCGTTCCTTCCCTTCAACAACATCCCTCTCCATTCCGGATAAGGGAATTGAAGGACTTAAATGAGAGAATAAGGCAAGCCCAAGCATTTTCAATTCCTAATTTAAGTATATATACCTTTCCGGGCAGCAGAGCAGAGGGAGAGGAGCCCTCGTCCATACGATGGCCGGGAATAGAGGGGGAAGCTAATTACACTGTTAGGTTTCCTAACATAGGACTGAGAAGCCACGCTGCCGGGGCGGCCCTGTCACCCGGAGAAGATTTCTTTTCTTTGCTGATTCCTCTCAATGAAATTTGCGAAGAATAGCGGAGAGAAATGGTAACGTAATAAGGGAAAGGGAGCTAGCTGCTTCCATATCGCCCCCAAAAAAGAACCAAAAAGTTCCAGAGGCATCTTCCATTCATTTTGATTTAGGTCTTTCTGCACCATATTTAGATCTTCCCTTTCTACGATCCGGAATTCCCAGCAAATCCTTAACTCCTCGAATACGATGGGATTTCACACCTGGCGAATCTTTCACTCTACCTCCTCTAACTAAGACTATAGAATGTTCCTGCGAATTATGACCTTCGCCTGGAATGTGAGCAAATATATCATGTCGATTGCTCAACCGTACTTTCGCTATCTTACGTAGAGCTGAATTAGGTTTTTTCGGTGTTCTCGTCGAAACACGCAGGCATACTCCTTGCTTCTGGGGACATTGATCCGAAGCTCGAGTACGGTCCGTGCGCCGTTTTTCTTCTCTACCATGACGAATCAATTGATTTTTTGTAGGCATCCCTCTTTCCTATGTCCTTCCCCCCTTTGCCCTTTCAAAAGTGGTTACTCCCGATCCGAAGCACCCCTTTTCCATTCATAGAGAGATCCAATTGTCAAAATCAATAAAAAGGCCATCATGGACCAAGATCCAAACAGATCAATCTTGTTAGGAGGTACTGCCCAAGGAAAAGAAAAGGTGACTTCCGGATCAGGGATAATAAATAAAATAGGAACCGGATAAAATCGTATATCGAAACGACTTCTGGCATCACCGGAGGGATCGGAACCACATTCGTAGGCCGACGCGGTGAAGTAAATAATAGTGCACTTGCTGACAGTAGAACCCCCAAGAAATCTCACAGTATAGGCCGATATCTTTGTGCAATGTCATTTACAAGCTATGCTCCAAAGTCTTGGCAAATAGGCTGAGAGAAGTACTGGATGAGATCATTTCCGAGGACTTATTAAATAGGGGTGCTTTTTCTACGAATATAATCAATTCCATAATGCTATCCGCTTTGACGAAGCAAATCAGATGACGGGCGATCTACGCCTCGAAAAGGAGAAGAAGTGGTTCTCGATGCTGAGCAAAAAGTCACTTTCGATGCAGAAAGTAGGAAACCAAGGAAGCAGGCATTGGCAAAGAGTGAATCTTTATCCGATCCTATAATGGCTCAATCCGATCCAACAACGGTACTTCCAAAGGCTCCTCGGCTAAGAAAAATAATAGTTGTATTGGCAAGGCATGAAAGGGATTTTATAATGCTATCCGAAGACGAATCGGAATACGGAACCGGAAGCCGTAGCCCAGAACCTTTAGCTTGAGCGGAAGGGGAGGAAACCGGCTATTCGAACTGGCGGGTGGGTGGATACCCTAGTGCTTATTGCTTTGTGGGGTTTGCGAGCCAAGGTAAGATCGGCTCGGGATCATGGGACCCTTTTCTATCAGATAGGAGGGGCTCGGAGCAGGGGCGGAGAGGGATTCATTAGTTTGACAACACAAGGGTGTCATGTGGAGAAAGAGAATAGTCTCGCTGACCGCGCCCTATAGGGATCATCGAATCGATAGCAATAAGCCCTGTTTGAAGAGGTTCGTATACGGAACGCCTGGAAATTCTACTTGGAGCAGGAGATTCAATTAAGCGAGATTCGGAAGCTACAATTTCGCTTCTCCCATCAATAGGTTTAGCCAGAGCATTTATAACACGACCCAAGTTATATACGCTCACGGGTATCTGAGCAATTCTTCCTGTTGCTTTTACAAAACTTCCCTCTTGATGCTAAACCATAGCTCTAACTGAGTCAAATTCCACAATTTCTAAGAACGATATGCTTTTTTTCATTTTCCACTGTGAAAGCTTCTCTCAATCCCTCCCTAGTCCTTTCTTTCCTGGGCACAGGCTTACCTGGTTGACCGCCCACATTCATTCATTGTTCGTTCTGTTGTGGAATCGAACCACAGAGCTAGCGCAATTGGGATTTAGAGTCCCATGGGTGAAACTAAAGAGGATTTTCAGTCCTCTGCTCTACCAGCCAGAACCTAGAAGGACACTTCACACCCGATTTGACACAGCTAGACTGGAAACACTGCTTGTCAAGAGCACAGACCCCAGTATAGAATACTTTTTTGAGTATGTTGGTAAGGTCCGGTCATCCGCTTCTGTGCTTGCACTTCTGCGTAACTAGGGGTGCAAGTCCAGTACAGCGTACTTTCATAATTGAATCAAAAGCGTCGATACATGAAAAATCTCTATATACGATATTTATGACACAGAATGTTGTTCTTTCAACATGATTCCTCAACAATTTTTTCATTGTAACTGACTCTCCGTTCTCTCCGTTCCACTTTGGTTTTCGACTAATAATTACCATGATGAATTTCTCTTACTGCTTGGTTCCGCATTGGATTTTGGAAACTTTTGTTTAGAAAGTGGTGTCACGACCGTGGGGATCAAATGGATGGTTCAGGAAAGTCTAGTGAAGCGGCACGGTCTAATCATATAGATGACCATAGTGGTATGGTTCCATAGAAAACTACTGGAGGCCATTACCGCCACCGAAATGGTTTCCATGCTCCGTTGGATGATTTGACGATATCGCAGTATCAAGCTAGAACGGTTTCAATTTGTAGGACGGGAAAGAAACCTCATCCTTTGGTGCACACTAACCGATGAAGCTCAACCCTCTCTCGAACTGAGCTATTTCCGCTTTTTCGAACAAAAAGTTCGAGTAGTTCAGTGAAAAAACGGTCAAGCTTTCTTCCATCCTTCCTAGCTCCTCGAGCTTGCACCCGCTCGACGCCTTTTTCGTTGTTCGTTCTGAGGTGGATTCGAACCACTCTCTCCGTTTGGATTTCGAGTCCAAAAGGCCCGGCGAAAGAGGATTTTCAGTCCTATGCCCGCTGCCAGCCAGAACGGGATTTTTCCACTTCACACCCACACAATCGGGATTTGATGAAATAGCTACGTTTTTTTCTTATTTGATTCGGATACTGTCAATCTACTGTCCATCTTTCTCTTTAGTTTTCTCCTTTCTTTCTCCTCAACCTATCTCCATTGGATGGACTTACGAAAGAATAATATCTAATCTCCCCATCGCGGTTAGGATCCCATGAACCAGGAGCGCCAGCACCGGTTCCTCGATCTTCCTACTGGAGGCATGGTCATGGCTTTCATTCATTCATTTCATTCTTTGTTCTGTTGTGGAATCGAACCACTCAAAGGATTTAGAGTCCTTTTACCAACCAGTCAGAACCAATATTTCTCTGTTATATTCTGTTTTTTCTTTGTCAGCTAGCACAATTTGGATTTCGAGTCCAATGCGCTAACGCTTTCTTGAGTTTTCTTGCTTGATTTTTATACGATTTTTTGAGCAACTAGCGCGAAAGCCGTTGCGCGTTAGCGCATCCGTTTTCTTGCTCTTTCTCCGGGCTTTGACCATGTCTCCCGAACAATTTCAGTACATATGGCGCAAGACGATTCCACATATATATCGAGGTCGGAATGGGATCGGGTGTTTTCACGTCTCACCGTAGTGCCCGGTTTGTCTTGATTGGTGATTGATAAACAAGAAGGAAAATGGAAAAGTAGAAAATCTACATGTTTATACCGTTGAGGTCCTTAGTTTAGTTAAGTAGGCGAGGGCATTTCCATCGCGAAGGATTCAATCCAGCCACAGGTTCCCCTACGGCTACCTTGTTACGACTTCACCCCAGTCGAAGACCCCACCGTGGTATGCGCCAATAAGACCACCAAAGGCCTTTGTGGCACTAGTGGTACACAGAAGTCATGGGTGATCATTGGTCCGATGCTTCGGGCGAAACCAATTCACACCAGCCAAAATTAAAAGTACATACGACATTGTATTTGATTATGTATAGTTGTAAAAGTATTTATTGAATATAAGTAGAACAATTGAGTGAGAAACATTTTCCCATGCATGGTTGAATGTTGTGCTGACTCTTTCCTATGCAGGATTGCATGTTGAGGTGGACATTCTGGTTGTTTGATGAGGTGACATGCTTGCATGTTAAGATAAATAAGTTAGTTGAGATGACTCTCTTAGGTATATAGGGATCATGATTTTTCTCTCTCTTAAATTTCATATATTTTACAAATTCGTGTACTTTTTTCCGATTCATGATTTTTTTTATAATTTGGGATTTATATAAATTATTTATCATTTTCTAGAACTGTGAACTGCTTTGTAAATTGGGAAATATTTTTACAAAATTTAAATAGTTTTTAAAAGTCATGAAAACTTTTGAAATTTTCATGATCATATAATTAGCAAACATTTTTTAATTTATGATTTTTCTAAATTCATCAAAAATTACACAAACATTTTCTTAAAATTCAAGAATATTTTTGTAAAATTCATGGCCATATTAAGAATTCTTGGGTATTTTTCTGAATTAATGAATATCTTTTAAATTCGTATCATTTTTTAGCATGTTAGAAATCTTCAAACTAGGAACCTCTTTTTCAAAATATTGAACTTTTGAAAAAAAATCATTTTTAAATGCATAAATATTAAAACAAAACAATGTTTTTTTACAGTTGTCAAAAAAGGTTTCTAAATGCATGCATGTTAAATTCTGAATTAATGAATAGTATTTGAAATGCTTTTCTTAAGTTTTCAAAAAGAATGTTTTTTTAAATGAAGTGAATACGTAGTGGACGACGGCTTTCCCCGCGAGCAAGTTAACACATACATACATGTACTGTACTGTACACAACGAGCGGTCAATTTTTTTGTACATAAAGTCAACTTTTTAGGGGTAGTGTAAGGCTTTATTGCTCAATCACATTGGGTACAATAGCAATGTCAAGGGAGTTTGGAGCTAGAGATGGCGTCCATTAATAACATTAATGCAATTTCGAGCTAGATCATGAGCAAGAGTGTTTGACAGTTGTCCTTCATGTAGAAGCGAGCTTCAATGAAGTCTCTCGTACGATGGTTGATGTTGACAAGGCCCCGCCATCGGTCGTCCGCTGGACAAAATGGACTCCATTTCAGCCAGGAAGTTGCCAGTGAAATGATAAACAGAAATAGGGGAGAATCTCTTCTTGGATCAGCTTTTTTCTTCTTTCTGAGCCAATGATGGGCCGGTCTATACAGTGGCCATTCGTATCATATTGGCCAGACGAACCATTCGTATCATAACCGGTGCTTAAGGCACATTCATATCATGTTGGCCAGATGAACCGTCATGGAACTCAGTTCCTATTATGTGCCTTAAGCACTGGTTACAACACAAACTGCTAACCGGCACACGCACTACTATGCACTATGTCTGAAAATGGGCCGGCACATGCAGGAATTTTTTCACTATTTTTTCCAATGATTTGTACTGCGTTTTTCTGGGTAGTTTTCTTATGGTATTCCCTAGCATGGGTTATTGCCGATTTTATAATTATTTTTGGTTATATATATATATATATTTATCTTTATCTGTTGGTTTTAGATTTATTTTTCTTTCTTTTTTCATTTTTAAGCTGTGATTTTATTTATTTTCCAATTTTTTGTGTACATTTTTTTTTCAACTCCATGAACTTTTCTCAAATTTGAGAACTTTTTTTAATTACGAATTTTCTATTTTTTGTGAACTTTTTTTTTCAAATTCGTGAACTTTTTTCATTTTTGTGAATTTTTTAGTTGTGAACTTTTCGAAGTCATGAACTTTTGAAATTTGTGAACTTTTGTTTTTGAAAACTGGGAAGTCTTTCAATTTGTTAATTTTTCAATATTGATTAACGTTTTTCACATGCACATACTTTTTTAAAATTGGTGAACTTTTTTCAAAACCATTCACTTTTTTAAGAAATTTGTGAACTACTTACATTTTTGTGAACTTTTTTCAAAACCATGAATTTTTTTTGAATCCGCGAGTTTTTTTTAGCAAAAACCAATTAGAGGTTTGATTCTCAAAACAAAACAGACCAGAAACTAGGAACTATTCCTACTCGCCATGTGGATTTATTAATTTGAGTTTAAAAATAGGAAAAATGACGTCAAAAGTTCTATCCTAGCAATGGCTTTTATGTTTGAAGGGTAACCCAAGCATCCATAACTCTCCTCCCAAAGAAGAAAAAAGATGCCATCACCGTCGAGGATTGCAAGCTTCGAGCGAAGGGGAAGCTAGCATGAGAGGTGATAACAATAATACTAATCTTTCATCCAAAAATTCAGAATTGGTAGTGTGGGTTTTATTCCATGCATCATTTTTCTTTTGAGAAAGGAAAAGGGACAAGAGTTTTCTTGCTGGGTAATTTCTTACAATTTTGTTATGCTGTTGGTTCCTATTCCTAAGTGTTGTGCTTTACCCCCTATGCTGCCTATTTGTTCCTAGGTATCTTGTCTCTAGCTATGCTCTTTCCATCTTTATTATGTAGCCAGGCAAACTGGTGCAGCGAACTCTGTTCTGAGGTAACTGGTGCAGCGAGTATTATTATTATTACTACTAGTGCAAATTCCCGTGCGTTGCAACAGGGCAAAATGAATGCAAAGCCTGCTCCGTGTCCATCATGTGCCATTTCTTATAGCCAGTTATGATAAACATCGGTAATAAGGTTAGAGAGCTCCTATTCGGCGCGTTAAGCGCCCGAACAGTTCCCGGGCGCTTGAAGGAGATCTCTAGTGGGCCGGCCCAGCAAACCTTCGCTCGATCGCCTCTCAGGTCTCGGCGAATGAGTCGATCACCCATTCCGTTAGAAACGAAAAAAAAGACATGCAAATTCCCGTGCGTTGCAACAGGGCAAAATGAATGCAAAGCCTGCTCCGTGTCCATCATGTGCCATTTCTTATAGCCAGTTATGATAAACATCGGTAATAAGGTTAGAGAGCTCCTATTCGGCGCGTTAAGCGCCCATCATGTGCCATTTCTTATAGCCAGTTATGATAAACATCGGTAATAAGGTTAGAGAGCTCCTATTCGGCGCGTTAAGCGCCCGAACAGTTCCCGGGCACCTGAAGGAGATCTCTAGTGGGCCGGCCCAGCAAACCTTCGCTCGATCGCCTCTCAGGTCTCGGCGAATGAGTCGATCACCCATTCCATTAGAAACGAAAAAAAAAGACATGCAAATTCCCGTGCGTTGCAACAGGGCAAAATGAATGCAAAGCCTGCTCCGTGTCCATCATGTGCCATTTCTTATAGCCAGTTATGATAAACATCGGTAATAAGGTTAGAGAGCTCCTATTCGGCGCGTTAAGCGCCCGAACAGTTCCCGGGCGCCTGAAGGAGATCTCTAGTGGGCTGGCCCAGCAAACCTTCGCTCGATCGCCTCTCAGGTCTCGGCGAATGAGTCGATCACCCATTCCGTTAGAAACGAAAAAAAAAGACATGCGGGGAGCAGGATTTGAACTCAGGATCTCTCGCTTCACATAGGGGTGCATGAACCACTACGCCATCCAACAACCTACGCTTAAAGCGTTCGTTTGCTTTCTTTTATTATTTCTACAACTCCCTAAGCCACCAATATGGGAAGCTTTCCAGACCATATTTTTTTCTTTTTCTCTCTTTTTCTGTAACGGTTTTTTTGCCTTTCTTATTTCCTTTTTTTGCCGAATACGTACATTTTACTAAAAAAATAAAGTAAAACATTTTTAAGAAAAATGAGTGAAGGTTCGTTGGTTTTTTTAAGTTCATCAAAATTGAAGAAAGTTCATCGAATCTGAAGAAAAGTTCATCAAATTGGTGAAAACTTCATCGATTCTAAGAAAAGTTCATCGAATTTTAGAAAAGTTCATCATAATTAGAAAAAGTTTGTCGCTTTTAAAAAAATTTAGCGGATTTGTAAAAAAATCATCGTTTTTTAAAAAGCCCATCAAATTTGAAAACAGTTCATCGACTTTGGAAAATGTTCATTGAATTTGAAAAACTTTCGTCAAAATTGAAGAAAAAGTTCATCAAATTTGAGAAAAATTTCATCGAATTAGGAAAAAGTTCATCGCATTTGAAAAAAGTTCATCGAATTAGGAAAAAGTTCATCGCATTTGAAAAAGTTCATCGAATTTGCAAAAAAGTTCATCGAATTTGAAAAAAGTTCATCAAATTTGAAAAAAAGTTCATCGAATTAGGAAAAGGTTCATCGCATTTGAAAAAGTTCATCGAATTTGCACAAAAGTTAATTGAATTTGAAAAAAGTTCATCAAATTTGAAAAAAAATTCATCGCGTTTGAATTTTTTTTATCGCATTTGAAAAAGTTCACCAAACTGAAAAAAGTTCATTGAATTTGAAAAAAAGTTCATCGCGTTTGAAAAAAGTTCATCAATTTTGAAAAAAAACCACCGATTTGAAACGAGTTCATGCATTAAAGAAAAATAAAAAATAAACAGGAAAACAAACAAAGAAAAAGGAGAAAAACAAAACGTAAAAAGGACAGAAGGCGAATATACATAGAAAGGATAGAACGGAGGCACATATGCACCAGCTATCAGGTGGCCTAGTGGTTAGTGCAGCATCCACGTAGCGATGAGACCGCAGGTTCGAACCCCACTCCACACATTTGCACCTTTCTATCCTTCGAAAACGGGAGATGGGCCGGGCCATTTGTTGCAAATGAAGGGAGGGGGTGTGCGCCCAATTGTGGAAACACCTATATTGGGCGCTAAAGGCGCCGAATAGGATCTGGCATAAGGTTACACTTTTATTGTTGTTCGGAGCATGAAGTGTGGACATGAAACTTCCTTCCCTCAAAATCCGGCCCAAGGCCCAGCCAAACCTCTTGTGTTAACCCTAGCGATCGGGATCGGGAGCTCCTCTTCCCAATCGATCCCCATCCTCCGGATCCGATCCCCTCAGCGCCGCCACACACACACCCCCGCACCGCTCCTCGCCGTCGTTTGCCCAGCGACCCCTCCGGCCGGTGAACCCCCCACCCCCACCTCTTTGGCCGCGCCCAAATTGCATCCTCTTGGCCAATAGAGACCATCTTTTTGGCCGCGCCCAAATTGCATCGCCTCCATGACTCGACCCGCCGCCGGAGACGGCGAGGCGCCTGGACGCGGGCCTTGCCTGCGCCACCACATCTCCGACCCGTGTACCCATGCTCCTGTTCCGTCAAGCGGCGCGGCGGCTTCGGCGTGAGGCTGCTCTTCTTGGTCTGCTTGGGGGAAGCGGGGTGGCAGCGCCCCTTCACTCTGTGGTCAGAGTTCGTCCCCGCGTGCTGCTCTAGGCTGCTTCTGATCCCCGGTTGGATGGGGATTTCTTTCTGAAGTTTACTGTCAGATGTATGTATGTGCAGATTTCCTGTAATCTTTATTTCCCGTCGCTTGTTGAATCATCACCTAGATGGGTGCGTATATGAATTACTAGTTAGTGAGATTAAGCGTAAACAAGCCATGTGGGATTATCCTCTAGAATTTTTCTTACGGTTGTACCGACTGCTCACAAAAAAATTTGTTAGGTTCGATCGAATCTGCTGCACAAGCACATACTTTTGCCTCTTTCCTCTTGGTAGACGCAGAGAGCACTACAGATTACTATGTGTGTGCTCCACAAAATTCACCACGCAAGTGCTACTTAATATCCCAGATTTCCTGGGCAATTCAGCCCAGGTTGCCAACGGGGGTCGTCGGTCGGTCGGTCAGTTGCTGTCAACATGTATATGTGATCCTGCATTTTTGTGAAAGCATCTTGGTTAGCATAATCTTTACTTTCGAGACACTTACTTGACCGAATAATGAATTCATCTTCGTTCTCCGTTTCATGTACAAGAAAGATGTTTGAATATTTTCTCACTACCGCCAAACCAGAATACTTATATTTTGATTGTTGGGTGCAGATGATAGACATGATTTCTGCTGTCCAAGAGCTTAGTGGGCTGACCGCTAGGGAACTTAGTGAGATGCTCAAGGAGTCTGACAGCTTCGTCTTGCAGTCCAAGGCGCAAGCCGGAGGTCCAGAGCAGGTGCTTATTTGCTACAATGTTCACACCTATTTCAGCCACCCTTTCGCTCACACGGCTTCTCTGCAGGTGGACATGGAGAAGCTTGTGTCATCGCTTCCTCTCCATCTTCTTGCTGTAAGTTTGGATATCGGAAGAGGTTCAGATTTGACATATGTGCTCCGTGGCGTGCGCTTTTTGCATTGTTTGTCTGAGCTAGCAACTCGCCACACCAAGCTCGAGCAGGTGACTTCTCTTGTTATTTCACGCAGGCTCGTCCATTTCATCACATACGAATTTCTTACCCTGTTCATTTGAATCTTGATATTCTGCGACTTCTCTCTCTTTCTCTATGTCATAGTCGACTCATGAATCATATCATATGGTCTTTGTGCCTTTCTCCGATAAAGCTTAATTTGTTAAATAATTTTGCTTTTACTGTATGGTTAGATGCTAAATGAGTAAAAGATGAGCATTGAGTCACAATCCTTGTTTATCTTCGTGCAGCTTCTTCTGGATGATGTCAAGTTATCTGAACAAGTTATGGACCTGATATTCTTTCTGCTATCCGTTCTGTCCCACTGGAAGAAGGTTCGACAACTACCAAATTATTTATTGAGGGCCGCATGCTTATACTTAATTATTATCATTTCATACTAATTTCTGGTAACAGCTATTGTTCTAAATTAGGAAGATCATCTCGGCGCTTCTCCCTTCATACATTCATCACTCGTAGCAGGAAGTCTTCATCTGATGACAAGTTACTTCTCATCTCAGTGGCATGAGCTTGTTCATATTCTTCTTGCACATCCAAAGGTAAGTAGTAGGTAACCCATATGGTAATTTAGTGATTATTTCGTTCCATGGCTTGATTCTGAAGAAACTGTAAAATATAAAAGCATATAACTAGCTTCCCGAATTTATAACATGTTAATGTTTAAATTCTACTCCCTCCTTCCCATAATATAAGATCTTTCTTGACACTATGATAGTGTCAAAAAAGATATTATATTATGGGACGGAGGGAGTATTTTTTAACCTCGCCCCTATTTTGCATTGCTTTTGATTTCTGAGCTCCCAGATTTTGTTGTTTTTCATCATTACGGCTAACTTTTCTGTAATAATCTTGTTGCGCTGCAAGTTGATTTCATAAATGATAATGACATGTTTATCGCTGGTTTTGTCCTCATCCTGAATAGAATTTGTAACATATTGCGGAGTGTCAACTCTTTTCTTAGAGATTCCAATCAAATTCATTTATACTTGTGGTTCAACCATATTAGTAACAAGTGTAGCTCCCAGGCCAATCTGAGCTAAAATTACTAGTATTCTTAAAATGTGTCAACTTCTGCGCTATATTATTACAGGCTGTTATCCGTAGGCATCATTTTATTATATAATACTAAGAGATTATGTTAGTATTTAACTTCCTTTAGCTATTCTACTGGGTTATCTGAACCTTCGTTGCTTATAAGTTTTTGCTGACTACTGTTTAATTATTGATTCCTGTTTCGTTTATACATCTCAGTAGAAAAAAAGCAAACACCTGACCTTCGTATAGTTCTTTCTTTGTGTACTCCCTGGATCACTATGGCATCCTTTGATATGAATGTTATACCAGCAAGACATAGATCTGCCTGTTAGGTACTTTGTATTCAATCTGTTCATCTCTCTCTGTTAATATTTGCTGTTTTGTGGTCAGGTTGATATCTTTATGGATGTAGCCTTTGATAGTCTGCACGAAGATATGAGGTTATTGAGTGTCAGGCTATCAACATTGGGCACCAAAGCCTTTCCTGTTGGCCCTTTTGACTCACAACTCACTTACTTCATATGCCAACAGTGTGAAGCATCATTGCAATTTCTTTTGTCATTGTGCCAGCAGAAGTTATTCCGAGATCGTATCTTAAAAAATAAGGTCCCGTATATCCCTATGCGTCTCATTTCCTTGATTTTTTTTTGAAATGCATTTCCTTGTATTTTTAGTTCCACTGTTAAGGGAAAAACTGCTGAATGTGAGCTCCTTTTCTTCTTTATGATTTATCAAAATATGCTTGTTTCGGCATACTGATCAGTGATGCCAACAGAAGTATATCACACTAACTCTCTCCCCAAAAAAAACTCATTACTTGTTCTCCAGTTTTAGTTCAATTCCATCTTGTTACCCCCTTGCATAAGATTTCCAGAAAACAGATTAACTGATTAACCTAGACTAATCTAGTGTGTGGAATAATACTTTAATTTAGTGACACATCCATCTTCCTGTGTTTTCTACTAAAAGAAGTGAGTATGTACTCAAATATGTTACTGTTTCTGTATATCATTACATCGTGTATGCCCTCGGAGGATATTGACTCAAGAAGTTACTAAATGCAGGAGCTCTGTAGAAATGGAGGTATACTGTCACTCTCATTTACGATATTGAAGTTAGGTGTTCCAGAATGGCTGAAAGGATCAACTGATATTGCTTCTTCCATTTCCAGACAGAAGGCTAAAATCCTTTCTATCGTAAGTTTGTCATGAGTCTTGAATTACTTTGTTTAATTCAAGTACTACCACTGTATACTGCCAGTGTTGCCTTTATAACTGATGCCTGGTTAAATACTCTGTAGTTGTTACAACTGTGTGAATCTGAAAGTATTTCTTACCTCGATGAAGTCGCCACTTTGCCAAAGAGCATGCAACTAGGGCTGGAGGTTAGTTCTCCTAGGTCTGACCACAGCTGGGGTTGAAATTACTCCTTTTCTGCAGCATTTGAAAATATCATTTGGTTCCTATCAAATTTATCACAATGATTACTGCAGGTTCTTGATTTGCTGAAGATCGCATTTGGAAGAAAACAAAAACCTGCTGCCGGTTCCCATGATAAGAGTTACCCCGTGGGTTCTGTGCTTATCAGTGCATTGCGTCTCGTTGACGTCTTTTCTGATGATTCAAACTTTAGATCTTCCTTCATAACTAATACTGTAAGCTTTGAAACCGACTGCTTTTAATACGTACCTTGATAGGGTTATATAGTCTTTGCAACCGCAAAGCTCTTATTTTAGCTAATTCAATTTCGTTCATCTTCTCTGCAGATTCCCTTTCTGACGCAAATTTTGGCGACTCCTCATGATGAGTTTGTCTCAAGTTGGTGCTCTGTCGATCTGCCAGTGATGGAAGATGATGCTAATCTGGATTATGATCCAGTTGGTGCAGCTGACCTGGCACTGTTAGCTGCTTCAAATATGCTGACTGAAGCGAAAGTTAACTATTCATGCAATTTTCGCTCTATCAGCATGCCTTCAATACAATATGCACAGACAAGAACATCCTGTGTGGTGAAAATAATAGCAAATTTGCACGTCTTTGTTCCAAACATATGCGAAGGTCAGATCTTCTCTCAGTGGCTATGAGACGCTGTACGATTTTTTGTGTAACCTTGTTAAACGCAAGTTCCATTGTCATGTATGTTAACAGAGCAAGAAAGAGACCTCTTTCTTCAGAAATTTCAGAAATACTTGTTATCAGAGAGTCCCAAGCCATCATTGGACCATCCAGCAGCTGATGAGATCACCATAGTTTGTACAAACTTGGGTACAGTCGCTTGTCTTTCTGTTTTGCAATTTGTTGTGATTATGTTAATTCATCGCGTTGCATATCTTATGTCTTCTTTTTCTCGGTTTGCAGGATCTTTGTCCCATTATGCTAAATCATTAATCCCTGGTAACTTGTTAAATGAGGAAGATGTGCAACTATTAAGGTGGGTAATGTCATTTTGACTGGTCCTTGGTGTGCCACATAGAAACAATATTCTTTATAACTTTCTTGCCGTATGCCTGATTGGTTTGAATTTGTTGCCCTCAGCTGACAACTTCTTTGTTGACGCTTCTCTAAACTTTACCTTTCCTCTCTGCAGTGATTTTTCTTATAAGTTGCAACGTTGGTGTAAATCGCAAGTTGGACAGAGAATATCGCAGGTTTTTTTGCTTTACTCATTGATCTCAAACATCATACCAAAGCATTATGTTTAGGGTCTCTGTTTTCTGGTTCTCAAGGGATAATCTGTAAAATTAGTATATTACATTTCTACAAGTATAGTTTTAAAGTGCATAATGTCCTCAGGCAAATTCATTGTTTCTTTTGTATGGTTGGTGTGACGGTTGTGCTCAATGTGTAAACTAGAAAATAGCCTGGAACCATGCATTGGGTGGCAGCTTCATACTTCTTAGCAGTTTACTCAAAAGTTTTTGCCAGTACCTCATTTTCTTATGTAAGATGATTTCATGATGTGATGTTTTAGGTGGCAAAAAGTGACGTCACATCAGAAATGAAGGTAGACTTGCAACCGGTGCAGCAGCCCCAGCCAGCAAGGGCTAGTGTTCCAGATCCCAATATGGATGGCCCTCCTAAGGTAACATTATTGATTACATTAATATTAGCCATTGACTTGGTAATGTATTTGATCCCAATCCAAAACTGATACTAGCAGGATGTGCAAAACATTGAAGAGTCTATGGCGACGCCCCCCATGAGACAAGATGGAAATGCTAGGGATGAGACTCCAAGAAACCGTGCCACTACAAATGGTGGGGTCCTGCAAAATTCAGTCGGTCAGAACCTAATCCATCTTGGCGTTGCGAGAACGACTAGCGCGGGCTATCCGGGTCCCAGTACTGCTACCAGCATGGAGGTCCCACGCTGCAGAAGTGTAGACCATTTCAAAACACCAGAACCTAGCAAGGAAAGTTGTCTCCGGGACGAGGATGAGAGGCAGCCTAGTAGGAGAGGAAAGAAGCGAACTATCATGAACGATGGGCAGGTAAATGAAATTGAGAATGCTCTGGTTGATGAGCCCGAGATGCATAAGAATGCCGCTTCCCTTCAGACATGGGCAGAGAAGCTGAGTGGGCAGGTAATATATATTATATGCCTTTTCTTTTTTTCTTGCCGCAAATGATATATATGCCTTTTCAGTTGGGTAAATGTTTCATTAGGTCTGACTAAGTAGTTTCGGCTTTGTCTGATTAATGGAAATGCGTCCTTACTTTTCAGGGTGCAGAGATCACATCATCGCAACTAAAGAATTGGTAAGGTGAAATTATCCGTCTTCTTTCCTAGCAATGTACTGCTCCATAATATAACCAACTCTTAGTCCTTCAAATTTAGTTATTCCTGCATCATACAGATTTTCTTTTGTGCCTGCATTCTGTATCTGTTTGCAATAATAGCCTTCTCTTTTAAATTCTATCTAGGCTGAACAACAGAAAAGCTAAGCTCGCTCGTATCGCAAAAGAAAGAGGAGAGGGCGAGGGTGCTGACAAGTCATCTACACCAGCTAATTCTCAGTTGGGTGACTCCTCAGAGAGTGCCGGCGAGGAGAGCTATCTGCCGCCTTCAAGGGTGCTGAATGCTCTAGGCTTATCCAACTCCAAGGGCAGCAGCAGGCTGGTTACCCCAGACTCCAGCGAGCCAAGTACACAAGACATGATGACGAGCCGCCCGTTCACAAGATCATTGTCATTCGAGCCTGGCCGCCCCGTTCTGCTGATTGACAACGAAGGGAATGAAATCGGCAGGGGCGAGATCTTCCAGGTTGATGGCAGGGCCCAAGGGAAGAGCCTGGCGGAGAGCCACATGTGCATCATCGACGTCACCGAGCTCAAGGTTGAGAAATGGAGGGAACTCCCCCACCCTTCCGAGGCGTCGGGAAGAACATTCCAGGAGGCGGAGTCGAGGCATGGTGGCGTGATGAGGGTTGCCTGGGATGTTGTCAGGCTCGCTCCGGTGGCGACGTAGGGTGGTTGGTTCCCTTTTGTGGTGTCGGGAATGTAGAAACAGCAAGTAGAGAGAAGCTTCCTGTCAATCTAGGATCTGAAGCCAGGAATGAATCTTGGAGGGTGGCTCTTATTGTTGTAACTAGTGTTTGGTGAAAGCTAGCCTCCCTGTCATCTGTCAAAGACTCTCTCTATCCTTATGTTGCATCCTCTTGTTAGGGTTTACTAATTCTGATATATCTGTCGCAACGCTGGTATGTTGCCATGTGACGTACAAACAAATTTATCTTAATTTTCTGATAACTGAGAATGTTGATAAGAAACATGCACCGGGAGTTCTTTGACACTTGAGGCGTTTGGGTTCTAACTTTTAGGTTGAGGAAGCAAGTGCAGTTGGACATGCAAAACCCATATACATGATCACAGAAAATTAGGTGTCTTGGTTCCGGTGAAATCCATGTACAAGATGCTGTTCATGTATCTATCAAGGGGACTGTCAGTTTCTTTTTGTTGTTGTGCTGTTGATGCTCAGTCCCATTTAAATTAGAGCACGTTTACGTACAAGTGTGCTGATATTTTCTGCTAATATATTGAAGCTAATGATGCTACCATCTAATCTTGATTCACCGGAAACATGGCACGACATCAATTTAAACACAGGAAAAATCTTTGGAGCGATAGATTGGCCGAAACACAATACCGATAATCAACACTCTTTATCTTGAGCATGACCACCAAACTATTAGTGTAAAACTAACAAAAAATGACCGGGCATTCTCGCCGGGCGTTGAGTAGTTGAAAAGCTGAGTTACCGGCAATAATTGGTAACAAAAAAAGACGATTGATGCAACATGTCAAATCAAACTGCAACAACTAATGTATGAGATACTTCTATTCCAAATTATTTTTTCACACAATATCCATTAGGTCCCAGGCAAAATATAGGTAATTCAAATTAGACCTAATGAAGAGGCGGGAGAGGGGGCAGGTAAAGGAGAACGGGTCATTGTCATCGACACCATCTCAGCAGGAGAGGGTTTCAGACAGTCTTTCTTGCACGCATCCATGGACGGGTAGCACTCTAGATTCGCAAGGCAACACAAGCAAAGCCATCCATCTTTGCACGGTTTACCATTGACACAAAGCCCATGCGGGAAATTGATCTTCTCGTCATCCACGTCTTCTTCGATGATCCGACCTATGGTACAACAATCAATTAGCCGTTGATATGGTAACTGATCATTTCAGACTGATTAATTACAAACAAGCAACAACTACTGAAAGGTGAGAAAGAACTGATAACTCTCTGTGGAAGTGCATACACTGCGCAGTAGGTGCGGAGCATAGGAGATGGAGAGACAATAGCAAGGCTAGACCATAGATGCGAACCGTGTACCTGTCCATCCTCTTCTAATGCAGTTTGAAAATGCTAGGGAAAAGATACACACGATTGGTCTATCAACACAAGGCTTGTATAGATGGAGAGATGGGATCCGGTGCAGAAAAGATCAAGCAATAATATTGTACCTATTAACTGGCCTAATTAAAATTTGTAGTACTCACTCTGACCCATATTAATTGTCGCTTAAATGGATGTAGCTAGTGCTATATACATCCATTTGAGCGACAATTAATATGGATTGGGAGGAGTACCTCATGTAAGCTTCATACTAGAAGCACATATCTTATGGTAGTACCATTATTTCTAATAGGAAGATTCCAACACTTGATAAGGCATACCTAAATAAGACATTCGAGCAATAAAGAAGATTCCAACACTCGATAGGAGATTTCATTATTAAAAACAGATTTCAACACTTCATAAGACGTTTGCTCAATAAAATGTTCCAACACTTATAAGACATTCAAGCAATAAAGAAGATTCCAAGACTTGATAGGAGATTTCATTATTAAAATAGATTTCAACACTTAATAAGACAATTGCTCAATAAAAAGTTCCAACACTTAATAAGACATACCTACAAGAAGAGATATTTCAACACTTAAAAAGAATTCCAACAAATGAAGAAAAGATTTCAACACTTATTAGGACATTTCAACAATAAAAACATATTTCAGCACTTAATAATATATCTCAAGAATAAAAAATAAATATTCTAGCACTTAATTTCTTGCTTTATAAAGATTTCAGCAATTAATAAGACATTTCAACATTAAAATAGATATCAACATTTAAGAATAGATTTCAACACTTAAAAACACATCCTGACAAACAATAAACATATTTCATCATTAAATAACACATCCCAGCAATATAAACAGACCCAGGTGAAAAATCTAATCTATTTGTCTGATCTCTCATCCTAGCCCAACCGATAAAGTGGCGCTTCTAGACACTGGAGCAATTTCCTATAAAGTGTGTGTGCTGACTCACTTCGACATGCAACATTGTTCAAAAGCGAAAAAATACCAAACCTTCCAGTTGCCTCTATTCCTGCTCAAACCAACATTTCTGAACAGAATCCGCCAAAGACCATGTCGCACTGTGCTGGCCTACCGACGGATCTCCTCTGCCGCATCAACGCCAACCTCGATGATCTCGAGTGTAACACTAGCACGACGTGTCGCTGTGCTCTCGTGCCGTTGTCCCCGTCGCTGGTCGTCGTCCTTGACGGTGTCGGTAGCTACCCCGCCGCAGCCTCGCTTCCCATGCGTCGCTCCTTCAACCTTGAACCCATCCCTTTGGGCGCGCGTTGCATCGGCTCTAGCAATGGATGTCTCGCCCTTGGCCGTCCCGTTTGTTACCACCATGATGGCCTCAGCATGCCCAGCCTCTTCAATGCTGTCACGGACATAGAGGTTTGTTTGCCGTCAATCGTCATTGATCTATAACGATAGGGGCGTTTCGAAGATCGTATTCTCACCAAGCCCCCGCCATATGCGATGCCGATATGGCTCCTGCGCCCTCCACCACTCGTTCTCTCCCCATGGTCTTCCTCACGCGTCTTTTCCTTCACACCTTCATTTTCTTATTTTCTCATCCACATCCCTTGCCCGCCATGAGAGGAACAACTCCATTGCTCGCACGCGCATCCTTTCGGTGGCCATCATCACCGTCGTGCACCTCTCCAACGGGATTGGGGCCGGCATCGCTGGCGAAGGTGGTGCGGCTTGGTGGGGGTGCTGGGACCGCCAAGGGAAGGTGCCGGAACGGCTTGGTGGCGAGCCCGCAAGATGCGATGGGCGACAGTGGCTAGGCGGAGGGATGGATTTTGAAGGAAATATGAACCTGCTGCAACCCGTGGTTAGGACGGCCAACCGCAGGTGACGGGAGGATGACTGGCCGGCATCAAAAGCGGTGAGGTTCTGCCTACGACGATGATGGCTGGGGAGCGCTGCAGGCGGGCGACGAAGGTCCCGGGGGCTGGGCCGTTGTTGTTTCTGCGTAAGGTGGAAGAAGTGATGGAATCAGACCAAACGGCCGAGCCAGATCTGATCACGCGGCGGGGATTCGGCCTACCGAAAGTTGGGTCGCCTTTTTAATTTGCTATTCATCGTTTAGTGTGGGTAGAAAAACCATTCATTTTGATTTGCATGTTCTTGAGGCAATACAAGATTTCACGAGCATATGGAACACACCGGAAGTAGTTTTTCACTAGGAGTAACACCATTTGAGATCTCACAAATACGAATAATATTTCTCGATATATAGCGGCACAAATATCATACAACATGCATGTCCGAAAGATATCGTTTTGAGAGGACGAAAGAGAAAACTCCACCATGGTCAATAAAGTATCTAATTCAAGCAAAATAACATGAGATTTTAGATACTTATTTCAGAAAAATGTACCCCACCTAGATTCTAGGTCATCGCCTCCTCTTATTCGCCGTCAACTTATTTAGAGTATACGTGATCCCTTCTTTTATGGTTGCTTGACCGCCAACTTTATAGTTCAAATTTGTCAACCTTGTTCTTCAGCATAAGGCTTGTACTCATTGATTTCATCTAGCATAAGGCATGGTTGTATATTGTAGTTTTGTATTTCAATGTTTTCTCCTCCATGGCGCGCCTTCTTATCCGTGATGGAGCCAGAAACTGAATATAGAGGGGGTCAACAATGTCACGTAATGTTAGATGGGGCAAACATGTCATGTAATATTAGAGGGGGCCAAATGACCTAAATCTAGCTACTTTTGCCTGACAGATGGAGGGTTAGAAGCACATATAGTTGTATTTGTGAGAGCGTAGGGGGGGGGGGGGGGAGGGGGGACAAGGCCCCTGCCAGCACCCTTGCCTCCGCCACTACTTCAGATCTTCGATGTGGTCTGGCACCCAGCTTAAAAACGCGACTTCATCGCGGGAATCCACGGTGTATTGCAGGTTTCCGAATCCGAGGATCGGGCCTAGAACAAAAGTTTCGATCTGGCCGAGGTGGCCAGTCGAATCGGCATGGATGGTGATGTTGCCAAAGACGAAAAGTTGTTCTGGTAGGAAAATTATGCCGCAGCCGACCTAATAGCCGATCTGAAGGCATGCCATCGAACCGCTTCGACTACAGAGAGGTACCTACATGGGCTACGAATGAAATTCAGTAGATCTCGGGCATGGGGTCCCGAACTAGTACTCTTGGCACGATGGTAACAGCGTCACACGATTTACCCAGGTTCGGGCTCTCTCGAAGAGATAATACCCCGTGTCCTGCTCTGGTGTATTGATTCTGATGGGATACAATATACAGATCTACCATAGAGATCGTGTGTGTATGAGAGTTTTTTCTACGGTCCTCATCCCTCGGCTTATATATGCCGGGGGTGCCTACGTTTTACGTAAGTCGGTTATATCTACGGATAGTCGCGACAAAGACGGTCTAAGTCTTGTATACGGCAAGTCTTCTTCGAGAGTTATCCACTTTGGTGTTATGGGCCCGATAATCATGGGCCACCGGTTGATCATTTTTGGGGTCCTTGGCCCGGCCCATATTCAAACACCCGCCTTGTGGAAGGGATCTTTGAATTAGGGGTTAAAATGTGACCGATTTTCAATTTGTTGGTAAAATCTGTCACAAACGTAAGGGGTTAAAATGTACTCCTTTTTGATCAAAAATGACATGAACACCGTAGAGAGCTGTAATTTCAGACGCCATAGAAACTTTTCACATAATTATTCCTCCCAATTTCCAATCACTGCTATAACCCGGGATCCCAGACTAGAACCACATGGCAATCGCAGGATGACACACCTATGCATGACACTACTTATTTCCAGAGTTTCACTAAAATTAAGAATCTCCAGAGTTCGGACCGGCCACCGCGACTCCGCTTGCTTGCTTGCTCACTCCCAAATGCCGACCTCCATGAACCCGTCCTCGGTGGCGCAGCCCCTGAACATGCCGGTGCAGTTGAACCCGTAGGCCACCTCTCCGGCGCTGGACACAGCGATGAGGCCCGCGAATCCCTCGTCGAGCCGCTCCTTGACGCAGAAGTTCACGGCCTCTTGGAGAGGCAGGCCCTTGTACTCCATGACGGCCGCCACGTCGCGCGCCAGTGTGGAGCGGATGATGGCCTCGCCCTCGCCCGTGCACGACACGGCGCAGTGGCCACACGCGTATGTGCCCGCGCCGATGAGCGGCGAGTCGCCGATGCGGCCTGTCATCTTGTTCATGAGCCCGCCCGTGGACGTGGCCGCCGCCGTGTGGCCGCTAGAGTCCACCACCGTGCACCCTACCGTCTCTGGCGCGTAGATGCCGATGGGCAGCCCGTTCATCACCATGCCGCTGTCATTGTGGCTCTCCGATGCCGCCGCCACCGTGTTGGCCCCGGCGAGCGGGATGCGGTAGTCGAAGAGGATGCTGTTTGACTCCTTGGCGAGCTTGAGCATGCCCACGTTCTCCTCCGTGATGAAGTAGCTATTGTCGACGGTCTCCAAGCCCTGCAAGCACATCAAATCAGATCCACATCGCACCTCAATTTCCGTGGATTACACGAGAAGTTGCGGCTGCATGCCATATATACTGCTCAGTCCGATCCGTCACGTGAACTTTCCGATTACAAAATGTTGATTAGATCGCCTCGCCATGCAGGCAGTTTAATCTCAAATCATTACCTGCTCGCGCGCGAAATCCTCGGCGCCGTCGAAGGCGAGGTAGGAGTGTGGGGACTTGTCCATGACGCGGCGGGCGAGGGAGACAGGGTTCCGGACGGTGGAGACGCCCGAGACTGCGCCGCAACGGCGGCCGCGGCCGTCCATGATGCTGGCCTCCATCTCGACGTTGCCGGCGCGGGTGAGCGCGGAGCCGCGTCCCGAGTTGAAGCAGGGGTCCGTCTCGAGCTCGCGCACCACGGCCTCCACGACGTCCAGCGCGGCGGCGCCGGACCGGAGCAGGTCGACGCCCACCTGCAGGCACCGCGCCAGCACCCGCTCCGCCTCCTCCTGCCTGTGCTCCGGCAGGTTCGGGTCCACGCCCGCGCCGCCGTGGATGGCAATGGCCCAGCGCGCCATGCGTGTGCTGCTGCTGGTGGTGTGTTGTGCGCTACGTACTCTTCTTTCTTGTTAAAGCTTTAAAGCTCTGTTGGTTGGCTCGTGTGTGTTGGAGAAGAAGGCATGGATCAATGGCCGGGTATTTATAACCAGCCACGAGGGACGATGGCGATGGAATATTTTCGCCGGTTCTTACGGGGTTAAATTAGCACGTGAAGATTCTACTGCCAAAGCCGCTGTCACTTCCGTTTGTAGTACTAACAATTATATTATTACTAGAATGGATGAACTTTCCCGTAAACTGGATCCATAAATCGTGATGGAGATAAGACCAGATCACCCGTGAAGGAATTTCCAAATTCTGCGAGATCGCGTGGCCTCAAATTATGTACATTTTGCGTCATTTGGATTATTTTCCATGTTTTTTTAGGGTAAATTATTTTCCATGTTTTTAATCAGTATGGTATGGGCAAGTACAATCCGAGCGGCCGGGGCCGGTGCTTTTCTGCTACTAAACCGAACCGGATATCTTTTCTTTCTACTCCTAATGGACGAGTTGGTAGCCTGGTACGGTTTATTTTCGTCCCACCTCCCACTTTCTCAGGTTTTTTTTCGTCCTCCTCCCACCCAGTATGGTTTTTTCAACTCCCCCTGTCCCACACAAAAAAAACGGACCAGGAGGCCAGCCCCCTCGCACAATTAGGCTGCCCTCGAAGTTTTCCTACGACGACGTGAACCACCCCAACCGCCATCGATCCCTTCGCCGCCGCCATCGGTCCCTTCTGTCGTCGATCCCGGCCTGGCCGCAGCCGATCTCATGGAGGCCGGCGCAGATCATGCACATAGGTGACAGTGCCGTGTCTCGCCCTCGCCGCACAATCCCACTGACGCCTCCGCCGCCGCCGATCCGTGGGAGCCCGCCGCACAACCCCACGCACACATCTGCCAGTGAGGGTGCCGCCGATCTCACGAAGGCTGCGCCAGATCAGGTCCGCCTAAATCAGGTTCCCCTAAATCCTAAACCCTTCGTCCATTCAACAAGGCCCGATTTAATTATACAGCACATACATACAATAAGACACTTGAAGGTTTCCGGAATTTTACAGATCCTCCGGCAGCACATACATACAATTTGATGGTTCCACCGGCAGCACATACATACAAGTTGATGCTTCTCTGAATTATACAAACAGCTGATTTACACCTTTTCTTTATAAATGTTCTGTCACACCTGATACAAGTGTATCGGTGGACACATGAAAGGTGAGGAGAGCAGCCTAAGTGTAAGTGTTGGGCCGAGGCCTGTGTGGGTTATTGGGCCGCCTGTGGCCAGTGTGGGTGTACTACATAAACCAGTCTGTAATCCTGGATCGGATATGAAATGAGATAACGCTGGAAGCTTCTCTCTCGTTCCCCTTCGTCCACCTTCCTCCCTGCTCTCCTCACCTACCTCTATTCCCCGTGCGATCGATCCCCTTCCTAGGGTTCATCGGTCGTCACAATTGGTATCAGAGCCACAATTTTTTTCCTCCGCTGCCGATCTGCACCGTCGCCCCACATCCTCTTGGCAAATCGGTAACATCCACTGCATCAGGTGCGGATTCGCTTCGGTGAATTCGCGCAAAATCCTGTGCAGGGTTCGATTTGCTCGGAGCGGGAGCCACGGCGCCGTCCAAGCCTTCTGCGCAGACGCGGCAGCTCATGGCGGTAATGGAGAATCAAACGTCCAACCTCGCGACCCTCATGGAGAAGCTACTAGCGCGTTTCGAAGAGGAGAAGGCGGAGGCGGGGAAGCGTGCCGAGGTGCAGGCCGCCTTCAATAGCCAGGTCTCCCATGAGCTCAAGAGTCTCTCAAAACAGATCGGGCTCACCCAAGCCGAGGTCGACGACGTCCGTAAGGGGGCGTCCCCTTCACACTCGTTGGCCCTCTCTGCCAAATCCGATGTTGACGATCCGGCTGCGGCTGTGCTTCAGACGCCGCCGCCCAAGGAGCGACCGCAGCATCAGGCACCACCAGCGCCAACCGAGCCGCGCGTTCCTCCGCCTCCGAACGTGTTGCCACATCCGCAGGCGCTAGCCGGCGGTCAGCCGCGCGCACGCCTGGCCAACGACGGTCCGCCGCTGCTTCCAGTACCTGAGCAGCCGCCACCACCGGAGCGCGCTTACCACCAACAATCACGCGAGGATTATTTCTCCAAGCCACCGAAGCACAATTTCCCTCGCTTCGAAGGGGAATACCCGCGCGTCTGGCTGGATCGATGCCTGGCGTATTTTGAGCTCTACCGTGTGCCGGAACACAGTTGGGTGACCACCGCAGCGCTCTATGTGGAAGGGCATGCCGCTCTTTGGTTGCGGGCTTTTCAACAGCAGCATCCGATTTTCCGCTGGGATATGTTCCGCCAAGCAATTGAGGAGGAGTTTGGACCGGATGAATTTGAGTCCCTGATGCACAATCTCTTGCAATTGCGACAGACTGGGGGAGTGATAGAGTACAGACAGCAGTTTGAGGTTCTCATGTACAACTTACTGGCCCTGGATGCAACCTTGAGTCCCAAATTCTTCGTCACACAATTTCTGCTGGGGCTCAAGGATGAGCTTCGCGCGGCTGTGCGTCTTCAGGCACCAAACAGCATCACCCGGGCAACAGTGTTTGCAAAAATACAAGAAGAAGAGCTTGCGAATCTGCACCCCAAGTCTCGACCAGTGCCAGCAGGTCGACCGCCTCCACTGCCTTACACTGCACCAACTCAGGGACGCCCAGCGGCAGCAACAACCATGTTGCCAGCGGCGAACCCACCGAAACTGATCGCAGCAGCCAAACCAGCTACAGACGACTTTGGCAGAGAGCGACAGTTACGGGACTACAGAAGACAACATGGCCTCTGTTTTCGCTGTGGAGAGAAATTTTCCAGAGAACACCAGTGCAAGCGCTCCGCCCAATTGTTGACCATCGAGGTTGGAGAGCACGGTGAAGTTCTATCTGATGAGGCCGTGCGTGCTCTGGAGCTGTTGGACGAGCCGGAGGCAGCAAATCCGTCGTGCTGTTTACTGTCAGCAAAAGCGGTCGATGGCACCGATGCTGCTGAAACTATCCGCCTGCGTGCCAAGGTTGGGAACCAAACCATGTTGTTGTTGGTCGATTCTGGCAGTACACACAGTTTTGTTAATGCGTCCTTTGCTCAACGCATTGCCGCCACGACAACGGTGATACCCACAATTGCTGTCAGAGTAGCCAATGGGCAAAACTTACAATGCACTGAACTTGTTCCGAAGCTGAACTGGACAGTTCAAGGTCACAAGTTCACTACAGACATGAGAGTTCTGCAACTTGGGGTCTACGACGCAGTTTTGGGAGTGGATTGGCTTGCCCAACACAGCCCGATGCAGTGCGATTGGAAACTGAAAACAATGCAGTTTGTCAGCGAAGGGGCAGCCGTTCATCTCACCGGCGTCCGATCGGAGGAGACACCAGCCATCACAGCCTTGGATGCATCACAGTTGTGGCAGATGCAGGAAGCAAATGAGATTTGGGGAGCTGCTCTTGTGGACTTGCATACCCTGCCCTCGCACAATACAGAAGCTCCTCTTTCCCCTGTTATCAAGCAAATCCTGACAGATTTCAGTGACGTATTCGAGGAACCAACAACACTTCCTCCTCACAGACAGTATGAGCATGCCATAAACCTCGAACCAGGAGCCGCTCCCGTTAACTGTCGACCTTACCGTTACTCTCCCTTACAAAAAGATGAGATCGAACGGCAAGTAGCTGAAATGTTGCGCACTGGGCTGATCACCCACAATATGAGTCCATTCGCGGCTCCCGTGCTCTTGGTGAAGAAGAAAGATGGGACATGGCGGTTTTGCGTCGATTACCGCCGCCTCAACACAGTTACGATTAAAAACAAGTTTCCGTTGCCAGTCATCGATGAACTATTAGATGAACTCGCGGGGGCAGCATTCTTTTCCAAGATTGACCTGAGAGCTGGATATCACCAAATACGCATGAGGGAAGGCGATGAAGAGAAAACAGCCTTTACACATCATGGGCACTTTCAGTTTCTAGTCATGCCATTCGGCGTCACCAACGGGCCACCAACGTTTCAATGTTTGATTAACTCAATACTCTCCGGGCCAAACCGTAAGTTTGTCATTTCATTTCTTGATGACATCCTGGTCTTCAGTTGTTCTCTACAGGAGCATGTGGAGCATCTTCGGACAGTTCTCGGCATTCTCCGGCAACACCAACTATATGCAAAGCTGTCAAAGTGCTCGTTCGCCCAGCCCCGAATCGAGTACCTGGGCCATGTGATTTCCAAACAAGGGGTGGCCACAGATCCAAGCAAGACAAGTGCAATGCGTGATTGGCCTACACCCACAAATGCAACAGAGTTGCGCGGCTTCCTTGGACTTACAAGGTATTATCGCAAGTTCGTGCCCCATTACGGGATCATCGCCAAGCCACTGACCCAGCTCCTCACCAAGAAAGGATTTGCCTGGACCGAGCCGGCTCAAAAGGCATTCGATGCCCTCAAGGACGCAATGGTCAACACCCCGGTCCTCGCCTTGCCGGATTTCACACGCCCCTTCTCCATCGAGACAGATGCGTGCGATACCGGTGTCGGGGCAGTGCTTGTACAGGATGGTCACCCCGTGGCTTATCTTAGCAAGGCCTTGGGGGTACGGAACCAGCGTCTCTCCATCTACGAGAAAGAGTTCCTCGCCGTGATCATGGCCGTCGACAAGTGGCGTTCCTACCTCCAGCGCGCTCCATTTGTCATCGTCACCGACCACAAGAGCTTGTGTACTCTGGGCGAGCAGCAGCTGGATACGGAGCTCCAGCGCAAGGCTATGTCCAAGCTAATTGGCCTCCAATTCTCCTTCAAGTACAGGCACGGCGTCGAGAACGGCGCTGCCGATGCCCTCTCACGTGTCGGCCACCACTTCGCCATCAATGCTCTGTCCACATGCCAACCTCAGTGGCTACAGGAGGTGGCCAACTCTTACGAAACGGATGCCGATGCCCAAGATCTTCTCCAACGCCTGGCCATCTCCAGCCCCGACGAGCAAGGCTACGAGCTCCGGCAAGGCGTCATTCGTCTCCATGACAGGCTTTGGATTGGGGCCAACTCCGCCCTCCAAACCAAGCTGATCCACGCCTTCCACGCAAGCGCAGTGGGGGGCCACTCCGGCGTGACCGCCACTTACCAGCGCCTCAAGAAACATTTTGCCTAGCGTGGCCTCAAACAGGCGGTCGAGGAGTTCGTGCACCAGTGCGCCATTTGCCAACACGCCAAGCATGAACACATCAAGACGTCGGGTCTCTTGCAACCACTTCCCGTGCCCACGGAGCCCTGGCAGGACCTCACCATGGATTTCATCGAAGGCTTACCTGCGTCCGAAGGCTACGAAGTCATCATGGTCGTCGTCGACCGTTTCACCAAGTACGCACACTTCGTGCCCCTTCGTCATCCCTTCACGGCAGCAACGGTGGCCCGTGCCTTCTGGGACATCATCATCAAGCTGCACGGAGTTCCCCATTCCATCGTCTCCGATCGGGATAGCATTTTCACCAGTAACATGTGGCGTGCCATCCTCGCAGCTGCTGGCACCAAGCTGAGCTACTCCACGGCGTACCATCCGCAGACAGATGGGTAAAGCGAGCGCGTGAACCAGTGCCTCGAGATGTACCTGCGATGTGCCGTCCACGACACACCCTCCAAATGGCGCAAGTGGCTGCCAACGGCGGAATTCTGGTACAACACTACGTACCACTCTTCACTAAACACTTCCCCTTTTCAAGCATTGTATGGGAAGGAGCCCAACCTGGGAGGTCTGCCGACTTTCACTGCCAACCTACCAACAGAAGCTGGGGAGGAGCTGGACTGGGCTCAACACACCGAGGCACTGCGCGTGCAGCTAGCGCGTGCCCAGAACAGGTTCAAGCAGAAAGCAGACAAGAACCGGACCGAGCGCTCCTTCAACGAGGGGGATCAAGTTCTGCTCAAGCTACAACCCTACGTGCAGTCGACGGTGGCCAATCGCCCTTGCCCCAAGCCCGCGTACAAGTTCTTTGGCCCCTTCACAATTCTGCAACGCATTGGCACCATGGCTTACAAGCTCCAGCTACCAGAAGGCAGTCGTATCCATCCTATCTTCCACGTGTCACAGCTGAAGCCCTTTACACCAGATTACTCGCCGGTGTTCTCCGAGCTGCCCCGCACACCGGACCTCACCGCGGCTCCACTCCAACCTGTTGCCATCTTGGATCGCCGCATGGTCAAGAAAGGAAACAACCCTGTGGTCCAGGTACGCATTCAGTGGTCATCGCTCTCTACGGAGTCTGCAACAAGGGAAGATTACAATGTGTTGCGCCATCGCTACCCGACGGCGCAATGCTGGACCGACGACGCTGCAACTCATGGAGGGGCAACTGTCACACCTAATACAAGTGTATCGGTGGACACATGAAAGGTGAGGAGAGCAGCCTAAGTGTAAGTGTTGGGCCGAGGCCTGTGTGGGTTATTGGGCCGCCTGTGGCCAGTGTGGGTGTACTACATAAACCAGTATGTAATCCTGGATCGGATATGAAATGAGATAACGCTGGAAGCTTCTCTCTCGTTCCCCTTCGTCCACCTTCCTCCCTGCTCTCCTCACCTACCTCTATTCCCCGTGCGATCGATCCCCTTCCTAGGGTTCATCGGTCGTCACATGTTCCCAGCTCGACCAGGTTTCAGTTTTTCCTATAAGCACGTACCAAAGGAAGCTTTACAAAAGGAAGCACGAAAATCAGCAGGTTCAAAGGAAGCACATGCATAAATATTTTACCAGACATATACTAATTATCATCCGGTTTTGTCCTCCTGTACGTTGACATTGAAATTGACCTCTAACCCCTCTTGTTGTTCTACATCCCCAACGAAGTATGGGAAATTGTAATAGCAAGGCACCGGAACAGAGAAAGGCATCGGATGTACCTCTACCCCATCTTGTTGATCTACATCCCCAACGAAGTCCAGGTATATCTCTGCCCCGTCTTGTTGACCTTTATTCTGATGTAAACACAACATGAGAAATCATGTTACAGGCCAAATTGAGGGTAATTCCGTCGATGAATCCATCCCAGAAATCGTTCCCGCACCAAGTCACAACATTGACGAGTACGACCCAATGACTCCAGGTTTGGGGCTTTTGTAAATAACTTGCATTATCAAATGGTTTTTATTTCATCTTCTCATGTTGACCTACAATTGTGATAGGTCACTCATCACAACAAAAAGTAAGTATGGTAACTTCAAATAGCAAGGCACTGGAACAGATAAAGGCATCGGATGTACCTCTACCCCGTCTTGTTGATCTACATCCCCAAGGAAGTCCAGGTATACCTGTACCCCGTCTTGTTGACCTTCGTTCTGGTATAAACAAGACATTTCATATAACTACCGTGTTACAGGCCATAATGAGGGTAAAAATATCGACGAATCCATACCAGAAATCGTTCCCGCACCGAGTCACAACATTTACGAGTATTACCCAATGACTCCAGGTATGTACCTTTTGTAAATAACATGCATTATCAAATGTTTTTTTTCATTATCAATATTAGTCCCTCTGAACCTGGGCAAATCTCCATAAACCTGGGAATGCAAGTCATATGGAGAAAATGCAAGTCATAAACCTGGGAACACAAATCTGAGCATGGCTCCTGCAGTCATATGGAGAAAATGCATGGCTGAAGTGACAATTATCAAGCAGATTACTAACAGGAATAAGCATCAGGGGTGTAAACTGAATTCCAGTAATAAAGAGCATCAATTGTAGTTGAAAATCAGTAGTAAAGTAAAATTAAAGCTTGTGGCTGGGGTCATATATAAACATAATGCATGTTATATCAACTTTCTCATAACACGTTCTTTTATGGGCATACATGATGTTATTTAGTACTATTTTGTTGTTATTATCGTTCAAGGTGTGACTAATATTTTCTTCTCCAATATCAGAAATGTTTGGGTAGCCATGCCTGACAAAAAAACTAAACCATGCCGCACTCATATTAAGAGTATCAATAGTATACTTTTGGATGGTAGTTTTCCTAAAAGTGCTATAATAATCGCCCTATATGTTGTAACTTATTATATCCATGATATTTTTGGCAGTTGAGTGGTTATGTTTCTTTTTGTATTGATGAAAGTTTGACAGACGATGAACTGGAGTCATTGGGTATTAGGAAATGTGATTGTGATTCAGTAGATTTCCCTTCTGCCATAATAGTGATTCAGCTGCAACTTTTCTTCATATAATCCCAACGCACAAACACATGTAGGACAACAATCATGGAAAAACATACCATTACCAAAAACAAAGGGACAAAATGATATAAGCTGGTTTACATGGTAATATAAAAGGATATAGGGAGGAGCCATTGCAAAGAGCTCAACCAGAAGACAAGAAAATATATGTGATGTTCATTGACTCTAAAAGAAACCAAATAAAGATCCATCTTAAACAAAAACATCCGATGGACAATGTCGCAATGGGACACACCTTCCCTTCTTGTGCTTATGGGTGTTCATATTCTTCTGTGAGCCTAACCACTAGCTTTTGTTCTGTTCCTGTAGGTCCAAAATCTCGGCAAAACGATGACTGCCCAAATGCCCATGGTCATGATGGTTTAGATTTTGCACCAGCGTCTACCCCAACTGGTTCCCAGACAACATCTCTACTCCTGAATGATGCCAAGCGGTCTACCAGAAAGCATCATAAAGAATGCAGTAATAACTTGACAGAAGACCAAAGGGAGCGGAGAAACGCGCGAAGGCGAGAAAATTATCGGAAGAAAAAGGAAGAGAATACAATCAAGCTTCAAAGTGAAAACTACAATGTTTCTCGACCCCCTCTTGGGGGTATCACTAATGTTCATCAGCCTT
Organism: Aegilops umbellulata; assembly: GCA_032464435.1. Taxonomy (NCBI): domain Eukaryota; kingdom Viridiplantae; phylum Streptophyta; class Magnoliopsida; order Poales; family Poaceae; genus Aegilops; species Aegilops umbellulata. The sequence goes on along the minus strand of CP136059.1, from coordinate 482,608,342 downwards.
CGCATGAGATACCAGGTACGGATCTAGAATTTATTCTTGGTTAATTGTAGCGTAAATTAGGTAATGGTAGCTATGGTGCAACGCGATAAAGAAAGCAACAATAACTTCACAGGCGATAAAAAGAAGCAGAACAACACGCGGAGGAGAGCAGCTTATCCGAAGAAAAAAATATGAGGATATGACCAACCTCCAAGCAGAATTTCAGTGTGTTTCCCGACTCCCTCTTGGTGATATAACAAGTGTTGATCAATCTTCCCATAGCATATCAGGTACATGTGCTTAATTTTTCAGTTCATAAATTAAGTAATCGTTGGATAGAATGACTTCATTCTGCAGCTTCGTGCTTGCTGAACATGGATGATATGGTTATGTTCCAATTTTATTGTTCAACCAGCCAACCCAACTAGCTCCAGCTATACATCCTTGTCACATGCTGATGCAACGTTGCCTACTTCGAGTACTCCCATTGATGGGTTCATTGATGACAATGTACTAGCTGGATGGCAACGTGAGAAAGAAGAACAAAGGGAGCAGAGAAACGCACGGAGACGAGCATCTTATCAGAAGAAAAAGGAAGATGGTATGATCAACCTCCAAAAAAATAATCAAGTGCAGCGTGAGCGACGAAAGGAACAACGAAACTGCAGGACCCCTGATGAGCAGGGGGAGTCAAGTGCGAATAGAAAGGCAGACTATGCTAGGAGGAAAAACACCCTTTGTGCTGAATCGATCGCAATGCCACGTCCAGATCTAGCTAGCGCATTATCCAACTCTCACACTTTCAACCCTCACGCACATTGTCCGACTCTCACACTTCCAACCATCACACAACAATTCGACATTGAACAGATAGATCGTGCCACAACCGACAAGTCGGCCCCCACATACATTCGCAACACCGAAACTGATGGTAGTTATCCCATCAATGATCATCTTTCATTTTGTAGTCATTCATCGGTTATTTATAATGATTCGATAATGTTGTAGGTGCATACCTAAGCAGAACCCTAGGTGATGGTGACGTAGATGGCAACCTCGACAAAATCAATGAGCACCTACCAAATGCCGACCAGCAAACCAGTGATCCGGTAACAAAAGCGGATTATGGCTCCCCCGAGCAGAGTCATGGGTCCAGAGCTCAGCGTAGGACGAGAGAGCGAGCTTGCAAGGGAAGTATGGCGGCGAATAAGCGTCAGGACAAAATTAGCAAGCGAAAATCATGTTTGCAGGTGCCACGTTGTGAGAGGAAGGCTCTGCTAGATCGTCGTAATGCAAGCTTTGCAGGTAGGGCGAATACCCTAACTGTCAAGACCATCTCCACATCAAAGATTAACTCAGCGGGACAACCTACCATAGTTGAAGCAAACGGTGCCTCAACATCATCTAGCACGCCGGAGTACATGATCAGAAGTGAAGGTAACACCCCCATCCTTACTCTCCGATCGTCCCTTGAGACTGAACCCTCATTTGTGTTGTTTGGCACCTGGGCAGACGACATGGACGCTTACCTCAATGGTCTCATGAATGATAATGCCAATCTTGATGACCTCTTTGACGATGAATATTACCTGTTTGCTGGTGAAGGTATGTACACCCACTTGAGCGTGATCCACATTGTTTGGGGTATCACACTTATTAGAAACATTGTTTGCAGGCTCAGATGCTGATGACATGGAGCACAACGAATTGGAAGACTCAAGTCACAATAACTATGTCGACCATGATCCACTGGACTATGTGTACTCAAACCTCCGAGACAACACACACATCCTAAAGCATGCCGCGAACTGCGCCCACTGCAAGGCCAAGAAATTTGAGTCCGAGGCCCCGGGATTCTGCTGTCGCAGTGGGCAGATCCAGCTGAAGCAACCGGAACCCATCCCGGAGCTCATGAGGCTTTGGTCTAGCAGTGATGCGGACTCTAGGCATTTTCGGGAGAACATACGGTTCTTCAATGGCCACTTCTCCTTCACAACCCTCGGCGTCAGCCTCGATGAAAGTTACACAAACATGAAGTCTGGGGTGTACACGTTCCGGGCACACGGCACCATCTACCACAACGTTCATTCCTTCGGGCCAACATCCCGTCCAGAGCATCTACAGTTGTACTTCTATGACGACGACCCAGGCCTAACCCATCGCAAGGCTGCCACCAAGCAATTAGACCAGGATGTCGTCAGAAAGTTAGTGGACATACTCAGGGAAAACCCGTACTCACAGCAGTTTAGGAGTTTGGGTGCGCACAGGGACAACCTCGACGACTACAGGATAGACCTCAACACTGACCAGAGACTAGACCAACGGAAGTATAATAAACCTCTGTCATCTGAGGTCGCTGAAATTTGGGTGGAGGGCACTGACCTAGCGAAGAGGTTCGATCGTAGGATTACACTTTGCGGGAATGACAACCAGAGGCACAGTATACATGTGACGGCTGGCTCGTATGACCCGCTCTCTTACCCACTCTTCTACCCAAGGGGTGAGCTCGGTTGGCACCCGAAACTACCTAAACGTGATGTCCCTTGGCCGGTTGTGCAACAACCAAGAGGTAGACGTGATGATGATGATGATGATGAGGATGGAGGTAAGCCTTATGCGTATTCTGTCGTTTTGATGAATTGTATAGTTCTCATATGAATCCTAACTTATGCGTTACTCATACATGTGCAGAGGGGAATAGCAGGTTATGCGTCTCCGTGAGAGACTACTACTGTTACATGCTGCAGACACGACCTGGGATATTCAATCCCATACTCTGTGGAGCACGATTGCTCCAGCAATGGGGGGTGGACATGTACATCAAGATTGAGAGTTGTAGGTTGAAATGGTACAGGAAGAACCAGACAAAGATCCGTGCCGACCTGTATAAAGGAGTTGTTGATGCAATTACATCCGGGGAGACACGGGCAAGTGCTGTTGTAGTAAGGATAGTGCTCCCTGGAACGTACCCAGGTGGCGACCGCGACATGAAGCGAAGGCATATGGATGCCATGGCAATTGTCCATACATACGGGAAGCCTGACATCTTCTTGACCATGACCTGCAACCCTAACTGGGAAGAGATAACGAATGAGTTGTTTCCTGGTCAGACAGCGCAAGACCGACCTGATCTTGTGGCCCGTGTGTTCCATGGCAAGCTTGAGGCTATGAAAGAGATGTTGTTCAAGAAGAATATCCTGGGTGTTGTTGTCGCACATGTATACATAGTCGAGTTCCAGAAGAGGGGCCTCCCCCACGCACACTTTTTGTTGATCATGGATTCTGCCTATAAGCTTGTCGTTCCAGAGCAGTACGACCGACTCATTTCTGCCGAGCTCCCAGACAAGCAGAAGTATCCAGAACTCCACGCCTTGGTGGTCAAACATATGATGCACGGACCATGCGGTGCTCTCAACCCCAAAAATGTATGCATGCAACAGAATGAGTGCAAGTGCAGATACCCGCGGCCGTTCAATGAAAACACGGCACAGGGGAAGGACTCATACCCAGTTTATCGTCGTCGAGATAATGGTCGGCAAGCTAAGGTCCGGGGTAAAATGTTGGACAACAGATGGGTTGTGCCGTATAACCCTTACCTTCTGCGGATGTTCAATTGCCACATCAACGTTGAGGTTTGCTCCAGCATAAAGGCCGTCAAATACCTTTACAAGTACATATACAAGGGCCATGATAGGGCTTCTTTCAGCATCGACCAGCCCGACGCCGATGGTAACATTGATGAGATCAAAAGATATGTAGACGCGAGGTGGGTTACTCCTCCAGAGGCGATGTGGAGGATATTTGGCTTCCCCTTGTGTGCCAATGACCCGCCTATCCTACAGTTGCCTCTTCATCTCCCGAATATGCATAGGGTGGCATTCAATGAGCAAGCTCACTTGACCGACGTATTAGCCTCTGAGAATGCTTCCAAATCCATGTTGACAGAGTATTTCAAAGCTAACCAGAAACACCCGTGGGCTAGGAATATATTGTACAAGGATTTTCCTGGAAGGTTCACATGGCAGAAGGGTAAGAAGTATTGGAAAGAGCGGGTGGAGCGTTATCAGATAGGTCGAATTGTGTCTGCCAATCCTGCCGAGGGGGAGCGATACTATCTGCGTGTGCTGCTAAACCACGTTGCTGGCAAGACATCCTATGAGGACCTGCTCACCGTGGACGGTAGGCTATGCAGGAGCTTTAGAGAGGCTGCTAAAAGGTTGGGACTCATCGAGGCAGATAACACGCTCGACGACTGTCTTACCGAGGCAGAGTAGTGGGCGATGCTAGGTTCGCTCAGGAGGCTCTTCGCAACAATTTTGGTGCACTGTGAGCCAAGCGACGTGCGTGGTTTATGGGATAGGCACTTCGAGCCTATGTCTGATGACTATCAGCGATCACACACGTGCCCGATTGAGGTGGAACAGATGGTGTTGCTTGACATTAGGGGTATGTTGCAATCCATGGGCAAAGACATAGCTAATTTCTCTCTTCCATGCATTGAAGATGCATTCGACCCAACCGAGGGTGAGGCCAGAGAAGTGATCGAGGAATCCAACATCGATTTTGACATCAACGACACTAAATTGGCATCGTCGCTAAACTTGGAGCAGAGGGTTGCATACGACGAGATACTAGCTGTTGTTGAACACGGTAATGGGGTTGTGTTCTTTGTTGATGGCCCGAGAGGTACAGGGAAGACCTTCCTGTGCAGGGCACTACTTGCCAAGGTTCGAAGCGAGGGAAACATCGCTATCGCTACTGCGACGTCGGGCGTCGCCGCTTCTATCATGCCTGGAGGTAGGACTGCCCACTCAAGGTTTAAGATCCCATTAAGCTGCGACGATGGCGCCTCATGCACCTTCACAAAGCAGAGTGGGACCGCCAAGCTACTGAGGATGGCCTCATTGATACTATGGGACGAGGCCACCATGACTAAGCGACAGGCGGTCGAGGCACTGGACAACAGCATGCGCGACATCATGGGAAGACGGGACCGACCATTTGGAGGAAAGACTGTTGTGTTTGGCGGGGACTTCAGGCAGGTGCTTCCGGTAGTCAGGAGGGGGTCCCGGGGTCAGATAATTGATGCAACCCTTCGAAGTTCACATCTCTGGAAGGGTATGCGCCAGCTAAGGCTCGTCACCAACATGAGGGCTCATAATGACACCTGGTTTGCGGATTACTTGCTTAGGATAGGCAATGGCACCGAGGTAGTTGACGATCATGGAAACATACGACTCCATGAAGATATTTGTGTGCCGTCTACAGGCGAGGGTGACGACCTGGAGAAGCTGATTGACCATGTGTTTCCGAGACTAGATGACAACATGTCTGATCCGAATTACATGACTTCTCGCGCAATCCTCTCCACCACGAACGACAATGTTGAGAAGATAAACATACGCATGGTAGAGCGTTTTCGGGGAGAAGAATTAATCTACCATAGCTTTGACAGTGCAGAGGATGACCCATATGGCTACTACGCTCCCGAGTTCCTGAATGGATTGACTCCCAACGGTCTGCCTCCGCATGCACTCAAACTGAAGCTCAACTGCCCTGTGATACTTCTGAGGAACATTGATCCAGCTAATGGTCTGTGTAACGGGACGAGGCTCGTCGTCCGAGGTTTTGAGAGGAACACCATTGACGCAGAAATCGTGATTGGACAACACGCGGGTAGGAGGGTCTTCCTTCCTCGAATACCCCTATGCCCGTCTGACAACGACATGTTTCCATTCAAGTTCAAGAGGAAGCAATTTCCTATAAGGCTTAGCTTTGCTATGACAATTAACAAGGCTCAAGGGCAGACTATTCTGATTGTTGGCGTGTACCTACCTAATCCGGTGTTCTCTCATGGTCAACTCTATGTCGCGTTGTCTCAAGCCACTGCGAAGATGAACATAAAGATCCTCATTGAGAAGGAGAAGGAGAAGGATAATGGCAATAAGCAAAGCAGTAAATCAAAGAAGCGAAAAAGACCTGCCTTGTCCTTACAGGCCTCAATGAAGAACATCGTCTATAAGGAAGTCCTTACAGGCTGAAGTCCGCACTTAAGAAACTGGTGGTTTTTTTTACTGAAATCTTATCTTTGGTTGTTAGCAATTGAGCTTTATTATGTTTATACAAAAAGTCAAATATTAATAATATTTCCTCGGAGTTGTGACTTTGCAAATTACCATTTTTTCCTGTATATGACAAACCTGGTACGTGCATCCTATGTGTTTAAACGTGCACGACCACTATGTTTTCCTGCACAGATATTGCACACCGCACGTGTCACTCAGATGCTCTGAAACTAGACTCCATTGGAGTGCTCTACTTTAGAGAAATATTATGATGCGGCCCCAAAGCAGGCACACAAAATGTCCCCAAAACAACATTTGCGGTATAGTTGTTTCTTAGTTTCATTTATTTTGTGTCTGTTTGCTCCTTTTACCTTTTTTAGGTAGCTGGAGCTAGACTCCAATTAGGTGAACTCCTATCTAATGTTTCAGAAATGGAAATAGCAGCAGCATCGTCGTTGTTGAGGTTTTCTTTTTTTCTCCTTGTTTCTGGCATAGCCATGGTCAACTCGTGGTACGGACTATTACTTGTAGTTTAAATTATTTTTCCTTTTGGTAGATTTCTTATGTATATTATTCTTTTCCTGGTTTGTAATCAATCATCTACTACATCTAAGTAAAACGTCGTTGCGGACATTTAACACACTGCAGCATTCATTCTTTGCTTAACATTAGCAGACAATGTAAATAACCAAGCTCACAGCATTCTGAAGCGATCTATTAGCTACTTCAGCAGACAACAGACATAGAGAAGGAAGCAATATTTGATTTGCTCATACCAGTGAAGCAGCGAATTCTGCCCAAGGTTTCTCGCAGCACTTGTGGTCGGCGGCCAGGATGTGCACCCACAAGCGCTCCTTGTTGTTGGCCTCTGCGTCCTCCTCCCTCGACGCGAGTCTATGCGGGGAGTTGATCTAGAAAATCCTGTTGTTAGTTATAACAAATAGGTGACAAGAAGTAAACAAGAACTATGTAGTGCAATATATGTGTCACACAGTATACTTTGAAATGTGTAATATGAGATTCTGATATAATGGTTGGCCTGTAACACACCTTGAACATGCACTGAAGACCCTATTTTAAAAAGGATTTAATATAATTTGTAGTGATTCTTTTGTCAGATTGATAATATATTGCTTCTTATGCTTGATGGTTAATTTCTTGGCATCCTTTTTATCCCCTTATTATTCTGATTGGTCAAAACTATAGGTGCAAAGCATGCATGATATATGTCAATGTCCTAATACATCTCATACAGTTCAGTACAAGAAGAAATGTAGGCTCTGAAGGCTCAAAGCAGGCATACTCATGAAAAGGAGGAGTTCTTTATTATCTTGCATGTAATTTCACCAGAACGATTATTTTGGTTATACCTCACTGAGCAATGATAAAAGATACTGAACATTGCAATAGTGTATTTTCCTTCTCCCTTTTATTAGGTTATAATATGTTCATGGACATAATTTTGAGGATTATAAGATGGTATTTTTTCCCCATAATTCCCCAATACTTTGCCCATCTTATTTTTGCATAAGATTCCATTATTTCAACATTGTGGTCTACTATATCAAGTTCTATTATTGCCTTTTAAGATATATATTTTGTTTTCCACTAGGATCCAGAGTTTGCCACGAGCAGTGCGACTGTCTAATATCTGGTTTCCTCCACTCAGTTTTATACACTGTTAGTATATATACTCATGTGTGTGTTCTGCTGCAGAATGATACAATGAAACAACATAAATGAATACAGGCTTTTCTTGCTATATTCACCTGCGAGCACTTGTTCCGGATATACACATATAAATCAGGTCTGCACCGCCCTTTCTTTGAGCAGAAATGCTTGTAGCGTCTCTCCTTGTTTTATTAGGAGTAAAAAAAATAGAATAAGAAGGTGTGAACTCTTCTTGGGCTTGATATTGTAAACCTCCCCTGCCATCCCTTCTCCCCCTCCCTCCTCCCCCCTCGTCCATCACAGATCCATAACAGATAACCAAGGAACATCAAGAAGTGAACGAGCATCAAGGATAGTCAAGAAGTAAAGCAAGTGCATCTAGGTGTGAACATCTGTGTATATTTCTCTTATCTACAAATGTGTAATAATTATCTTATGTGGAACAACCAAATTCATCAAACACAATGATATCATGCCAGCACTCCAGCTAAATTAAAGTAGTATATACTCATCTACTATTTCACATCGAGATCCATTGTGTCTAGCAAAATTCTGCCATAAATCCATCAGTTAACCACACACAGTTTTTAAGGCAAGCAGTGACAAGCAGTTTTTAGAGCAACCAGTAGACAAGCAGTTTGTAAGGCAAGCAATTTTACTCCTAAACTGTCAGATGTAGTTTTTGTACTCCATCTATACTCACTTAATCCCGTTATCATGTTCATAGTGACTTGGATTCTGTTTAATCATGTAAATTCACTTACCTACCGTATAGCATTTAATCATGTTTATACTCTATCTTTGCTGTACTACCTCGATGATATATACTCTCTGTTTAAGTAATAAAAAATACAGTACTCCTGCATGTTATATACTCCCATTCGACCATCCCCTAAAAACTGAATCACAATGATGTCATTGTTCTGCTACAACAGAACAATTATTCCAACAGAAAAACTAATCTAACAGAACTTGTAATCAGGACGTTACAATACATAGGAATCAATTTACCATCATTTGTTCGGATGATGCAAAACATTGTGGGTATAGAAATATGCTACGTGCCATGTTACAAACAGAACAAAATTAACATGAAGAGCCTCACCAAGGAGCGTGCGTGCAAGTGCCGACGGCAGAGACGATGGCAGGGGCAAGCTGGAGCTGGCAATGCCACGACGACGCCTCGTGGGCGACTTCTTGGACCATCGTTGACTACCTATGCGGCAGCGGCGGCGGCTCACAGGATCCAAAATCGTCTTCCACGCCCACGGCTGTTGTATCCACGGGCGGCATCTCCTCAAGGACGGCGCTGCTGCATCATTTGCCCGCGTCCTTGCTTCCTTGGCCGGCTCTGCTTGCTGCTCGTGGACGCTGGTGTGCTTCCCTGATGCCGCCGGAATGGAGCCACCGCAGAGGCGAGGCCATCAGGACTGCAGCAGCCGCCTCCTGGACCGAACCCCCACTGTCGCGTACCAATGGTTGGAGCAGCACGTCGCGGACGAGACCGGAGCTGATGAGGGCAGCTGGGTACAGGGAAGACGTGGGTGGCCTAGATCCGAGCTCGGGGTGGGGAAGGTGGCGGCGGAGGGTGGAATGCGACAGGGCCGGCTGCGTGAGATGTAGATCTGCTGGTGGCGCGTGTTTAGGGAGGAGGAGAGGAGGAGGCGGTCGGCACGGTGGGGAGAGGAAGGGGAGATCGATGGACGCCATCGCCGGGGAAAGGAGGGGGAGAGAGTGAGCGGCTGCGAGGGGGAGAGAGTGGGTGGGGAGATGGTTTTTTTTCTGAGCATCGGCTGGGGAGGGGTGGCCCGTTTAACTCAGCCGGACCGTGCCGTGGCGGGCCGACCCATTTGGCTAGGTCTGTCTGTGAGGGGGAGAGACTGGGTAGGGAGAGATCTGGATAAGGTTGTAGGGTGAAAAAAACTGCAAATAAAAATATCTGTGTTAGTCCCACTTTTGGTTTTATTATATATTATACAAGTTTATTTATATATGCAGTATAAAATACTATTATATTTTATATGTTCCACCTTTTTTCAACATAGATAAAGAGTGATGGACCTGGATGATGTTTCAAGAAATCAACTGACATATGCACTGACGTAACGATGGCAGATCGGACTGAAACACCATGAGATCTATATATGTTATGCATGCTAATACAAAGGGTGCACTATTTTATATTTTTTTTTTCAGAATGTAGGAGACACAAATATGGATATTAAGCGGAGATGCACAAAAAAAATCCATTGGCAGGGGCTCCGAAGCGACATCACTGCAAGGGGCCGACAATTCATCGTGTTTTTTACAACATAATGATATGGAAGCGGTGATATCTCATAAAAAAGATGTCAATTTAAAGTTTATCACACAAGGTATTCTTTTCAATGTTATCATCGATCTTTCCTTCGTCATATTGCCTTCCATGTTCACTTAATTAGGCATTTTTATACTAATTGGCTCATTTTTGCAATCATGCCGACAGACTATGTTTGTCCCCGTAGAGTTATTATAGTCATCGAATCAATCATGTCTGCCCCCAA